>JAYGXS010000004.1:53997453-54018107 GCA_036362985.1 Ligula intestinalis | reverse complement strand
TCGTCTCCTCTTCGTCCTCATCCGGGGATGATGTAAACAATATTTTATCTGACCTCGAATTTTCTCGCATATTAAATGTAAACGTGTTTTATACCACTTACAGGAAGCAGAGACGGAACATTCGCATAATTTGTTGGTGCCAATAACTGTTACTTAACTTAGCACCGTGAGCCTGCTTCATTACATTTGTTTACAATAGCCGTCAAGTCACAACCCATCTGATAAGATAGTTAATAAACTTATCTCAGTTTAAGGAGGTCAAAGTTCTATTTGCATTCTTAGTTAGACGATTGTGACAGCCAAGTGGAGGGCCTGATCCGGAACTTGATCACAGATTTGGCATGGAATCTATTACCTCACCGGGGCTCGCTATTCATTTCTGGGAATTCTGTGTTCAGCGTAACTCATAAGCGCAATAACTGCGGGGACAGGTCCTCTTTTAACCAATCAGCTATTTTAGTAAGGTCCTACCAAGGGAAGCGTCAGGCTGTCTGTGTGATAAGGCAGATGGCGATCGGGCCGCATCAGCGGACGCTAGCCAATCATCCACAAAAGTAATAGCGTAAGGACACATTACCGGCGTGTTGAGACGCAGTGCAACTACCCGGGAGACAGAATTACCAAAATGGAATATCTTCTAGGGGTGTTCAGAGAAAGCAAAAGCTCAGAGCCTACTTGTCGACCAAACTTCGTACAGGACATGTCCAGGTGGTGAACTGAAACATTTGCTTACCCGAATGAGCAAGAGTTTGGCAAAACTGGAAGCAAACGGCCCAATCACGCCCAGCGACTGGTTTCGCATGAAGCCAACCGACACAGCTCCAGCACGATCCTATGGCCTGCCGAAAATTCACGAAGAAAACATACCACCTAGGCCAATTGTTTCCCTTCGTGGCATCCCTACATATGGTTTAGCAAAATGGATGTTTACTTATCTGTAGTTCTTGGCAGAAGGCTCAACAACAAGTGTAGCTTCTGCCAAACAGTTCCTTGAACAGATAAAACATGTACAGTTGAAACCAGAGGAATCAATGGTATCCTTCGATGTGGTTTCACTCTTCATTTCTATCCCACAGCAACTAGCGACTGATGTTGTGAGACAACTTCTAAACGAACACTACGACGACAGTGACAAACCCCTGAAGTCTGAACATTTGCTCGAACTCCTACGACATTGCCTCAAAACCTACTTCACATTCAGTGGGCAAATGAATGAGCAAATTAAAGGCACTCCCATGGGTTCTCCCCTATCAGGCCTGATTGCTGAAGTGGTCCTCCAACGGATAGAACACTTGGTCTTCAAAAAGTATCAACTGAATTTTTGGGCTCGTTATGTCGATGACAGTTTTTTCATTCACCCTGAAGGCTTCGCTGGGGTCCACATGATGTCCGGAATCCACCATTTGCGCTAGGATAGAGCTGTTGATGGTTCTGTTGGTATTGAAATCACCCTTCCTTAGCCATTGTGGGAGGTGTTCCTTTATTCTTTTGGATAGGCGCCGACTCGTGCGACCAATATAACTTGCTCCACAGGAGCAAGCAAAGGAGTAGATACACATGGAGGTGGTCTGAGTCGGTAACCTGTCCTTACCTTTCCCATGGAAGACTGGGTTAGTTGAGAATAGTACCCGAACTCTCGCTGCTGGGAAAGTTCGTGACACGGCATCCTCAAGGCGTCTTTTCAGGAGTTCACCTATCGCATCTTCTCGAAAGGGCACTTTGAGAAATAATTTTTTCTTCTCCACAGTGGGTGTTGTGGGTTTTATTTCTTTAGAAGCCATATTCTTGGTAATGAATTTCTCAGGATATCCGTTCTCACGGAGTAAGTCCTGGATTTTCTTGAGTTCCTCTTCAATAGTGTCTTCAGAGCAAATTTTCCTAGCTCTGCGTTAAGCAGCGAACTAGATTTCGCTTCTGTTGGAGAGGTACGAAACTGTTATAGTTCGTATATTGTCCAGACCAGGTTTTCTTTCTATACACGCTCCTTCGGACGCTACCGTTGGGTCTACGACTAAGGAGGACGTCCAAGAAGGGGAGGGAACCTGCTGTTTCCATCTCCAACGTGAACTTTATGGAAGGATGGGCTTGATTGACCGCGCTTAAGAGCGCATCTCTATCGGTTTCGTTTGTGGCAATCACGAAGATATCCACGTAGCGACCGTAGTGATTTAACTTGTGGATCTGATCGCTAAGTTGATTTTTTTCCAGCTTTCCCATGAATATGTCAGCCAAAAGTGGTCCCAGAGGCGAGCCCATGGCAACACCATCTATTTGTCTGTATATTTGGCCGTCAGAAAGGAACTGCACGTTCAGTGTGCATTTTAGTAGTAGTTCCTTTAGTGGCCGTCAAAAAGGAACTGTCATTGTCAAAACATCTGACATCGAGCACCTCAAAGATCTATTGAACTCGGTTGATCCAACTATCGAATTTACGATGGAAGCGGAGATAAACAACCAATTATCCTTCCTCGATGTCCTCGTGCGCCGGTGTTCAACTGGAATATTACAAACCACAATATTCAGAAAGACCACCGACACAAATAAAGTGCTACATTTTAACAGCAATCATCCCATTTGTCGCAAACGTAGCTGCGTTCGTACTCTCTTCCAAAGAGTGGAAACACATTGCAGTACACCAGCCGCCAGAAGAGCTAAGCAGCAGTACCTCCACAAAATCTTCCGAGCAAATGGATACCCAAAGTCATTCATCAAACAGAGCAGGTGCCGAATCAACAGACGATAGTCAGTGCAACAACAGCAACCCGAAGTCTAGCGAGCTATTCCCTACATAAAATGGTCTCAGAAGCAGTCTCACGACTGTTGCAACCTGCTGGCGTAGGCATAGCCCATCGACCGCAGGCGAAAATACGCCCGCGTGTGATGTAACCTAAGGACAGACTGCCTCCTACAGAAACCTCTGCAGTTGCCTACAAGATACTTTGCAGCAAGGGAGACTGCAATTATGTTGGAAAAATAGGCCGAGCACAAACGGATAGCTGTGAGACTATACCCAAATTCTGAAATTGCAGCACATGTCGCGGAGACTGGCCATAACTCTGATCACCAAGGAGCAACCACCGTAGGCCGAGGAAACTCAAAAGCCGAAAGGCTGATGCTCGAGGCATGGTACTCAAAGTCCAACTCCATCAGCAGGCATCTAGACCTCCCTGCTACCTACGAAGTCTTGCGCCATTATAAGAGCGAAGGACAAAACAAGACCAAACCTAACGAAGATCCCCCGACGGGCCAGGCAGAAGAGGAGCCAGGGTTACCAGGACCCTCAAACGGGTAACAAGGCGCACCCTAATTGCTTTTCATGAACCCCTGCTCCACGGACAGCTAATTACCATACACCACTATACTTGTCCCCCGACTCCACTGACAGCTAATTGCCTCCCTCCCCCAGCCCTGGTGATAGCTGTTTCTAACGTCCTGACAACTTGATTATTTCTGACAGTTGATTGGCATATAGCCACTATAATTACCCTTGTTTTGTTGCTACTTCTCACCTCTGAAGATGGACCCCTGCAAGAGTTCGAAAGCTCAGGACAATATATCTATTGATCGGTGCTCGACAAGTCTTCTTCCTTATCCATGTTCAGAGAAAATTCGTTGTCAACCGGTGCATGTGCAAACGAAGTGGGCAACAAAATCGCATCAGCCCAAAATTTTGGCAAAAGAACACATAAGTCAACAATTTCTCGGAAATTATCGGCTGTCTTCTTGCATCACCCGGAGTTGTAGTCCCACACAGGCTGGAGGCAACCACAGGGCGTCAGCTGATGAAACCAAAGGACCCTACGCAACGACAAGAGACATCTGGAGTCATCTATAGAATCTGGTGCAGTTGCAGACAAGGCAACTACGTTGGAGAATCTGAAGGACTTCTGAAGACGCTAACTGCCAAACACGCGGCAGCAGTGCGGAGGAAGGAAGCTAATTCTTGGATGAGACCCGGCCACATATTCGAATTTGATGAGGCCGAAATGGTCACGAGGGGTGACACTCGTGTGAGCCGTGGACTACGTGACTCATGGTTCACGGGTACCAAGTCTATAAACAAGCGCCATGACCTACCAACTCCATTTTCGGTACTGAGGCTCAATTTGGCCAACGCAAGTTGCTACTTGGGGAACAGACAGGACAACGCGTCATCCAACACCAACGCCGGGAAACCAAATGGCCGAATAATCGTCACGCCCAATTCCATCACGTGTTAGGCAATTTCAGCAGGTCACGGCCCGCACCTCGGTTATTAAGCCCTTAGCGCACAAGCGGTCAATTATCCTCGATAGAGAAGTCGTTAATTGCCATAATTGTGCAATATTATAATGACTATATCCATTGAATACTGCAATTCTCTGTGTATGAATTATCCGGTTCTGCTACTTTGTATGCTAACGTCTCTGATGAATAATCCTTCGAATGGTCATAAGAATAAAAGTCTTGTCCCAGAAATCGTACCTATTTCTTCTCCTCCTTCTCCTCCTCAGTATCACAGTGTGGTAGGAGTCTCGTTGTTTCTGCAGAAAGAGCCTGGTAACCACCTTCAAGGATAAAGTGAGCGTGGTTTTCAGATTTCTTTGAGAATTTTCAGTAAAATCATAATAAAAAGTCATATTGGCAGACAATTGTTTTTGGTCATTCATCATCAGGTCGATACATGACATGGGGAATAAAATGGTCAGTAAATTGCAGCGCTTATATAATTTTCAGGTTGGGCGGGGGGGGAGAGATAGGAAGGGGGTTAGTGGGTAAGGGTAATCAGGCAGCTGGGTTTTCCCTCGTCTCCTAAATTTGGGCGCCTGCGTGGGTAGTGCGTTGGTTGCCAGGCCCAAAGAAGAGGTCATAATATTCATTAAATTGCGGTTAGAATTGTTGCCACTACGACTAGCGAGACTAGAGAGACCTTTCCACAACAGTTGTATTTGACAGTCGTTTATACCTAAACCCCAGTATGAGACCTTCTGCGATTACTGCCCAGGTCAATATTGCCAACAAACGAAGTGCCCTGCCCATTGAACCCTGGGGCCATGCCCTGTCGGAATAGATTAAATGGGCAGTGAATGCTTTGATGACCCTGCTAATCCACCACTAGCTAAGCAACCACTTGCAAATCCTGTACTAGGCCAGAATACAGACGTGCGGGAACCTTTACCAGACACCAGAGATACCGGGGGAAAACGTAAGCCAACAAGATCTATCTGGTTTGAACGCACTCGAACATGACAACGGTCTGTGCATAAAAGCCGATGGGGGGATTAACCATTCCAATAGGAATGGAGACACTGTTATCGACGTGACAACTACCGACGAGACGAACAGATGCAAACGGGGGACGAAAGCAAGACACACTGCTCTTCACACAACAAACGCCCTCAATACAAGCAAGAGCAACTACCGTTGGCATCCAAAAACCACCCTCCCCCCACCGGCCAGCAGGACGACGGTTGAGCTCCAGCACTCCCTTCCCCACTCCCCCCCCAGGGCATCCGCCACCAATAGAAGCAGACCCGACGAGACACCCATTTGCGCTTTTGAAACACCAGGATATTAAACCTATTATTCCCATGATTGACTCTTCTTCTCATTTATGTCCGGGACACGCCTTTCCGCCAAAAGAAGCGAAGATGCGCGACCCCGGACATAAACGAGGAAAAAAGCGATCTTGGGAACCATAGCTCTATTGTTCTGGCTACTGAAAATCAGACAAGCTTCCATCGGCAGGGCAAGAGTAATATCTCATCGCATTTATAGACGGTGACATTGATTTTCAGTACGGTGGTACAAAGACGGAGGAAGTGAGGGCTGGGAGGGGAACCCTGGAAAATCACTCCTCTTGATAAGGGGAAGGAAGGTGGCAGGGGGCTTCTTGTTGGGGAATGTTGTTCGCAAGTTGGCAACTGTCTCCCGTACCCTCATCTACTTTGCCTGTGGTCCCAGTCTGATAATCTTACCTGCACTCGCACTTCCATCTGTTTTCTTATTTGCCGGGTTAGTAGATGTACTACCGAAGTGATAATGGCTCCCTCGTCGGCTTTGGGTTTTAGTGCGGCTATGGGGTCGCACGCGTTCAGATTTGCATTTGGCCGGTGTTTCCATTTGTCCTTTTGTTCGTTGAGCTGCGCTTGAAGGAAACTGGTAGCTGTGAGAATCGTGACATCAGAGGTTGATGTATGTTGTTCCCGTATGCCGGGCCATCATTGTTTCCCCGGCTACGCGGTCAATTCCTTCAGCTAGAATTGCGGTATCCTGGAAGATTACCGTGTGCCTGGGGCTAAGGACGGTGAGTCCATCCTCCTTAATGCCCCAATACGTCCCCCAACGCAGTTCTGTAATCCTTTCCAGGTCTCTGCGTTGTACTTGACTGCACAGAAATTACATTAAATCCGGCAGATGGCATTTGCCGGTCAGTCACTGGACTTCGGCTTGGTCGGATCTGCCTGTCGATTTAGATTAAATATCGAGCACATATTTTGGCCATGAAGAGGCGCTTGATGTATTGTTATTTCGACTTCCGGTCGTGTTGCTTGCTGCACTGTTTCTGCTCGTTTGTGCAGTATTTGCAAACAGCTGTGGTTGTAACATAACTAGTGGGTACTGTGTACTTCAGGAGTTAGCGGGTCTTAGTGGACTTTTTACACGCCGTCATTTCAAGGACGCCTAAGAACGACTGTTGCTTGTTGCCATTGTGAACTGGAGTTTCAGGTGGTCGTACGCCTTCTCGCAACACTTGGAAATGCGGTTGCACACAGACCGCAGGTGATCATAAGGCGCCAGATAATGAAGCTAAACGATCCACTGCAGCGGTAAGAAACCTCGCGAGTCTTCTATAGCATCAGGTACATTTGCGGACAAAGCAAAGAAATTGGGAGACTATTCAAGGCGCTTATTGCCGTACACGTGGCAGCAGTGCGGAGAAATAAGGCCAATTCTCAAGTTGCGGCTTATTCTACGAGACTGGTTTACACATTCACATTTGAGGAGGCAGGGATTCTTGCGAGAGGTGAAAACTGTGTGAAACTCAGTTTGGCAAAACGGCTTCGTCATTCGGTATCGCATAGGCTAACAGGTCATCTAAAGCCATTGCCAGAGAGCCAGATGGCTGAGAAATTAATAGACCCATGTCCAACACGGGTTATAAAAGATCAGAAGGTCACGACTCGCACGCCGACCATCAAGCAGTTAGCTCAAAGTTGGCAATCATCCCCAATAGGGAAAACCGTTACTTGTCATCGGTAGGCTGCAACATAGCAACCTTGCCCGTAAAGGTTTCGACTTCCTGCGTATAAATTACCCATTTATATTATCGCCACTGATGATGAACCCGAAACGGATTTCGAAACGCTAGGCAAATAAAATTATTGTCCCAGTCATCACATCTACTACTTCTCAATTACCTTCTGTGACTGGCCCATAAGCTTGTATTGGAAATGTGTTTTGGCGTGCTGCACTCAGATCGGCACAATTTTCCTCTTTTTAAGGTCTCAACCCATGCGCAGATTCGGTCTTTGCACACGGGCTTGTCGAGGCTCACCATCTCTCAAAATGGCAAAAAAAATTATGTGTGTGCTCATTCAAGATTGCAGAGCGAGGCTGCACAAATATCATCATATAATTGACCTAGATAAAACCACATTATGTGAGACTGTAGTGACCCTGTAGCTCTTTCCGCCTTCATGCCACACCATGCAATACGTCACGTGATTGTATTTCTCGGTCACCTCTGGGACAGCCAATCACAGCTGCTGCAAACGGAGGCAAAGATCAACCTCTCAAACTGGCCAGCAAGTGCGCACACAAAAGCGCCTGCCTTCACTAATCCGATCTGGCCAATCACCTCTCTGAGGCTGATCCACAAAAATAACACTCTGCTTGACACTGTGATGATTGCCGAGCTGAAAGACTTCTGACACCAACCCCTCTCGGTCGGTCGTGCACGCCTCCGGTCATCAGACAGTCAACTTCCTCCAACCTATGCTCAATTCCTCCTCTGGAGGAATCAACTACTCCGTTCACCTAGCATCTCATTTCTCCTTTTGCCTCACAGAACTGGGCTTGACCATCGCAGCAAAGGCAGCAAAATACTGCTTCAGTTAAGTAGTTATTGAAGGAGCCCGAGAAAATAAAAAATGATACGCGAAGCAGCACTCGAGAGCATGCGGTATAATCCGACTTCATCCAGAAATAACATATTGGTACACAATCTGTCTTGGAAAAAACTGGCGAAGGAACAAACGCCGGTTCTGCAGCACGAAGCCCCATTCAAAATGACTGATGGCAAATCTGCTAACGCCACTGCAGCTATGGAGTCAGTCCTCAATCAGACAGAAGTGACGGAGGAGACGAAGAACATTATCAGACACCATGTACACGTCCACTCGGCAGCAGTATGCAGAAATGACACTAATTATCAGCTTGCGGCTCATTCGACGAGACCCGACCACATATCCAGCTTTGATGACGCCGAACTTCCTGTGAGAGGTGACAATTTGATGAGTCGCTAATTATTTAAGTTCTGCAAATATTCCCATGCTTAAGTTGAGAAGTCAAGTTTGCAAACATATATTTTCAGCAAATCTTCGTGAGGCCAAAACATTTGGAGGGGTAATGAAAACCGTACAGTTGGGCAGAAATTATAAGAATAGTTTGATTACAATTAATCGTTTACATGCACGTCGGAGGACCGCAATCGCAAGTGCTTTCCCACGGCAAACTAACGGGTGTTCTTCACAAACTCTCTCCTCCTATGATTAGGAGGTAAAGACCGACTCCCTTTGAAGGCCAACTCGATGTGTATTTACTTTTTTCACTTGCTGTTTTTGGGGTTCAGCATGTTATAAATTCTTCTCTTTCAGGTGAAATCCCCACTGATTACTCGACCATACATGTATATGATGACCAATTCAGAACTGCACGCCATTATAGTCAACGGTTTTGTCTCCATTGCCGGGGCTGAGCAAGGCATATATTTGGTTCTGTGTAAGTGCTTCAGTAATCATTACGTTCTATAGCTTCTTTTCTCTTGTCAATATTCCTTAGAAGGTGGTTTCCTTATTCCTACAATTTCATCTTCTGAGTGAGTAAAATAGTCCATTGTCACAAATCTCTTGAAATGGCTGCTAGGAGAAAGCCAAAGACAATTTCGATTGACTAGAAATTCTTAGTTCTTTTATAAAGCAATGCATTTGCAGTTGCAATCTGGCCTCTTGTTCGCATTTAGATGAGTACGGACATAAGTTTTGAATCCAATGTTCCGGAAAGTCTAGTCTGCCTTCTTTCTTCTGTGTCAAGGTACCTGCCAACCACTTGCTAATCGCCTGTGTGATGTCAGCTCCCGCGGCGTTGGCTGTTTCTAAAAGTATTTATCCTGGAACCAGACGTGTGCCATTGGCTTCATTGAACAGAATAGAGTCTATTAAAAGGTGAGACTGGTCCACGTGGCAGACATAAAAAGAATGCCAATACAAGCGAACATCCGTGTCCCAGGAAGCAATTGAGAAGAAGAAGAAGAAGACTCGATCGCTGGGACAATATGTTTATTCGCCTGACGTTTCGATATCCGTCGCGGATTCGTCATCAGAGACATGAGTAGCAGAAAGGTTAAGTATGCACGGACGTTTTGCAGTATTTATAGGACACAGTCATTACTGCAAGCATACAGCGACAATTAACGTTAATTGCCTTCTTGTGCGTGGACTGCTTGTTGGACGGCACGCGGGCTCTGACCTGTTGCACTTTCGTCACGGGCGGTGAGCTCGGGCATGATGATTGCTCGGCCGTCTGGCTTCCCGGTGTTGGCGTACGATGAGGCGGGGGCCTGCCCATTCCTCAAGTGACGGCTTGCTTTGGCCACATTGAATCTCAGGATTGAATATGGATTGGGCAAATCGTTGCACTTGTTGATGGATTGGGGGCCCGTGAACCATGACTCAAGTAGTTCTCGGCTCACCCGATTGTCACCTCTTGCGAGAATTTCGGCCTCATCAAATTTGAAGGTGTGGCCGGGTCTCGTCGAATGAGCCGCAACTTGAGAATTGGCATCATTTCGCCGCACTGCAGCCGCGTGTTCGGCAATTCGCGTCTTGAGAAGTCTGCCAGTTTCTCCGACATAGTTGCTTTGACCGCAACTGCACCAGATCCTGTAGACGACCCCAGATGTTTCTTGCCGTGGCAGTGGGTCTTTCGGCTTCATTATCTGACGCCTTATGGTTGCCTCCGGCCTGTGTGCGACTCCAACTCCAAGTGGTGCGAAAAGGCGGCCGCCTGCTTCCGATACGTTTTTGACATACGGGATCGAGCGCCAAATCTTGGGGTCGGTGCGCTTTTGTTGGCCAGTTCGTTTGCGCAAGCACCGGTTGACAAAGTTGCGCGGGTAGCCATTTTCTCTGAACACCCGTCGGAGGTATTCTACCTCGGCAACTTTGCCTTCTTCGCTGCAGTGCGTCTCAACACACCGATGGAGTGTTTTTACGCAACTGCGTTTGTGGCTGATTGGGTGGTTGCTGTTGTAATTCAGTACTTGCATCGTGTTTGTCGCTTTCCTGAATACTTTAGTCTTTAGACCACCACAATCTTTTCGACAAACGAGGACATCAAGAAAAGCCAGCTGGTTATTCTCTTCTTCCTCCATCGTAAATTGGATGTCTGGGAAGATGCTGTTGAGATGTTCCTTGAACGTGAGCACCTGATCCCGTTCGATGACGACGAAGGTGTCATCCACATACCGAGCCCAGAATTTCGGTTTGTGGTGTTGGAAAACCAGCGACTCCAGCCGCTGCAGGACCGCCTCGGCTATGAGTCCCGAAATCGGTGAACCCATTGGTGTCCCCTTCACCTGCTCGTAGATCGTTCCGTCAAACGTGAAGTACGTCCTGAGACAGAACTTCAGGAGCTGTAGGATTTTCGCGTGTCCCAGGCGATTCTCCGTCTCATCGTATTTGTTTCGTAGGAGCAGTTCGACCGTCTCGATTGCCAGATCCTGAGGGATAGAAGTGCATACTTAACCTTTCTGCTACTCATGTCTCTGATGACGAATCCGCGACGGATATCGAAACGTCAGGCGAATAAAAATATTGTCCCAGCGATCGAGTCTTCTTCTTCTTCTCAATAAAAAGAATGGTTTATGTTAAGAAAATATCAACTTCCGTTAATTGTACAAGGCGAAGATCACGGATTAAGCAGAATTTAATGTCGTCATAAATTTCATGACCTCTCATTCAGCTGCAGACGGTCGGTGCCTATCAACAAGATAATTAACGGTCCAATTAAGCGTCAGCCTCGAAGGGTGAAACTTGATAGGTGAATGGGAATAGAAACAATTAGTCATAGGTGTGAGCACACGGTGAGGGATAGAGGAGGGGGAGGTAATTGCCACAACATGCCAGTTCATGGTAGTGCATGTTCAGTCCTAAGGGTGACGGGGAGGCGTAAGCGGGAATGCGTTTATCGATCGTTACCACGGCAATGCGAGGCTGATCACATGATCCAGCTGCTTACAGAGTTCTGGTTTTCTTCTCTATATTGCAGCGGCCTTCGCGAAGCGTAGGAGACGCCCGGCCGTCGCCCGAAGTACTACCTTAAATGCAGTCGTTCGGTCGACTGTATGGCCAGTGTCTTCTGAGGGCTTCGTGATTGAACTCTTGAGTACTTTACGTTCCGCCCTGAGCAACCACTTCGGCATGTGTTCAGCTGACCCCGTTGCCAACTTCCTTTGCATGCGCATGATGTATTTGCATCCGCAACTACATGATAACTCGTAAACCCAGTTTGAAGTGGCGTGTATAGGCAGAAGGTATTTAGTCGGTCGAACTGGAATATTCGTTGTTGTGCTTACGTACAACAAATTAGCGGTGGGATAAGTTCTTTCAATTGTGCATCGGAGCCTCCGTTTCATCACGTTAGAGACATTATCACTCTTGAAAGGGAGAAAAATGCTCACCGGCTTTTTGGCACTGATATTTCAGGTGTAATTTTTTTGTCTGCGGTTTTGATACTGATCAATGAATTTCTCAAGAGAGCCGTTTTTAAGAAACACTTAAATTAAATTCTGCTAATCTAGTGATCTTTGCCTTGTACAAGATTTTTCCGGGAAACAATGCTTCAACTTTCGTTATTTTTAATCAACCGAACCGGCTTTTTCACGTAGAATGCTGTCATTTCAATAGCAATTTAATAGTTGAGAGCGCAAGCTATCTCATAAGTATTCTAAAAGGACATTTATTAGTAGATGACTGACCCCTGGCATTTGTTCTATCAATCCCAAATAAGCCCCTACTCCAACGTCCTGGAAGCCGCTATGGTCAGCGCTATGAAATCGATACCTATCTTCACTGGAATTGCGGCGAACATGATAGAATTCCTTAGTATCTAAAACTTCTTCAATGGAGTACTCACCTGGTTGAGAACTCGTTCCTCTTTATCCAAATCGTTGAACTTCGACGTAAGCCTTGCTTTTACGTTTTCCAAATAGCATTTGTAAACACAACTGACCCTTTATTGACTATTGCTATCCCTCGAATTCAGTTAAATATAATTTTATCACTTGTCGACCGTGTCGCGAACTAGTACTTGAAGTTCGTGCTCAGGGAATAGTCGCAGTAAATGGATGTGACCAGAAACACCCACAGTCTATAGGAGTTTTAGTTGCTTGATGAAATGTCGAACTCATAAAAGTAATGTAAAGTGGAGGTATTAGACAGAAAAAATCTGAAGACCCATTTAATATGTCCCCCCAGATCATCAGCCTTCGTTCACTCCTGTGTTGCCTAACAATTTCTACTTTTTTCCACAATAGCACTACAATTTTTAATCATTTTCTCTTCTTGCTTTTCTCATCCTACAGCTTTTGTTTTCATACATCCTTTGGCTTTTCGTTTTTACGATGGGTGTGCCATGAGAGGAATGTCTCAATGTCACCGAGTTGATTAGCGTGAAATCAATGCTCAATGAATTCGCTGCCTTCAATAGATTAGGTAAGGACGTGTAGGTATTCCGCTTGGCCCAGGTCTTTTGCTTGGGTTTTAAGTTAAACCTGCTTATCAAATCCAAGTTGGTAAGATTATCTGCAAGTCAGGCCAAAACTACAACGTGGAAAATTTTTAAATCATTAATTGCTGCACACTGATACAGTAAAGTTTAATTACACATAAAACTTGAGTTTTCCGAAGAAATATATCGTCTCATAGCGTCATTTTATATTGCACTCTGTCTCATTAGCAAATAATATGTCAAAAATATGGGTAGGAGCGCATCTTGTCCCCACAACGCATGAAGGAAAATAGCATTCGCAGCATTCCTTAGTTGAATGCGAAGATGCTATTTGAGGCAGCACTCAGATGCTTTATTCTTACCTAGATACATTCTGCCATAGACTGCTGCAGACAGGTTTATCGTTTTATTGACGATGAAAGCGATAACGCTTTTAAAACATCAGCACAAATACAACTTGGTCTCAGGAATTGCCCCATCTTCTTATTCTTCCTTTTCCGAGGATGATGAAAGCAACATTGTAAATGGACCTCGAATATTTTCGTATATTACCTCATATAAGTTTCTGTCGTACGAATGCAAGAAAGTCCTGAAGTTTATAATATCGAAAGATCACCTTCCAACGGAGAGCTTGATTAAATTCATTTGTGAATTAGAAAGGTGTGAAAAAATACTCTTCTAAAGGGCCGAATTTCAGAAGTCATGTCTTACCTTGGATCATGCTCACGTCATCTCTAACATTTCCGGTTCCTTTTCAAAATTGCCAACCTCCTATAGTCCTCGGTGAAAATTCAGGGTAGGATAGTAGTTTGTTGTTCATTTTTAATGAATCCTTTTGGCTTCGTCAAGCATAACCTTCAGCACTTCTATGTTCCCAAAGCTTAAGCTGTTGATCTCTGGCTTTTAACCTTGTTTTAGGGACTATTATCAAGGACAATGCCACTTATCGGGAGTTTCAGGGTAATAGTACTTTCACGTACTTGCCGAATGGCGGAATTATGTTCGATTTTCGAAACGGAACTACACACCTAATGGAAAACGGTATATTCCACGTGAGTTCTAGTAGATTTTATTTTAGTGAGCAGAATTTACACAAATTTTTACAAAAGCTTGCTGGAATCAACTTTTAGTGGCTTTAATTTTATTGATGGACATTAAGAATTACTTTATTTTTCAGACCAAGCGAGCTGAAGTTACTAGCGCGTATGCGCTTTGAGACTTGGCAAACATTGGATCGATTGGCATCATGTTGGGGGCAATGGTACCATTATTGCCGCACCGATGGAAGGATTTGTCGGAAATTATTTTGAGTGGAATGGTTGGTGGAACCATAGCCTGCTTCCTTACTGCCTGCTTTGCTGGTAATTGTAAAGGCGTTGTATTACGATCTTTATAAAGTGTTTCATTATAAAACGAAGTAGAGTACCTAGTTTGAGAGTTGGTGTTGAAAACATGTTTTCCTTTAGGTCTCTTATACGAAGGACAATAGTCGAACTTTATCTCCCTCGACCGCAAAGGTCACTCGCGCACCCAAATGTTCACCAACCCTTCTACATACCTCCTTCTTAAGCATTTTGACATCGAAATCACGATGCATTTTTGAGCCTGCGTCTACCAAATACAATCTATATGAAATAAACGAAATATTTTTGAATGCTAACCCTTGCTTATGCATACATTGAAGGGATTTTTGGTGACTATTGTAATGACACAACCTGCCAGCACACGCCCAAATCTGGGCAGGGTTGACAACTGGGGTATGTGGGTGTATCTGGGGTTGATTGTTAAGGCGTATGTATTATTCTCCAACCCGAAATCGCCAGAATGCTGTAGATGGACCAAAAAGGCAAGCTAACTCATTTTTTGACTTTTTTGAACTTAAAGTACATTTTTAGGTGACATTTGATATTATGTTTACGGATAATTTAATAATATGTAAACCCTCCCCGGAATTTAGACGGGACGATCCAAGGGTGAGGACGGTGATATGCAGGTTGAAAACGCCGTTGTCACCCCTTATCTCCCTAAATTTCGACGGACGATTCGGGAATTTTGCTGGCAGGGGATAAACGTAAGTTTCTTGTTTCGCGTGACTTATTAAGCTGAGGTGGGGACAGAAATCAACAGCCACTTTTACCACAGGAAAGGCTTTCAAGGCGAAAAATGAATGCATACTTCTTCGACAGCTTTTGAAAGGAGCCTACGAAAAGTATGCAATCTATTCCTTATATTACTTTCATACAAATCGTCGAAGGAAATATTTGTTGTCAGCCCCTTCAGCATGTACCTCGTGCTAAAGTCAATAAACCCACATATTTTCCAGATCTCAGATTATTGCTTTTTCAGGGGGCTTGCTACCTGTCAAGTTATGTCTGTGAACAGGCTTTATTACAGCATTGGCCGTTGGTTAAGAACACAACGTTGTTTTGATGAGCTTTTGGAACAGCATTCAAGATTCTCATAGATGTTGATCTAAAGCAAATTACCAGAAATGCGTTTCAATACCCAAGACGCGCTACTTAGAATTACTTTCGGTGTAATTACGAGGGAGTTTGTATCTGGTCTAACGTAACGGTATGGTATTTGTTTGGCTGGAGAAGGCGAAAGTTAACTATATGTCTTTATATTTTGCTCTGTTTAAGGTAAATTCTAAAAATTCTGCTTCAGAAAGTTGCTGTTACCATACGGAACATTGTGAACCTAAAACCTCATGGGACTAACTTTATTCTAAAAGAGTTAACTCCTATATTTCTTTGAAACTCCTGGGCGAAAAGGCCATCGCATAACGACTAGGAATCAATAAACGATAATCGTTTCATTGCAAATTTAACTACGCTGTTCTCTGAATTTCATACATCGAAACGTCTTCACTTAAAAAATTTCTGCTAACCATTTTCATTAACTATGCAAACTGCTTCACTTTCAGGTAATCTGATGAATGTTTGAAAAAACATTTTGTGCTGTCTTGGGGATAGAACGTGAGCAACATTTTCGTAGCTGTAGGATCTTTGTGAGCATTTACGTTATAAAAATTTTCTTCTGCATCTCAACAAAAGTATGTTACTGAGGATTACCATCTCAGTAATAGCATCTGACCGCATCTTATTTTCATGTCACAATGAGGTAATCCTGTAAAAACTCTCTTGTGCCTGACTGAGCAGCCGATTTTTCTACTTCTCGTAGGAAGTGGATGTTATTCCTCGCGGTTCCAATTCTTTCGATCCGATAGACATCAACTGACCACATTTCAGAGTTTTACGATTCAAACTATTAAAATCACTGACTGCTTTGCTCAGTCGTTATTGTCATTCATGGTAGGATCGGCTTGCAGAAGACTGGTATACGGGAAGATTTTACCGCAACTCGTATTATTGAGTATCTGGTAAACATGTGTTTTCGGAAACTCATCATTGCGTCCGTACAGTTACAGTGGTAGTGAAACAAGAGCATTGAACAGTGTTTATGAATGTCCTATAGGTAAACGTGTAACCGAAGGTGTAGAAGTTTGCCCTCTTAATCTCCTCATAAGGGTACCGTGAGAAGTAAGGCTTTCTTCTAGGTCGTCGGCACTTCCGATTTTGAGAGACGCTCTTGCCTAAAGTTATTAATAAACTTCTCAAGAAATCCTATTTATCACAGTTTTTTAAACGGGCACGTTCGATCACCAGGGCATCTGCAGTACATATTGTCCTAGTTCGGTAAGTGAGGCAGCGGACTGGAGTTGGCCCCCCACTTGGTGGGACAAAACCGTAGAACTGTGTGTATCGCCCCATCCAAGTCGCCTTACAAAATACACTGCGGTGAATTAATATATCAGGTGCTTTACTAACTAGGGGTAACAGTCCATTCACTTTTTCCGAAGTGAATGTTGACGCTGGGTGGACCTGATTCACCTGATTCGTATGCGACCTGCCCATCGCACCAAGGTGCCGGAGGCTAGGGACTCACAAATGTGCGAATGCTATAGAAATAACATTAAAAACATGTCACTTAACCTGTCTCGGAGCTCATCACAGTCACTTCGTACAGATAAGCCTGAATATTAGGTCAGAGGTATCTCGTCAGTTGACAGCCCTCAAATTCAGGGCCTTTACATAGTAACGGATATGCCGAAGTTCCATGAAAAGAGAGTTCTCATTTATGGCCTCACTGTCTGGTCCCTCTCCTATGCCCCTTGTTGGCTGTTAGGGTCTGTCTGTTTGCCTGTGGTGCGAATGGGTGCATTGGCTGCGAAAAGCGAGTCTACGAGTGTCACACACGATCTGGTCAGGCTCCAGGTTTCACCGGAGAAGAGGTTTCTAACTGATATAAACTGTGCATATCCTTTGCGCAGGTGCCTTTGGGCAGGTTCGGGTGTGTTATGCGCGGCCTCTGGATGGGCCGCCTGATTGAGACACTGGACAAACACGAGAGCCAGAACAGGCCATGGAAGCCGTTACTCGGGTTGCGTCCCTATAAGGAATACCGAACATGGCGGAGGGGGGGGGGCGCGGGGTGACAGGTGTAGTCATAGGCTCGCCTTGCACCAACCACCAGCGTCCGAGCTCGCCTTCGGTCTTCGTGACTCTGTCTTGACACTGTGCACAGAGGAATGAGGAAGGCCAGAGTGCGCAGGATGCATCGAAATGCTACTATCACCAAAAAATTATCCACGGGCAATTCACTGTCTCTGCATCACCCCGTTGGGGAGCGCCCGGTGGACCTTGTCGCAATCGATGGCCGGGATGCTGTGTGGTGTGCGGGCTGGTAGGGTGGGCGGGGTTAGGACGGCATTTTAACTAAGGTGTTTTACCAAAGATTTTCATGCATGCGCAAATGGCTGAGTAGACTGAACATGTTACTTGATAGTCATAGGCAATATGAGTACTCCAAGCCCAGTTTTTTGGCGAATGTTGTGCTTGGTGTGATTGATTTGCAATTGGCCGACTAGGCCAATGCGTGAATTGCATGCGCGACAGCTATAAAGATAACATACGATAGACTGCATCGTTGTTGTAGAGGACTGTCATGATAGCTGTGACACAGGTTGTGTTGGGTATGAGTGTTCGCCGACGACATCAATATAAGCTAGGTGCTTAAGTATTGATGAAGGAGATGGTGACGGCTGTGGCGGAAGTTGTTGGCGTAGTAAAGAGTCTCCATGGTGGCGATACACTACGTCGGTAGGACATTCAATCAGAAAATGCCTAGCAAGACTGATCCGTATGTGGGCGGCAGTTTGGCATCGGTGACCCGATGGAAGGGGTTTGATTTTCGAATAGTTGGTTGACGACATGTGAGATATAAAAGCCGCCATTTTAGTTTTAGCCGTGGCAGTACCTCCACCTTTGTAAATTAATGTTCCAGTCTTCACTGTTATTATTGGGGTCGATAAATCCCAAGTCCACAGTTTAATTTGTAAATTTTTGAGGAAAATCGTCAGGGTGTCTTCTTAGTGTCCATTTCGGCCCTCAATGTTAACGCGCTCCTGGTACGACGTCCCGCAGAATAGCCACTTCGGTGACTGCTCGGAATACGTCGCTGTGAGGCTGTGACTCAAGTGAACCTAGAAGTACCTCAACGTGACATGGGTGCTGAGGATTCCTATACATTTCAAGATTTCTGATGCGCTAGGCCAACACGGAGGCCAGATCAGGGCATTACAGGTGACAGACCAAGTGTACATATGAAAACAGTACTGTAGGAAGGCACCCTGTGTCATACTAAACTAAGGAGTGAGAACTTAAGACGCAAGGAGACCACACATATGGCGATGACGAGGTGGATTAGTTGTGGCAGCTGTGATTGGCTGTCACGCAGGTGACCGAGCAATGCAATCATGTGACCTCGTGCATGGCGTGGCATGGGAGGCGGAAAGGGCTACAGAGACAATGAAAGCTCACATAGTGTGATCTTCTCCAGATCAATTATCTGGCGGTTTTTGTGCAGCCTAGCTTGCAATCTTGAAGGAGCATATGGATCATTCTTCTGCCGTGTAGACACATGGTGAGCCTCGCCAACCCCGTATTTGTCAAGACACAAGTGCAAAAACGAATCTGCGCATGGGTTGAGGCCTTAAAAAGAGCAAAAGTTTACCATCATCAGACCAATCGGAGTGCAACACACCAACGCCAATTTCCGATACAAGCGAACATGCGAATCCCAGAAGGTAATTGAGAAAGAGCAAATGTGATCACTGGGACAAGAATTTACTTCGTCTGAAGTTTTGAAAATCATCACGGATCCATCACCACAGTCAGTAGCGGCATAGGGTATTCTTATCGCAGAGGGTTAAGTAAGTTACACCCTAGCAACTGCGATCTTCAGACCATGGTAACTTAGTAGAGAAGAAGTCTTGGAAAGGCCAGAGTAGTAGCAACAGTATATTGTGTATACAGAGGAACGAAGAAAAGGAGGAAAGAGATTGACTATGGAGAACACCACTTTCCGCGAGGGCGACGTGATCCAAATTGCGGCTGTATTGCAGGAATCCCCGAAGCCCAGAAAGACAGCATGCACGCGTGCAGATTTTCTATTCGTCGCCTGGCCAGAGAGGCGTCTATGCGCCAACAGTGATTGGTTGATCCAGGCCTCAAGAACTGCAGTCGTAAGATTCTAGCGGAGTTCACTTCGACTCGAGCTAGTCACAACACTATGCACAGGAAGTTGTAGCCTTTGCAGAATATATTCACGATGTTACTGCATACTTATGGCAATTACCGGCTCCCCCGTCGAGGACAGTTGCGCATTGGTTTTGCAAAACGGAGCTTCAGCGGCCAATATGAATCGGACATGTTTATACACTGGGGCCCTATAAACCATAATGCGAGTATCGCGTGAGTCATACGACTGTCATCTGTCGGCCCCATAGAATTTGAATGTGGGACCCAGTCTCGATAAATCCGCCACAAACGCAGTTGCGTAAATACACTTCGTCGTCGTGTGGAAACTTACTGCAGTTAACCGGATGTTGTCGAAATGCAATATCTTCGAGGTGTGTTCAGAGCAAATGCATACCCGCGGAACTTGGTCAACCGGTGCATGCGCAACTGAAGTGATTTAAAAATGTCGTACTGACCCCACATTTTGGCAGGCGATTCCATACGTCTAAAACATGTCGGAGGCCATCGGCCGCATTCTCGCACCACTTGCAGTTGGAGTCGCATGCAGACCAGGCGCAACCACATGGCGGCAAATAATTAACACAAAGGCCTACTGCCACGGCAATATGGGATCCGGTGCAGCTGCAGACAAACCAACCAATTCAAAGAAACTGGAAGACTTCTCAAGATGCGAATTGCCAAACACGTGGCAGCAGTGTAGAGAGAGAGAGAACGCCAATTCTTATGTTGCAGCCCATTTGACGAGACCCGGCCACATATTCACATTCAATGTGGCTGAGCTTCTCGTGTGGGGTGACAATCGTGTGAGTCGCGAGTTATTTGAGTCATCGTTAAGGGGTGACCAGTCCATAGACAAGTGCAACGATCTGCCCAACCATATTCGACTCTGAAGCTCAGCTATCGTCCGTTCGGGAATGCACAGACCAAGGCCAGCATCAGCGGGCCAGATGGTCGAGCAATCATCATGCCCAACTTCACAACAGGTGCTAAAATCCGAAGAAGATGCGATCACTGAAACAAGGACTTTATTTTCCTGACGTTTCGGATTCCGTCGGGAATCCT
>JAYGXS010000004.1:53940362-53990707 GCA_036362985.1 Ligula intestinalis | reverse complement strand
GTAAAGTACGCCATGCATGTATCTAGTCCCCGCGTTGGTTCAGTGCACCTGTCGCGCGATTCATTTTAGGTGCAAAGTGGTTAGTGCAGCGGTTTAACGCAATGTCAAAGTCTTATAGTATTGTTATTGGTAGTTGTAAGAATGCATTGAATAGATAAGATCGGAAAGCAAGTACCCTTGGCTAATCATGGTCTGGCTGCCGGCCTCTATAGTTAGCGTACATGAGCTGAGTGCGTAGCCTGTTGATTATCAGAATGTAGTGCTATAATTTTACTGAGCCTGGATTTATAGAGTATTTCAGGCTGATAATGCAGCAGGGCATAGCTGGAGTCAAGGATTTGACTGACGCTTCAGTGGGAGAGGCTGTGAGCAGGAGGGTAAGTTTCTGTGTTGGATGCCGTAGGAAATAAAGGTGGTGGAAAGGCGGCACATTGCGTCCTGAGATGACCTACCAGGCCAATACATGCACGGAACGTTCGCTGGCAACGAGGGCATATTGGCAGGGCTTGGGTGTTCGTACCACTTTCCTGTTGGGTTGGTTGCTTACGGGTCATCCTTTTTTCTTTTGCGGCAGTGATCCTACCAGATTCAAAGGTAGCTGTGCCTTCTTTCAGTGTTCTTCGCCATGCCAATCGGTCTTGCGCGAGTTGTTCCCAAGTTTGCATATTGATTTGAAGGCGCTTTGATGAGTTCTTCAGTGTGTCCCTGTATCGCTTCTTTTCTCTCCCCCTTCGGCGGGATCCCCTAACGACATCTCCGTATCGAAGTCTCTTTGGAAGTCGTTTGTCGTCCATTCTTACCAAATGGCCACTCCAGCTCAGTTGTAAATGCATCAGCGTGGCGTGGATGCTGAGAGTGTTTGTCCTCTCCAGCACCTCCGTGTCCGGAATCCTGTCTTGCCCTCGCAAATGCAGTATTCGGCGGAGACTGCTGAGATGAAAATGGTTTAGTCTACGAACTTGGTGTGCGTAGATGATCCAGGTCTCCGCTCCATAAATGAGTATTGAGAGGACGACGGCCTTGTACATCTTCAGTTTTGTGGACTGATTGAGGCCATCGCGCCTCCAGACGGACGTTTTGAGCCTCCCGTAGGTCTGACTTGCTTTGCAGATGCGGTGCGCAATCTCATCGTCCAGTCTGCAGTCGCGGGAGAGCTTGCTGCTTAGGTAGGCGAAGCGTTGCACAGCTGTAAGCACCGAGTTGTTAACGTTTATTCGTGGTGCGTTGCAAACCTCACCGGGTGGCGCTTGATGCATTACCACCGTTTTTTTCGTGCTGATGGTTAGTCCAAATTTTGCGCAGCTGTTGGAAAGGAGGTCCATACTTCTTTGCACGTCTTCCTCCGTCATGGTATTTAGCGCGCAGTCATCCGCGAAGAGTAGGTCGTGGGCTATGGTTGTGGAGATACGTGAGGCAGCTGCCAGTCGTCGGGTGTTAAATAGGAAGCCGTCAGTTCTGTAGACGATTTCGATCCCAGGGCTCTCATTTCGATATGACTCCATCAGCATGGCAGAGAACATGAGACTGAAAAGTGTAGGCGCGAGGACACACCCTTGCTTTACCCCGTTTGTTACTGCAAAAGCTTCGGATGTCTCCCCGTTTTCAGTGACACGTGCCCTCATCCCGTCATGTAAATGACGTACCATGTGGATAAGGTGCTCTGGGCAGCCGAATTTCCGCATGACATTCCATAGTCCATCCCGATTAACCATGTCAAATGCTTTCGTCAGGTCCACGAAAGTCGTATCTAAGTGAATGTACATCTCCTGACACTTTTCTTGTATTTGCCTTGCGGCGAAGATCATGTCAGCGGTGCCGCGACTGCGAAGAAAGCCACACTTGCTTCCCGGCAGGAGCCCTTGTTCTAGATGGTTGTTCAGGCGATCTAGAATGATGCGTGCGAAGATCTTTCCTGTAAGGTTGAGCAGTGAGATCCTTTTGTGATTGTCGTAGACTCCCCTGTTGCCTTTATGTTTGTATATGTGGACGATTGTGGCGTCCTTGAAATCCTGGGGCACTTGCCCTTGATGCCACATCTCCTGAAAGAGTGTGGTCAGGTGGTGTCTAATTTGTTGTCTACCATATTTGTATATTTCAGCGGGAATTCCGTCCGGTCCGGGTGCTTTCCCGTTTGACAGTTGTTCCATTGCTCTAGTGGTCTCCTCAAACGTGGGGGGGGGAGATTCAGCTCGTGGTTTGTTTCCTCTTGAGGCAGGCGGTCAATGGCGGCATCAGATATGTTGGAGGCGTGATTTTTACGCTTTCGAAATGTTCGGCCCATCGGTTAAGGATTTGAGTTTTCTCTGTGATTAGCATAGTTCCGTCAGCGCTTAATAGGGGAGCTGTACCTTTCACTGTAGGACCGCAGGAAGCCCTTATCGTAGCGAAGAAATTTTTCAAATCGTTTCGGTCCGCAAATCGTTGGATTTCCCCGGCCTTTTGCGTCATCCACGCATCTCGCATTTTGCGCAATCGCTGTTGTACAATGCCACGCATTCGATGAAAGTTTATTTCCGTGGTGTCGGATGGGTGATCAAGGTATTCTTTGTGTAGCCGGTTTTTATCAGCGAGAAGGATGCTGATATCGGCGTCGTTTTCGTCAAACCAGTCCTGATGTTTGCCATGTACATGGCCGAGGACACGTGTAGTTGTCTGCTGTATAGTGTCCCGTAGTTTCCCCCAACTTCTTTCCATGGAGGGGTTTTCTTCAGCGTCAACTATGTCGGCTAATTCGAGAGTTAGTTCGTTGCTAAAGTGAATATGGTTTGCAGGCAAATTTAGTGAGTTGATATTAAGCTTACGTCGCGGAAGCTTACCTTGAGGCCTCCTGCTCCTCATCTTGGAGATGATGAGGCGGTGGTTTGACACATCGTCAGCAGTTGGGACCGTCTTTGTTACCAACACGTCCGCTTGGTCACGCCGCCGTACAAGGACATAGTGAATAAGAGTCATTCCCGGGACCTAGGGTGCATCCAGGACACCTTCTTCCGATGCGGGAGGCAAAAGAATGTGTTTGTCAGAACAAGGCAGTGCTCTGCGCAGATGCGCAGAAGCGGCAGGCCATTGTCATTCATATTGTCGGGGCCGTGGGGACCTAACACATCCCTCCAGGCAGCATAGTCGGCGCCGACGCGAGCGTTGAAGTCTCCAAGGCTAATCAGTTTGTCTGACCTCGGCGCATTTGCTAGTAGGGCGTGAAGGTCTTCGTAAAACCTGTTTATCATCGCGTCAGGATTTGTCATCGTGGGTGCATAGACGCTGATTATGGAAGCGAAGTTGCTTGCCCGAAGAGGCAAACGGAAGCTCATCAAGCGGTTGTTAATGCCTTGCGGCATGTTGGTTAGACGTCTCATGATATCGGTCCGGATGGCAAAGGATATGCCTGCTTCGCGTCGCTCTGCTTGTGGCCGGCCTCTCCAGAAGAAGGTGTAGCCGGCGCCTACCTCTTTCAGTTGGCTTTGGTCAGGGAGACGGGTTTCACTCAGTGCGGCAATGTCAATCTTTAAGCGTGTGGGTGACTAGTGCGGTCCTCCGTTCAGGCGGCCCCCTTCCAGGGCTATCTGAGAGAGTGCGCACATTCCAGCATGCTAGTGTGAGGGCCTGACTCTGTGATCTAATGCGCCCAGAAGATGGCATGGCGTAAGTGCTAGTAGAGTAAAGCTTCGTGGAGCCCTTAGTGAGAGCTGTGTGTTGATTCAACTTACACTGGGCGGACAGAACTTTGAGTGATTTCTTTTCCAAGTGCACCTCCACTAGGGTTGCGATGGGCTATGTTATTGGTGAGTACGAATTATGGGAGGGGTGCCTTTGCTAACATCTTCTCACCTCTGATTATGTAGTCGGTTGCAAATGCATCCCGCGCAACTGAGGGTTTGTTGAGGCCGCGCCTAACTTTCCACTCCTTATGACCCCCGTAAGTCCAATTTGACCGAGAAGGGGTGGGGGTTTGGCCGTGTGTGTCTAAGCCGGCGATTGGCAGAGGGGGGGACATATTCGAGCCCATATAAAGTAGTCAGGTGAGCAAGTTTGCATTGCGGACGCAAAGGGGCTTTGTTCGCCTGGAACCCCTGAGGTGATGGCGCATCCTGCAGCTAGTGTCGTTTGGCTCACATTTTCTGTAAGCATTCGGGTCAGGGCCGCGGGGGAGGAGGGGGGCTGGTGAGGACCTAACTGGGTTACTATTGTGATACAGTAAGGCGGTTGCCAGGACTCCTGTAGTTTTAGCTGCATTGACAATGTCTGGATGCTTGTAGCTGACAGAGCATCTGAAGGCATGATGCGGTATTGCCTGCTGCACGCAAGGGAAGGTGTTCTCGCTATTAGTTATAATAGCCCTAGTGTTGAATTTGAGCAAGTAGATCCTCGGAGATTTTTAGGGGATGGTTATTACTTATTATTTTTTCGAGAGTCCTTTGTCCGGATTTCCGCTCATATAGAGCAATACGCCAGTGCTGGTAGTTAGTCCCGGGAGCTTTCAGTCGTATGCTTATTTTGATACTTGTTGTGACGAAACACTCCACGTGCTATCTAGTATACTAAGCAGTTTTTCTCCATCTTTTGCTCTCGTATCGTTTTTAGGACAGTATATGATAAGGCTACGTGTACACACCTAGGCTGGAATATAAGTTAACATAAAGGCCCAAATGCAGTGTCTCTTTCAGTGGGTCTCATCTAATTTTGTGCTCGCATGTATTGTCTCGGATCCAGCCATGCAGACCAATCCCATAGTCGGGTAAGTTTTCTTTCTCTCTCCTGCCCAAATCCATCTGAGCCGATAGTGTGAGGGTGGCAGGAAGAAAGTTACACAGGCAGCCATGAGAACCTCTGTTAGGCCATCGGGCTTTGGTGCGTCAAGGAGCAGCAGTGTCAGCTTTTACTTTTGGGTGCGATCGGTATTAGCTACAAGGTAGGATATTTTTACTTAGTACACATTTGTAACCTTAGTGGGGATTGTTTGCGAACTGGAGGTTGAGGATACGTTTGCTTGATTTGATAATGGCGGAAGACCTATCATGCTGTCCGAGCGTTCTGTAGTTGCATGTCCTAATTTTGATGATACAATTTTGGGAATGCCGCTCTTTTGCTAAATTACTATTTTTTGTTATCATTCTGGCTAGATCCAGTGGGTGGCCAGCTACACTGTGGCCTGTGCGTAAATATAGGAGAATTTTACCTAGTAAGAAGTCGTAGCCCATGTGGGGATTTTCAGTAGCTGAAGAGTTAAGGAAGGCAGCGTGTGTTTGATAACAGCTGAACGTTTATCAAGCAGTTGGTCCTAATAACATTGAGTTTGCAATTTTCCTGGATTCTGCTGTTAGGGGAGTTTTGCGTAAACTAGGAGAGCTATTTCTAGTATCTATGCTTGGCAATACCAATATTTGGTAAGCTTGCATGTATGGGGATCTAAAAGTATTATGTAGTCGCAGCCCATTTGTAGAGTTTAGTAAATCGGTGGTTATGGTTGGTGCATTTGATAATAGCTCAGTATTGGTCAGGCATGAAGTTTGTAACCGAGTGTCACTTGCCACTTTTTCCATGTAACTACTGTAAGCGGTGCCAAAAGGGCTAGATATACTGACCATACTTGCTAAGGCCATTGGTTGGTAAGCTACAATGCAGCTACGTGCATGTACGACATTTGAGTCTAGTGCAGAGTCGTAGCGTTTATGGGGATGCTTAATGAGCTGAAGGTTAGAGAAACCTGTAAGTAACCTTAGGAGGTCTTTCATGCCGAATGTTCGTTGTAGTGCGACATGTTCAGTCCTAGCCCATAGGAACATCTGGAGCTGAGGGGTTGAGGTACGTGTATTTGATAGTAACTGAAAGTCTACCATACATTTGGTTTTAACAAGATGGCATTTGCCACTTTCCAGGATGTTTTGGTTATAAGTGCTATGCCTAAAGCTAGGAGTGTTAATTGTGGTGGTTGTTCTTGCTAAAACTGATTGGTCGTCAGCTGCAATGGCACCTGTACGTTTATGTGGGAAAATGTAACCCAGTGTGCAGTCGTATTCAGTTATAAAATTTGCGTCGTGGACGCAAAGGGACCTTTTTTCGCCTAGAACACCTGCGGTGATAGCGCATCCTGCAGTTGGCGTCGTTTGGCTCACATCTTTCGTAAGCATTAGGGTTTATACCTAGGTGAATGGACACGCCGCGTGATGACTCACCACTAAGCTCTTAAGTTCCCACTCGACGCCTCCCTGATGCTCCGCTTCTATGGGGCTGGATCGGCCTTATGGCTACCTTACTCAGTGAGAGTACTTAGACTGGAATACCACGTTTTTTTCGCTACGACGTGCTTCTTCTCCTAGGTCTTGATACTGACAGCCCTGGTATCGGCAGTGTTGTTATATTTAGCTGTTAGTGATAGTGTGTCAGTATCATTAAAGTAGCAGTGATGAGTAAAGCCAGGTGAGCGTACACTACAAGTACTAGCCTAAGGGCTAGTAGTCTTGCTTGTTAAAACCAGTACATGGTAAGCTATAAGGCATAGGACATTTAATCCCACTATTCGGTCGTAGCCTATCTGGGGATTTATTCAATTGAGGAGTTCTGTCAATTCTAGGAGTGTTAGTTCTGGTAGTCCTACTGCTAAATCAATTTTTTTGCCGAAGTGTTTATCATACAAACCCTGGTGAACACGGAGTTTGTCAGGCTTGCCATGTTTCAACACGGGAGAAGCATGATCTGTGTGCTCTTCGCCGAGCTAGGCTGCGCAAATACCGCCAGATACTTTGTCTACAGAAGATCGCATGACGTGAGTTTGCAGTGACCCTGTAGCCCTATTCACCGTCCATGCCACACCATGCATGAGGTCAGGTATGTGCATTTCTCGGCCACCTCTGGGACAGCCAATGATAGCGGTCGCAAACTGCTGAGCCAACGTTCAGTCTCGCACACTGGCCAGCAAGTGCGCACACACGAACACCTGCCTCCACCAATCTGGCCAGGCCAATCACCTCCCTCAGGCTGACTCACAAAAAGAACACTCTACTGGACGCTGTGCTGATTGCCGAGCTGAGAGATTTCGGACAACAGCCCCTCGTGATCGGACTTGCAGACCTATGCTCGTCCGCCAGTCATCTTCCTCCAACTTATTCGCCGCTCATTCTTTGCATAATAAACTATTTCTTCCAACTGAAGTTCCACTTCTACACTTCCCTTACGGAACCGGACTTGGAGAGCGCAGCGGCAGTGTCTCTCTCATTAATTTCACCCGGCGATAAGCTCGTACGCAGAAGACTGTTTCAGCAAAGAGTAACCGAACGAGCCCGGGCAATGTAAGTGATACGCGAAGCAGCATGGGAGAACAAATCTCACAAGCTACACAATCGACCGTCATACAGAAAAGATATACTGGTACTAAACCTATCGCCGAAGGAACTGACGAAAGAGCATGAAGCCCCATTCAAAATAACTGAGTCTAAACGTACTAACATGAATGCAGTATGCGTGAAGATTCGAAGTCCAGATATCATATCGTTTTCACCGTCCCCCAAAGAAAAGAAAGAAGAAGGTCCGAGGACATGGACCGCTTATTTTGAGACTGACGTTTTGGACACTCTCTCGGTTCCATCGTCAGAGTAACTGGGTTGTTGTTCCTATTCGCTGGAACTGTTGCAGCCTTGTCGCGGGTCTGTTATTTTATGCGCGCTCTACGGACGACCTTTGAACTGCCTGTTCGCTGTTGACTGGTGAGCTCGTGTGACCTCTGCTCACTGAAACAAGTCGCAGGTCAGCGTACTGGCTGACCTGCTCCTCGTCGACTGACGAAGTAATCGGTTGTTCCTGCCCGCCTGAGTTGACCTTAACCTCGTGGGGTGGCGGTGATGTGGTTCCTGGCCGGCTTCTCCCCTATTTACATCTGAAGCTGGTTTATTTCACACTCGAGTTTATTTTGCTTTCCTGTTGGCCTTGTTCGAACTGACTCAAGCCTTCTGCTTCCTCTTCTTTAGGGGATGGTGAAAACGAGATGACTGCAGTTGTGGAGGTGGTCAATTATCAGATGGTAGCAACTGAGGAAGCGAAGAACCCTACCCAAAACCAGGTATTTTCCATTCTTATGCCTCATCTACTGCAATGTGTAGTCCACAAGGTCGAACGCAATGCGTTAAGAGCATTCAAAGCCGACCGAGGTATCTTCATCGTGCCAGCTGACAAGGGGCGTTTCCCTCTCATATGAGACAGAGCATAAGGCCAAAAACATACTGCAAGATCGTTATTTTTATGTTTCAGGTGACACCCGACCCACTCGAAATGATTGCGACCCTGTTGGCGCTAAACTCAGATGCCAAAACGTTGTCTGACCGACGCATGCGCAAGAAACGGTTATGGCCAGCTTTTAGGGCCCCTCCCCCCGGCGCACAAAGAGTGCGCTTCTCTCCGATCCATTGTATCACTAAAATACACTCCAATGTACGAACTGATAAAGTGGTTGTTTCGGCTACTCAAATTCCTGACCACTGATTTGGATACCACGATCCGTTCATCAACACAATTCCTGGAGAAATAAAGCGGGGTAAGTGTTCTGGTATACTTTTATGTGACCTCCTTTTTTAGTTCTATATCCCAGGATCAGACAGTGGAGACCGTCGAACTACCCCTACAAAGCGAATACGATGAGACCGAGAATCGTCTCATACATGCCCAAATCCTACAGCTCCTGTCGGTTTGTCTCAGTACGTACGGAAAAATCTTTGAGCAGGTCAGGGGAACACTACCAAGTTCACCACTTTCCGGCCGCGTAGCCGAGGCGGTCCTACAACGATAAAAGTAACACAGAAATGCTCGCTGTGCAATGCGTATGACACCTTCGTCATCATCGACAGGAATGGGTGCGAACGGCAGCAGTGCAAAAAAACTGACGCCAATTCTCAAGTCGCAGCTCATTCGAATAGACTCGGTCACACCTTCACACGCTATGAGGTCGAAATTCTCGCGTGAGGGGACAATTGTGTGACAGACCCGAGTTACTTGAGTGATGGTTCAGGGGTGCCCGGTCCATAAACAAGTGCAACGGCCTGCCAAAGCCAAATTCAACGCTGAAGCTAAGTTTGGCCAAAGCAAGTCGCCACTTGGGAAACACACAGGCTAACGCGTCACACGACGCCAACGCCGCGGATCCCGATGGTTGAGCACTGATCAGACCCAACTCCACAACAGGTGATGAAATTTCAGTAGGTTGCGACCCGTACGCCGGACCTCTAGCAATTAGCGCACGAGCGGAAAACTATCCATGATACATGGAGCCGTTAACTTTCATTAGTATGCAGTAGCATAGTGACTATACCCTATAAAAACTGCAACTCTCTGTGTATGCGTTGCCCATTTCTGCTATTGCCTCTGACGATGGATCAACGGCAGATTTTGGGACGTCAGATGAATAAAATTCTTGTCCCAGTGGTTACATCTTCTTCATCTCGATCCCAAAATTTCCAAAAACATGTCCTTTGTTTTTCTGATACCCCTCTTTGACAGGAAGAAGATAGCAAAGTGGAAGAACTCCAGTCGTCTGAAGATATCTGTGAGTCCGGCGATGTTTTCCACCGGAAGAAGCCCATGACTGAGTGGACTGGGGAGGACTTTCCAAGAGCGCACCCAAAGGAACCCAAGGGTATAAACATAGTATTTCAAGCCTACGCGAACGTTCGATGCAAGATATTCGGTAATCAGAACTCTTTAAACAAAGAAGATAACGAAGGCGATGCAGGGGAAGCGGACGATTATGATTCGCAAAACTATGTAGTTAACAATGAGAGTGTTTGTTGTGATAGCATTGCTGGTCTCTCTGGTCTAATCCTCCTTCTCCTCATCGATGTAGCCTATGTAGCTTACTCTTGCGCCTACAACGGCCTCGTAACCGAAGATGATATCCGACTGCTTTGGCTCTCCGTACTTGTGTGGTTGTTTATCCTTTGCAAAGTGTACAGAAGATTGGTCCGCTTAGGCAGACGTCGGGGAGGTTGTTTCGCTCCATTCGATTCTTGCCATCTAGCTCTCCACAGGGGCTGGCATGGATTCCTCCATTTGTGCAGGAAACGCTGGGACACCTGTTGGGACCGTGCCAACTGCACCGAGAAAGACGTCAAAGAGAAGAAACATCTCGTACTCAAATGGTAGGTTGATGATTCCGTCATGTTAGTTTTTTGTCAAATTGCTAAGATAAGCAGAAAAACTATTTCGTCATACTCCTTTAAAGAGCGGTTAAAAATAATAGATGTAAAACTCTTAGTGATGGCGTCAAAAACATCATATTTCTCAATCTATTCTGCTCACTGGTGTTGCTTATTATCTTTTTTATAGGGTTGCCATAAGCTTTATGCTCGCCTTCGTCATCCTCTGTCTCGTTTTCTTCGTCATATTGGAGGATGTTCTTAATTTGGTCTCCCTTTCTGGTATAGTCCTGTTGATTCTGATAAGTATCCTGATGTCTTGGCATCCCGGGAAGGTAAGCCAGCCGTTGAAATCCCTTTTCCAAGATGTACACATATAAAACCACATTTTTAGAAGTGATTCGGAAAAAAATGTAGTCCATGAAATTTTAAAATATATGCGGTTGTAGAAAAACATGTTCAAGGGCTTATTTCCTGCAATGGAGCACTAGTCTGGAATCTATCCATAAAGAGTTCGGCATTTCCGTAATTTTTTTCCCTTAAAAATCCGTATTACATTGTTGTCAGTGAGCGCATCGTCTGCGTTGACATTAAATGGTGAAATATCATTATTTTGGTCTTAAACGACTTATGTATCCCGTCTAGACAAATGCACAATGTGACATTGATTTCGTAGCCAAGTCCCACAAATACCGATGAATTGGATGAAAAGCCAGATAATCAGGAAAAGGACATTCTGAAATAATACTTAAGGCCTTTGTTGTCTCTTCCAGGATATGATACAAAGGGCCCGTTTTATATCAGCATTCTACGCCTTTTCGGGAGACAAGACACCTTTGTTTCGCAAGATAGCGACACCCGCCTTAGCCGATTAAAATAACTGCACACCAATCACTATCCTTGTTCCTAAAGGCTAGGCTGTGGTAGCTGAGCCGAGGAGTACAGCCTTTACTATGAGCCTCTTACAGGGCAATTCAGAACATCAACTGAAGGAGTCATCTTAGAAACATATGACCATAATACGTGCATTGCCATTTTACGAAAAGCTGTTCTGTTGACTGAGGTAAGATATCGTTCTAGGATACTTCGAGCATTCATATACAATGAACTGAATGTTGGTCGTGTTAATCCTATCGAACGAAAAAAATTCCCCAGAATAGGTTGCTCTCAAACGCTGTCCAGTATTAGTAGATCGCGGTTGCCGAAAGTTAAAAAGTCACCCCTGATGGCCATCTCTTTGACGGTATCAGTTATTGGCAAGTCATAGAATAGTTTATGTATGGGTTGTGATGGTTAAATGACAAATTCACTGAAACAGTTCTTTTTCACAAATTTAATTGCCGTCATTATATTAAACGGTACGTTGGGATTATTTCAAAGGTACGTATCTAGGCGCCTTATATTTAACGCTGCTTTGCCCAGCAAAAAGGCTCTAAAGTCGGATTTAGCACTGATGCGGTCAGATACTTAAGCGAACTTTCCGAAGACCATAATAGAGTAGTCGAGGGTTGAAGAAAAGAGCCCAAAATTACCAAAAAGAGATCACCATCTTCCTTGTGCTTTTATGTAGTCTTAGAAAAGTGGCTATTAAATCAAATGAAGGTGTTAAATGACAAATGGGGGATGCGGAAACGGACGGTTCTGACTTAATTTAATTTGCAGAGGCATGAAAGTATGGGCACGTTATCCCAAGGGAAAACTGAAAAGTTTTCTGTACCAACATTTCTGTTGAATTGCATTGCACAAATCACCATTCATTACTGTTTTAGATCAATTGGCATCCACCACTGGTCGGCATCTTCGTCCAGTTCCTTTTCGCTGTTCTCACACTGCGTACTAGACCGGGGTTTGTTGCTTTCCAGTGGTTAGGAGATCGTATGTCTGAATTCCTAGAAAACAGCAAAGCCGGGTCCGAGTTTGTCTTTGCCGATTATCACTGCTTCGCTTTTGACGTAAGTATTCTAGTGCTAAATAGACCTCATGCTAACTTCGTGAAAAGTTTTAGTCTCATTCTATTTAACAGTCCCATTCATGCCCTCCCACAGGTTAATTGTGTTTACCACAAATTATTTTCTTGAGTTATACGAACTTCTTGTACGCGCCTTCTGAAGTTCTAGTTTATAAACTTTCTCAGTGGTGATAACATTCAAAAGTACACGAATTGTTAAGGTACATAAGCGACCTGTTTTATTACATTGGCTTTTGATTTCTTTTTTAATCAGAAAACTTCCAGTGGCAATGAAGACTTAACGAGCTCTAAGCACTCAAATGAGTGCTTAGAATATCGATCTATGAAAACACTTCGTTCAATTGACTTATCGCCTGCTTCTTCTTCTTTAAGGTCCTCCCCGTGGTGATCTTCTTTTCATCCTTCATATCTATTAGTTTTCATCTGGGAATCATCTCTCTTCTGATAGAAAAACCGTCAGTTTACGCCCAAAATATTATGGGAACAACCGGTCCCGAAACTCTCAATGCTGTCGCTAATATTTTTGTCTCCATGGTGAGTTCGCAAGAAGAACCTCAAAAATCTTTACGTCTGGCCCTTCCGAATCAAACTTTCTGCAGCAAAGCTGTCGCTGTGATGATGCTGGATTTTGGCTTCAGCATGCGATAAAATCTCTCCCTTTTAGGTGGAATCTCCATTGATTACACGACCATACATGCACATGATGACCAATTCCGAACTGCACGCCATTATGGTCAACGGTTTTGCTTCCGTCGCTGGGGCCGTGCTTGCCGCGTACATTGGTTTCGGAGTAAGTCTTCCCAGTATCATCACTTCCCTAATATTCTTTTCCGTTGACCATAATTCTTAGAAGTTTGTTCCTTACTTCGTACAATGCGACCTGCGTGAGGGTTAAATAATCCATTATTCCAAAGTACTTGTCTGCTAAAAGAGAGCCAAAGACAATTTTATTTTGGTTTGAAAGTCCTGTTTTTTTTTAAAGCATCGCACTTGATATTACAATCTAGATTCCTGTTCCCACATATACTAGTACAGCCATAGGTTCTGATTTTGGTCCTCCGGAAAGTCTAGTCTGCCTTCTTTCTTCTGTGTCAAGGTACCTGCCAACCATTTGCTTATCGCCTGTGTTATGTCAGCACCCGCCGCGTTGGCTGTTTCTAAAATTATTTATCCGGAAACCAGACGTGCGCCATTGGCATCGTTGGATAGAATGGAGTCCATTAAAAGGTGAGACCGCTCTATGTTTAAGATATAAAAATAATTTGATAAAATATTAATCTTCGTTATGTTTAATCAACCGAACTGATTTTTGCGCGTAGTATGCTATCTTTCAATAAACAACTTAATAGCTGATTTTGTGAGTTGGCATGCTACCTATTTAAAATGACACTGATTAGTAGATGACTGACTGCTGACACTTGGTCTATCCCACCCAAATTAGCCCCTATTCCAACGTCCTGGAAGCTGCTATGGTTGGCGCTATGGAATCGGTACCTATCATCGCTGGTATTGCAGCGAATTTGATAGCCTTTCTAAGTATCTACAACTTCTTCAATAACGTCCTCACCTGGTTGGGATATCGTGCTTGTATGGAAAAACCATTGACATTTGAGGTAAACTGTGTTTAATTTATTTTGAAAATACCATTTTGTGATCCTTAAAGCAGACTGAGCTTAGCCATAATCACAACCGAACCTTTTTTGACTACTGCTATCCATAAAATGCAGTCAAGTACCGTCGGGGCGTTTTTAAGACGTGTTTGAAACTGGGACCTGAGCTTCGTGGTCTACATTTCCCCCGTCAATTTCGACGATGGGCACCGTGTGCTCCAGAAAGCCGCAGCAAACGCTGAAGCAAGCCACAACAGACACTAAGGCAAGCTAGGCAAGTTGCACGAAGGCTACAGCAAGCTGAAACAACGCAGCGAACTATCGTGAATGAAACAAGAGTTTAAGGAGACTCGCGGGGAACCTGCCCACTCGCTCGCCACTCATACCTCCGTTTCTGGTGTAAAGACAAAGTCACTAAGATAGGGTATTAGGAGTGTGTAAATGTTAGGCGTGATTGTCACTCAACACGCGCTCACTTGACGCAACCAACTCGCTAGGTAGGCTCCGGCGTGCGCGGGAGCGCCATAAAGGTCAAATTAAGGAGCCAATACAGCCTGACTGTCAGTCCTCCATATCCACGGATACGCACACCAAGCATAGGCGTACTAGAGGAGCAGTAATGTAGGTGAGCCGAGTTATCCCCTCAGTTGGCAAACCCTCCAAGCACCGGCTTTCAGCGCACCGTGATATATTCACCTGGTTGGGAGATCATGCGTGTTTGTCTACACCATTGACCTTCGAGGTTAGCCCTCTTTTTTAGTTTTCAAAATAGCATTTTGCAACTAAAACTGATCCCCCAAAAGCAGTTGCAGTCGATTACATATCTGATGAAAGGATGGGAATTGGGGAACTTAACACACATTTGAGGTTGTTTATTTAGTTCATTAGGTTTACTTGAGACGCATAATACCGTTTACTAGAATTTAATTCGGCTCAGATCAGTATGCTGGCAGCAAATAGAGGCGGAAATGGGCAAACTTCAGCGTTTTTTGATATCCTACGCTACTAAACGTTGCGGAAAAGCACTTCTTTTGTGGGCATGTTGCACTATAAAGGAAGATATGTGAAGAGCAGGAGGTTTTAATCATATATGTTCGCATAACGGAAACTTTTGCTTTGCGTCCATGACATTGAGGTTAGTATAATTATGAGATAGCCCATTATTTTGGAAAGAGAATAGTGAAATTAGTTTAAAATATTATATTTTGCGAATTCGCCAAGTTTTATGCCATAACATTGAGTAATAAACTGTTACGGCTGTTACGTGCTATACCCTAATTAACAATGTATATTGTATATTTGTATGGTTGCAGGCAAAGAATGCATATGAGGACTTTATAAGTACACAGTTACTAAATCGACTGTACAGTCGATTCACAACTGAAGAAAGTTAACGTAACACACATTTTAGTGAGTTGTCACAAGACATTGCGTAACAAGTTTGTCAAAAATCGCCGTTGATACTATTGCGACTCTGCTCTTGATTTTTTATTGCAGAACTGAGCCTAAAAGTTAGCAAATATACTGAAAACTGCTACGATTTAAATGAAATCTTAGCTCTTTCACTTATCACAGACGTGTCCATAATTTAAAGGGAAATCAGTAAAATGGCCAAAATTTACCATTATGATCTTGACTAATCTCTAATTTTAATAATAGTCTTTTTGATCCTCCAGGCAGACTGTGGCAAGCCGTAACCACAAAGGACCTCTTCTTGAATGCAGTTAAGTACAATTTGGTCAACTGTTGGCCGTGTCGCGAACCAGGATATGAACTTTGTGGTCTAAACACTTTAGAGTCCGCCTCTCAGTGTATCGCTTAGGAAATAATTGTTGTATAGATACTCGTAGTCTATATGCTTTTCCGGGAAACGGTAGTTTAAGTAGTGCATCTCATATAACCCTAGTTCTGGTATTTTATCCTATAGAAATGGTGGTTATATGGGTTTCATGGGTGGGCAATTAGAATAGGTGATGCGATATACTTTAATAATTTCTAAATGCATGTTTATTCGATTTCATTAAAAATGTTCATGTTTTATATCTGTAGATTTTCCTAACCTGCATTATCGTTTGATTTATTGCGAAAAACCTTGATCATCAAAATGTAGGTTTAGAGAAATTCCTCGAAAAAAAGAAGTGGTGGTTAGGAGATCGTCTACTTCAACTTACCTGAAGGCCAACTTAATGTTCTAGAGTTAGATTAGTTAAGTTCGCGGCACGAAGCGCTTCGTACACTTTCAAGCTACATGTGTACTAACTTACTTCGAGCGGCCGCGGTAAACAAATTTGACTATATTTTTCCAATTTCCACTTTTAAAAATTTCCTTCACTTCCTATCCTATTTCCCCACCCTAAACCCGTAAAACCACCGTTTCCGAAGAACGAAATGCTGGGACTAGGGGTATATGAGATGCGCTACTTAAAGTAAATTTGCCCTTTTTCATTAATTGAACAAACATTGAACTCATAGAAGGAGTACAATTTGGAAGCATAAGGCAAACAATTTGACGCCCGTTTGATATGATTCCATTGACCATTAGGCTCCCTTTACTCCTGTATTATATAAGAATTCCCAGTTTATTCAACAAGAACACTGCAAGCCTTTAATTACTCTCCTCCTGCAGCTTATATTTTCGTACGTTCTCTGGCCGATCGCCTTTACGATGGGCGTGCCCTCAGAGGACTGTCTCAAAGTCGCTGAGCTAATTGGCGTGAAATCAATGCTTAACGAATTCGTTGCCTTCACCAGATTAGGTAAGGAGATATAGGTTTTTCGCTTGACCAAACTCTGTTGCGATCATTCAAGAGTATTCATTTATGCCTCTTGTTGATGCCCAAATTGATTTGGTTTCCTACTGTTAAGCCAAAAATATCACTGTATATTTTTTTTAATCACGCCGGTACTAGCTTTTAAATACGCAATCAAAACTCGATTTTTTCGAAGAAATAGCTCGTCTTATAATGTCATTTCATAATTTTATCTGTTTCATTTATATATTGGGTAATAATGGGCCAAAAAATATACGTAGGAGACCATCTTGTCACCACTACGCAGGAAAGAAGAAAGAGTATGCGCACAATTTCTTAGTTGAATGCGGAAATGTTTTTGGATATAGTACTCAGATGCTTTGTTCTCACCTAAATACATTTTAACATAGACCATTGCACACAAATTTATCGTTTCATTGCTTTGTTCCACCATCAAGTACCTGGTATGTGGGATTCAGTTAACTGAGAAAATGCAACCACGAGGTAATGCCTCTAATGGGTAGACTTTTATTTCCGTTTTGACCCGCAAATTTAGGATTTTTACCTGCCTGTTGATACAAATATAAAAATAGCATGTTTATAGGAAATCCCTGTTCTACTCCATGTTAGACATTTTTTTATTTTGTACAAATAAAACAATATTCTCAGGTTATAATATCGAAATACCAACTTCCAAAAGAGGGCTCCATTAGATTCATCTGTCCATTGGAAAATTTTACTTTTGATAGGCCACATTTTAGTGGTCATGTCTAACTTAAGATCATGCTCACGTCACCTCTGTCATTTCCAGTTCTTTTGAAAACTTGCCAATCTCCTATAGTCATTGGTGAAAATTAATGGTAGGATGGTATTTCGTTTTTTATTTTGCCATCCTTTCCTTCGGTTTCGTCAGTGACAACTTTCAGCACTCGTATGTTCTCAAAGTTTAGGCTGTTCAACTCTCTGCTTTTAACATTGTTTTAGGGATTATAATCAAGGATAGTGCCATTTATCGGGAGTTTCAGGGTAACAGTACATTCACGTACTTATCGAATGGCGGAATTATGTTCAATTTTCGTAACGGAACTACACACCTAATGGAGAACGGTATATTCCACGTGAGTTCTAGTAGATTTTATTTTAGCGAGCAGAATTTATAAAAATTTTTACAAAAGCTTGCTGGAATCAACTTTTATTGGCTTTAATTTCATTGATGGACATTAAGAATTACTTTATTTTTTAGACCAAGCGAGCAGAAGTTATTAGCACGTATGCACTTTGTGGCTTTGCTAACATTGGATCGATCGGCATCATGTTAGGGTCCCTGGTAACCATGCTGCCACACCGTCGGAAGGAGTTGTCAGAGATGATTCTGAGTGGAATGGTTGGCGGAACTATAGCCTGCTTTCTTACTGGCTGCTTTGCCGGTAAGTTGAAAGGTGTTGTATTGCGATATTTACATGTTAATGTGTCATAATGTTTCATTAAAAAATGCAGTAGCTTACGCATTTTGAGAGGTTATGTTTATTAACTGTTCATCTTTAGGGCTCTTTTACGATGGACAATAGTCTTACCATATCCCCCTCATCTGCAGAGGACGCTTGAGCACCCTTCAGATCATTACCTCGTCTACAGCCCCCATCTCATGCCCTTTTGGAAGAAAAATTGCAATTTTATTATTTTTACGCCTTTCTGGGCATGCATCCGCAAAATGCAATCTGTATGAAATTACTAAAATATTTGTGAAATCTGTCACTCATATACTTTCATGGAGACTTCGGCGCTATTTTGGTTGGCTTATACAATAAAAAATAAACGGAGTTTACCTTTTTTTGCATGACGAAATTAAGCTAAAAGCAAGACGAAAATCAGCATCCGATTTTTCGCCAGTAAAGGCTATGTAGGCAAAACTAAAGCAAACCTCTTCGGCAGCAATTAAAGACAGCCTAGTAATTGAAGGCAATCTATCCTTTATATTCATTTCCAGTCAGTCCTAGAACCAGTTTAAAACATATTCATTTATTTTAAAACATCAAGCGCACAAAACCCTTACTACTTATAAAGTGGGAGGTTTATCATGCCGCTGAACTCATAAAACAATTTAGAATTTTAAAGTTACATAAATTCCCATCACAGAAATCCGAAGAGCAATTGGCGAGCCTACGTATGCTTTTAATAAATTCCCATCAGAGTATATGCACATGGACGTGGTCTGAGTCAGTAACTTGTCCTTACCTTCCCCATATAAGACCGGGATCAGACCAGATCGGGGCGTGTCATGCCTTATTTATGTTGCGATTGGGTAACAAACACCAAATGAGGGAGGGAATCTGGCCCAGGCACCAGCCAACTACGGCCTTTGTGGTGCACCCAGTTAATCGGAAGTCAGTCAGGTGTGGCGGCTCCAGCCACGCCTCCCACCTGCGCCCGATTCCGCCTCCGGTTAGGTTGACTCTGCCTTGACACTGGGCAAGAGGTGGAGGAGTGAGCGCGACAGATGCAACGCAAGTCTACCATGCATCACCACACTGTGAAGCACATGCTGGGCATTCTCGGAATCGATGGTCGATCTGTTGAGCCGTTGACGAGCCAGAGGGTAGCCACGTCAAATTCAGAATTGATTGATTATAAGGGATGTATGCGAGTGACAAGAGGGCATCAAACTGCAAAGGTGTTTACATGCCAGGCAGTCTCATAACGTGTGAACATCACGTGGTAGACAAAGGCAATGACTGCAGGCGTTTAGTGGTGGACGTTTGAGGAATCACAAGACCATAACGTGCATAGTAGGTGTACGATCACCTGAAAGGCAAACAGAAAATTCCAAAATGTGTTTTTGATTAAAAGAGATAAATTAAATGGGATTTTTATATTAATTATTTGCAGCACAATCGCCAGATACGTTGTCATCATACACATTGAGAAAGATTGTTTTTCTGTGTAAAATATATTTCCGAAAGGTTGTGATTTTTTCGCGGTATAGTTCCACCATAGCTTAAATAGGGTGTACGCGCATATACGCCCTACATTTGTCTGGGACCCATACCGCATAAAACGACCAAGAAGTTAAAAAATGTACAAAGACCATCCAATATGAACCTAGGATAATCGGTTTTTTATTATGGTATTCGATCTTTGCAAGCGACTATGTGTCCAACATCATGAGGGGCGAAGGGATGGTGCTATGAAGGTGAATTATTTTTAATAGTAGTATGCCATTATTGCATTCCCACCACACGTCAGGAAAATAAAGTCCTTGTTCCAGTGATCGCATCTTCTTCTTCAGTCTCTACTCTGTCACTCACCAGAAACCCATGCCAGAAAAATTTTCAATAAGGATTGGGGCCGGATCTAACGCAATAGCTTATACAACTAAACAGTCCGTCTACGCATATCAGACACGGCCCTTTGTGCACAGTGATGGTTGAAATGTGCTTTCATATTAAGCAGTATGCGCCAAAGCTGCCAAAATCAACCTCAAACTCTCCAGGTACCACTGCCTTGTCTGAGCGAATTGGACGACTGATGCGGAGATGAGGCACAAGTGACTGACAGATCGAGACAGTTCGTCTGCGCGTGCCACACACGACCTGCCCTCTGTCTATCACACCTTGACTTAACACCAAGTCACCATCCATGCATCACAACGCCGTGGAGTACACGGTGGGCACTGTCGAAATCGAGGGCCGAACTGTTAAGTCAGAGGCGGATCAGAGGGTAACCAAGTTAAAATCAGAATTTATTGATTCAGAATAAGAAAAAAAGAAGAAGATCCGCACAGGCCAAAAGCAACGATCAGGCGGCGGGTCATGAGACTGAAAGACCCACTGCCACGGCAGGAAACGGCTGAAGTCATTTACCGGATCTATTGCAGTTATGGACATAGCAACTACGTTGGAGAAATTGGGAGATGACTCCGGACGCGAATGGCCGAGCATGCAGTGGCGGTGAGGAAGAAAGACGCCGACTCCCAGGTTGCTGCTCACTCGATTAGACCGGCCATATTTTCAAGTTTAACGTGGCCAAAATCCTCGCAAGAGGTGATAACCGCGTGAGCAGCGAACTGCTCGAGTCATGGTTTTCAGGCCCTCCGTCCATCAACAAGCGCAACGATTTTGCGTTCCCTTAATGTGTACTGAGACATTGCCTGAGCAAAAGAATCAGTTACGTGGGAAAGGCCGGGTCCAACAACAACTCTGAGGACAGTGAGCATAATTGTCGCGCCATTACCAAGCCCGCATCCGACACGGACAAAGAAATCGCGGCAATTAATGAGTCGAACGTGAAGCTTCAAGCCATCGCCGCAAGCGGTGGCTACAGGTGTGGATGATTACCATACGCAAGCGGATGACCGCTCCGAACTATAACTACCGTGCAATCTGTGCATGTTTCACCCATATCTGTGCATGACTCAGACTATCGTACCATTACCTACGATTAATGATTCCCGACGAAATCCGAAGTGTCAGGACAATAAAACTCTTGCTCCAGTGGTCGCATCTTCTTCTGAACTGCTTCTTAGAACTCGCATATTCTCTTCTATTGGCAATTTATTGATAATTGGAAAGGTCTACGAGGGGGGGGGGTTGAGCTGCAAAGGCGTTCACATACCACGTGGTTAGGACTGCAGGCGTCTAGTGGCGGGTGTTTGAGACATCACAAGACCATAAAATGCACAGTAGATGTGCGAGCTCATGAAACGCAAATCGAAAATGTGTTTTCGATTAAAACAGACTACTTAAGCACAATTTAAATACTGAATTTCGTGCAAGACAATCATGAGCTATGTTTTACCTGCTAGGATGCCAGATTTGACGAACTTCTTTCCGGCTGCCTCCTTAACCTGCACTCTGTAACAAAGGATTTGTTAACTAGGATGCAGTTCTCCAATTAACCATCGATGTTCCTATAGATTCAAATACTTCTTATAGAAAACATGCATTAAATATTCTCTTTTGTACGTTATGCATAGCACGATTAGGCTTCTTTAAATGCTCTACTTGACAAGAGGATGTCCTTTGGTTTGAAAATATTTTTAAATTAAGTGATTACAAACTACAGTCTGTATACTTTAAATACAAGAAGTGAGATATAAAGTAGGGCAAGGGCTGTATGCAGAATGTTACATTTTGTAAAAAGTTGATCATTACTCGCATGCCGGCATGAAGGCATTTACGAAAACTTAGAAATAATAATGAACAACATTAGAAACTTTGGTTCTTAAAAAAATTAGATGAAGTACTAAGTTTTGTAAAGAAAAATAATTTTTTCTTGAAAATCCCTGAGTTCTAAAGACGTCAAGGACAGCTTTATATAAGAACAATACATTTAAATTATTTCTTAATTTTCATGCACAACCTAACCTTTTTATGTATACAAATAGAACTTTGCCAAAGTCAAAATATTTAAAAATTATTGCCCTTATTTAAATACAATTGATTACAGATCGATCTTCAAATGCCAACAAATTTTAGAGCATTCTCAGTGCTGTATAACTTCCGTACATTACTACAGATTATGTTTAACGTTTCTAAAAAAAACCTCTAGAACGAGATATACATATCAAGAACATTGACCGAAAAAATAGTTTTGTATCTTAGTTCGTATGAAGATGGCCATGCAGGCCATATTTGGAAATTCCTCCAAACAGCAAAACAAATTATCAAGCAAAAATCGTCCACATTAAACGTCTGCTATTACTATTCCTAAGATTAATAAAAAAAAACTTTCTATAATAGATTAACTCTTTCAAAAGTAGTTTACTCAGATATTCAGTTGACAAAACTCTGTGCATATTATCTTTTGCCGAGGTAATTTCAAAATGAAAATGGAGATTTTGAGAATTTTTTAAATTTACCTGACGTAAAATTATTTAAATTAACTGAAAATGAAAGGTCTTGCTTTTCTCTTTCTACTGGATTATTTTTCGCTGATTTGCTTACTTCCAGGCTCCGTTATAAGCTTATGAATGCAAAAAAGTAAAGCCATATATGTGGCATTTTCGGACAGACTTATTATTTTTTCATCTGTCCCATTGCTAAGTAGCACATAAGCGGAAAGTATATTATGCCAGAAAGTATAGTTCTACATGACTTACCTTCATCAAGGCCTGTTTTACATTTCCTTTACTATAACATAGATGGACACTTTTGCTTATGTGTGGTATCATAAAATGGGATCAAAAATGTTTTGTTGCTGTATTTTATGGAAACAAAAAACTGCATAGGCTAGGTAAACATGGTTTTAAAAACTTAAATTTTTCGCTTTTTCTGAAAAAAATGCGAGTGCTTAAATTTGGCCTCGCTTGTATCTCAAAAAATTTCGTATAAAATTTTCCAGTTCTGGAAGGAATATGTTTTGAACTGTTTTTGGAGAACTGTCTCTTTTACAAAGCTCAAAAGCAGCGATCCCATTGGCTTTCACTTGACCTGCTCGTACTTTGTCCCCCCACGAAGCTAAAGTACAACTGAGACGCCCAAAGAATTCGGTGGCTGAGCAGACCGTTATGGCCACGTCCGAGGACAGCGAGCTCATGTTACGCAAAAGCCATCTAGCCTGATTAATTGTTCGTGCACCGCTCAATGGCGGGATTGGCTGGAGGGGGACAACGGTTTTGTTTATCTTTTGGGGTCCGTAGAACCTGGCGATGGCTGCCTCTGTTGATTTAATGGCCTACTAACTGCCTTGTTCGTTTGCATTTCGTCGAACGGCTCTCTCATTTGCCTCAATAGCTTCCTCAACAGTGAATTTTCACATGGGAGGTTAGAGCACGGGGCTTCCTGCAGTGTGTTGAGCTTTTGAATGTAGTCAGTCTTTTCCAGCACAACTTTGGAACACCTGTTGGGAGAACCATAATACCGGTTTCAGCCCTCAGTGACTTGTGAGCATTCACCCTCCGTTTTGGTAACGATTTTGTGTGGCTTATTCGCTACCATCAAGGTGGTTGCCTGTTGCCGAATGAGGTGTTTTGTCTTCTCATGTTCTCCGCTTTGTTTGAGCATCGACTCTATCATGGCTGCAAGATTAACCAGATTGGTATATGTGGGGTTGCGGCAAACTTCACGGCTCAGCACTTTTAACCATGCAGCCGTCAGCCGTTTGGAGGACATATTACGCACGAGGGCTTCGTTTTCCTCTTACGATAGATTTTGCAGCTTCTCCCCCAGCAGGTCAACATCTTTGGCTGTACATAGGTCTCTGGCCAGTTTATTTATGGTCTGTCACAATAGCATGCTGAAAATTTTGGATATAACCTTCAAAATAAAGCATTATTTCTCTCAAATATGCATATTTTGTTACACAGGCGCCTACCGAGCGCCTACGGAACAGACCCGGCTAGTTGTGTCTTCGCATTTGCTCTAAAGCCACACCGCTCTAGGATATACAGTCGACGCCACAGATCACGCAACATTTCGACATGTGAGAAAGATTGATACTCTTTCGCTAATCGGTATTGACTCAGGTTGTGATACTGATTATCGTGTAGTCTATTCTGAAGTTCATTCCGTCATGATAGGATGCGGGCTTTTTAACGAGCTTCATTCTAACTACCAATAAGCAGTTTATAATGTCAAAGCTGGCTACTTAAGTAGTATGTCTTTTTATCATTGATTTGACTGCCTTTATAAATTCAAATATATTTTATGGAAAACCTGCACGAAAAATATTTATTTTACTTGTTTGATAGTAAATTACACCTGCTTTAAATTTTTTACTCAAAGAAAGGGTAGATTTTGGTTACAAAAAAGTTGTTAATCATTAGCTTTTTTACATTTGTGAAGTGTTTATTCATAATACATCGTAGCCATCGAAATGTTGCGTAATCCGTAGCGTCTACTGTATTATAAGCAGAAATACGCTACCGACAAAGACTAGGGAGACTGGAATGGCGATATCTTGGCTATAGGCGTTGTTCGGACAGCCGTTCCCAACCCCAAGGCTGACGATCTCGAATCTCGAACCGGTGATATTGTTAGTTGGGAGTCTTAGGCTCTTACCCTTATGCTACGGGCTCGTTGCCTTGCTGGCTTCTATCTGGAATATATATATATATATAATGGTATGCAGGTGCTTAGCAATCGGTTACAGAAATCGTTCGTCCTGCTGTGCCTTGTTGATGGCTAATTAGTTTAAAAAGACTATTCCAGTCGCCCTTTTCTTTGTCGGTAATGTACTTCCGTCCATATTATATGCTAGCCATGGAGCGGCCGCTGGCAGGAATCGAGAGCGGGCTTCAAAGCACAACAGGACTGCTACTGCTAAAGCAGAATGATAATAATATCATCGTTTAATATTAGTAATATGAATACTACTTATGTACAGTGTAAATGCCATAAGAAAAGACTTTTGTTCTTTAAACCTGCGTGTTTGTTGATCGTTTTCTGAAGAGCCTTGCGCACAATAACCTCCACCAAAGCACCTCCCGGAAGATGAAGATAATAAAGATAAAGATAATAAATATAAAGATAAAAACCGCGTAAAAAATCGATTTTTGATTTGTCTGTACGCTTTCGATTATTTATCATCAGGCATTTACAAAATTGTAAGGGAAGGTAGAGTAATAGAAGTTAATTCATTCAGTAAAAAGTAAGAAAAGTGAGAGGGTTGAGATTTTTCAGGGAATAAGAGGTTAGTCCTATCAGTTGGTGAGAAAGTGGGGGCAAGATATTTCTGACAGTTAGCCACCTTTTTACCTCTCCACCGCAGTGCGACGTGGCATGTGAACGCACATGCTGAGTTTGTCTTTGGACAGGGGAGCCTAAGCGCCTGTATAAACGTCTACTGAGCGCAAACCGGATAAGTTAAGTGACTGCCTCGGCCGTCGCAAGTATGCACTGGCGCAGGTACTTGGAGTGCTCCTTTGGTACTTTTTAGATGACTCGGAATGCTTAATTGACGCCTACCTGCTGGCTGCTAGCAAAAGGGTGAGCCATGCTTGCGCTTGATATGGATTTCACCCTGCCTTAGTTTAGCCAAACCGGATGGTGTTTTTGAATCCGTTTGGATAAGTATATATTAGTTCGACTAATAGAACCTGCTCCACAGGAGCAAGTGAAGATGTAGATGTGGATTGAGGTGTTCTGAAACAGGAGCTTATCCTTGCCCTCAAGGCGAAGAAGATGCATGCTTGAAAACACTAGGCTTAGCAGATAGACACGTGTGCTTCATAACTGCCTTTAAGCGAATAGGTAGGAGTTTGCTCGCTGAATATCCTCGTGAAGGTAATGTGAGAGGTAAGGCTTTTTGCTCAGCTGTCCGCATTTCCAATTTTCAATCAAAACACTTCTCAAGAAATCCGTTGTATCATAGTGTTGCATATGCGGGAAAGTTCGTTCTCTAGCGTATATGTCGTACATATTCCCTTAGCTTGGTTTGTGAGGCAACGGACTAGGCTTCGATTCTGACTTGGTGGGACAAAATATTAAGAAATGCGTGTATCCCCCGTCCAAGTTTTATTAAGAAATACACTTCTTCAAATTGCTATATCAGGCGTTCTGCTAAGTAGGACGTCTGAAAAAGGTAAAAAAGCCTAATTCTATATTGTCTTTTTCCAAACTGAATGGTAGCGCTGGGGGGACTTAATTCACTTTATCCAGGAGGGTGCTCAACTCGCGCTTTCCATCTGTTATTGCAAAAATATCACCTACATATTGAGCATAGAAAGAAAGTTCTTTTATAATTTGAGGAAGCTGGTTGTTCATTAGTTCCCCCGTGAAGATATCAGTAAGTAAAGTTCTAAGGGGGATTTAATCTCTTAATCATAGATTTGGCTCAACTGCACATTTCACAAACAGCGAAAGAGCAATTCCAATCGACTAGCGTGTGGATTAATAAATTCTGTCTTACAACCGTGTCACATAAATATTCTATATTTTGGACTGGAGAATCAACATCCCAAGAAATGCGATTCGGTAGAAGAAGTCCCTTTGGAAACGATAGTTTATTGTGTGAATTTTTGGCACTGGCCCAACAGTTCGTCATCAAACAGAAGAGGATCGTACAAAACAGTTCCGTAAAATTCTCATCTGCCTGACGACTACCTGGTGAGCCAGGGTCAAAAATTCACGCAATAAGCAATCGTTTCCCAGAGGTATTCTTCTACCAGATTTATATGGTTTGTTTATCCTCTCATAAAACCCATAAATATTTTCTTTTATGCACGCTTTTAGAACAGGATTTAACAAGCAGCATGGTGGCCATAGACCCCAGAGAATTGCCCTTTCGCTGCTTGGTTTTTGCAAATAGACAGACCGAAATAGTTTGCGCTCTTCTGCGTGCAAAGTGAAAACTTATTTTACGATTTTTTTAGACGAGATCCGTTATCTTTTGAAAAAGCAATTACTTTATACCTACCAGCGTCTAAACGCGTGAACGTTCTTTCCGTTATTTGCATGCAATGCTCAGATGAGAAACATTCGAACTGTCATCTTTTTTACCATAAAAATACGGTTTAATTCTTTTTTTTAACAGTCACTGCCGCGTAAGCAGTAAACAAAACTCTAAATAAAATAAGTAATAGATAATTTTTATCAAGATTCCGATTAAACACTTTATCCTTAAGGCCATGCTTCGCAATATTTGGGCCTTTTTTCTGATGATACCAGTTACCCGTGTACTTCCAACCAGCGAATGGGAGCTGTGCCTCAGTTTTACGCCTACTAGTTTACATTTAGCTTTCATGTACAGTGGTCGCCGTTGACCACGTAATTGTCCTTAATTTGTATAAGTTTGATCATTACTTCAATACCAGTGTGAATGTATTTAGGAAAGCATAGAAATAATACTGAATGGCATAAGGCCTATTAAGTACTTAAAATAATTATAGAAATTACTGTGTTCGTAAAGGAATATAAAATTTTCTCGATAATGCCGTGGTTCTAGAGACGTAAAAAAGAGTGCTAAATTAGAATACTAAATTTAGATATTTTGTTAAGTTGAAAACTTAAAGCAACCACTTTCTATATAATAAAAGAATTTTTCTTTTGTCAATATAGTCTGTAAAGTCTGTTCTTACTGGTTACGTATTTATTGAGTGTCATCGAAAAAAGTGTGTCATCAAATTGCTTGTTTTTACTATTCCATTTTGTGCGTTAAAACTTAACAGGGTAGCTAACCATAATTTCTTAAACACAAGTGTTCAATGTTACTGCAAACAAATTTGGTTCCTTAAACTTGGCTTCATTTCAATCTGAACAATTTGTATAAACTCTTCCAGTTCTGGAAGGGATATCTTCTGTACCTATTTTATTTATTTTGGAGTTCCTTCTTAGTATTATCAACTTTAACGTGCGGTTTGGTTCGCTCTTTCGTGATAGCAAAGGAAATTCCTTCTATATGAGCCTACTCCCAATTTCCCCAAAACTAAGGGTTATTTCTCTTAATAAACCTAACAAAATGACGATTTAACTAAGTAAAAGGCTTTTGCAGAATTCAATAAACTGACTGAATCACAAAAGAGTTTTCAAATATATACCAAAGTGTCCAGGCAAATTTCATAACTAGCGTTACATGGTCTTCGGCGGCTACTGTAATAGTTAATGTTACGACATTCACACATTGAACATTCGGCCACTACCAGAGAAATTGGTGGAAGCATTTTATCTTAAGTAAACTGTTCCGAACAGCTTAACAAAGTTTGTTTCTCTGTATAAAATGCATTTATAAACATTTGCATATTTTTCGCGGTGTAATTATAACCTAACTTTCTTTTTTTATATACACGTAGTTCGCCAGTATTCTGCCGGTGCTTGACGCAGCTGCGGGGGGTCCGACTCATCCGCGGGTCCGCCAGAGTTCCCTGTGTGCTACAACACAATCATAGCTTAGTTGGAGCGTGTGCGTATGCACTCTACATTGGTCTACCAAGTATATTGTTTGCCTCCTTATTAATCGAACATACAGCATGGCGAGTAATGCAGGGAACTTGCCTTAGTTTATAAATGTTTGATTTTTTCTCGCATACCAGCCAGAACGCATTTACGAAAAGTTAGAAATAATAATGAACAGCATTAGGCATATTAAGTACATAAAAGAACAATAAGAAGTACCAAGTGTTTATTCAAAAAATTTTCTCGATAATCCCCAGGTTCTGGAGACATAAAAATAACTATATATTAGAAAAATAAATTTAAATATTTTGTTAAGTGTAAAACATAAATTAACCACTTTCTTTATATAAAAAGAACTTTTCTTTAGTCAAATTTTTATGCATATTACCATTAGTGGATAACTATTTATTGAATATTATGGAATAAAGTTTCTCATCCTTTGGCTCGTTTTCAGTGTTTTTATTGATAATAGCATTTACCGAAAAAACGAGCTTTTTGGCTATAAGTTCTTATGCAGATGGCCATGTAAGTGATATGTGGAAACGCTTTAAAACAGCAAACCACATTGTCGAGCATTAAAAACGTCTGCTAGATACCATGCATATTGTTATTTCTAAGATTAATAAAAAAACTTTCCATAATAGGTTACCTCTTTAAAAAGAGCTTTTATTGGATATTAAGCTGATGAACTCCTGTGTATATTAACTTTTTTCTAAGTAATATTGCAGGGAAATTAGAGTTTTTGACAATTTATTTAAGGTACCTGAAGATCAACAATTAAATTTGACTAGAGATGAAAGAATATACCTTTCTCTTTATAACGGATTATTGTCTTCTTAAGGAGGTTTATTCTACGATCAGTTTTTAGTTTGCGAATGCAAAAAAACAAGCCGCATATATGACCATTTTTTAAATACTTATTATTCTTCTGTCTGTTCCGTTTCTAAATAACGCTTGAGCAGAACGTATTGTTTGCAAAAAGTATATTTCTACATGACTTACATGCAAAACGCCTTCTTTAATTCCCTTCGCGGTAACCTGTTTGGCAGTTTGCTTATGTGCAAGGTCAGAGGTGAGGTTTAAACTCTTTGTTACGGCATTTTGTGCAAAAAATATTCGCAGAATAACTAAAGTTAATTTTTAAAAATTAAATTCTTGCTTTTTTTGAAAATAAATGCGATTCCTTAAATTTGGCTTCACTTCCATCTGATAAACGTCGCACAACATTTTCCAGTTCTGGAAGGGATTATTATTCCACCTTTTTTTATTAAATTCTTCCATAGCACAATATATATTAGTAAAAGGTTTGGTTCTGTCGTACTTAATATCATAGGGAATTTCTTTAATGTGAACTTACTCATGATTTAGCCAAAATGAATGCCTATTTCCCCCAATAACTTTAACTAAGAGGGCTGTTTTCGAAACCAAAGCCCTTTTTATTATTAAATCCACTCAGTTGATCAAAATACACTGTCCAGATAGATGCTAAACTATCAATGTAAATTTTGTCATGAAAGTTGTTTGCAGGACTCGCCATACTGTTTATGCCACATTAAACGACCAAGGCATTTAATGGACTATTATAAAAGAAACCCAGGATAAAAGGGTATTTAGTAGAGCAGGGGGCGGATCGATAGATTTAAATTGAGTATTTATTATGACATTTGGTCTGCGCAACCGATGGCGTCCAACATCACAAGAGGCATAGGAATGTTAAATTGGTTTACAATGATAGTAGGCTCACGTTGCATCACATCGAAGTGGGGGTATCATATAGGCCGCGTTAAAAGGGCGGCATTGCAGTCCACCTATTCGTCTTGAACGGAGAACCACCTCATGCCATCAGTCGGCAGCCCTCCAAGCCAGGGTCTTTTGCACGCAGTGCTACAGCTAGTTCAGATCAATACGAAATACTGTGCGGCTGGAGGTCCCAGAAGTGACCTCACTGTCTCCAGGTCCCTGACCCTTGTCTAAACCAATCGGAAGTCTGATGCGGAGATGAGGTGAAGGCCGTAGTTTGTCTGCGCGCGTTACACATGACCTGCTCATCCAACTAGGATTTTCCCGCCAAGGTGCAGGATGTTTGAAACGGAATTAGGTGTGAAGGCTATAGAAACTACATTAAGAACGTGTTGTTGAGCCTGACTCGGAGTACGTCACAAGACTGACTGTGAGGTCATAGATGTTTCTGCAGGGCCCGAGAAATGAGACCCAAGGCAAAGACGAAGCGGGATAATTGAGTTTTGTTGGCGGTCAATTAACGTTTGGCGAAGAATTTCAATATCTCCCGACCTAAACCGGTAAGACAACGAGCTCTTGGCTCAATGATTAGGGCGTTATACTCTGATCGAAAGGTCACGAGTTCTAGGCTCGGGTGGTGGCCCACTAGGATCTGGATATGGCTGGCTGATGACTGGCTAGTAGGCCAGAAATGGCCATTCCAGTCCTTCTTGTCATTGTTTGCAATATCACCTGATGTCTCTTCAGTTGACAGCTCTCCAAATCGGGGCCCTTAGTGCGTTGGATGTAGCGTATTGGGAATACGCTGAAGTTACACTGGAATAGAGTTCCCATTTATGGCCTCACTCTCTGTTCCCTCTCCCGTGTTCCAGTTCGCTGTCGGAGTCTGTTGCTTAGTTGGTGCATTTTCTGAGACAGCTGGAGGATCGCGTCTGCACGTGTCACCTAGGATATGTCAAAAACAGTTTCTAACCAAGGTGCAGGCGGCTCAGAGGGCACATCTGTGCAAATGATAAAGAAAAAAACATAAGACCGTGTCATTGCGCCTGACTAGGAGCTCATCAGAGTCTCTTCGTGCACACAAGGTTGATTGTGTGGTCAGCGATATTGCGTCAGTTGACAACCCCCATAAGCATGGCCTTTGGCACGTAATACTCGCACTTGGAGTACATCCTTCGGAGTAAGCCTTTTCCAGCTTGGTCCGAAATTTAATATGAATATTTTAACGCAAAATCCATCGGCAACTGCGGAATAACCGCTCATATTGACATATTGTCGACATGCAGACAGTAGTATACACAAAATCGTTATTTACCCTACTGGAGGACCCACTTTCGAACCAAGACCCCCGCAGCTACATCATGCAGTGGCACACGTTCGGCGAAACCCGCCTGTTTGCACATCGCATGTGAGAACCTCGAATCTGCCGTGTAGTTTGGCGTAATCTGCCTACATGTATCTGCTGATCTGCAATTCCGTAAAGAGACCGCATGCTCGCAGGAAAACCCAGGTGTCTTACAATATCACCAGATGACGACGAGAAAGGTTTGTAAGTTCATATTCCCATTTGCTCTGCTTAGTGCTTATTACTCAGCTACTGACACAGTTGCTCAGCATTGGTATCACAAAAATACATTGTTATCACTCATTATGTTCAGACATCTTGTAGCTGTAAAAACCCTACAGCAGCTTAATAGACCACGCCTCCTCTCAGACATGACTTAAAACGGTAAGCACACAGTCTGGTCTCTCCAGGGGTTTTTGGCACCCGAAATAATAACTGTACAAAATAAAAAATATCACTCTGATCTCTTAAAGGTCCTACTGCCAAACGATAGTGGGCCTTCAGTTTGAGAGTATTTAGACAGCACGGGCATGTCACGGCCTACACAAAAATTCTGAAGTAAACTAAACCCCCATCACTTTGCTCCTGTATTAATATAGCTTACCAACATCCCGGAAGTGGATAAAAGTACGGTCTTCTACTGCACGATTCACCATGACAAAAGAGGATTATAACACAGAATGTACGACCAGGATCTCAAAAAACCTGATTTTACTTATTGCAAATCGAAGTTTTCACCTTCAGTTGACCTTATTTGCAACATAAAAACTTTTTGGGAGCTGACGTTGAAAGTTATAATTATGGATTGTCTGAAGAAAAAAACATGTTTTAAGCGTCCACCGACTTATATTGGCGACAAATTCGCAATGCCATCTGCCGTCTTTCGGATTAGATGAGCAGCATAAAATGCAGATCTTCAAGGCAAACCACACCCTTCACGGGGACGGGAGCACCGAAATTAGCATAGCTGTTCCTGTCAGGCAGAAGCAACAGCAGCGGTGACACGTTCGTTAGTATAGTAATTAAGCACCTAGTATATCATACTCTATTGACTGGGAATCAATCAAACCTTTTTGAAATTGCCAGATGGTAGAGTTATCCATGTGGCTTAAACTGCAAACAGTGCAGTCTTAGTTCTACATCTACATAATGCCATTGCATAGGCAACCTGAGGCTTGCCTCGTCTTCATAGAAACGATTTGTTGGGGTGAAGGGAAAACTTCCATCGTTATTAAGATGTTACGTTTGGTAGAATCGTCAGCAGATGTAACAGCCAACCAGACCTCATGATCATGGGTGATGGGGGCGGGGGGGGGATTAGAAGTACAGGCTTTCAAAATTGTCCTTAAAACCGGGCGGAGTACGACTACACAACGGCACCTCGAAGCGCTGCTCTAAAGTCCCCGTCGTACACGCACCAGATATTTGTTGAGTTTATGAATCCTACGACGGACAATGTTAAGACGCCGTCATGGTCCACACTAGTTGCGCTTTGCTACACATAAACGATATTGTCAGAAGGAACATTACAAGAAACATCACACACAATATACTATGAGAAAATAGTATGACACACATGCATTCATTTATACCGTAAAAAGCATGAAAATCTCTGCTACTGAGAGAATAAGCAGGATGCCACATACTAGAAATCATGAAATAATTAAGAATTTGGATATTTCTTAGCTCACGAAGTTAAAATAGACAACAGTGCAGTGTTAATCCAGTGGCTGTTGGCATCCGAAGGCATAACTGTACAAAATAAATACATCATCCTGGTCTCTTAAATGTCCTGCTGTCCAACGAGACTGGGGCTTGAGTTTGAGAGTGTCTAGACAACACAACTCCGTCGCATGCTGACACAAAATGTCGGAAAGAAACTAAACTAAAAAACTTACCACAATCCAGGAAGTGGGAAAAATTACGTCCTTCTACTGCGCGATCTGATATGAGAGAGACCACGTGCTAGAAATCATGAAATAATTTAGGATTTGGATATGTCTTAGCTACCACAACTCTTAGGATTGTCCACGACGTAAAATAGCAAACAGTGCAGTCTCAACTCTCTGTATCTGCATAATGCTACTGCCTAGCCAGCTAGAGACTTGGCTCGTTCCAATAGCCGAAATAGGGTGGTGTGTTGAAGGGATGTCCGTCGGTATGCAGACTTTAGGGTGTGAAATGTCTTCAGCAGATGCGACTACGCGTCAGACCTCGTGAGCATGGGGGTAGGGTGGTGGAGTAAACGTAGGTGTCACTGCTGCTTCTGCCTGACGAGAGCAACTAGGCTGGTTTCGGTGCTCGTGTTCCCGTGAAGGGTGTGGTTGGCCTTGAGGAGCTGTTCTTCATGCCGCTGATCCGATCCGAAAGATGGGGGATGGTAGTGCAGGTGTATCGCCAATACTTTTCATCAGACGTTTAAAACATGTTTTATTCTTTCAGACAAACCAGAATTATAACTGTCAGTGGCACGGCCCAGAAAATTTTTTTGGTGTTGAAAATAAGCGAATTTTGTGTGACATTTCTAAAAGAAAGGCTTTCTTTCGATTTTAGGAATCAGTATGTCCAGAACCACCTCGTTATGATGGTGAAGGCAAAAAAACTTACACGTAAAAGTATCATGATTTTTGAGATCCTTAACTTATATATTATGTGTCATGATCATATTTTTTTAATGTCAGATCGCGCAGTAGACAAACGTAATTTTACCCACTTCCTGGATTGTGGTAAGTTTTTTAGTTTAGTTTCCTTCCGACATTTTGTGTCAGCATGCGACGGAGTTGTGTTGTCTAGACACACTCAAACTCAAGCCCCAGTCTCGTTGGACAGCAGGACATTTAAGAGACCAGGATGATGTATTTATTTTGTACAGTTATGCCTTCGGATGCCAACAGCCACTGGATTAATACTGCACTGTTGTCTATTTTAACTTCGTGAGCTAAGAAATATCCAAATTCTAAATTATTTCATGCTTTCTAGTATGTGGCATCCTGCTTATTCTCTCAGTAGCAGAGATTTTCATGCTTTTTACGGTATAAATGAATGCATGTGTGTCATACTATTTTCTCATAGTATATTGTGTGTGATGTTTCTTGTAATGTTCCTTCTGACAATATCGTTTATGTGTAGCAAAGCGCAACTAGTGTGGACCATGACGGCGTCTTAACATTGTCCGTCGTAGGATTCATAAACTCAACAAATATCTGGTGCGTGTACGACGGGGACTTTAGAGTAGCGCTTCGAGGTGCCGTTGTGTAGTCGTACTCCGTCCGGTTTTAAGGACAATTTTGAAAGCCTGTACTTCTAATCCCCCCCGCCCCCATCACCCATGATCATGAGGTCTGGTGGGCTGTTACATCTGCTGACGATTCTACCAAACGTAACATCTTAATAACGATGGAAGTTTTCCCTTCACCCCGACAAATCTTGTCTATGAAGACGAGGCAAGCCTCAGGTTGCCTATGCAATGGCATTATGTAGACGTAGAACTAAGACTGCACTGTTTGCAGTTTAAGCCACATGGATAACTCTACCGTCTGGCAATTTCAAAAAGGTTTGATTGATTCCCAGTCAATAGAGTATGATATACTAGGTGCTTGATTACTGTTCTAACGAAGGTGTCATGAAGGTGTTCTTATTACTCCACGGACGTTTGAAATAATATTTTTAAGAACAAACAATAATTGTTAATTTCAATGGTAGCGCTGAAGAAGTTTTTTTGGTGTTGAGAATTATGTCATCAGTCCAGGAATAAGTATGTCTAGAAGCACCTTATTATGTTGGTGAGTGAAAATACTTCGATAGAAAAATTCGGCTTTTTGAGATCTCTGACCCTATATTCTATGCCATGGTAATCTTTTTTTCATTTCAGATTGCGCAGTAGCAGAATTTCATTTCATCCAGTTCCTGGATTGTGGTAGGTTTTACTAATATAGGAGCACAGTGATAAAGGCTTAGCTTACTTCAGATATTTTGTGTCGGCATTGTGATAGGCACGTGTTCTCTACATACTCTTAAACTCAAGGTCTACTTTCTTTCGACAGTTGGGCCTTCAAGAAACCAGAATGCTACTTTTATTGTGTACAGTTATTAATTCGGGAGCAAACATCCCCTGGAAAGGCCAGACTGTGTGCTAACAGTTTTAGGTCATACCTGTGAGGAGGTGTGGTCCATTAATACGCTGTTAGGTGTTAACAGCTACAAGTTGACCAATCATTATTCGTTTATAATACCGTCTTCTCGTAGTGACAAGATTAAGTAACGATTAACGGAAAAAGAAAACGAATGAGATGATTAGAAGGTCTCCTGGAGAGGTACAGGTTTACCCTGATTGACGCGAACTATGATCGCGAAAAATGCAGATATTACGTAGTAGCCAGTCCATGGTTGTGATCACATGAATTTTTCTTTCGTGTGCTGCTCATCTCGATAAAAATACTCATCATGTACTTTATGTAGCAACTCAGAGGCATATGCATACGTGCAAAAGGAAGGGGCCTGAGGTTGAGGGACATTTTGAGAGTGCAGGTGGTTTGGATTTATACGCAGAATAGCACATGATCGCCAGCGTGGCTGAAATCACGGGTGGGCCCTAACAGCAGGGGGCCTCAGAACGGGGTTCGTTTGGGGCGAGCGAAAAGGGGACGTTGTATGGATAAACAAGTGTAGATAGGGCATACATCGGCTACTGAAGAATGTAATAGGCTGAATGTACGTACAGTACGCGCCAGAATTCGTGCAAGATGCCGACAGATGCGAAAGATTGATACTCCTTCGCTTATTGGCATCAAGTCAGGTTGTGATTCTGATTATCGTATAGTCTATTCTGAAGTCATTTCAGTCATGGTAGGATGCGGGCTTTTTAAGGACCTTCGTTTTAACCACTTACAAAACATGTACTGTAAAAAGTGACTGCATAAATATTATGTGTTTTATCATTGATTTTGACTGCCTTAATAAATTCAAAGATATTTTATAGAATGCATAAACAACAAAGTTATTTGTTTTACTCGTTTGGTAGTGACTTACGCCTTCAAATACTTAAAGAAAGGCTTTCTTTCGATTTTAGGAAAATTTGTACTTGTGAGCTTTTTTACGATTTTGAGGTGTTCATTCATAATACCTCGTATCCGTCGATTTCTTGATGCTGCCTTTAATGTTTACAGTTTGTTCCGCATCTATTGCAACATTTTATGATGAACATGTGAATTCATCCTCAAACTGTAGGTGAAAACTTAATTACCTTAGTCAGGATGTACGCAGTCCGCAGTTTGTAAACCTTGGTTTCTAGTGTAGCAGTCAGTAGGTTTCCAAATTATTCGGCAATTTAGAAACCTTTTTAAAACCGAATGACAGAAGGGCATACTTCTTAAGTAGCCACCTTTTACAGATCATCAGGTTTGTTGGTGGTCAGAAAAAAAGCTCGTTAAAAAGCCCGCATCCTATCATGAATGAAATATTTTCAGCGTAGGCTACACGATAATCAGCATCACAGCATGAGTCAATACCGATTAGCGAAATAGTATATGTCTTTTGCATATGTCGACATGTTGCACGAATTCTGGCGCGTACTGTAGGCACATCTGTGAGCGTGTGGAAATGCGATAATGCGCGGGAATTTGTTCACAAAACAACATACCTACTCTGTTCCCACCTAGCCCTTTTCATCCCGTCTCCTACCCACAGTCACCGTCTCCCGATGACAACCCCAAGCCAGGATGATGGAAGATGGCTCTTGTCGAGTGGCTGACTCAATTCAACATCTCATTTACGTGAGACACACGTCATTTTCAGTAATTCTACGCTTACGTGGCTTCCTGCAGGGATGGGTGTTGTCGTGCATGTGATAGTCTGGGTATCAGGCAAAAATAACTCCCTCTTATAGTGGACTTTTGTATTAGCCCACATACATGTGACAGGCGAGACACTCATCTCCTTTTATGTCTTGCATGTGGCACGTGCAGACGCTGTCAGAGCGTTCTTCACCAGCTCTGCCCAAATTCCCCACATTCCCTGTTAAATTGCGGGAATCCACGCGCCCTGTGCTGACGTGCGCTGCCTTTGTTCGCCAAGCCTCGCTCGCTCGCTGTGCGCTATTGTCCTTTCGAAGGCTCGCGTTTTTGTTTTCAAATTTTTTACGCCATCAGATCTGACACAGTGTATTTCTCGCCTTACGCAAACTGTTAGTCCTAACGAGATCTTATTTTAAATTAATTCACTGAAAAAAATCGATATCCACGACGCGCTCTCATGACAGTGGTGTGGACTTGCCCTCAAGGACGTAACCGTAAGACGAGTTATCGTGGGAATCGGCACATTTCCAAAAATAATCAGATAAGGAGGAAGGGAAACTGGATAGGATGCAGGTAGCTAGCGTGACCGGAGACGCCTGTGGGCGTGTCGGTATACCTTACTCAGATTCCAGTGAGTGGAAGCGTCATAGAGGTCACATTAAGAAAGAATTGTTGCAGCAGAAGTCCGTAGTCTCAGGTTCGGATCACGCTGGTAGCTGAGGCACCATATGGACACGGGATCGAAAATTATACTTGCATCGCACGCAAGAGGGGTAAATTACGCTCCGCGACATTTGCAAGAGCAGCTAACGACTCATACTGCCTCCCCCATAGAGATAGTTAATAATTTCTATCCAGACAGTGGGACACGTTTTTTTGTGTTTTTAAAGGTGGAAGATATTTCCCATCTTTCTTTTTTCCGCTATTAGACCTGAAATAATGCATTTCGTGAATTGCACAAACCGTTGGTCCAAAGGAGAGATTTTTTAATTTTTTGCACTAAATTGGCACGTAGTAATCCCAATGTCAAAAGAACAAAATAGTGGTAGTACCCTGTCTGTCTTGGAATTATTGCCACCGCACTCGTATTTCCTCGTCTCCTTCTAGGAGACTTTGTTTTCCACTATTCCTTTTTTGAATAACAAACTTCCCGACCGTTTTGAAAAATATCTTTTCATGCGTGCCTTTTTTGAGATACCGACTCTGCTCGTATGGAGGGGTGCGAAGTCTGAGATTTCAAATCCTTTGAAGGGTGCAACTTTGAGTCAGTTTTGCTTAACCGGTGGAGCACGTTTGATAATGCCTGACACAATGTATTCCTCACAGTGCAAAAACAAAAGTTAAGTTATTACCCTGTCTGTCTGGAAATTATTGCTATCACACTCGTATTTCTCCCTCCCCCGTCTTCTAGTAGGGGTTATGTGCCTATTTTTTCCACGATTTCGTTTTTGAATAACAAAAAACTAAACCTAACGAGACATTTTAAATTTTTTTTCACTGAATTGGTACGTAGTAATCCCAATGTCAAAAGAACAAAATAGTGGTAGTACCCTGTCTGTCTTGGAATCATTGCCACCGCACTCGTATTTCCTCGTCCCCTTCTCCCAAAGTAGGGGTTCTAGGACTTTGTTTTCCACTATTCCTTTTTTGAATAACATACTTTCAGACAGTTTTGAAATATATCTTTTCATGCGTGCCTTTTTTGAATTACCGACTCTGCTCGTATCGAAGGGTGCAGAGTCTGAGATTTCAAATCCTTTGAAGGGTGCAACTTTGAGTCAGTTTTGCTCAACCGGAGGAGCACGTTTGATAATGCCTGACACAGTGTATTTTTTTCACAGTGCACAAGCAAAAGTTGTGTCATTACTCTGTCTGTCTGGAAATTATTGCTATCACGCTCGTATTTTTCCCTCCTTCCCTCCCTCTTACAGTAGCAGGTATGCGCCTATATTTTCCACTATTTTTATTTGAATAACAAAGTTTCAGACCGTCTTGAAAATTATCTTTTCGTGTGTGCCTTTTTTAATCATTGACTCTGCTCGGGGTACGGAGTCCAGGATTTCAAATTAAAGTAAGGTTTTCTTAATCGACAGAGCACGTTTGATAATCACTCAAGGTTCCCAGGCAAGAAAGTCTTCGCTACAGGCTGGGCAGTCTTCACTTAAAAGGGAGCAAATAACTTACCTGCAAACGATCCGGTCAGAAAACAGGTTACTGTGCCACCGATGATAGCGCTCAGTACCATGCCAGACATTTCGTTCAGTCGGTGTAGTAGCATAGTGACCATTGAACCCAGTATCAGTAGAAAGGAGACCACACCGAATGTCTCTCGGGAAACGCCTTCGAAGAGAATATGTCGTGTGATAGATGCAGCGCACATTTGTCTCACTACAAACTGATGTTCGTGCAAATCCTCGGTGCTGAGCACATCACGTGAGGTATGCGATGAACGTCTTCATTTTTGACAATCGAACTGTCAGGCCAAAAAGTGGCTCGGGTCCCAGCTCCCAGGACGTAAGCCTGCGCGCTACTAAGACTGTTCGACCTTCGAGTTCGAATACGTCCACCATGTGCCACAAAGCAAGGTGACGCCGATATGGTGACTCACGCGGGATTAAGCTTATGATGATAGTAAACTTTTGCTGCATCTAACGCACCCACTCCTGCACATGAGGTCCACTATCAGGACCAAATCAGAAAGATTGGAGATGGGTGGGAGCAGTTTCAGGTGGCTAGCGCAGCCAGAACTGCGTGTAGACGTTTCGTGACATCTAGCTCAGACTCCATGGGGTGCGAGTGTCCTAGAAGTCATATTACAAAGGAATTGTTGCAGCAGAAGTCCGTAGTCTCAGGTTCGGATCACACTGGTAGCTGAGGCACCATATGGACACGGCATGGAAGATTATACTTGCCTCTAACGCAAGAGGGGTGAATTACACTCCGCGACATTTGCAAGAGCAGCTAACTGCCTTTTCACTAGACTTAGTTAGATTCTTTTCCCTCCGGGCAGAAGGACACGTTTTTTGTTTTTAAATGTGTTAGATGTTATTCATATTTCTTTTTCCACCATCTGATCTGACACAGTGCATTTCATGCAGTGCGCAAACTGTTAGTCCAAAGGAGAGCTTTTTATTTTTTTTCCACTGAATTGGCATGCAGGAGTTCCAATCTCAAAAAACTAAAAAATTGTAATGATACTCTCTCTGCCTAAGAATTATTACTATCACACTCGTATCCCCCTCTCTTATAGCAGCAGGTTTGCGCCTATGTTTTTGACTTCATCGTTTTTTAATAACAAAGTTTCAGTCAGTCTTGAAAACTATCTTTTCGTGTGTGCCTTATTTTAATCATTGACTCTGCTCATATCGAGGGGTGCGCAGTCCGGGATTTCAATTTCGAGTAAGTTTTGCTTAACTGGTGGAACACCTTTCATAATGTCTATGCTAAAAAGACTACCACAGCCTATACAGTCGACTTAAAAGGATCAAATAATTACCCGCGGAAGAGCCTGTCAGAAAACAGGCTACTGTGCCGCCAATCATAGCGCTAATTACCAAGCCGGATAGTTAGTTCCATCGGTGCGATAACATAGTGACCATTGAACCCAACATAATTCCAAGTGGTCTAATATTAGCACGGCTCGGTCGCTCTGAAAGCAGGCGGTAGATAGGAAGTTACAGGGAAAATTTCATGCTCGATGAGTAACTGCACTAATAAGTAAGACATTTAGTACCCTTACCTACCAGTTAGCCTGTAAGACTAAATTGTTTGATTTCTTTATGTATCTTTTTGTATAGTACTCGTACTCCTTATCAGTCAACGGTTCAGTTTTTTTCAATAAAATTTCTGTTTTTCATCAGGTAACTCTGACTGACTGGCCAAACAAGGATGACTGCGTAGAATGATGGTATCACTTGCTTGAATATTTCCTTTTACATTACCGTTTTTCTTCTCCAAAATTAACCTATTTATTCTTAATACAGTAAACCTGACACCTCGTGTTCGCCGGCGACTCATGTCAAATAGGTTAATGCCATCACTCGCACTTAATATTGAAATGTTATTTTTCCTCACTAGCGAGGCTGTAGGAGTCTACCGTCAAGCACATTCGCTCTGCCAGGGCTTTCACCTATACGTAGTCATCTACTCCGCGCGCGTTATCGGCCTTTCTCACTTTATCGACCAAATCATCGCGTGTACGCGCGGAGATAATCGATACTTCCGCCTCATCCGATTGGTGACACTCGATAGAGCAGTCATCTCACAGCCAAAAATTGACTTACCAACACAAATTCGCGGAGACACTTAGCGTGCACAGGCAACGTGCAGTTGCTCCATAACACGGCTTCCGTACCATCTCTTTTCCGGTAATAAATTTCTGTCTTCCAGTACTGTTTTGCTTGACTTGTTATTTGGGGAATCCTTCTGATGTTGACACTACTCACGACAAACTGATCGACTCTGATAGTGGCTGGGGCCAAGGAATAAGAAGTGAGGTGAGCACATTTTCCTCACTATAAATAATAAAGAACGAGAGAGAGCAGGAGATACGCTTTATTTTGAAAATAAAATTTTACAATTTTCAGCAATTACGTCCTCTACTCACAATGAATAAAATGAAGCAAATATGCCACACAAAACCGTAGAACTAAAAGTAATTGTTAATGGCCAGTTACTGCAATTGTCCACGTGGTGGAGAAATGTCCTTAACTTCCTCAAACCGCCGCTAGCATCGTGCACTGATGACCTCATTGTTTCAGTTCAAATAAACGATGCGCGTTTCTAGTGAACGAACTGGTCGAACCGATGTATACTTAAAAGATTTACATGCAAATAGAGGCAAGAAAAATGGCGGCTCACTTTCAAAAGTCCGAGCATGCAACCGGGCTTCAAGTTAGCCCGGTTTGCTACAAGCCATGGCTTTAAGTTTGCCAACCGACAGGATAACTCCGGGTGCGTGGTCAGCACAGAGTGTATTTGTGTGGTGTGGCCGACTGGTAGACTGAGAGTCAGACCGCAATGGCTCTTCCTTTGAGTGACCTCTATGGCACGCCCACCCGCGAACTCCAAGACAGATGGGGCAGCACGCCCGACTGCAATTTCCTGAAGTGTCAGTTTCTTACGCCCCCTCTGACCTCCGGTCTGCTTAACTTAATCATTAAACCATACTCTGGTGGGGAGGGCCGGAGCGAGAGTGTGATAGATGCAGCGCAAGTCTACTTTCATCATGATCCAATTCTAGCAAAAGTCATTGTCCCTGCTGCACCTTGCAATGCGTCACACGGCGAACCTCGTTGGCTACGACGGTCGAACTTATCGAGGGGTGTTTAAGGCTAATGAGGTTTAAGCCTAACGGCTGCAATCTTCCAAACCCGGTTCCTTAGAAGATGAGAGAGAAGTCCCTAGAAGGCCAGAGTAGTAGGAAGAATATGTTCTGTACAAACGGAAAGGAAAAAATGAGGAATAATCCTGTACTGTCAGACCGCACGTCCAACCGCAAGGTGGGATAGGTCTGGAGTGATGTTTGGGGGCAGAAATTCAAGCGGGCACCGTTGGCTGCAGCCTTGAAGGTCATTGATAGAACCGCGCGAGGTTACGCACTGACGTGGGCGCAGCCGAGACAGGGCATGTCAGGAGGTCGCGCCAGACAGAGTGCGGGCAGTCAGCATGACTGCAGCCTTGACGTGATTCGTCAGTGATCACGGGTTCTCATAATAGCGCTAACGTCCACTAAAAGTCCTCCCATCCTAGACCGTAGTTCATTGATGAAAGAAATCGAACGAAGGAAGAAAATAGAAAGTTAGGGAAGGAGGTACGTACCAATGGCAGGTTTTCAACAGTTGCTGTTTGTGTAGATGGCTTGTGTCTGGCTTATGTGAGCCAGGTTGAAGGTACAGTTGTGACTGCATTAGTTTCTGTGGCTGGCATGCGTGAGTGCTGTCAGTGCCCCTTGGTAGGAGGAAGGTCATCTCGACTACGTTAGCTCCTGAGTCTATGTGTTGGTAAGAGAAAAGTTCTCGAATACGCGTGCATCGGCATGCTGGTAGGAGATTGGTCATCTTGACTACGTGTCAGGGCGGAGGGGTACCATTGACAGTAGAAGCAGGATCAGAGCTTGGAAAGGAGGTCTAGTTGCTGGCACTCAAAGCGGGAAACTGCTCTGTGGAAAGGGGAAGGACCATTGCCTGGGGTCGATGGGCTCTGAGTGATTGACAGCCTTTATCTTGTTTCACGACATGGTGTCAGTGATGAAATTCTCCATTTTGCGGTCACATAAGATGACACAGGAAAAATTCCATGGAAAGCGAGGAACGTTGGATGAGGATTGAGCCCGCCCATGTCAGAAGATGAGAGTTCATCTCATGTCGTGGGTCATCAGTTATCGAGTGTGTGAGACACGTTGTGAAGTCACCATTATCGCAGGGACATGTCGGGAGGTCACCAGTTATCACGTTGTGTTAAGGCTACAGCTACTATTCTCCAGGCCAGGTTCCTATGGAGAAGAGAGAGAAGTTATAGGAGGGCCAGGGTATAAGGAAGAATATATTATTCACAGAATAAGTTTGAGAAGAGGTATTAGCAAAATGACTATCAGACGCCCACACAATCGCAAGCCAGCGGACGGCGTCTGAAGTAAGGTCTGCTCGGCAGTCATAAACTGAGGTTCTGCGTGAGCCAGTCTGTGATTGGCTGCTACATAGACCGGAAAACAGCAAGCACTTACAAAATTGTACTTCGACTTGAGCATGTCACGACAAGCGTTCACAAGCGCACTTCGTGTGGAGCTAGTCAATACAAACTATCGCGTAGACAAGATTGCCCTAAAAGCCAAATTAAGAGAAAGAGAGTGAGAGAGAGAGAGCTTCTGCTACTAGTTTTCACTTCTGTATAGAACTGTGTAATTCCAGCAACCTTCAACTCAGATTCGTTGCGACATCCTCAATGACATGAAGCTGAGGATGCACAGGGCTCGGAACTTGACAGTGCTCCAGCGTGAGATGGATGCGTACTCAGCGTGCAAAAATTTATCAAGGAAACTGAACCATCGTTAGATAAATGGTCGCCAAATAAGCATGGGGTGGTTTGGAAGAAAAGCATCCAGCCATGGAGGTTCAGAGGAGGATAAGCGAGGAAGAGCAATTGAGAACACGTTTTGAGGAGAGATGGCGGGTAAATGCGAAATCAACTATTCTATGGTGACGATTGTACGGGTGTTCAAACACATCACGAATAAAGATAAGTGATAGAAGGGGATCATAAGGACCTCTCTTATGTACCATAAAATACGCCCGGTAGCCGGAAAATTCTTGTACATGATTGACATGTAAGCGTACCGCCGTATAGACGGGAGCAGTTGTCCTCGAACCTAACCAAATAGCTTTGTTCAAAGTGAGGCGAGAAGTGCATGCGGCGTACTTATCGAGCGCTGTAAAGGCTAAGAAGGGTTAACCCTAACGGCTACGATCTTCCAGGCCCATGGTTCTTTTAAGGGAGGAGAGAAGACGGTGATAAGGCCAGATTTTTAGGAATAGTTTATTCTGCATCAGGATACAAGAATAGGTTGCGAAAGATCTTACTGCCGGACGGCACGTCTAGTCGCGAGACGAGCTAGATCCAGAGTGGTGTCGGGGAGCAGACGTTCGAGCTACAGCCTTGATGGTCATTGATTGGACCACGCGTGGGCGAACCGGCGTAGGCGCATTAGTAGGTCGCGCGTCAGGGCGTCTGGCGGTAGGCACGGCCTTGGGGTTTGTCCAGACGGATTGAGGTCACGCCACTGTGGGTTGAGGCCAGAATGGGGAAGACACGGTGGGTGCGTTCGCTCGCGCGTCCGTTGGCGTCTGGCAGCAGTGACCACTACATAATAACCTTGTGAAGGCTCATATTGACAAAGGAACGGGCACGGATTAAATAACAATCTCCCCCAACTGTTCGATATCCGGTCTTGTGATCGACAAGGTTGCGTTCTGTAGTCCATTCCGTTTTAATAGCATTCATAGAATGGACTCCAGGGAAAGCCCTAGATAAAGAGGGCGGTGTTGAGCTTGCATTTGGACAGCGGATAACTGATCGCGACTGCGCCGATTAGATCGCCCTGCTGGAGGGACGCATTTTTTATGCAGAAGTGAAAGTCAGATTGCAATGTATCCTTCTTAATATGGCTATTAGGGCAGACTTGCCTGCGGAACAGTTCGCCCGTTGTATCCAAAGAGGTTCGCCATGTTCAAAAAAAAACAATTTGGAACAGGGACGGTGACTTCTGTGTGAATTTTATTATAATAAAGGTAGACATGCCGCGTGTCGGGGATCTGTGAGTTTCTGTACACGATAAGCAACTCCTAATGGTAATTCCCCCTCTATTCTTGCACAAAACTGGTCGTGATAATTGTATTGCTCTGAGCATCACCGCTGCGTTTTCACTACAAATCGATTTTTTGGGGGGGAAAGGGGGAGGATCTATGCAGGCTGCGTGAGATCACAAGGTTAAGACATCAGGATTAATAAAAACAGGGGATTAGAGGGAGCCGTCGCCGTCTGACTCCCAGTCGACTAAGAAGCCACACACACACATAGGCATTTGTGGCATTTTATGCGGCGGACCTCAGCCCTGCGCGACTTGATATCACTGCCTCTGCTAGTTCACGACTGCCTATTGGCCACGCCCAAGAACTGGCACATTTCGCGCCTGACTCTCGTTGAAAACTGTATTGCAGGGGTTAAGTAAGTTAAACCCTAGCAACTGCGATCTTCAGACCATGGTTGCTTAGTAGAGGAGAATTGTCAATAGAGGCCAGAGTAGAAGAAACATTATAGTGTGCACACAGAGGAACGAAGAATAGATGGAAAAAATCTGAAATGGGAACACACGACCATCCAGGAGAGCCAGCTGGGTCCAAGTGCTCGTTTGAAAGCCTTGAAGCCAGTGGGTAGAGAAAGCAATTCACGCGTGCTTGCTTGTTGTTCATCACCAGCCAAAAAAGCATCTATGTGGCAACTGTGATTGGTTGTGCGCAGACGTCGAGAACCGCATCGGTGAACCTTTGGGAAACTCCACTTCGACGCGAGCTAGTTACAAAAACTGTCCTCCACAAGTGAACGAGCCAAATGAGCAGCAGACTGGATTACTACGAAACTCATCATACGTGTCTCTGCAGCACTTCCTTATATGCTGTGAACCCCATTGATGACGCGTTCATGACGACTCGCCCCTTACCCTGCCTCCTGCCCTTACCTGGTCATAGAGATTCAGGCCAAAGCCTGGACTGTAGGAAAGCACAAAGGTCGCATATAAAGGGCACTTATTGTGCTCAGAACTCCTACTTACTGTCTCAGGCAGTAGCGGTCGGTAGCGGAGCCAGGACTACTGTTGCCTGCGTACAGTCAGACCCGAGTGCAGGAGAGTGAAGCAGTAGCGGCAGTCGCTCTTATGTACTTGTGGAACAAAGTTCAAACAGTTGCAAATTGGTGTGTGTTGCATAACCTGATGGGCGTCGTATGTAGTGGCCCACGCAATCTCGCCCGAGGAATGGAGTGGGTAAATGGTCGCGGCTATCTGAACGCACATGTGTGTGCGTGTGCCAATGGAAGGCGGTCAAGCGAATGCAGATCAGCGAGCAGAAGTGGGTCAAGTAAATGCAGGTCAGTGGGTCGAAAATGCGCTCTGCGAATTTGCATGACCAACGCAGTGGACATTGAACGAGAACGCCGTGGCATGACAGTTAGGGCTCACCGCCAGGCGTAGAACGAAAGCAGTAGGTCAGTTATGAGGTAAACGTATTGCAATAGGGAAGACCCTTGTCTCGGCGATCTTCAGGCCAGGCTCCTTGCAGGGAGAGAAAAAGTTTGAAGCCAGATGGGCATAATAGTGTTTTCTGTGTAGACATAGTGGAGAACCGGTGATAGTTTGACCGTCGATTTCGAGTATATCTACCGTATGCTCCCTGATATGGTGGTGCAGGGACGATGAATTGTGCGTGGGTTCGTTTTAAGGCATCTTAGACTTGCGCCGCATCTACTGCACTATCTATTCCCTCACCCACCGGAGGCAATGCGGAACCGGGCGCAGTGGCTGACAGGACCGGTGAACCCATCTGCGTGCGTCACAGCGCGACCTGGCCCTCTTGACCCATACACCAAGATTTACAAAATCAGGGAATAAGAAGGAGCCGTCGAAATCTGACTCCTAGCTACTGCACACATAACATACATTCAGGTGATGGCGTGGTCTGGTAATTGCGCCAGCTGACTGCCTTCTTAGCCACGACAAACATGATAGTCTGAGAAGCAGACTAAGCGGCCAAGCTTCCATGTTTACTTGCCTATGGTCAAGTAATGGTTGTGTAACGGTTGAAGTGATCTATGTTGAAACGTGCATTTACAACACTGGTTTAAGTTAGCAGAAAGCTTTGTGTCTTATTTTCCGAAGTATCGATTTCACCTCTATCTATGGACGCTAGCCTATCTCACGCTTGAGTGTATCGCTGGCTTAAGGCAGCGCCAAAGCTTGTATCTAATTTTGCTTAGGTTAGCGCTTGGGTTTGTGTCTAACCTTTCGGTCCATCAGCTCCTACTCTAACGACCGCCTTCAGGCTATCTCATGTACGAGTGTAACGCTGCATTAAGGCAACGCTAAAACTTGTGCCTAATCTACCGGGCACAGTAGGTCTTGCCTGGGTTCACCCCCAACCGCATCTTTTTACCTCAAGTTAGCGGCAAAGCTGGTGCTCCGGTGATGGCGGTTCTTACAGAATCATTCCGCCCCCACCCCCTTCGCGCTAGAAGTACATGCTACGCGATTAGTGACGGTCACGATATCGATTATCGACCTGCTTATTTTGCTACGTGGCAAGGCATGACGTGAGAATCTTCTGACACCGTCTGACTCTCAGTCCACGGATCAACCACTATACCTAACACACATCGGATTAATTGGTCCGGTAGTCCTGAAAGCGAAGCTGAAGTAAATAGTTGAAAAGCGAGCTGAGGACAGAAGGCCCTGGGCAAAAAGGCGCCAAGAATAGGACTAATCTTGCGGTAAGAGGTTTTCCTTAAGCACACTGTATGTGATGCGATTTTGGCGTGACCAAGTGTGCTGCAGACGCTGGTGAGGAGTGATATAATGCGGTGGTGTAGCCGGCGACATTTTACCGCACGTTCTCATGGAGACGCATTTGGCAGGTTGCGATGGCTGTGTGAGTGTGCGTGAGCAACGCAGACAATGAAGACTAGGGTGGGGAGTGTGTGTCGGTGCTCCGGGCATTGGTTCACCATTCGCTGTGCAATGGATTCGCGAGTGACCGATCAGGCCGAGGCGTGAGACGAATGTGTCATTTCAAGGACGGCAGGTTCGACTCGAGGGCCCAATGTTGCTGAGGTGGGGAGGGGGGGTCGGTGGTGGTGGTGGCGATGCAGGTGGTGGCAGGTGGTAAGTCGGAGGAGGTAGAGGGGCAGTCAATGAGAGGTCAATAGCAGGGGAAATTGTGTCAGCGGATGAGGGCAAAGACACATCAGGTAGCTGAGTGCCCGTAGTGAGAGTGGTCGTCGTCGGAGTGCTGGAAGAACGAGTGATTGTTGAAATGTTCGTCATCGTAGATGTGGGTGCCGTCGGAGGGATGGTGCACTGCGTACGGAGGTGGCCATCTAAGTCGAAACGTGCACGGAAGATGCGTTGACAGTGCGGGAACGTTGGAAGGGCTTGGCCGATGGCAGCATTCGCCTCTTGGGTTTTTGACTTGCGGGCCGTCCTTTTTTGCATTAGCGGCAGCGATCCAACTGATGTCGTAGACATCTGCGCCGGTTTTCACCGCTATTCTCCAAGCAGATTGGTCCTCCGCGAGTTCCTCCCAGGTCGTCTTGTTTTTTGAAAGTGCTTCAGTGAGCTCTTCGGGGTGTCTTTGTGGCACCGCTTTTGTCCTCCGCAGCGGACTGCGCTCACAGCAAAATCCCTGTAAAACAGTTGGGACGAATATAAGGACGCTAACACGAAACCCATACTTATGATAGCAGGACAAGACGGAATTAATTTAAGAAGTAGTAATTAAAAGTCAAACGACCAGAACAGCCAGTAGAGGCTACATCAAAAGATGCCAATTATTCAACTGTGGTTTAGGAACCCTATGCAAGGGTGAGGCCCAGAAACTATCAGCCTGTCTTCTAATGCCTAGTTGCTAAATTCGATCAAATTCGGTCTAGACGGCCACAAGATGTGTGTGGGACCAAGACGATGGGGACGCAAGAAAACGGTAGAACCTGTCGATTGTGTAGTAATCAGGAAACAGAATATAGGGCTTAGTGAGAGTAGGATATTGGAATAATAATATTTTCCGAAATGAACAATCAAAGTTCGAATTAAGGACAGAGAGAAGGCTGGAAGCTGGGGATAGGGGAAGTGGCGCGATCATAAAAGCGAAGATGCCTGCAGTCAACCAGAGGATTGAAAGTGACTAAAGGTCAGCACCAAGGATAACGGTCGGAACATCGGCCACCACAAATATCCAAGGGCAGAGTCGCCGGAGACCCAGGTCAAGGGAGAGAAAACAGGATCCAATTTTATGGTCTGAGGACCTTTGTTTTAACACTAGAATTAAGCACTCGTGTTTTCTGAAGAAAAGCTGTGTATCCAGCTTTACATTCAATTAAACACTGCTCAACTGCTGCCGTTTGTGAGTCAGGATGGTGCTGGCCTTGTAGTTCTTTTTACTGAACTTTTTCACAGATATCTTTTCGCATCCCAAGAAATGTATTATCAAAGGATGCCTTTCCGTGAACACAGATATCTTTACACAAGGGGAGGGTGGATAATAAATAATAAAATTGTTTAGACGACCTAGCCCTTGACATCTTGGCGGTTTATCGACCACAGTCGAACGATCCAGAGTCAGACACTAGCCTGATTGAATAAGTTAAAGCATTTGCCGTGCAATCCACTGTCATGATTATAGGCGACTTCAATGCTCCGCATATCGACTGAAACCTCAGTTCCGCCACAGGGTTAGAATTAAGTTTCGATCGCCGACTCCTACGCACGGTACAAAAAGCGTTTCTATCACAACACGTCTTATCTCCGACCAGGCAGCGTGAAGGGCAACAGGCTAACTGTCTAGATCTTGTACTGTCAAAAGCGCCTGACAGTGTAGACGTCGTGAAATTGTTTACCTCCTCTAGGCAAAAGCGACCACGTAGTAATACAGTGGGAG
>JAYGXS010000004.1:53819787-53924682 GCA_036362985.1 Ligula intestinalis | reverse complement strand
ACCCGAGAGTCCGCTTATTTCACAGTTAACCTTCACTGAAGGCCGTTCCACTATCCGCCACCTGTGGACGCGCCGGGTAGCCAGCAGCTAGGCTAATGGGTAACCCGTCCTCCTGGATATTGAAAATCGATGGGAAAATTCACAATGCATACTCTTTTCGCCTGTTGAGTCTTTGCAGACGGCCAAGAATAAGTGCATTCAAAGACCGGCATCCCAGTGTGACTTAAATATTTAGAGATTATGCTGCACGATAGTATCTGCTGTAACCCCATTTAAACAGCCCTTTCAAATCAAAAGCAAGCTATAGGATCTCCGTTAAAATTTAATGAGATTGGTCACTGAATGTATTTTCAATGGATTGTTTATTCCCTGTCAAGCACAGCAGTGTTAACCGGTGCAGACAAAAAATGCGTCAAGGCCACTGTCTTGCACAGCCGCGTGCTGTAATCTTTCACGTTTCGTAGGCTTTTGCCTTAATCAGAACTTCCAACTTCACACAGTACTTTAGACCCCATAGCTGGTGGAGGTGTGCTTTACACGCTACGTTTGTTAGGTCTATGTCCCAATCTGAAACCCGCTGGATGCGCGCTCCGCCAGGGTCTCGGAGTAGCCCTCAAGTCCATTGCAAGTGGCTTTCCAAATTCATCACTTCCCAGTCCCTCTGTGCAAAGAATGTAAATACAGACGGTTGTTTCGTGTTTTTCGCTGGTCAGTAGTGCTCTTTAGCCTTTTTCCGCCACAAAAAAATTTTCTAAGACTCAGAGTAGTCCGTACGGAAAAAAAAGCGTTTGTTTCCATACCTGGGCTCAGGAGTTCGAATCCCAGATACAAATATTAAATCTATTTTGACGGGCTGGTAAGACGTTTACGTACGCCTTCCCAATCCCTGTTCCTTTTTCGCACTTACCTAGCCCTTAGACCTTACAGTAGACGGCAGATGGTACAACTGTCTGTGTGACATCGAATTCGACTGTTAATGAATCGTTTCCTTTTCTCACTGGCACTCATGTCGGAAAGGTTTATCTAGGGTGCCTCGGGGTTTATTTTACTTTCGCCAAAAGGTTTTATCATTTGATTACCAAGGCCTACGACGCGCCTTGTTCTCGACTGGGCCAACGCTGCATGCAAATAAAGTGAGTGACTGACAGTTATGCTTATCCGAAACCCACTGCCTCTTTCGCTGGCTGTAGAATTTCGATGTTTTCTTGATGATTTTTATCGAAATTTCAATGCTGTAGCCTTCCTTATCCACCTTGCAGCTTCGAACCCCGTTGGTACTCCTACCTCTCCTGCTCTCCCTAGGTCATATTTAAAGTCGTCTGGGTTTAATTTTCGAACACGTCCTCCGCCACAAATATTTATTGAATCCATTTCATCATATTATCATAGTCGCTATGTGACTGCCTACACGGGCTCTAATTGTGAGCTCCTAAGCAAAGTGTAACTTAATTGTTCCTCTACTAGATCGGCGAAACCCATATATTCATCATATTCCTTATCTCAACCGAAGAGCCAACGAGCCCGTGGTGCCGAGGTAGAGTATTAAACTCAATGACCAACGGTCCCGGGTTCGAATTATGGGGGTTCCAACCCTTGAGATTGAGTATGACTGGCTGATGACGGCTAACAAGCCGAAAATGGCCATTCCGGTCTCCCTTTGCTTTGTCGGATACATTTCATCACATTTTTCAGTGTTTGCTTTTCTGAATACGTCCTATAGTGTACAGAGCCTTGGCTTTTATGCTGCTCTAATTGAAGAAAACACAGGCTCACTCCCTTTCTTTTGTTTTATGCAGTCCGAATCGGCCTATAACAGCAAAGTTAAGGCCTTCAAGGACAGTCAACAGACATACGCTGCTGATATGACCAAGTACAACTCTTTCCAACGCCACTTTTATGCTCATCATATCTACAACGTGATTTCCGAGCTGGAGTCCCTGGATTCCCAGCGCGCCGCAGGAAACAAGTCCCTCCTACGCACCTGTGCCAACCTGGGTCAGTCTATGGCCAAGCAGGTGGAAGAGGCGAACTCGTCTTTCGCGGCCTGTGTTGAAAAAATTGATCCTGACAAGGTGAGTTTGTTTGCTGCCTACTCGGCGTACTTTTATTCCGCAGTAACCGTAGCCTCAGTTCACCAGATGTTTGGTGCATTAAGCAACATCACGCGCTCTTCAGTTGCCAATGCTCCTGCCTTGCTTTTTTATTACTATTTAACACCAATCCTTACCTTATCGCATCGGGAGTTGTCGTTAAATGTGCATTTTCACTGTTATGCCAAATCCGCGCCTACTCTCACCCACTCTTACGTATTCTAGTGTTCTGCTCCTCTACCCTATTAAGCCGCAGGTTTTAGCTAACTGCATCTATAAACAGCCGCTCTGAAATTAGTGTAGACTTTGCCCTCCGTAAATGCTTCCAGGCACTTTCACAACACCCAGCCCAATCTTTAGCAGTGTACACACACATATCTAGGTCGAAAAGGCTACTTCTAGGAAATTATTGCATAACAAGTGACCAAATGTTGCTCAAGTTTGCAAAAGTAAGAATTCTGGGATTATAATCATAGATCGTTTTTTCTCACCGGAATTTGTTTCTTTGTCCGCTGACGTTTTGAATAGATGGGCCAGCTGCCCTTTGTCAAAGCGTGAACTGACTTTATCAACAATTCAACGTTGTGGCTGTACGTGTTAGCCGGGGGCCGATCGAATTTTCTACGTTCGTTGTTTGGCCCTCCGCGTGGATTTTGGCATAAATTCACGACAGTTACTGTCGTGTTTCGCCCCCACGGTAGAGGATGCTGGTAATCCTGTTCCCTCTTCCGGTGGTTTCATCATGGTGCCGCTCTTGTTTGCGAATCCGGCGTTCGGTTTGACCTGGTCGTGTCCTTTACTTACGTAATGGCGTAGGCCTTTGTGGGCCGCGGGAAAGTCCAGATGCCTATTGACGGAGTTGACGTCTGAGTACGTTTCCTCAAGCGTCAGTCTTTCCGCTTTTGGGGTTTCCGGCCTAAGATGGTCCCTCCTAGAATATTGAAGTTGTGGTCAGTCTCTCCGATATGTGTTGCAAGCTGAGTTTGGGGTCGAGTCTCCAGGCCGCCGCTTTGTGTTCGTGTAGGCGTGTCTGAAATTTTCGCCATGTTTCTCCAACGCAATTACAGTCGCCATCGTTGCAACATATTTTGTAGGCAACTGCGGATGTTTCAGTAGGGAGCAGTCTGTCTTTAGGTGATCTCACTCGACGGCGTATTGTCGTCTGAGGTCGACGGGCTATGCCTACTCCAGCGGGTTGTAACAGCCGAGGGAATGGGAATGTAGGGAATGGCTCTCCAGCCTTTGGGTCGATGTTCTGTTGCACATCGTCTATTCACTTGGCCCTTGTTCTGATTGATAAAAGAATTGGGGTATCTATTAGCTTCCTATGATGCTTGTTCATATGCACTGGCTATGCTTTGGGTTTTTACTCCTTTCGTTCACCTTGTGGGTACAGCGTTTCCAGTCATTAAGCAGTCTTTGGATAAGAGAGTAACTGTCCCTGACTCACTATAACGTGGGACTATCTTACCAAGAAAAAAATGACTTCCAGCTTAAACGCGTGCATATCTGTGGGATGATTGCTGAAATCAACTGATGCAGGAGTATGAGCAATGCGCATTGCAGTCTCCATTGTTATTCTTTGCACAGAAGCTATTCTCGAGGACAACTGTCTAAAATACAACCGTTGCTTCGTCATCATCTATTTTGAAACCTGTTTTGTTTGTCCGTGACCTAGCTCGGCAGTAATAGTATTTGTCAGAGGTCAGTTTAGCTTGTACATGAGTCTGCCTGACAGCCCTTTAAGTTTACACATACTTTAATCACACTGTGAGTCATCTGGGCTCGTTCTCTCTCTCCGGTCAATAAAATTGTGCTTACAGATTTTCTGGCTGGATTATTAGAGCATCGTTAAACCCTAAAACCGGATGGCACTGCAGCAAAACTGTTTTCATGCTGGTCTGTTGCATTTGCGCCTAGTTTTAAATTAACTCCCCACTTTGTAGATAATACCCTATCTTATTGTGCTCGTAGTGATAGGGTTGTGATCACGTGCGGTGTGATCGGAATTCAGTCGTATATAGGTCCTCCGGTCATTACCTGGTCCCCAGGCAAGTAGTGCGCGCTTCGCTGGTTGTGAGAAGGTGATCCCTACAGTGTGTCTACCAGAAGAGTCCTGTGGACCGCCGTGGTATAAGTTGAACTGTAAATTGGCTCCTGGAATCTTTATTTCCCGAGCACCTGAATCAGGAATTCGGAATTCAAACAGGTAGCAGAAATCAACCGTGTACTAACCAGGCTTACAAGTTGTCAGACTTTTGGTAGAAGGATCCAAAACCATTCGCACATTCTAGCATTCAATACCAGGAGTCCTTTTTTCGATTGGAGTAGTCCAGCTCGCGTACTGTTCCGGAGCGCGTCGTTCCCCGTGGACTTGTACTTACTTGTACTTGTTACGTCTGCGATCATGACTGATCTAGCCGTCCCCGCTTGAACTTATCCACGCATGACGATCCGTGGCAGCAGACAGATAGTTCGAGCCATTCTGTTCGCCAGCGCCGGAGACCGAATACCGAAGACACAATAGCCACTCCCACGCCATGACGGAATAAGTAGAGCCAGGTTTTAAGCTGACCCCTTCGTCTACGTTTCCAGTTGAATAACGGTGTCGGGTCGCGGGCAGTAACAACAGGTCTCCATGGACGCCGTAACGTGGCTCGTAATGCTGTAGTCGGACCTTTTTAAACGAAGTTCCTTGGGAATTGTGAACACAGGCGTGTCCTCAATACGCGCTCCGGGGTTTATTCGAGATTTTCTCCTCTAGCCTTTGGGTTCAAGAGCCTGATTTGTACTACCCATTTGTTGGTTAAATTAACTGACCGTCCACTTTGGTCAGCTGAACAGAATTTAGTCTCGAGGGCCTCCCATTGTCTTTTATCTGTTTGCTTGAAAGCAGGCCTCCGGTGAAGTCCTTTCATCTATGCAGGTGTCACTTGAGCATGTGCCGTACAGACAAGACTGGTGGTTATCATGATATGCAGTGTGTCGGCGCCCCGAAGTATAATGACGGGTTCTGCTAACGTTTACCCGGTCTTTTCGTGACGTACCAGAAGAAGGGTCACAAAATTCTCACAAAAACTCTTGTAAAGCACAGACCGCGCACACCATGCATCCAGGAAATTGTAATACCCTAGAGAATCGACCGTGCTTCAATAAGGTAGGGTTTAGTTTATGAATTACTATTTTTCACAGTTAATTTGATCAAAGACCATCAAATCCTAAAACAAGGACTTTGTGTGTGGTGAATTATTTAAAGTCTAATATAACTTACGGTAGAGCAAAAAGGAGCTTACAACAAGAATGTACTTACAAATGATAACGAATACAACTTAGTAGAAGTACTGTTTTGCTTGGTCTTTTGCGTGAAAGACAGACTGTTTTAAGTGGAGCTGGAATAGAAACTACCAGATTGTCAATGGTGAACTGGTCTATGAAATCTCTGAGCTCAAAATCAACCTTTTCCTGTGTTGAACAGTATTTTCTGGGTTTGTCCCGACCTCTTTCAGTTAGTGCAATGAGATTTTCTGCGTGGTTGGGCTTCACACTGTTAGCTAGAATGAGCATGCTTTGCAGCCCACAGGCGGAGGGGGGTTGACTGTGGTGTAAAAACTTCAATTATAGTCGTAAGCTAAATCGCTATTATGCCTCCTTCAAGTGGTGTACAAGACCATTATGGTGTTTCTTCGACATTGATTAGTGTCGTTTTATCCACAAGTATCCCTTACGGTGTTAAAGCTATTTGGCTTCACGAAGTTCATGTTGGCAGGTTTAACATCGACCGTGTTTAATGGGGCTTCGTGCTGTAGAACTTGTATTTGCTCCTTCGTCAGTTCTTTTGACGAAAGGTTGTGTACCAGTATTTAGTTTGTAGATGAACTTGGATTCTGCAGTTTGCAGCACTTATTCTCCAGTGTCGCTTCATTAATTGCTCGTTTTTCGCGGACTTGTTCAGGCACTCTCTGCTGAAGCAGTTTTGTGCTGTCTTCGCCCATGAACTCACTTAATTTGAACTTTTCCCGGTCAATTATCTGGCGGCATTTGCTTAGCCTCGCGTGGCAATCTCGAATGAACAAACGGATCATTCTCTTGCAGTTTTGAAACGTTGCGAGTCTCGCCGCCTCCGTGTTCAGCGGGGATTTGTATCTAACACTCTTCGGCAACACGTTATTGTCAAGACACCTGTGCAGAAACCGGATCTGCTAATAGGTTGAGGCCTTACAGTGCTATTTATGGTCTCCGCCAGACCAAGTGCTCTCCAGATATGGTGTCGATAAAATTAATCTGGTGCTTACAGTTTCTGAAAGTTGTTGTCCACCTGGTGTATTCTCGCGGAAAGTTCTTTCCGCATATGGCCCCGTGGACCGACTTCGGATGTTGGTCTAAAAAAGACCCATCAGAAATTCCTCTCACAATGAAATTCCTCGATCAGTATACTCCTGACTAAATCAAAAATGTTCTCTAAGCAGACTTAAACACGGCTTGGTCATATCACTTTCTTGACAGAGATCGGATTGTTGCATCCTTCTTCTTATTGTGCACATTGGCAAATTTCACCTTTGAATAGTCTTTAGAGGACACGTAATAGTAAATTTCAGTGTACAACGAATAAATACGTCGTACTGCTTGCTTTTGAACAGTTCTGATCCATCCTGTTGCATGCTGGGCGCTGTTCTACTGTTGATGACTCTTTAGGTTATAACCTGGCTAAAATTTAAAATGTTAAGTAACGACTCCACGTGGCTGCCAGTTTCTGCACACGCTTTGACATCCTGCTCACACAGTGTGACACAAAAAAAAACGACAGTCTATTGCGGTCTTTTTATATTTGTTTACGTCCTCTTCTTCCCCCGGTTGGCCCATTAGAGTCAAAAAACTTCACTACTGAATTCTCTGGCGTAAAACGTCAAGACATGTTTCGCCTTTTTTCTCCTCAAAAAACAGTATGAAATCTCATTCAGCGGATTTTCGTTAACACAAAATCCATGTTTCAGGGTTCTATAAAGAATTTATCTGAAATATTATTATATAACGCTCTCAAGCAACAGGTGAAGACGTGTGATACTAAATAGGTCAAAAATAGTTCAAGTGATGACCTCATATACCCTTAGTCCTAATATGTTGTCCTAAGGAAGCGATGGCTATAGGGGTTTTAGGAGTGGGCAATTAGGATAGGCAGTGGAATACTCTTTAATAGCTGCTATATATATTTATTTTATTTTACCTAGAAATGTTGTTGATTTATATCAGTTGATTTTCCTATTCTGTATTATCGTTTAACGTATTGCAGAAAAGCTGATTATCGAAATGCAGGCTTCTCGAAATTCCTGGAAAAATATAAATGGTGGTTAGGAGGTCATCTACTTCAACTTAGTTGAGGTCCAAATTACCGTTCTGGAGTCAAATTAGTTTAGTGCGCGGCGCTTAACGTCGCGCACCCTTTCAATTTGCATGCGTAACAACTTACTTACAGCGGCCGTGGGAAGAAAATTTAGCTACATTTTTCCACATTACACTTACATTTACCAATTTCCTTCACTGCCTATCGTATTTCCCCACCCTCAAACCCCCTTATACCCACCGTTTTCATAGGAAAAATTGCTAGAACTAGGAGATTATGAGGTGTACTGCTTAAATTACTTTTGCCATTGCTTGGGGGTGTCCGGGAACATGCAGCTATGTTTAAACCCGGCCCGGTTACCTTCCGTCAAACCGATTTTGAATGAATTCTTTTTAGGTCAATACCTTTCAACCACGTTAAAACTAAATTGCATATGAAGCATGATGCGTTGGGGTGACTCGCTGCTCTGACCACAAAGCACGCCACCAACGACCTTCAGCCTTTTCACAGCCCAGACTGTACTAGTGCCAATTTAACGGCTCCGGGTGTTGCTGACTATTGTACACCTATTTGTGCGGTGTGTCTGCATGTGTGTGTGTGTGAGTGCTGATGATTTAAGTCTGGTTCGTATGATAACTAGGCTGCATTTCGCACCCCGAGACGCACCTGCTGTTTCGTAATCCGCTGCGTCCGGATGCACCTGCACTCGAACTGACTCGAACACCTTGTCGCTGGCCCACAACCAACGCGAACGCGGTTGATGTGACGCACTCTGTGTGTGTACAGAAAATCCAATGCGCCAGTGCATGTTGTAACTGTAGGGGCTGCTTACCGGAGTAATTCGGTCCTGCCGTGGACTGTGGGCCTGAAGTTGCACTGAATCGTCTGTAATTTGACCTTCCTTTTTTAGTAACTCTGGGATTCGACATTCTGGGGTTTTTTGTCGCTCGAAATATGATGCACGTGTGTGTAGAGACCACCATGTTTGTGTGTGTAGCTCGTAGAGCTGACTAACTGCCAAGTTTAACACTGCTACACGCCCATCCTCAGTCGCTTTGACCCTGCCATGCCATCGAGATTTGCCAGCTGTGGAAAAATAGCGGGTGAGTTAGTTATTTTACAAGTTTCCCTCCCTTAAGGCCGATTCACACGCAGCCCATTCCAATACCTTCTGAATTACGGGTTGTTGTCATCAATTACGACGGCCAACTAACGTACTTCTAGTGTTTTTGAGCAGAAAATCTTTCTTCGCTGTAGTACCCTTCTCCTTCTTTCAGCAAGACTATGAAATTATTTCTCTCTGAAAAACATCGGGTTATCTGCGAATAGAAACTATTTGAGTAGTAGTGCTGGACGAATAGTTTGCAATGGGCAATCGGATTCATGAGTGGATGTCTCTATTCGCCTCTCCTTCATCCCTGTTTCCGGCATACCAATTCGCGTGTCGTGCTCTCTTGAATTTGCCTTGTTTTAGCCTCCAAATGTGTACTTTGTACTTATGTTGGCAGCAGTAGTTTAAGTAGTGCACCTCACGTACCTCTAGTCCCAGCATTTCGCCCTGCAAAAACGGTGATTATAGACTTTTGTGGGCGGGGAATTAGGGTAGGCAGTGGAAAATACTTTAGTTACTGCTAAATGCATTTTTATTTTATTGTATTTAGAAATGTTGTTGATTTATATCTGTGGATTTTCCTAATATCTTTTCTCGTTTGAAGTATTGCGGAAATACCCGATTATCAAAATGCAGGTTTCTCAAAATTCCCGAAAAGTAGAAATGGTAGTTACGAGGTCTTCTACTCCAACTTACCTGAGGTCAAACTTACCGTTATGGAGGTAGCTTAGTATTGTTCACGGCCCGGAGCATCGCTCACATCTTCAATTTACATGCGGAAAAACTTACTCTCAGCAGCCACGGAAACAAATTTGACTAAATGTTTCCACTTCCGCAAATTTCCTCCGTTCCCTATCCTATTTAGCCACCCCAAAACCCCTATTACCCCCGTTTCCGTAGGACAAAATCCTGGGACTAGTGGTATATGAGGTGCACTACTTAAGCTACCTTTGCCCTTATTTTTTCCCGCAGATATTATCTTAATGCTGGATCCGGAGGCTATTGTGTGACAGTCAGGTCCTGAATAAAGCATCTGTAGGTGAACAGGACCAAATAATTAGTGCATTGCTCGCATTCAGTTTATGCAAAGAATTGTTTCGTCCTGGGACTTTCTCGTGGGTAAGTTATAATAGCACGGGGGGAGGTGCAAGTAACGTTTGCCTTCTGCTACTCCGGCTTCCACTCACACTGAACCGCTCACAGCTGTGAACTATAGTTGTTTGATATAGATTTTGTACTACAACTTGCGGAAGCAGACCCACCAAGCTTAGAGTAAACGCGTTGATGATCTGGAGGGGCACAGGGGGGTGGGGGGTGTTAATTCAGGGTTACCTCTCCACGCGCTTTGCTTTCTATACCCTCTTATACCTTTGGGTGGATACTTCTATATCCTTGCTAGACTACGTTAAGTCTTGCCACACACGCTTGCTCAGTTGACAGCGGCTTCACGCACAAACCCGCAATCTGTCTAGGGTACTTTGTCAACAGCACGCTATAGGTGTGCATTTGGCAGGCCACAACTCCAGTTTCTCTCCTTCCGTGGGTTACTGAACCTGGCCAGAATGTCGCTCGTCTTCGTCCCCCCTGAGGCCGTGCCTGTCCGCATTACGTCTTCTCTGTTTGTCGTCTGGCGAAAGCGCGCGCTCAGTATAGAGGTGCGGCCTTGACAGCATTTTAGTGTGCACACTTCTGCGCCTGTGCCTGACTGTAGACTGTTGCGTGACCATGGCCCACTGTTGTATTCCTTTGCCGCTGCTGCTGGCCTACCACATCCTCAAGGAATCTGTTTTTAAGCTGCGACGCGGCATCGTAAGCTGAACTGTGCCTGTTCAAGTCTTTGCAAACGGAGTAATGTGTCTACTCGAATCATTACAATCTTCAGGCCAAAATCCCAAGTTGTAGAGGAAAAGCTGAAGGCACCTGTGGGAGGGATTTATTGTGTACAGAACTCCCAATTGCTGTCTCAGGGGGCAATCAAGCAAGTCTTGACTGCGTCCAGTCAGACCCGACAGAGAACGAGACAGTCGTGGTAGTTGCTTAAGTAGGATTGCGGAGCGGGTTCAAGCGTCCTCCAATTTGTGCGTTTGATATTACCCGAGGGGGGGGGGGGGGGTGTCTGCTGGAGTAGGATGTGTCGGCCGAGGTTTGACGGAAAAGGACGTGTTCAAGTGACGCTTTGGTAGCCGCGACTACCTGGCCGCACGTGTGTGTGTAAGTCGGTCAAGTGTCTGCAGGTCAGCGCGTCTGAAAGCGCTGACTGAGATAGTCGATGACCTTGAAGCAGTTGGCCTTGAGCAAAGAAGCCGGACAGCATTGCTGACTGTCCGCCACAGGTACAGCTCCATGGCATAGGCCTGTGCGCTTATTATTGCTAGTTCGGCTCATCCTATCCCCCTCCCGCTTTTTTTATAAAATCCTGGCCGATTTGACACGTCCAGACGAGGTCATTAGTTCTGCCAGCAGCTGCGCCCATTCCCCGCAAAAGTTATCTGACCGACTCGAATCGTGGCTAAGGCCCAAAAATTGGCATTGAGAATGAGGTCAATGGTTCAGTGCATTTTCCACGCTAATAACTAACTCACCTGCTATAAAAATGCGCTAAAAGCCGTGGCTTGAAGGTTTATTAGACCGCGCGATCAGCCCCGTGTGTGTCCGCGCTGCGCCAATCCCATCTCAGGCGGCCTGTTGCTGGCGGAGGAGGAGAGAGTGAGGTCGACCCTTGGGCACTGCAGTCGGTCCAGTTGTGTGTACTGGCTGTCTGTGTGTGGCAGCCTACCTAGCGAGACGTGCTGTTTAACACGCGTGTTGCGTGTTTGTAGCGCTAGCCGTCTGCTCCCTTCCGGCCTTCTTGACTCTGTCTTGACAACCAGTTCCCGGTGGGGGATAGTCGAAGAGTGAGGTAGACCCCGCGAGTTTACCTTCACTATAATCGGCCACAGTCATCGCCTGCTTCAACTCGTTGAAGCTCGTAGTGGATATCATTGAAATCGACGGTCGACTGACGGGATGTGTATCGGACTGCAATGGCTCTCTCTCTCTTTATCTGTACTCTATGGCCCTCCCACTCGAGGAATCCCAACCATTTATGGCGGAACCACCTGCGCCCTCTTCCATTTCTGATCTGGTTGACCTGATCATTATACCGAGCTCAGGTATGGAAGGGGGGAAAGTGCGGTAGATGCAACGCAAGTCTCCCCTCACTATAATCAAATTAGCACGCAAGTGATCGTCTCTGCGCCACCTTGCTGCGTCGCACACGTTGGACCTCGTCGGATACGACGGTTGAACTGTAAATTTCGCTGGCAGTGATGATTTAACTTCCAACTTTTATTCACTAAGTGGGGTTCTCTATCTCTTCTCGGGGTACAGCATCCACGGAGATTCCATACAACATTGACCGACTGCTTTCCATACATGCTTCAAGGGTAGGGCGGAGGATGAGGATTAGGTGAGATTGTTAAAGTCCTAACAGTAAACGCCCATAATTTACTCTCCACATTGTCGCGCCCTGGCTCCTTTCTTTTCTCTGTATAAATTAAAATCCGCTATTTGTATCCTTTCATTGTTCATTGGCGTGCGCGTAGATTCGATCAGGATTTATAGGGATTGTACACATAATGTATTTATTGCATCCTTTTTTAAAATTAAATTATCTCCTCATTGTGCTCGAAAGGGAAGAGTGTTTTTTTGCTGTTGTGCCACGTTATTACCATTGTTAGGAATTTTCCTGCAAACTTCTATTCCCATATTCACTAATGCTGCTCACAAGGTGTGCAACGTGATTCATGCCTGTCGGTCGGTATCAGGAGACCTCTTTTTTATACACCGGATACGGAGGTGGGAGTGGTGAGTGAGTGGGTAGATTCTGCGCGAGTCTGCCTAAACTCCTTTTTTCTCTCGTGCCAGTTCTCTGCGTTGCTCCCGCTTGCTGTCGCTTTCGTGTTGCTTGCCCAGCTTGCCTCTGTGTATGCTGCGGCTTGCTTCAGCGTTTGCTTCGGCTTGTTGGAGCGCGTGGTGCCCATCGTCGAAATCGACCGGGGGAACTGTCGTGTGTGTGTGTGAGAGTGAGTGAACTGTAGCTCTCTGGAATCCGCCACCGCTAGCGTTTCATCTCTCAAACACTGCAGGAGAGAAGCCTGTTTTAGAGCGGCTATTAAATTTAGTCTGTGCAATTGGGCTGTGCAAAGCAGAGCAGATTAAGTAAGAGCGTAGTATGCCTGTGCGCTCCAGTGCACGCACGCACGCACGCACGCACGCGAGCCTATGCTTATTTGTTTTATTGCAGAGTGCACGCCACCACCTGGCGCTTTCGTGTTTCGAGCAAATCAGAGTGGTTTAGATTAACGCGGGGGCTTGCTTCAGGGTTTGTTGCGGCTTGTTGGAGCGCGTGGTGCCCATCGTCGAAACTGACGGGGGAACTGTCGGAGACTTCTTTTTAAGGACACACGAGTCTCCCCCAATCTGCCTTTTGCACACCTGAAGAATGAACGGACAGCGTGATGGTGTGGCGAAATGTAGAGGTGCTGTGACTTCCGGTTACATAGGACACAGGTTTTCGCACAAAAAATATTATGAACGCATAAACAGTGACTGTCTATTGAGTACGAAACATTTGTCCATACCAACCTAACTGAATAGATCTATATTACTTTGATCTAATAGGCAAAAAGCATCTCAGTATATGCGCAATAAAGGTAAAAAACTGCATGAATGGGTTATTTTGCAAAGTAGATTTGCAGTCTGTTAAGCAAAATTCTGAGATGTTTTTTTTGCCTCAAGAAAGTTGCTTTACGTATGGTTGTTAGTTAATTATTTATACCGTATGACCTTATCCTAAAATTTTAAAGGATGCCGCCTTTTAACCGCATTTTCCAGCTGACCACATTCTATAAACTGTTCGCATTGATTTTAAACGCCCTTATAAATTCAAGGGAGGTAATTCCAGATGAAGGTTTCCCCAGTAATCGAAACAAGAAGTCCCGCACATTTATCCAAAAACTGCTACAGAATCTCCCGGTTTCCGCTGTGAAATCCAGGTCGGCCGCCGTAGATCGTCAGGCCTGAAGAGGCACAGTCCCTGACATCATTGAGGCCGGCTAGGTCAAGCATGATCACAGTCGTACCAAGTACGAGAAAAATGAAAATATCGGAACTCATCCACATGTTCTCGTTTGCATTTGACTGTCAAGCTTCCTTTTCTATGCCCCGGAACGTCTGTGCCAAGAAGCCGCAGTTTCCGTTTGTCATTTACGCACATGTTTACACAAACCTGGAAAGTTACTCGCTGCCGTAAATTTTGAACCTGACAGAGCTACCTATTTCTTGTTAAGAGAATCGCCCGGCTGTCAAACTGCATGCATGCCGTGGATTCGCCTTCCGCCTAGTTTGTGTAGGCACAGGTTAACGAAGTTGTCCCCCACAAAGGTAGTGTGTAGCTTAATAACCCTGTCTTCCGGTCCACTGTTGTCGCTACTGCTACTGCTGCTTATGTGGGTGAATTGGGCGGTTGCTGTGTTGGAAAATCAGTACTGACAGCGTACATGTCTCTTACTTGAAGACTAGTTCTAAAGCCTTCACACTGTGAGGCAGAATAGGCCCACCTGGTTGCTTCCATCCTCAGGCATATTTCTGAGAAAGCGGCGTCGAATATTCTTTTGATATCCACACCTTATCCAGTCGAGTCCATAGTTTTGCTCCTTTATTTACATGGCCAGTGACTCTGGTTGCTGCAAGATCTCTCCGGTTATAGTTTCAAAAACCACTGACCCTCTTGGTGTCCCCTTCACTCTCTTGTAGCTTTTTCGGTCGAACTTGAAGCCCCTGTCGGGAGGCGGAAAATGTGAGCGGGTCAAATACAGTTCTCCGTCTCATGATTTCTACTTTGAATAGGTACTATGATGGTCTCGTCTATCAGATCCTGTCGAATAAGAGTAAAGATGAGTGTTGAATCAGAATTCATCATGATAGAAGGTTTATCCCTTTAATACTTGTGCGGATGAACGGTGTGCTGTGTTTAAATAAAGCGTTAAACGTTGGAAACTCCAAAATAGCCACTTTGCTGGGACTAACAGTAGATTCCCTTTCTCAGGAAATGTCACCCGGAATTACGAAATGCGTTTTCGATTCAAACATATTAATTACGTATGGTTTTAAAAATAATGATCATGCAGCCTCATCTCAATATGTATATAGGTCACGTCAGGATGCCGGCTTTTAATGAGCTTCTTTCTGAACATTAAGTAAAAGTATGTAGTATAAAAAGTGGCTACTTAAGTAATATGCCTTTTTGTAATTGATTTTAACTGCTTTTAAAAGTTCAAATGTGTTTTTGGAACGCATGCACGAAAAAATTTTTTCTTATACTCGTTTGGTAGCAAATTACGCCTTTAAATTTTATGCTCAAAGAAGGGGTAGCTTTCGGTTTTAAAAGATTTATAATTATGAGCTTTTTTACGATTTTCAGGTGTTCATTCATAGAACATCGTACTCATCAATTTGTTAGTGCTGCTTTTACTGTATAAACCATGCTCAATATATATTGCAACATTTTATGAGAACTTGTGAGATCTTCCTCAAGCTGTAAGGGAAAACATAATTTTCCTTTACCAGGATGTACACAGTGCGCAGTTTGTAAATCTTGAATTCTAGTGTAGCAGTCACTACGTTTCAAAATTAGTCGACAATTTAGAAACTTTTTTTCAAAACCGAAAGCTACCCTTTCTTCAAGTATACAATTCAAAGAAGGCATAATTTGCTACCAAACCAGTCCATGAAATAATTTTGTCGTGCATGTTTTCCAAAAAATATATTCGAATCTATAAAGACAGTCAAAACTAATGGTAAAAAGGCATACTACTTAAGTAGCCAATTTTTATAGCAAATACTTTTTTCTTGGCGGTCAGAAAGATGCTCGTTAAAAAGCTGGCATCCTGAAGTGTCCAAAATATGTTGAGATTAGGCTGTACGATCGTCTCTATTACAACCGTCCGCAATTAATGTTCCAATCAAAAACTTGTTTCAGAATTCCGGGTGACATTTCATGAGATAGGGAATCTACTTTAAGTTGGCGTAGAGTTGTGTGATTTGGTGAGCCAGAGGCGAGGGACCTCTCTATGCACTTTGAAAAAGCTATTGTATTTGTTCAATACCATTCTTTGGATCATCGCCATGTGTCGGTATTGCATGTGAGTTTGTTACTTGGTAACAACGCCGCGTGTTGGCGTTTTTACCGCGGCTGGCTTCGCACTAAACACTTAACTGGTGACCCTCCAGTAGAATCTTAGGCTGTTCTATACAGTACAGACGGCGGAACACCCGCTTTGTCATGTATTTACATCTTTGCTACACTTGATTTTATGTCCTGTTACCCCGATGGTCTCCATTCTCTGTACTATGACTCTTATAAATGAATGACAGAACCGTCATGTGTGTTGCTTTTCCATTCTTCAGGATCGCGCGGAGATACTGGAGAAGAACATTAGTGAGTACCTCCAGCCCGTCGATATACCTTTCCTCAATCTTGAGCAGTGTTCACCTGCTACTCTGGAAAGCCACGCAGCTCTGATGAATCAAATGCTTGGTACTTCCACCACCAACGCTCAGAAGATCGCAACGGACAAGTCGGGCCTATTTTCAAAGTTCGGCAAAGCGCGTACTCAGTCTGTAGACGGTAATCCTCTGCGTACCGCGTTCATCGGCGGTATCGGATATAATCCGGTCAAGGTGACTTATTTGACGTGATTCATAATAGTGCCCTTGCTAATGTATACTATATATATGTGCATATTATGGAGTATAGACAAAGGCAGCAACTTCTAGCTGAGACTGGATGAGTCTGCCCTGTCACCCGGTCGGTGAGCGCCACTTCGTCGTTATTACTGTTTCCAATAAAAACTGACTGTTACTCATTAGTAGAGCTTTTGCCTAGATGGCGAGAGTTCCCAACTTTGAATCTCAGGTGTTTCGCACATGAGATGGGTATGACTGGCTGATGAAGGCTAATAAGCTAGAAATAGCCATTGCAGTCTTTCTAGTCTTTGTGGTTAACGTATTTCTGTCTATGATATGCTAGCCGTTAAGCGGCTGCTAGTTGGTCCCGAGAGCGAGCTCCAAGGCATAACGGGCCGAGTTAGTCTCTTAACTGACCAGTAGGTGACCATTTACCACATATAAGGTAATGTCGGCATCACCTTACCATATATATACGATGGTAGATGGTCGCTCACCGATTGGTTACGGAACTCACTCGGCCCGTTATGCCTTGTAGCTCGCACTCGGGACGAACCAGCAGCCGCTTAACGGCCAGCATATCATAGGCAGAAACACGTTACCCGCAAAGAATAGGGAGACTGCAGTGGCCATATCCGGGTTATAAGCCTTGCTCGGGTAGCCGTACATAACCCCAGGGGTGGCGACCCCCGAGACTCGAACCCGCGATCTTTTAGTCAAATACTCAAACCACTGCGCTACGGTCTCGTCCGGCCGGTTTCGATTGGGAATATATGTATATAGTAGTAAAGGGGTTATGACAGCATTTGGGGTAACTTGATACAGAACTGTTTCGGGCTTATTAGCCTTCATCAGCCAATCATAACCCTGTTGTCCGACCAGCTGGTGTTCAGGGTTATGCTTGGCTGATGAAGGCTAATAAGTCCGAAAAAGTTCTGTATCAAGTTACCCCCAAATGCTGTCATACCCCCCCTCCCTCCTTACTGCTATTATGACTTGGCCGGAATCGGCCTGGAAGGCGGTCACATGTTGGGGACCTCTGATCACACATGAACTTTGTTTAGTTGGGAAGCCTATTCGATCGATGTTCGCACATTTCTGAGTGAATATATATATATATTCATATAGATATCACCCTAAGCATCTACCGAGGAAGACGAAGTGTAAGAGAGTGCAATTTTCGTTCACACTGACGTTTCAGAAACGTTCTTGATGCCATCATCAGAATACTTTGGTGTGTGTGTGTGTCGTAGCCCATAGTTGGATCAGAAATCTCCGCCGTAATCCAAACTGGGAGTATTTGGGAGACAGAGAAAAGCCGCGACCTCGACCGGCTTGAGCCACAGGTCCGCAGGAGTGAGGTGGGTGCCTGGCCGAGAGCTGCAAGCGAACAGATGACGGCAGTTATGCGGCGAGACGCCGCAGTCGGGACAGCAGTCGGGTATGGATGGGTCGAGCCGGTGTTGGTACTGGCGAAGGAGCATGCAGTAGCCACTGCGTAGCTGCGCCAGGGTACAGTGAGTGACCCTCGGAAGATGTCGTTCCGAGGCCGCAATTGGAGGTGGATAGCCATTCAAAAGGACCGGGGGACGGTAACCTCATTTCTCCTCGACAACGACTCTGGTGGAGACGCTGGAAGCCTGTCTTGGTGGCAGAGCTATCAACAGGTAGATTCGCGAGAGTCGAGGCAACAGCTTCCTTGTGGAGTGCTCGAATAGACGGCCGGACGTTGCGGCAGGGCTCGGGAGCGGTGCAACGGTGATGATTGGGATGACCGGGTTGCGAACAACTCCACCAGAACTGCTGGCTAAGGAGAGTGTTGTGATGGGCGACCGGTAGAACAGAAGCCTCCGCATGAAGATTATCTGTAGGCGACATTTTATAGCAACCCGTGATCGTGCGGAGGGCAGCGTTTTGGGCTGATTGGAGGCGGCGCAGGCTGAAAGAGCTCATCGTAGGAGACCAGATTGATGCCGCATAAGTAAGGGGTGACTTGGCCAGCGCCTTGAAAGCAGTCGACAAAGCCTCTTTCGCGCAGCCCCAGGATGTGCCTGCTAGAGCCTTGAGGACCTTGATGCAGCGGCTTACTTTGCTTGCGGTCTCCCTGGCATGGTGTGCGAACGTGGAAAGCTGATCAAAACGCACGCCAAGAAGTTTGGGCTTGCGGACCAGCGGTAAGGACGCCCCGTTGACGGTGATGACCGAGTGACAATTAAACTCCTTCGGATCAAGCGTGAAAACAGTTACGGAGGACTTGGCTGCCGAGATCGTCATATCGCGCTGGGTGAGGAAGTTTTCGACAACAGACATGAACTCCGTGAGGAGCTGTGTAGCCTGATCGATGTCATGGTGCCGGCAAAAGAACGTAACATCTTCCGCGTAGGATACCACTTGCGCAGGTGCCCGAAGGAGTGGGAGCTCTCGCATGTAGATGTTAAAGAGCAACAGGCTGAGCACAGAGCCTTGAGGGACGCTACAGGTCTGCTTACGGGGCTTAGAGTGAGTGCCCCGGAAAAGGACACGATCGTGACGGCCACGGATGTAAGCCGCCAACCATCGGACCGGGCCAGTCGGGACGTTCAGCAAGACCAAGTCCTGCAGGAGCTGATCGTGGCGGACGCAGCCAAAGGCTCGTGACAGGTCAATTGAGACTGCCATGGTCCGCGAAGAGGGCTTCTGTTGATTGAAGCCCTCGAGGATAGCGTCGCTGAGCTCGAAAAGCGCCGTTGTAGTCCCACGACCCGATCGGAAACCATGTTGGTGGCAAGAAAGTTCCGCCACAGACGTCAGAATCGGGTGGACGAGCCGTTCCAGGATCTTTGCCAATGGACTGAGGAGGGCAATTAAGCGATAAGAGGTCGCTAGGCAGGGATCCTTACCTGCTTTGACTAGGGGGATAATGATCGACTGGCGCCAGCAATCGGGGATGATTGAAGTTCCCAGTGAAAGGTTGAAGAGGGTGGCAAGGTAGTCAGCCACCTTCGGGCCGATGTGGCGCACATGGATAGGCGCCAGACCATCTGGTCCTAAGAGCTTCAAAACTCTCATTTTCTTGACGGCGGTGAGGATGGCATTAGCCGAAAACGAAATGTCTGGGGGCGGGGCTTTATGGAGGACTGGCTGGCTGGCTTTTGGGACTGGGCGCCGAGGGGGGCGAGAACAGCTTTTTCATCTTCGCGGCGATCTTACCGTTGTTGGAAATGAACTTGCCGTCCCCAAAGCTAATAGACTGGTTTGATGTATCAGCCCGGGGTTTGGTCAGGTTGCGTAAAAGCTTCCAAGTGGCAGCTGAGTTGCCGCTGAAATTGCAACTTGAAACTAGTTCATGCCAGCGTTGGCGTTTGCCATCGCTGATAGTCTTAGTGATTAAGCCATTTAGTTTGCCAACGCGCGGGTCACTGGCATCACGCGCTCGTATTACGTCTCTCTCTCGTTCCAGGCGGGAGGCTTCGGGCGGATAGTTAGGACGGAGAAAGGGAATGCGGCCGTTAGGGATGTGGTGACTTGCTGCTGCCAGGAGTAGTCGACGAAGGGCTCGCTCCGCCATGTGGACACAGGTTGGAGGTGATAGGCCATCGATCTCGCCTTCGCATTCGGTCGTAAACGCGGCCCAATTGGCTTTCTTGAAATCGGTGAAGTGCCGGTTGTGGGCCTTGATACGCTCGGCGGCGGTGGCCAATTCGAGCACAATGGGGAGGTGGTCGCTACCCAGGCTGATTTCCGTGCTTTACATGGTGGAGGCTACCAGACTGAGACTGGCGAGGGAAACATCGGGCGAGCTGGAAGCGCCGTTGGTCGGGAGCCGCGTTTGGCTGTTCTCGTTGAGAACGGCAAAGGGGGCGTGTTCTAATTCATCAGCCAGAGATTCTCCTCGGGGGTCGGCTGCCAAGTTAGAGCACCACAGGTCATGGTGGGCGTTGAAGTCACCTAGCCCCGGACTGTCTCCAGAAGGTAAGTAGGAAGCGATAGAGGCGGTGAAACCGGAGGACAACTGGAAGTTGGAGGGATGTACACGTTCACGACGGTTAGCGGCACCGGGCCAATGTCAAGGGAAATCGCCAGTACTTCCGTGGGATCGGCTCCAAGCAGGGATAGCTGGTGGTGGGCAATGGATTTGTCCACCAGGAAGGCCAAACCTCCGCCTTTGTTGCGGCCGTGGTCGCGACGGACAATCGTGTAATCGGCACAGGAAGGGACTTTAGTAGTTAGACCACTTTGTCTCTTGGATAGCCGCCACAGCTATGCTGTGCGAGCGTATGAAGGCCAGAAGCTGGTCAAGCTTCCCAAGGAGGCCGTTGGCGTTGAATTGTAAGATCTTAAGACCAGGTAGTGAGGCAAGGTCGGAGACCAGAGGATTTGGGTTCAGGACCAGATGGGCTGGAGGCATGGAGACAGCTGGGACACGCGAAGGCGGGCGACCAATCGGCAGCCGTGGCGAGGCCACTGCAGCGGAGATGGCCCCAACCATTGCAGGAGCCGCAACGTACAGACCAGTCGCAGCGGCCCAGGCGGACTCGGCAGAACGAGCAGTACCAGATAGGTCCAGGGTTGGCCTCAATTCCGGCGGTGAGGAGGAGGAGTCGAAGCAGCGTGGCCGGGAGGGTCTGTTCCGTCATCAAAAACATGGATTGGGTGGAGGGGAGAATTGATCCAACGTAGGGAGATGGGTGTAGCAGACCCTGGCTGCCGGGAGGGCGGGTGGGAACGCGATTCGTAGACGCATCTGCTGTGGTTCACAAAATACTGTGGTTGCTGCTTCTGGTGGTTTTGAGTTGGTCTGCCTTGTCGCTTGTCTCGTATTGTCTAATGAAGTGTCGACATTGAAAGCTAAAATTTGATAGGCAAATAGAAGGTGCTTTCGACGCGCCTTCTTAGTTCATTTAGTAGAGCGTTGTTTGTACTAAAGTCTTCCTTGCTGGGGTGGGTACTAAGCCCATCGAGGCCACACATTTTTCACAATTGGACCAATTGGATTTTTCAACTCTAGTCATTGTCGGTAATGTTTTTCATGTCCTTAATCCCAAACCTGCCATCGCACAGTCTTTGTATTTTCGCGCTCGAGTCAAAATTTGGAAAGAAAAGACTGGGGAGAAAGCAAGGAAGAAGGAGGTGTGCTGGTCGAGCTTCAGTCGTGTGGTTTCCATAGACCTGTTATTGGTGTAGCAACCCATGGGCAAATACTGATGACGGTGGTGGTGGAGGTGGTTGTTGTTGTTGTTGTTTTTGCAGGATTAATTGCAAGGAAAGTGGCTTTATAACCATGACTTCCGGATCTTCCGCAGATACCGGACTGTAGCAGAGGGTCTTTGGAAGGTTAGGTTGGTCGGCGCTCTCTGTAGTCGGCACCAAACTCTTTAATTCTGGCGACCATCTTAGCTGCAAATTCCATCAGGTGTTCGTTGGTCTCTTCCTCCCCACAGGCTGCACACGTGGAATCATCAGTCAGATTGTATTGCTTCCTGATGTGATTCAGCTTTGAGCGATGTCTGTTCCTAGATCTCACTAGGGTTGTTCTATCTAGCCGAGTGGTGGTGGTGCTTCATGCAGAGCTGGAGTGACCGAAATCTGGCTAGACCGTGTGGCAGCGGGTACTTTGAATAGGGGAAATCAAACGAGATCCGCGTCTTCAGCACCTACCGAGAGAGTCTTTTCAGTATTTTTGTCCATTCCTTTGAAGCTAACTGTTCTGTTGCTTCGGGACCACCAATTAGACCGGTTCTTCGCACTGCTACATTCAGTCACGCCTACGTACATTCGTCAATCCTTCGGATGAACATACTGTGGTGGAATAAGTCTTCGTCTGTTAGCGCTGAGTTGGCTGCAAATACAATTCCGAGCAGGGGCAATACAGACCATAAACACTTTTCTTTCGTTTGTGTGACAACCACCGGCTGTCGCACAGACCTTAGGCAAACCTTCTGGGTGATGTACTAAATACTATTTGCACAAATGATCATGCTACCTAAGTGAGCCTTGTGGGCGCAGTAGAACTGTGTGAATCCTGTGACTATCATGGTCAGACGGTAATTTTTCCGACGCTTGGCTGCAGTTTGAATAAAGATAGTAGTCCTTAGTTGGAAGTCATAGACCAAGTTAGAACGCACCGAAACAAAGTGATTTTTTACACATTCCCGGTAAACTAGTTTAGTTAGTAGGCAGTGGAACCGCGTGTTCTCCAGGCACGTTCTCTGAGTTTATTGACAAGGATCAATAACAGGCAGCCACCCACCAGGTATCAAAGTCACAAAGCCAACAGAAGTAGACTGACAGATACGGGACGTGGGCAGCTGTTTCTGATTTCTTCTGTCAGTCAGTCAGTCCGTCAACCACATGATTGCATGAAGTCAGTTTGTTAATTTCAGCAGGCTCTGATGCCCAAGGCACTTTGCTTGGGTTGGTGCAGCTGCGTAGAAGAGAACCCTTTCACGTGCACTGCTTGCACTGTCCTCTAACTACTGCAGTCGACCTAACTCTACTGACCTCAAATGTTCCAAATTTGACTTCTCTGTGTGCTCTCTCTCTCTCTCCACCTACCAGTGTCCTATGTAGAATGACCATGACCAACGTGTGACCGCATGCAACTTGGTGCGCGAACGTGCATGTATCATGCACCGTCACCTTTAGCGTTCTGGCTCTTTAGTCACCATTTTGACGACCGCGCCCACCGGCGACATTTTCCGTTTCACTTTTCACTGTGTACGCGCACGCAGAGGCCTGTGTCTCTGTGTGTTTATGTGCCTGCCGAAGCCGCTTTTAAGACCATGCTCCTGCGTGCATCCAGCCGTTTGTCTAACCAATGGGTTTTTACTTCACAGTCTTGCATGCTGCCCAGGCATGGGAGCATTAAGATGGAGAGACGCTATCTCTTTGCATTTGCATGCTTGCGCCCATCCTCTGCTTGTTGCCTTCACTCCCGCATCATCATCATCCTCATCATCATCATCACCATCATCATCATCATCGTTCTTAGCAGTGCGAGCCCGCTGTTATAAAGCAGGCCGTTTCTGCATTCCGCTCCCAACAATAAGACATATAGTCGAGGGGTAGGAGAGTTGGCAGATTTGAATCATAAACTATAGAAGAAGGTAAAACGTTCTTTGGGACCAGTGGGTTATTTGTCCGATGTTTCGAACCCTCCCGCGGGCTCATTGTCAAGACATGAAAGAGAATGTACAGCTCACTGCTTATGTAACTCAGTTCTGCCGGGAGTGACCTCTGCCCTTGACCTCTGCTCGCGCAACGCGAGGTAGGCATCAGGAAGATCAATATGCCTGTTAATTGAATCCGCGTGTGAATGCCATGTTTCCTGCAGCAGCGGGCGTGAAGTTCGGTCGTCTGACTGACCCAGTATTCGCATGCGTTCGAAGTCGAAGCTGTGTCCTCGCGTGAATGCGTGGGCGGCTACCAGGGGAAGCTTGTCCTTCAGTCGCACGGCGAGTTCATGTTGGTGCGCTCTCGTGGGAACCCGTTTGTCGGTTTCACCAACACACTTGGTTTGACCACACAATTATGGAAAATCTCGAGAGTCTTGGTAGGATTCGAACCCATGCTAGCACGGGGGAATGCTTTAGTACAGCCAGCTGAAATGCGGGGCTCCCAATAGCCGGGAGCCCTGAGTTATTCACAAGTGCAACAAATGCATTATCCAAATCTGCCTAATCCCCCTACCAGTAAAGTGTGCTCTGCAGTTATCTGGGCGGATGCTGGATTGACTGCTTAGGCAATCCTGTTTGGGTAGTCAGTTTGCTGCAATTAAAAATGGTGGATTCCATTACAGATTACAGTAAGCTAGGCGGATAAATTGACCCAATTGGGGTTGAACTCGCATTTCCCCCGGTCGGGACCTCGTAGTTCAGTTGACTAGAGCGTTGGCTGTACTAATGCCTTCACCTCTATTAACGTGGATTCGAATTCCACCGAGGTCGCCGAGTTTTTTGCAACTGGGTCAAATGAATAAGGCGTTTGTTGTAACGGATGCCCAGGCCGAGATATCGCCGCCCAATAACGCCTTGTTTGAGTCCTCAGAGGAAGACCATGACAAGAAGGGTACAACGGCAGAAGTCTTTGAGTGTTCGACGTGCAACAAATTTAGGGTTACGAACGTGTGTAAGATAGGTCTACGAATCAATCAGATTCTCTTCTGAAATAGTGAACGGTCCCATTGGTTGTTGGCTCAGTGAATGGCTGTAGTTTGAATTCTGATTTATCGGTCGATTGACGGCTTGTGTACGTTCGCCCGTGTAGGCTGATCGATAGCCTGCTTGGAGTGCGGCTATGGCTTGCAAACTACCGCTTGCTAAGGCTGTTCGTTAGGCCGTCGTAACAATTTTAGCAGTGCTGGTAACCGATCTCTCTAAGATGTGGATCACCTGCCCAGTTTGGGTACGGACGCATACTGTGTTAGCCACAGTATCCATCAAGAGGTCTGATTGTTTGAAGGCGGCATGCATAGGCCTAGAGTAGCTGCTGTCCCAGTAGACCTTTGTATTTGTCAGTATATCAGGGCTAGCGTTTTTTGTTTTAATTTTAAAGTACTATCGAAGATTTGGTTACTCAGAGTAGGGGACAGCTCGACTGGCACAAGCTAGACCTTCCTTAACGCACGAATTAGTTTACAATGACGCAAACTGTTTACCGCCCTATATCTCCCTCCCTCTCTCTACCGTTGCGATCTTACGCAGGTGGCAAAGCACTGTTAAGGTGACTGCAGGTGGGCGTAAAAGCAGTAGCCGCTGAGGACAAGTAGTTCACTTACTCGTAGCACACATGACCTAGTCTTCACTTTCCACTTTCAGTGGAAACGGCTTCAAACTCTCATTAGTGAGATTCACAAAGACCAAAACCGGATGGACTCGAAGCGGCCACCTCTCAGCCCTTTTATGTTATCGTGCCAGTTGGAATCACTTCCTCTTTCCCCTCGGTCTCTCTCTCTTTCTCATCAGTCGACTGTCTTGAGCTTGGCGCAGTGGTTCCCGGTGGTAGTGGTGGTAGCATTGAATCGGACCTATCTGTGGCGGACTGTTCCTGAAAAAAGCTCAACAATCTGTCTACGCGTGCCACACAGGACGTCGTCCCCACACAATATACAAGGTTTTAATGAAACGACGAGATTCGGAGCCCATCTGTGTTGGAGGGGAGGGAGAGAGGCATCTTCCCTAGTAGCACTTGTAGATCAAGTGAACAAAATCCGGTATTTTTATCCAGATTTTTCCAGTAGGATTCTATGATGTAATCCGCCTGAATTTGCTACTAGAGGCGGTGTGGACCAAGTAAACTCCGAACAGCTGGAATTGCTTATGACTTCGGTTGTCCGTCCATCGTCTGCTGGGACAATCATAATTTCGTCGCTCCTGAATTCACTAATGGCCCTTACCGTCGTCAGAAAAAGGTAAAACCAGTGAGAAATTTTGATTTTCACACTAGATCGGTTGGCGCGACAAGACAGAAGAACCAGTATCTTGTGGGAGGGTGAGTCATGTTCGGTCCGTAAGCGAAGGAGAAAGGAGAAAGGTGACACCTTCCTGTACTAGAGGTGCCTAGTACCAAATCCATCCTGGAATGCTACTGGAAAAATCCGGATACATGTGTCTGATTTATACCGGATTTTGTCCACTTGATCTGCATGTTCTACTAGGGTTCGAAGCCACACCATCAGAAGACACTATAAGTCCTAGCTTTCATTCAGGAATAGCCATGAAGATCCAGTTGCTCCGTCATACAGCAATCTACAAAGCTACGACCTTTAGCACGCGTGGTGATGTTGTTAGAGTGCGTCAGTGAAGACGCACTCCTCGGTCTCCCCCCCCCCTACTTTACCTTCCCTCTTCCTTTTCATCAGGCGACTGCCCCAGCTTGCCAACCAACTGGCCCAATGGCTGACGAGGCCTGGCGGTCCACGTCTAAAACATGCCATGCAGTAATTATTTATTCGCGCTGCCCACAAAGCGTTGTCGTAAGTCATTCTGAGCACCGTCTAGGGTACAGCCTGTTACGTAGATACAGCAAGAACCAACACGCATACCGCCCCCTCATTGAAATTTGCATAATGACTTGAGTGAAGGTTTCCCTGAGGTACTATTACCTGCGACCTTTTAATGTGATAATAGTTAAGCAAGCACCCGCCAGTTTTGTGACTAGTAGGTTCGGAAGAAACACACTAGCAAAGGTGAGAGTTCTGGTATGAAGATTGGAAAAGTTAAAGTAGCTCACCGGAACAGGTTTTGGTTCATACCGACCTTTCAGAGAGCTTAGCCGGCTGTCCATTTCGAAGCATCTACTGTCAAGTCAAGTCAAATTTATTAAAGGAAATATAGGCAAACGCCTTTGAACTCCCTCTTGGTACATAGGATTTAAGAAATGCATCGGTATAGCCGAACATTCCAAAGAAGTCGGTGACACAATTTCAGTCGACTATTCGCTTGTTTCAAGTAATAAACGCACACTCAGTTTACACGAGCCAGCAGTGTAACTGAGGAAGAAGAGCAGACAGTAAAAAAACTCCTAAGGCTGGCTCATAATTCAAAATGGAATGTCATTTGTGGTTTTTAAGAGAAAACTGTCGCTCGTGGGGGTAGTATGTGAATGATAGGGGCATGATGCTTCTGTGAATTTTGACGGCAGCCATGGCGTCCATGACGAGTAATATCGATATCCGAAGGACCATACGAGGAGGAGACCTCGGAGTCACGAGAACGTCCTGAAGACCGGAGATGCGACCATGATACGCCTTTGCTGTGCCAAGAGCCGAGAAACCCGCCACGTCGTAAGCAGTCGGTCGATACGAGAAAGGGTGTGACAGGGCCGCGTAGCCTAGGACCATAGGTGCGGTAGATGCGACCTCAGACACGATCGGCGCAGATCGCATAGCTAGATCGTCATAGCTAGATATTGGCTGAAACTCGTTTGGTTAAGTACTAATAATAATACTACTTACAAATTACTATTAGTGTATATTTATAGCATTTCTAGCATTTCATGATTTGGATGTAGAGCGCTTCAATTTTTGGATTCAGAACACTTCATTGATTGGATTTGGAGTACTTAATCGCGACGATACTCATTAAATCGGTCTAGGTTTGCCTTAAAAACATCCACGGAAGGGGACATGACAATATCCGCAGGAAGGGCACTCCATGCCTGGATTACCCTCTTAGAGAAAAAGAATTTTCTTGGGTCAAGTCTTGCCCCAGTCACACGTTATTTGAGGGGGTGTCCTCGTAGCCTAGAGGTGGTGGCCCGCTCAAAGAAGTCATTTGATTGGAGGCAGCAATCCTGACCACACAGCAAGCAAAATGCCTGGATTACGTCCCCGCCTAGCTGTCTGTAATCCAAAGAAAACAAGTCAAGATTTACCAATCGGGTCTCATAAGGGAGGTTCCATTGGCCTCGTACTAATTTTGTTGCACGTCTTTGTACCCTTTTGAGGTTTTTTTGTCTTTGGCTGTCCAACGTCTCCAGGCTTGGATGGCAAATTCCAGTTGAGGTCGCTATGAATGACTGCACCAACTTTTCAGCCCTTGGCCGGTCGATTTTTTTGTTCGCTGACTCGACCCTCGTAAGGTTTTTTGTGTAGCTTGACGGCTGCTGATGTTCTGGGTTTACCACCACGGTGGAGGGTACTGGTAAGCCTGCTTCATCTTCCAGTAAGTTCGTCGCGGAGCCTTGTGCCCTCTAATGTCTGAAGTTTCATGTGCCCTCGCCCTGATACTTATGCACGTGATCGCACAGGACGTTACAGACTGCAGGAAGGTCTAGATGCCCGTTGATAGAATTGGAGTCTAAATACCATGCATCGGGGGTCAGTCGTTCCGCTTTTGAGGTTTATCGGCCTAAGACATTCGCCCAGTAATAGTCGAAAGAATGGCAAGTCTGCAATAAAGGTTACAAGCTGTGAGTTTGGCTTTTTCAGGCTACAGAGTGCGTAAAATCCTATCACTATCTGCTCTGGAAGACTAGTTTTCAAAAGGAAATATGTTGATGGTGGAAAATTCCCGTGGGAGATGCAGGTTATTACCTAATATAGAGCGCGATAATCAATCCGACAAACGACCTACAGTAGAACCCGTGTCTACTGCCTGAATGTGAATATTGTTCGGGCGATTACTTAACATAATTGAGGATCTTTTTTACCGATTAATCGGGAACAGATCTCGAACTGCACTTTTCTGCTGTAGCTCAGATTGTCAAAAACTGTTTTTACCTTGGCTACATCACGGTTTTCTCTACCAACGAAGTGAGACTTTGAAGTGCTCTCATGTGTGAACACAACTGTTTGTATGGCAGGTTATACTTAAAATATTAACAAAACCGTTCATTTGCCGAGACTGAAATATACAACTGTGAAATTCCGGCGATTTTAGATGGTTTCTTTATCTGTTCGATTTTAGTCAGGCAACCCGTGTGGCACATCGATGCTATGCTCCATTCAGGGTGTGCCTGGACTCTGAGTTTCTTTCAGCTCAGCGTTTTATCACCTGTCTCGTGTTTTATACATACTTATTATTAGAAAGCTCAGCAAAATACCAGATTAGCAGCCCCTGAAAATATGGTTGGGCTTGCGCTAACTTTCGGGAAGGGTCCTTTTTCTTGGGTTCTGACGCTAACAGTGAGCCCTATTCCCATCCCAACCCGAATCTTCCAGCAATTTATTGCAAGGCCATTTGTATTATGGGTGCTACCAATCTCGTGTCTCATGGTAAATCCCACAGTCAATGAAGATTCCTCAAAATAGTATCTTGTTCTGCATCGGGCTTTCATATAATAGTTGGCCTACCATGCACTACCTTGAGACCTGAACGTATTCGAACAGTTGTGACTGCTTACTGAATGAGTGGACTGTTCTTTTTATTTGTTTTTTTTTCAGCTGGAAGATATGACAGTCATACAAGTTAATGACCGAATCCGGTGTGTGAAGGAGCAGTTGGAGAAGGTTAAAAATGACCTGTAAGTGTTTGCATCTTTTTACTATAAATTGTCTACCTACCTTGTTCTTTGGGCTTTTCTTGGCGGTGCGCGCGTGACTCAGTGTTTATAGTGACACACTGCCAATCCCTCTTTAGTGCTATGCTTTTCATGGATTACTTGATTCCCATCAGTGGTTCGTCCGAGCGAAAGGCATGCAAGATGATTCGATCAGGACATGTGCATGTCTTATTTTGTAGTTATTGCCCCTAAACGAGACGCGTGATAGCTGCACTGGACGGATGCAGGGGCCAGATCAGGGCATGACAGGTGATATTCGGGATGCGCTCCCATTAAAAATGCCGGGCGTTGGTGGGGGAGTGCGTTGTGGCACGTGTAGACGCAGGCTCACTCCGCGCCAGCCACCTGCGCCCAATTCCACATCAGGTCTTCTTGGCTCTGTCTTGGCACCGGACCCGCGAAGCTGAGGGAACGTAAAGTGCGATAGATTTTGCGCAAATCATCTACTACTTAAAAATTATTAACGCGTCCGTCACCGTCCCTGCGTCACCATGCTGTGGAACACACCGTGGGCCGCGTCGAAATCGGTGGCTAAACTGTCCTATGAGGAAGAGTGGGTGGTGGCTGTCGAAGTTTAGTACTCACGGCAGGGGAAATTGATGCCAATTCCCAAGCCGCGGTTTGTTTGACGAGACCCGACCACACATAAAATTCAATGTGAACACCACGAGTTCCTACTACTAAAATATTCTTTCTGAATATGCTTCACAGTTTTGTCCACAACGTACCTCCGAGAAAATCAACCTTATCATCTTTTCAGTGATGATATCCATGTTAGCATTCAAGAAGTGAATTTAGGCGAACGAAGATCTTCGATTCTTCCTCATCAGATTAGTACAATAATGTAAGGATCAGATTCTGGTCATAATTTGGGACCAGAGGGGGAGAGGGCTGGAAAGGGGCTCCGACAATTAGTTCATGTCGACCCATCGTTCCTGTCTCGCGTCTTTTTTGGAGGCGTGTGGACGCATGTTGAATCGGTCTTCGGCCATGGCAGCCTTAGTGCCTGTACAGACGCTTTCTGCGCACATAAAATAGGGTTAGTTAGCCGCATGGCGACCGCCTCCGCCGTCGCAAGTATCCGCTGACGCGGGAACTTGGAATGATTCGTCGGGACCTTATACATGACTCGAAGTGCTTGGTTGACGTCTACCAAATAACCCCCTGTCAAGCAAGTGAGCCAAAATCGCGCTAAATATTGACTTTACCACGCCTCGGTTGAGCCAAACAAAATGGTGTTTTGCATGCGCTTGGGTTGTCGCCTAGTTGTTTTCTTCTCAGTCTTTGAGTAGTTTCAGTGTGCCTTTTCGCGCCGATTAGACAGCTTGGTTCACTCCGTCTTGCATTCAACGGCGCTTCTTTATAACATAGGGCTTCTCTTGTAGTCTTCTTGAATCACGGGGTGCCTACTTATTTTGTTAATCAATAAATAAAAATCGGTTAACCGGAGTATCGTACTGTTGGAAATTAAATGCATATTCCTCGTTAGTTCTGACAGTGTGCTGGCTTCCGCTGCATCTACCATACTCCCGGTGTCATGACAAGGGCGAGAAAACCGGAGGTAGGAGAAGGCGCAGGTGACTGATATGGCAAGCAAATCCGCACATAAGCCTCCCACCACGCTCCCTGGTATACAACAAACGTAACCAATAAGGAAAAAGGAGTCAACGGCTCGAATCCCAGCTCTCACGGCATTGGCCTGCATGACACAACACCCCCATACTAAGCCACCTGGTCGCAGCCTACATTTAGTCAAAATTTATGTTTATCATGACGCATGTGGCACCGATCTCACATATGGTTGAGAAGCCACCTTAAGAGGTGCCGGTTTTTGAGTGATGCATACGCTGCTGGGCCGGAGGGGGGAGGTTGATGTGGTCAGGGCTGTGGTTATTTGCCGCAGATGTTTGTTTAGACGCGTGGGTGGACAGGGAAGGCGGACGCGGTGACTGTATGTGGATGCTCCAAGCATTGATTCACCCGCCTGTGGGTTCGAAAGTGACCGACTTTACCGCTGCGTGAGGAGGTTAAGATGCGAGGGCATTGTGAGACCAGGATATGGAGATTCGCCGGGGATCGTGACGCTGTCACTGGGGAGGGTGCTTATGTGAGGTCTGCGAATGGGAGAACTGTCGTAAACAGAATACCAAAATGCGGACGAACCTACAGTAGATCCCCTAACTTGCGCGATGCCAGCTGAAATTCTCAAATGTGTTTTCGATTCGAACAAATTGACTACGTGTGCTTGTAATGCTGATTAGCGCCGCCAATGGCCACGCATGGAGAGGTACCGTTCGCGACATCATTGAGGCCGGCTAGATAAGGCATGATCACAGCCATAACAACAAACATAACAAGATTCGCGTATACAATATGATGCAGAACCATTGGAAGATTGTATGAGAAGTACATGACCTCTTCCCCGCACAGAAGAGAACTATTTTATCCTCCTTCGACAGCAGGAATCCAAGTGTAACGGTCATTAGGGTTCAAAATTATTCGGTAATTTAGGAAAAAATTGAAAACCGAAAGATACCCTTTCTTTAAGTATGAAGTTCGAAGAAGGCTTAATTTACTACCGAAAAAGTGCCAAAAAGTATATTTTTGTGTTTTTTTTATAGAATATTTTTGAATACATGAGATCAGTCAGAATCAATTAGAAAAATACATTCTACTCGAGTAACCATTTTCTAAAGCATGTACTTTTTTCATGGGGTCAGGAAGATGTTCGTTCAGAAGCCGCCATCCATCTTGGGATTAGGCCACACAGTGATCATTATTACAACTCTACTTTAGTAATTTTTTTGGATCGCAAACAAATTAAAATCTCGGTTGACGTTTCACGAGATAGATAATATCTTGTACTTTCGTCAGTTAACCCATTCGCGCCATCATCAGTGTAGGGTTGAACTTAAGGTGACGGTTGTGCTAATTAAATCATCCCCGTATTCACTAAAATATATACAGTACCTGCATACAGATACTGAAAGTAGAAATGAGGAGGAAAGTCATCGTCTATCGTGTTGGCAGAAGTGCGCTGACTTGCTTAGTGAATTAGTGTGAATTGGAATTATTCTAGTATCAGACATTTGTTACTCTCTGAGGGCGGAACTAGTCCATGCGGAGTCCGTGGTATGATAACGCCGTAATGCGCGGTCACAGGGATCATCTCGGGTCTGCGAACCTTTCTGTTTCCTTTTGTAGGTGAGATCTCTGCCGAACCCGCATCGCGCCCATGGCGAATGTGACCTAACCTTGTAACTAACTCTTATTCTATGTAAAAATGCATGTAAACTTAGAACCTGCTGGGGGTGGCACCAACTGTTCTGTTGAATAGCTTAAGTGTATCAGCATTAATTTCAACGCTGCCCGTCTTAGTTATAAAGAAAGTAGGCCAAGGATCTACTACTTCCGATTTAAGTGTCTTTTGTATAATCACTGAAATTACTGTCATCCGGGCGTCGGTTCTTTGAAACGCAGGACAAAGGTTATATTGTCATCCATTCCCATGCCCAACGTTTGCACAAGTTGGACTTTGATCAGAGGTTTGTGTGGACCACGTTTCACATTTTCAGCAGCTCTGCTGAGGACCGTGTTTATTTTCATCGACGCCCCCCAAAAAGGTTTCCATCTATGCCCGCAACACTTTGCCGTTTCTGACTGAACCGTGCATTTTTGGACGTGTCAGCACAGGGAAAAGTTAAAGAATACTTTTGGGCAATTTGCTATGCCGTTATTCGGTATTTTAAACGTCTTAGCACTCCATACCCTATTATTCGTTGCGAATATTTTGATGCAAAGTGCATGGGCTAGTCGTCGAATCAGTAGGTGAAGTAGATGGTGATCCCTACGTTTCTACGCATTGTCGGCCGCCTTTGCAGGAATCGCTCGTTTTCCCTCACGTTGTTGTGTCCAATGAATGCGCAAATGTAGTTTTGCCTAGCATTCAAAATACAGGGCCTACTTTTGGCAGTGGCTTTTTGAAAAAGGCGGCTGCTTCCGCAAGACGTATGCTGTTTTTTAAAAATTTGGGCTCTAAAGTTCGGCAAATTTTACTTGCAATGTTAACTTTCATCAAACCCACTTCGTTACCATTTATGCGTCAGTGCATAAAGGGCCCCTGCAATTCTTGAAAACCAGCGGAGCCGAAGCAACTGCGCGTATGGCTGCAGAGCTCAACGTGAGTATTGCTCATCATCCGACAGCTACCATGCGTTCACGCGTCATGTAAATAAAACACGCACTGGATGTATGTGAGCAGTCTGGCGTCGTTCATCAGGTGCCATGTCGCGACTGTTCTTGCCATTATACAGGGCAGACCGGGCGACGACTTAGCTCGCAAATAACGGAGCACAAACGGGCAGTACGGAGGGGCGACCCATTGTCCCAGATCGCTACCCACACTCTAGAAAAGGCCACGAATTCGACTTCTCGGGCACACAGATAATGTTTATTAGGAGGTACGCGCTGGTAATAAAACGAGGCTAGAACTGCTGGAGGCCTGGGTATCAGACTCCAGCTCTATCAACAGGCATGTGGATATACCGCCCTGTTATCCGTGCTCATCACCAGAAACCATGGCCTATTTCCCGTCCAAGCACGCAGGCTGCCATGTCAAGGTCACACATCATAACTCCAGGGGCGCACGCAGGGGACACACGATAAGATGGCGTGAGCATGGACGTGGCATGGGCATGGACCAATCACAAGTGCCACCCCCCATTTACGCGTAGCCAACGTTTGCTGCTTTCTCATTTTCTCTGACCATAGCGTCTAGTGTGGAACCGAAAGCTCAGAAGAATAAAATTGTCGTTCCAGAGATCGCGTTTTCTTCTTCTTCTTTACAACAAGAACCTGGGGCACGCATATCTGCTTCGATTTGGAGCTGAAGTTTTTGCTAACTGATATGACCGATTATTTGCGTGAGCAGTAGTGCAAAGCTTACTCCTCTTTAATTGTGATTGCTAAGTCCTTCTCCTACTGCGTTGGACTTCTATCTAATCTTGTCGACTTTGTTGCAAAATATCTTATCTGATGAGGTTGGCGCATTTTGCGCCAGTTGAGTCCCGCGCTTTAGAAAATCTGCACTTTCTTTAACCTCGTTACAAAAATGACACGTTTCGTCTGCTTGATGTCAGAGAACCGGCTGACACGCCGCATGCTCTGCTCTGTCACTCATCTTAAGGCCATACTCTCAAGGGATTTATTAGGGTACTGCAGTTTTCGCTTCGCACAACTGAAAAAGCCCGCTTTGATAGCAGTAAGTTTTCTGCAGACTGGGGTTACCACCGCTTTCGTGAGCGTAATAGACAGGAGTGTCTGGAAAATTCGGATGTCTGACCCGTCACCGACTTTTCATGCATCGTGACAAGTTAAATATTAGTGCGCACATTAAGAATGCTGTTCCCACGGCTCATTGTGGGAAGTTTTCAGGCTGTAGAAAGCATGTATGTTCATTGCCTGAGTACTCCTGTTGGGTTTCTGACGGTGTTTACACAATTATAACGTCCATTTTCTTTCCACGCGCAAGAACACCTCCGTTTTTCCGCGTTTGAATAAGCTGCACGAATATTACGCCTTCTAGTTAACGAATATGCCATTGGTTCCAATTAAGCTGATCTCATATTCAATGGATGTGTGGTGGCATTCTCTGATATTTACTGCTCCGAATTTCTCTATATCCTAAAGTATTAGGACCAGAACTATCCATTTTCTAACGGAAACCTCGTCACATTTTGCAGATACTAACTGACTAGGGCAGCACTAGACATTCTTGTCGAAGGATAAGTATTTTTCACAGGCTAGTTGCTCCGCTCTCGGCGACTCCTCCTACTGAAAGACCCTCGAACACAACGATATCGTCTCCTAGTTCGGTAGTTTATGCAACGTGCACTTCCGTCCTCCTTTGTGGGTGGGTCAGACAGTCACTCACGGCCGACGCGTTCTTTAGTGTCTCGAACATATTTTTTGTCGCTGTGATGGCGCCGTGCTGATTGCAACGCAGTTCTAAAGAGTGGAGTGTTTTTTATTACTTATGCCTTCATGTTGGCGTTTTATTGTTCCGTTGCAAAATGTGTGTTCGTAATTTTTTCCAATAGATTTACCACTATGGCAGTAATAAGGGTTTACTCAAGAGAGAACTAGCGTATTTGTACAAATTCTTCCGGGCCGACAGATTTCCGACAAGCTTTGTCTTGCCCTCCCAAGGCTCGCCGACGGGACTCTTTATCACTCGTAATTGCGCACTCCCTTGAGTGGGATCACCGCACCGAGGTGATCGCAATGGCTAATACGAGACAGGAGAGAGAATTGGTCGAAGTTTGGCGTTCGAGCCCGGCCAGTATTAACAGACACTTAGACCTTGATTCATACTATGCCGTTTTCCGCGCATGGTCCACTAATCTGCGCCCAGCTTGAAACAACAGCTCGTTCAAGTAGAATTTCACTGGTTTTCGAACCTCCCCCTCCCTCCGGAGCACGTGACCCAAAATCCAAACGTTAACGCCCCTCCCCTTACCTGTACAACCTATCGCCGCAGAATTCATGTCATCGTAACCCTCCATCTGGCCCCATCCCATTTCGTTGTGACCTCTGCCCCCCGCCCAAAAAAACCTCTAGTGCGACATTCCCAGACCTCACTTTTAATTTAGTCTGGCGAAAAACAAGTGATACCTGTTCGAAAATGCACAACTACTACTCGATTTTCCGAAGATCTTCTTTCTTTTCATCATATAACCTCGGAGTGTTCACTTATCGAACATGTACTTACCTTGCCACCCTGCTCTCTGCCTTTCTAGGGCTGCCACAAAACGACTTCAGACCGCCTACCAGCAGAATTCAAGTTTGGGCAATCTGGAGGAGGCCGATGCTGGCGTTGCAAAGCTAGAACGTCAGCTCTTCTCCGTCTCAGATCTCCTTTCCAAGTTAGAGGTAGTTTTCCCCCTCTTTTCGCTATTACAACCCTCTGTCCCTCTGCCGCTTGGGTATCATCATCATCATTATCATCATCATCATTATCATCATCATCATCATCATGGGATGATTCACTTGCTTGACGGAGACCAATTGCCTTCACCGTATGCTGTCGTGGAAGCCGATCTTCTTTTCAAGCCGCGACACCCTACCCATCAACAAATCCGCGAAGGTTAATGCAGGCTACTAGAAAAATGGGTTAAAAGGGACAAATCGATGCACTGTGTCTTATAGGAAGGCCGTACGCCACTCATTCAGCTCTATTAGGCATAGGTTTTACTGAAATTTATATTCGGTGATAAGGAGATAGGAACTCCTATAACACGTCTTCTGCCTGTTCCTACCGTTGATTGGCTAATTTTTCGTCATTGACTTCCATGCGAACTACTACTAGCCCGGGGAGCCGTAGTGCCTTCTATGAACTAGCCTTTTGATATCTTTACTTGTTTAGAAATAGACAGTACAAGCTGTCTTTCAGTCTCGCGGGCTTGGTTAGCCTCACAATTAAGAAACTGTAAAACTACTGCTATTTGGGAGTCATATTGGCTCAAAGAGAACATTTAGCATATATCACACCCTCGACCGCCCGTCTATAGAAACCATTTTGGCTTGATTGTCGCCATTTTCAGTGTGTTGTGAACTGGGGGCAGTCCGCTGCTGACTATTTAGGCCAAAGCTTCTGTTACCTTTGACTTCAAACGCTCTTCGAGAGCACATAAGAGTTTCGTTCATTGGTTTATCACAATTTCAAGACGGTTTGCTTGCCCTGTCTGCGAATCCAATGCATCACATCTTCGTCGGTGTGATTGGTCCTAATGGGCTGTTGTCAGTTTGCCTGTGGAATATCTAAAGAGCACTCAGCTATACTTTTTAGTCTATTTATAGTTCCTAAGTTCTGATATTCAAAGCTGTGTGTTTTGTTAGTGTATTTTAACAATCTTACTGCGTTAAAAGTATTTTTGGCTTTTTACTTCCAAAACTAGCTATTTATCAGTTTAGCTAACCTAATGCATAAAATCCCTACGATCACCAATAACTTATTGCAAGACTGTTGATAGAAGCGAATATGCGACTTCCAGAAAGCCCCTCAGAAATATAAGGTGCAATCGCTTAAACAAGAAGTTTATTTGCCAGAGGATAGGGTACTACATGCACAAATTACGCAGTATTTATAGTTCTAAGTGGCCACGCGACCGCATGCGCACTATAATTGCCAGCCCCCGTAACCACCGCTGGGGGTCGTAATAGGTGTGCTAATGGCTTTGTAGTCCGCTTCCAAGTTGGATAAGGGCTTGATAATTGCGAGACAGTTATGTTCGCTGTCTTCAGAGTTGTTACTGGGCCTGGCCCTTCCCACGTGCCTGATTCTCCTGTTCAGACGATGTCTCAGTACGGGTTATGAGAACGGCAAGTCGTTGCGCTAGTTGCTTGACTGTGGGCCTGAGAAGTATGGCTCGAGCAGCTCGTGGCTCACACGGTTGTAACCTATTGTCAGGAAAATAAATTTCTTGTTCCAGCGATCGCATCGCTCTTTGTTTCCGGTGTTCTCAGTAGGCCCACATACTCAATCATCAGTCTGCATTGTAACCCCGGATACTTAGTTCGGCAGTTCGCTGGGAACTTCAACCTATTTCGGTAGGTTTCATACATGGTACTTCTTTTTGCTTTTTTTGAGACACGCCCTGACCGTGCTCTGTCTTGCGTCTACGCTTCGGATGTTGCTTGCCAGGAGAAGGCGCATTTAGTAATCCCAATACCGGTTCACAAGTACTCGATTTTCTATGCAAAGCGTGTTGTTTATAAAGGTGAAGTTTAGCCTCTGAAAATGAATCCGACTTGATTAATGCTTAGTTTGGCTCGGGGGAGGGCGGCTTTGGCAATTGTTTTTACCACCTCGTGGATTCTTGATTATATGTGCATTCGCCTGTACTGTTGTTGGGGTTCAATTACCTTTTCCGGATTCTAATTGGATAAGGATGACTTGTACGGCCGCCCTAAACGGTAATGGGGACCGCCTGCAATAAATGTAACTTAACGCTAAATTACGGAGTTCTTGGCTTTGGGATTCAGGTGAGGGTTAGGTTTGGCTTTATGTTTACTGTAGCATTTCCGTTAAGGGCAGAGCTGGTGTTAAAGTTAAGATTTTGGTTTGGTTGTACGTCAGAGTAAGGGCTAGACTTGGGAGATTTTTCTCAAGGCGTTCTTATTCCCGTATCCTGTTTTGGACGGCCATAAAAGTCATCCTTACCTCCTGTTGCTCTAGCAAACCTTCGAATTTAATTTCTTCCGTTCTGACCGTTAGGTGCACCGGATCGCACCACTTCTTTGACTCATTCTTCGGCAAAAGAAGTTAGTTTAGTGTACCTTGGGTATTTAAAACCCCAGTCTTCTGTCTTACAGAAGTGGTGGGATTAGAGGTTTTGTGGGTAAAGAAAATTAATAAAACTGAATGCAAAAAGTTGTAAAATTTTGTTGAAATAGTTCAATGTGGCGGCTATATAGCGACGGCGTTGTGCGCATGGATCGAAAGAAAGGTGCGAAAAACAAATCGAGCTCGAATCGAACCTGGAAACGTCTAATTTTATTTTTCAGCCCAAAACCCAGTAATGATGGACTTAATGAAGACTTTTTGTAATATTAAGCGTTTATTATTAATAATAGGAATATCGGGTATAAAATAGTCATATTTTGTTTCATATTATCATTTTAAAATTCCTCTGACGGGCTGCTATGAACAACCAGCTATTTTGTCGCCGGTCTACTTGAGGGCTAAGTTGAAGCAACCCGTATATCACTTCTAACTCTCTGAGCCAAGATACATGTATGTGTCGTTGGGGGTGTTCGCTGACCTTGGGCGAGGTCACTGAGGTACATTTTTTAAATCTCATCACTATCGCGTTGAAGAAGCAGAAAAAAGGCCTAGGCATAAATACGCCTAATGAAACGGATATACTAGTTATTTTAGTGTTTCTTTCAAGAAGGCCACTTCTCATCCTGCCATTACCCATTCTCCTCATTTGAAATGCTCATTGAAGGCAAGGCCAATGCTGTATAATCTTAATCGCGCAATTCTGATGTAGTTGTTGTGCCGACTGAGAAAAAAGAATAGGCAGGAAAGTTTGGATGTTTATGTGGATTTCTCTTCTAACTTCCCTTCTTCTCCCCGGTTCAAGGAACACTTTGAATCTCTCGGTGGTGCACACGCCCTCGCACAGGCCCAAAGCTCGTTGGAGGCCGCGAATCCCTACACAAACTCCAATCCTGTCTCATCGGACCCTCAGCAGGACCCCAACTGGCGAACTCGTCTCGAGTATGTCCTTTCGCTCTCTTTCTCTATGCATGTCCAGTGCCTCTTTCTGCAACCTTCAATTTGGTCAAGCAGACTAGTGCCTGATCTACGTCCGCTTGCTTGCAAGCAAAGGCTTGCTGTCAGTGACTCGTGGTAGTACGTACCTTTGAAGAATTGTTTGCTCAGAGCTGTTCGCGGGTGAATGTGGTTTACGGAAAGCAGTAGAAGTGAATTGGGGGGAATAAGGACTTAAACCGGCATCTAACCAGTCGGTAAAGATGCCCGCATTCTGCCAAAAAGTTTCTATTCTCCTCACCTGCCTCAAGATTTGACTCCCTCTCTCGCTTGAGTTTCTCCAGTTTATGCTTGTGTAAATCTGATCAGGCCTTCCACCAAGACGTCTCAGTTATCGGAAAGAACTACTAGGAACTTAAGAGGAAACGCACACTTATGGAGATTGCCACTCCTACTCACTTCATTTCAGTAAATATTTTTCATAAGGGAAATTTTCGCCATGAGTCCAAGCAGCCATGCCTGCCATTCCAGTCCTTTCTTTGCCTAATATTTTCTCCCGACTATTTATTCCCTGTTTTTGCAAGGGTTCTATGTCTGAGTTTCCGGTTTTTGTTCCGGAGTTAGGTCAAAACGCTGCGCGCCGCTCCCACGCGATGGAGTATTCACGATTTCAGTGGAAGGGGTATACATCGTTTTCGGAACGCACGCTAAACTCAGCGGTCATTGCCACCCGCGTATGCTGACTGACAGCAGTGAATTAATGGAAAAGAGGCATTCCAGTCTGCGTAGTCATTGTGGGAAATACTTTCCAGTAGTTGTGGAGTATGTACCGCCTGCGGGACTACTTTGTATACTGTTGTATAGTTTCCTCCTACAAACGTTTAGTCGTACCTTGTATTATTGCAGACAAGAATATGCACGAACGCTTACTTTGTTAAAAATAAATCACGGTGGCGTTTCTCATGTCTCCCACCGCATTAAACACTTATTATTATTATTTGATTGACCCAATTAGGAAAAAATCGCGGCCTCGACTGGAGTCGAACCCACACAGCAGGAAAGGCTTTTGCGCAGCCAACGCTCTACCATTGAGCTAGGAGACTCACTGTGCGCCGTGAATTTAATCGCTCTTGAGTCGATTTGCTTGCCCAGCTTTACTGCACGCATGAAATACACCAATACGGACATAGTAAGCTGGAAACAACAACAATCAAGGTTAGCCTAGTCGTCCATCCGGTGGATCGCTGATGATTACATAAGATATCCTGCCTGACAGTCAGCTTACTGCGTCCGTATTGGTGGTGCGTTAAAGGTGGACAGGCAAATCGATCCAAGTGGGATTAAATTCACGGCGCACGGTGAGCCTCGTAGCTTAATGGTAGTGCGTTGGTTGCGCCGAAGCCGTCCTTACTGTGGCTTCGACTCTTGCCAAGGCCGCGAATTTTTCGCAATTGGTTCAATCGAATTATTGAACTCTGCCAAACCTCTATCAAGTTATTATTATTTCATGTAGTTTGTAGTGGTATGCTTCATTCCCTTCTGTTTTTTTGAAAGTTTTCTATTCCTTTGTGTATTTTTTGTTTTTGTGAAAGGTGTTCTCTTCTTGTAATACTTCCGTACGGAATTACTGAGATTCGCGGTTGTCTAGTGTTGGCTTTCGAGATTCTATCATTTTTTCTTGTTATGCTTTTTGCCTGTTCTATATATTCATAGTACCTGTTTTATTTGAAAATTCCACGTGCTCGCCCGTTCTTGTACTGAATGCAGCCCCTACTTATATCCCTTCCTATAAGTTGCTCCTTATAATTAAACCAGCCTTCACTATTTCCACACCTAGTTCATCCTTCAATGACAGTGATTCGGATTTATCCAACTCCGCTCCTACGGCACAATCAAACGACGCTGAGACGGCGTCAACGTCTGCCTACGTTGGTGTGGCTACCGCGAAGTATGACTACGAAGGTTCGTCTTCTCACCTTTCCTCAATTCGTTCGCATATATGTTTTTTCAATGAGTCACGTGTAGGTCGCTTGTGTTATTCCCGTAGGTGGCTACTTAAGTGGCAGTAGGAATTCGCAAGCAAACATACATTTCCTTTCCCTTCCATTTGCAACTACTTTATTAGGTAGTGCACATGTGGATCTAGTGCAAAAATTCCGGTATATATATCCGGATCCTTCTGGTAGGATTCCATGATGGAATCTGCTTGGATTTGCTACTAGTACCCTCTAGCACGGGAGGCTGTCATTTTTCTCCTTCGCTCACAAACCTAACATGACTCAATCAGGTCAATGATTATTTTGTTTTGTCGCGCCAACCGGTGTAGTTTGACAACCAATATTTCTCGCTGGTTTTAATTTCTTCAGACGACGGTAAAAGCCATTGGCGAATTTAAGAGCAATGATTAAATTGTGATTGTTCCAGTAGACGAAGGACGGACAACCGTAATCACGGCCAATTCCAACCGTTCGAAGTTTACTTTGATCCACGACCCCCCTAATAGCAAATCCAAGCGGATTCCGTCATGGAATCCTACTGGAAAAGTCCGGATACGTATGCCGGATTTTGCCCACTTGATCTGCATGTGCTACAAGGGTAGACAAGATTAGTCCGGCTTAATTGCAGCAGCCTTCGAACACCCACAACACTGCAAGTATCTTTATATGTCTACTGGCTACCTGGTGAACTGCATGTCTGCCTGCTTATGTCGTGTGTGCGTCTACCACTACTAGCACAGTATTGGCTTGCATTTGATACAGCAGCCTACGCCGGAATCCGTTTAGTCTTCGAGACCCCGGGAAAAGATGAAGAGTGTGGAAGCGCTAACTACGTCTCCTATCACTTTAAACTGAAGTCTGAGACCGTCACCTTCTGTACCAACCTGTTGGTACACTTAGTTGACTTCATCGAAACCGATGGTCAAACGACAGTTCCCCCATCGATTTCGACGGTGGACACCTCGCGCTCCAACAAGCCGCAGCAAACGCTGAAGCAAGCCGCAACAGACACTAAGGCGAGCTGGGCAAGCAACACGAAAGCGACAGCAAGCGGGAGCAATGCAGAGAACTGGCACGAGAGAAAATAGGAGTGTAGGCAGACTCGCGCAGTATCTACCCACTCGCTCGCCACTCCCACCTCCGTATCCGATGCAAAGACAAAGTCAATAAGACCGGGGATGAGGGAGGGTGTAGATGGCTGGCGCGATAAACACTCAGCACGCGCACACTTGACGCAGCCATCTCGCTAGGTATGCTCCCAACTGCGCGGGAGCGCCATAAAGGCCACATTAAGAGGGAGCCATTGCAGCCTGACTCTCGGTCCTCCCTCTCCTCCCACACGCACAAAAAAACACTCGCATACAGGAGGAGCAGCAACGTAGGGGGCCCGAGTTCTCCCGTCAGTTGGCAGAACGTCCAAGCCACGGCTTTTAGCGCACCGTGATAGATTCAGACGCATTCAGATTTATTATAGTGAGGAGAGAAACACGCTGAGGTTGACCTCACTCTCTCCCCCACCGCATAAAGACCGCCTAGCTTTCCGGAAACCGCAGGTGGGGTCTGAAAACCAGTGGGAGCGCGAACGCAATCACCAACAGGGAATCAGAAGTGAGAGAAAGTGCCAGCGATTTCCAGGCCGCTGGGACCGTGATTGGCTGAGGACTGGCATTGCATGTGCATACATACCATTGGATCTCAGAAGGATGAGCGCAGCCCTGCATGAAGCCTGGGCCAACACCCTCCTGAGAGGGGTAACCAGCCAGCCAACGACTGAAAGGCACTACCCATGCTCCGTTGCCGGTCGGCGTCCGTGGGTGGGGCTGAAAGGCGAGAGAGACAGCTGGTGAACTTCGCAATGGGATGGGCAGAAGAAAAAGGGAGAGCAAAGGAAAAAGGAGGGGGGAGAGAGAAGTGCAAGGAACGAGAGAAAAATCGAGAAGATAACAAAGATAAGCAGAGAAGGGGGAAGAAGGCAGGAGAGGGAAGAGTTAAGAAAAGTGAGAAGTGAGAGCAGAGCCAAACGTACAAGTGAGAAGAGAGAGAGAACAGAAACAGGTAGGTAGAGTAAGCATGACTGGCGAGAGCGACGATCAATCCCCCCTTGCCTCTGCGCACCCAGGGCCGTGCCGGCTTTTTAGGCGTACATTAGCAAGATAGCGACATTAGAGGCGCGAATTGGGAGGAGGGTGATGACTGACAAATTAATCCACCCCAGTGGTGACTGTGATAGGCGTGATGCGAGTGCAATGGTATGAACGAGGCAGTGCTGAAGGTGCAAATGAATGCACTGCAGGTCCTAGAGAAGACTGCGAGTAAGGACGAATAAACCTGAGCGGAGCTGGAACTAAGCTGCTAGTGACTTTAAATGATTCTAATGCTAGTGAGGCTGGTATAAGAAACCGTGTTCGATGGTAGTAATAGCAAGTAATAGTAGCAGTGGTGCAAAAGACATCGTACATAAGGACAGTAAGGCAAATTAAGAGGCAAGTTCGGCTTATCTGAGGCAACTTACCTGGGTATCCAGGCAAACTGGACGCTGCAATCATGAAGTGAAGCGACTAATTAGTGGGGTTAGGGATGGTGGTGGGGGTATTTGAAGTGCCGGATGTGTCGACATCACGATCAATGCCGCTTTCGTGAATGCGCATGTGACCTAGTAGGCCTATGCGATGAGTGAATGATCGGGGGCAGTGTGGGCAGTGAAAGGGGTGGTCTCGTCTGTGTGTTGGTGCTCCAGGCACTAGTTCACCAGTATCTGTGTGATGGATTCGCAAGTGACCGACTAGGCCGATGCGTGAGGTGGCTGTGCGATTGCAGTGAGGGCATATAAGGCCCTCTGAGCTGGTGGGGGGTTCAGGTGTGGGGATGTGAGTTGTGGCGGGCTGTGATATGGAGGAAGTTGCGGGTGGGTTGGAGTCGGTGGATGTGGACAACGAGGCATTTCTCGCATCGATTATTGCCGTCGAGGTGGAGGGTGGAGTAAGGTGTGGTGGAGTGTTTGGTGCAGTAGACGTGGATGCTGTCGGAGGAGGGTTGCACGGCTTCCGGAGGTGACCGACCAGGCCAATGCGTGCACGGAAGGTGCGTTGACAACGCGGACACGTTGGAAGGGCTTGGGTGGTGGCAGCGTGCCTCCGTGGATTGTGAGACTTGCGTGCCGAATAGCGACCCGAATAGCTTCGTAGATTGCGGCGCCCGTTTTGACCGCACTTCGCCACGCGGTTCGGTCCAGGGCAAGCTCCTCCCAGTTCAGCGTGTTGATTTGGAGACGCTTCAGGGAGTTCTTCAGGGTGTCCTTGTAACGTCTCTTCTGTCCTCCTTTGCGACGAATGCCTACGGCGACATCTCCATAGAACAGTTGCTTGGGTAGCCGTTTATCGTTCATACGTACCACGTGACCGCTCCAGCGCAGTTGTATCTGCCTGAGCATGGCCTGGATGCTGAGAACTCCCGTTCTCTCCAGGATTTCCGTGTCCGGAATCCTCTCCTGCCACTTCACCTTCAATATGCGGCGTAGGCAGCTGATGTGAAAGTGGTTCAGTTTCCGTGCTTGGCTAGCATAGACAGTCCAATTCTCCGCTCCGTACAAGAGTGTTGACAGCACAACAGCCTTGTACATCTTCAATTTAGTTTACAGTTGAAGTCCATGACGATTCCATACGGAGGCTTGCAGCCGACCGAAGGCTTGACTGGCTTTGGAAATTCTGCGGGCAATCTCGGCGTCTATTTTAGTGTTGCGGGAAAGCGTACTGCCGAGGTAAGTGAAGTTGTCCACGTTCTGCAGTACGGCTCCATTGACGTTGATGCCTGCGGGGTTGAGGTCAGCACCTGGCGGCGGTTGATGTGTAATCACTGTTTTGTCCGTGTTGATGGTGAGGCCAAAGTTGGCGCAACCTGCTGCAAAGAGGTCCATGCTCCTTTGCATGTCTGCTTCGGTGGTGGTGTTGAGAGCGCAGTCGTCCGCAAACAGCAGATCATGAACTGTGGTTGTGGAGACGCGCGTGGGGGCCTGCATCCGACGAATGTTGAGGAGGTTTCCGTCCGTTCTGTAGTTGATGGGGATTCCTGGACGCTCGTCACGGTAGGCGTCCATTAGCATGGCAGAGAACATGAGACTGAAGAGGGTGGGCGCGAGGACACAGCCCTGCTTCACTCCATTGATCCCTGCGAAGGCTTCAGACAGCGTTCCGTAGTCCGTGACGCGCGCCATCATCCCATCATGAAGTTGTTGACCTATGCGGGTGAAGTGTTCCGGACAGCCAAACTTCTGCATAACCTTCCAGAGTCCGGGCCGGTTCACCGTGTCGAAGGCTTTTGTCAGATCTACGAACGTAGTGTATAGGTGGGTCCGCATCTCTTGACATTTCGCCTGCAGCTGACGCGCGGCAAATATCATGTCAGTGGTGCCGTGGTGACGTCGGTGACTTTCAGGCAGAAGCCCTTGTTTCAGGTGGCTATTCAGACGATTGAGGAAAATACGTGCGAAGATTTTTCCGGCAATATTCAGCAGTGTGATGCCGCGGTGGTTGTCACGGACCTGGCGATTCCCCTTACGCTTGTAGAGGTGGACGATGGTGGCGTCCTTGAAATCCTGAGGAACTTGGCCCTGTCGCCACATCTCTTGGAACCATAACAATCTTTCCCGACAGTTCGGTATTCGGTCTGTCGTTCTACAAGATTGTGTCTTATCGCCCATTCCGTTCAACTACGTTACTGACAGGATTCTTGGAAAGGCCCTACACAAATATGATCTTTTTAGAGTTTGCACCCGGACGCCGGCTGACTAAGCTCGACCACGCCGATAATGTTGCCTTACTAAGTTTTAGTTATTTGTGGTGTATGGGGTCCCGTGTTAATGAGGTTGCTAAATCAGTCGGTTTATTCATAAACACTGGCAAGATTAAAGTGTTTTTAAGCTGCATCCCTGACCAGGAGAAGGTCCCACTCAAGATTGAACTTTCAACTTAGAAGAAAAAAAAAGGAGAAAAAGAAGACGGTTTCAGATACCTCGGGTCGAGGCTGCTGCCGAATAAACAGAGTATATGAAAAAAGGGTTGACCGCTGGACTCGTGTGTTCGCTTGTATTGGCAAACAGAATATAACTGACGTTGTCTCTCGAATCGATGCTGCTCATCGACTTTTGTTGAGCCTTGCAAAGTGTCCATGGCTCCAATGCGACATCTCCATCAGCACAGCCATTGGTGTGTACCGTACATCCGTCCGGTCTGTTCTTCTTTATGGTAGTGAATTTTGGGTTCTGTGTATGAAAGATCAATGAAAAGTTGACGCATTTGACTGCCACTGCTTAAGGACCATCTTTCAAGTGAAGTACCCCACATTTGTTTTAAATTATACAGTGCGCACTCACTTCGATAACCTCGCACAGATATCCCAGCCCATTGAAGAAAGAGTACTGGGTTAGTCTGGGTACGTTCTTTGGCGCTCACCTCACGAGCTCAGTGTTACTGCCCTCGCTTCCCAATTGGAGGCTTTAAAGTGGCGGTCAGCCCAAAACTTGGCACGACACAGTTCCTCAAGGTATGGCAGTGGTTCTTGAACATTTAGTATTCGGTCTTCGTAGTTGGCGACAAGAATGGATTGAATTGTCCGGATCTGTTGCCGTGGATAGTCGAGCGTGATGAGGTACAGTTCGCGACACCATCCGGGCCAAATGGATCAGGCATGATAACAGCCGCACCAAGCATCAGTATAAGTTGTGTCTAAAATTTATGCAATTCAAAACGGTGTGGGAGAAGGCCACTAGAGCAATTCGGCATTCTGGTCGATTCCATTTTCAGTCTCGACTGGAACGGGCGCAGGGCCTTTGCACCCGCGTTTCTAAGAGTTTGTTAGCTGTAGTTCTCACCTCGTTTTGCATACCTTTTTCCCTTAGGCCATGCACCTTGACGCTCCAGAAGAGTCTTGACCGCACATAAATTGTCGACATAAGGGACATTAACTTAATTTTCATGACGAATTTGGGAAGGCTCTGTGCACTGTGCATGTGTCGACAGCTTTTCTGAAACAACAAACGACTGCTTCGGTTGCCTCACTACCGTTCAAGGTATTTAATTCTCTGTTGAAGGCGCCCTATGCTCTTAGGCCGCAGTGACTGCAGTTGTGTAAGGGTTCTATGTCGGCGTGTTGAACCGTAATGTAGCGAACTGGAAGGCCAACATACTGAATTGCGATATCTTCAACGGATGTTCAAAGAATATACATACCCGCACAGCTTCGCCAATCGGTACAAGCGCAAGCAAGCTTAGCGACAAAATCCCACCGACCGCAAACTCCGGCGAGCAATTCCGTTCATCAAAAACGTCTAGGGGCTGTTAGTCACCTTTTCGCACGACTTGGATTTGAAGTCAGGTCAGGTTTTATTGAGGGAAATATAGGTAAATACGTTTGAACTCCCTATTGGTAAAGGACAGTTTTTTCAATGCATTTGATCTGCAGAACATTTCAGAACAGTGGCGTTGCCATTAATTTGAATTTGGGTAAGGGAGGGCCGACAGTGAAAAAACTCCTTAGGCATTGTTCAAAAGTCTAGGGGTTTAAATGCCATTTGAGAGATTTAAGGAGAAAAACTGTCGCCCGAGGGGGTGGAGGGAGGTGCAGAGTATATTCGAAGCGGAGTGTTTGAAGTATGTCAGAGAGAGTCCACCGCGGTTTTCGCCATAATACCAAGAGTCCTACGCAGAAAAGTTTGCGGAGGTCACGCGAACCTCATCGAGTGTCGGCGATGCGCCCATCGTGCACCCTTGTTAGTTCAACGAACCTGCCTACTAATTGACAGAAGAACTGTAATCGTTTGTTTTCCAAACAAACATATTACTGAAAAGTAGTGAGTAGTGTGTTTTTTATAATGTGATTATTTCACAATTTGCTTTCGGCAACTGGCAGTTTATTTTCGGGGGCTCAGTGGCTATTTGGTCTAACCTAATCGTGTCTTAAACATGTCTGCAGATGGGTCTGACTTAATCGTTAACGTGTGCTCAGATGGCGACATGACAATGTCCGCGGGTAGAGCATTCCATGCCTGAAATAGGAAAAGTTTTACAAATCCACGTAGCCTCGGATCACAACGTTTGGTGGACTCGACGCTTGCTATTCTTGTAATTCTAAACTAACATATTACTGAAAATCAGTGAGTAGTATGTTTATATACATCTATATGTGATTGCAGTCTCGCCAGGTCTAATTTCAGTGGGCATTTCGGGTATGCAAATCTAAATTTCTCTTGAATGCATCGACAGATGGGGACATTACAATATCCTCGGGGAGAGCATTCCAAGCTTCAACTACTCTATTACCAAAGAAGAACTTGCGTGTGTCTAGTCTGGCCCCTGTTATGCGTAGTTTGAAAAGATGCCCTCTTAAGTTCGTCGTTGTTGCTAACACGAAGAAGTCGCCAGGTAGAAGACAGCAGTCATGCCCGCGCATTATACGAAATGCTTGTATCAGATCGCCACGTAGCTGTCTGTAACTTAACGGAAATAGATCGAGATTAGCTAAACGTCTTTCGTAGGGTAAAAAGCTCTGACCGGTAACCAGTTTAGTCGCGCGCCTTTGGACCTTCTCGAGGGAATTTAGGTCTTTCGCGGCCCAGAGTTTCCATGCTTTCATTGCGAACTCCAACTTCGGCCGCACAAATGTTCCAAAGACCTTAGCAAAGCAGTCTTTATCGAAGGCACGGAAAGCCCTTTTGACAAGATACAGGATGGACATCGCAGACTTGGCTTCTTTTGCGCAGTGCAGCGAGGGCTTGAGAGACGTCGAGATACATACTCCCAAATCTTTCTGCGCGTCCACTTCTTGCTGTTGGAGGCCATTTAGGCTGTAAACCCTGGGGTTCCGAAAGTTGGGTCGGCCAACTCCTAGGATACTGCATTTGTTCTCGTTAAACGGTAAAAGCCAGTCTTGAGACCAAGTTTGAAGGCGCTCTTCGTCAGCTGAATTTCTGATGACGTTCCAAATCTTAATGTCATCGGTAAACATAGCCACATCGCAGTCCAGTTCACGGACGGAGTCATTGACGTATATAATGAACAGTATAGGGCCAAGGACAGAGCCTTGGGGGACACCGCTCTCGACTGCAACGTCTGCCGACTGCTGGTCACCAATATAGACAGTTTGAGAGCGGCCAGGTTAGAAGCTTTGAATCCACTTCAGCAGATTTCCTCGAACACCTATTTGGCTGAGTTTGTGCAGAAGTCGTTTATGTGGGACGCTATCAAAAGCCTTCTTGAAGTCGATGTCGATTACATGAAGCGGATTTCCTCCATCAACTGCCCGAGTCCAGCGTTCCAAACAATAGAGCAGGTTCGTCACGCAGGATATGCCTCTGTGGAACCCATGTTGCGCATCCAATCGAAGGTTATGCTGCTCTAAGAAACGCATCAGCTCTCGTTTTACTACTTTTTCCATAATCTTGCTACAGATCGAAGTGAGGCTGATTGGTCTATAACTGTTTGCAGAAACCTTTCTGCCGCCTTTATACAACGGTGTGATTCGTGTGGATTTCCAATCGGCGCGTAAATAAACTGTGTTAAAAAAGGTGCTGAACAGCATAGAAAGCGGTTTGTCTAGCTCCTCAGCAAGTTCTTTCAGTAATTTAGGCGGGATGTCATCGGGACCGGATAATTTCGAGTCGTTTAGTACCATTAACTCCTGAACAACGGTTGCTTCGACGAAGGCCACATTTTCAATCATTGGACCGTTGTCTAAGCCATAGTTTTGAGGGCTGAATCCGATTTTAGTCGTAAAGTTCGATTTGAAAAATTGTGAAAGATGCTCAACTTTTGCTCCATCCTCACTCATTTCTGTTCCATCGCTAGCCTTCAGAAGGGGAACTGGGTCCCGGTTTCATGTGGTCTTTCTTAAGTAGCCATAAAAGAGCTTCGGATTTGTAACTGCACGGTTTAGTCAATCTTTTTCAAAGTCTTTGCGCGCTTTGAAGATAAGTCGCTTCACGAGGTTCCTCTGCGTTTTGTATGCATTTAGGAATACCGGATTTCTATCTGCTCTATACTTTCTAAACAATCTCCCCTTTTTATTTATATCTTTCTTCAGCGCTTGAGTCAGCCACTGGGGTTTGCTGTTTAGCTTCTTCCGTGTAATCGGACAGTGGTTTCTCAGGAGAGTATGCAATAACTCACTGAACCATCCCCAATCATCAGCTATATTGCCGGAAAAAAACAATTCCCAATTTATGTTGTTTATTTCGGCCTTTATTTGATCAAAGTCACCACGCCAAATATTCCTTCTAACCTTGGTGGGTTGTTCGGGTACCGAAAATATAGAATAGTCTCAATAAAGTACGATGTGATCACTTTTACCTAGAGGAGATAGATATTGCACCTCGTCGACGCTGTCCAGCGATTTCGTAAGTACCAGGTCTAGGCAGTTTGATTGCTGCCCCTCACGCACCCTGGTGGGAAATCTAACGTGTTGACTGAGAGATGCATTAAGTGTCAGAGCTAGTAAACGCCAGTTGAATGCTTGCTCTGGACCTCATGCGTATGTTGAACCCCAATCGATAAGCGGGGCATTGAAGTATCCCATAATCAAGACGTCGGGCCTAGCAGCTAATCTCGCTAACTCTTCTAGTAGACCAGTGTCAGCCTCGTGATCATGTCTAGGCGGACGGTACACGGTCAGAACTTCCAGGCTGGGTGATTCCGGTACCTTTATAGTAAGCCAGATGGCCTCGGTACTGCAATGAAACCGCTCTGTTTTTTCCAAGACTAGCAGTCTATGTTTGACGTAAGTTATAATTCCTCCTCCTTGGCGCCCTCTTCTATCTCTCCGGAACAGATTAAAGCCAGGTAGTGCCACTTCGCGGTCATCCACGTTTTCAGACAGCCAGGTTTCTGTCAGAGAGATAATGTCAGGAGAAAGGTCATATATCTGCACTTTTAGTTCATCTAACTTGGACAACAGACTCTGTGCGTTGGTGTAGAAGAATTTAAGTGATTAATTTTTGGCGAATTTGGTCTCGGTAAAATTTGAACTTCGTTTGACTGCGGCTGTGTAAGCCACGCTCAGGCCATTGTTCGAAGTATTATCGGTTGGTTCAAGAACCTCATATTCCTGTGAATAATCTTCCCGTTCGAGATTTCCAGGCTGGTCTCGCCATTTTTTCTTCTCGAAAGTACTTCTGCCACAAGTTCCCGACGTTTGAGCCGTTCTGCTAGAGAGTACTCTGGCTGAAAAAAATTTCTTTATGTGACTGGCGAAGGCTGGTCTTTTTGATAGGATCAGTTGAACATGCTCGTCATTTTGCATCACAATTTTTAGAGGTCGTGGCCTCTTCAGGTTTTTTTCCGACCCGAAATGATTTCAGAACTGGAAATTCAAAACCTGGCTCGAACAGATCGTTTAGAACACGATTGAAGGATGCCATGTCCTCCGCGTTATGGTCTGAACTAACTGAAGTACATTCTTCTAGGCCCTGAACAATAATACAGTGTTGTCATCCCTGTGGGTGTTGGAAGACTTTTTCTACAGTTTTTGTCATATTGTATATGTATAATTTGTATATTTAAGGCCTCTGTGAGACTCGAGCTCGGGGTGGCCGATGTATATGGTTCCCCAGCATGGGCCTAATTTCTGTTGCTATGTGTATTCGTGAAGCCAAGCCCTTCGTTGTTGCATGCCATTTCGGTGTTGGACACGGTCTCTAAGTTGGCCTCAGAATCCGTATCTGCGATCTGGGAGCTTGGGCTGGCAGTGGGGCTCGAGGTCGGACTGGCTGGAGTCAATATTTCGCCAGTATTGACTTTGCTGCTGTCGCTAGGGGTGCTCGCGGGGTCAGGCACGGCAGCTTTAGGCACCTTCACGCTAGGTGTCGGCACAGTCTTGCAATTTTTAATGAGAGCCTTAGGTTTTGGTGATGGCCCAGCCGTCCCTTTGTTGTCCACAGCGGGGGGTTCGAATTAGCCTCCACTGTGGCTCCATGGTCAACTATGGGGGCCTGTACTTTAGGTATAGGCACAATCGTAGGTTTCTGAGGTGTTCTACACGTAAGCGTGGCAGCTGTCAGACACGCGGGTCTGCTGGATAAAATCTCTCATGCCTTTCATTTCTTCCTCGAGTTTTACCTTTGAAACGAGGGTCTGCAGCATAAACTCCTGCATATTTTTTACTATGTCGACAATTTTATGAAACTTTGAGGCTAGCACATCATATCCGTCGCAATAGTCTACTACTTGCATCGGTCGCGCCCAATTTATAAGACTTTTACATCTTGTCTCACACCGTGCGTCGGTAGCGTAATGGTTAGAGACGCGGCCTCGTGAAGGAGCCGTTTTTGCGTTCGAGCCCACCTCGCACCAAATTTTGCATTTGACTTCTGGTCTGCATAACTGCGTACAACAATTGTATTTTCAACATAAGAGGTTAAAATATGGAGATTTTGTCTTATATACGAGATAGAAAGCCTAAGGCTTCGCTTTGCTGATACAAGAATCCTTTAGGAGTCCAATCTTTTTACTTAAGACGATTGTGTTTGGAATTTAAGCAGCAGAGCTTTGACTGACTACTAGGTAAATGTCTAAACTTGTACACTTAGTTCAGGGTTGATGAAAACAGGTGTAGCAACCGAGCTAGTTTAGTTTCTAAGTATGCAGTAGGTAATTCCAATACAGGTATCAAAACAAATGTGATATAGTATGATGGAACGACTCAGCCTTTGTCTTTTTCTATCCTGCTCCTTGGTGTGTACTAGTTTCTGAGAGTTTGCCAGCACCAGCGTTGTAGGAGTTTGGCTTTTTCGATTTCGTTTAGGAAGAGTTTGGACGATATTCTGCTTTGATAGTTACAAAGTAACCGTGTGAGCAGATGGATTTAGACCCAGATGGCGATTAAGGAGAGGAATACTGTGGTACGGTTTGTTCAGTGAATAAATTTTGTTGGTATACTGATTTGTACGTAAATTCAGTGTGTTGTTCTTGACACACTATCTTTTGACCGTTGAAAACAAGTATTATTCTCTTAACACGCCACTGCTTAAAAATTTCAAACCGCGCGCGGGCAAGAATTTTTCAAGGTCGCACACCTCCTGGTGTTAGTTTTTTTGATTGCGGCTTTTATGCCAGGTTCAGTACTAATGTCTGAATGCATCATGCACCCCCACTGCCATGGCCAGAAACATATGATTTTTTGTTAGATCTGGTGTAGTTGCAGGCAAAGCCACTGCATCGGAAAAACTGAAAGGCTGTTCTGGACGCGAATGACCGAACACTCGGTGGCTGTGTGCAGAAATTATGCCGAGTCTCAATTTGCGGCTCGTGAGCTGCTTACGGGCCCCCCGTCTATTATTAACTGCAACGACCTCCCCAACACATACTCTGTGCTAAGACTTCGTTTGTTTCAAAAAACCAACCACTCGTGTAACACGTAGACGAACACATTTTCGAACGGCAATGCCGGTGGCCGAAACCTTATCATGGCTGGTTTATATTCAACAGACAAACGGCCCGCATGCCAGCCATCAAGCAATAACCGCACCATACAGCAACCATACTCGACGTAGGGGGCGGGGGTTGTTAACTGCTATGTGGTAGCACAGCGACTACAACTCCTTCTGTTTGGAGTATCTGTCTCTGATACTGGATTCCAGCATGAACAGCAGACTTCAGGCGAAAACAGTTCATTCCAGTGATTGCATCTACTTCTCCGTTTTGGGATTTTTGCGTGTTTGTCTAGGTATCGGCTTGAGTAGCTTCGGGTGACGAGCAGCTCCATCTACGAGAATTTCAGGTAACAAGCGAGCCACCCGAAGAAAATTTGTTTCGATTAACGGGCTGGCGCTCAGTTAACGAGTTTTCAAGGCGTGTGTGCGCGCGCCTGTGTCCGCTGTTTAGTCCTGCTCCTAGGGCGTGGATACTCAGTCGCCTGCAGCCAATCAGTGAACTGATGCAGCTTGAGCGTTTCACGTGACGAGCTCGGTACAGCTATTTCACCCCTTACCTCCCATAATTTTAACCACTTTGATTTTTGTTATGAAACTTTGATACCTATGATAAAAAAGCGTGTATATAAATTAATTTAAATCCAATTTTTTTTAAATCTCATGTGGATATCAGAGAAATATACCTAATAGGTATAGCATGAATGTTAAATATGCGTTTATACAGACAGATACTTACGAAAGCTCTTAATTTTTAACTGATTTCATATGAGATCACCGAGAGGTAATGGGTGAGGTACGCATTCTGCTGATCACTTCGAGGCTAGGGCTTGATTTTTTTTGAGTGCGGCTTTTTGATGCCAGGTTTAGTACGCATGTCTGAATGCATCGGATGCACTCTCCTTTCTGCCGATTTGCACATTCCTTTTAGGCGAAGGGACTGAGTACTTGACTGCGCGAGTTGGTCAGGTCTTCTATGTGGTGGAACTGGACAAGGATGGATCTGGCTGGACTCCGGTCGTGAGCGAGGACGGCAGCCAGCACGGCTTCGTGCCCACAGCCTACATGGACATCCAACCCTACGAGTAGGGGTGTGACTGCAGCCACACTGTGGGGGGGGCGAGAGGTGATTTTGTAGAAAAGCAGGGAAAACTACCGAGCCTTCCCAGTGTCCTTCAGTACCATTATTGTAACTTGTTTTAGTTTATTTGCTCAAGTCCGCTTTACACTGCCCTCGCCCGTGTTAAATCTGCACCTCCTACCCTCCCCTCCCATGGATAACGACCTCTATTTTCTTTCTTTTGGTGAACAGAGATCATTGCTCCAACCTCTAATTGTGCCTATTTACGAAGTATGCTCCCTTTAAAGATCCACGCGACGCAACTTATTCTGCCCCTCTCTTGGTTCCCACCTCCTTCAGTTCTTTTGTTCTAAATTCTATTAAGCTTTATATTCAAAAAAAACTTTTTTTATACCGAGCCCTATCGGATGAAGCCCCTAAATGGGTTTGCAGTGATTTGAACCATGCCTAATCTTCATAGCCCTCCTCCATTTTGAGCCTTTGTCCTTGATTCTTTATGAGAAAGTAAAAAGTGTGTATTTGCCTTCTTGCCACTGACTTTTTGTCTTCTCTGCACCATTCGTGTGCAGTACAAACGACACCCTTTAAAGTCGTGTTAAAGTTACCACTGACGATGGAAGCTTGTTGGTCATCGAAACGTCAGTGTGGTAAACCCGTGGTCGCCCTCGCTCCTCCTTCTCATCATCCTCCGAAAAATAAAACATTTTAAAAACGGGTACTACAGGGTGCCCCACAAAAAACCCCTAAGTTTGTGATTGTTACGGAGGCCGGACCGCCCATGCCGTCACGATCGATGGCAGAGAAAACAGAACACCTGGGCCACATCCGAAGTGAAGCCGCCCCCGTTGGTTCGCACCCGCATTCATGTCGCCCACGCCATGTTCCGCTCAGTGGTGAGGAGCACCCACACAACGTGGGTGGTGGTCGCAGAGGAGAAGGTTCTAAAATGCCCACCTGCGCACCATATGCCAGGAATATTCTGGAAAGACGTGTAGACCCATGCCACAGCTAAGCAATTTCCAGCGCGAGGTCATTGTTCTATTCCGGAAAGAACATCCAACATGGAGGTTGCAGAAATGTCGGAACATTTTGCCTAAATTTTTTGGTGCCATTACAACTGACCAGTTTAGAGGTGTCGCGGCTGCATTCAAACAAGGTGGATCACCTGTAGCAAAGGTGCGTAAGCCTGGTAGTGGCACTTCTTGCAGGCACGATTCCCCAACAAGGCGAGCAGTCTTGGAATTTGCCGTAACTCCACCAGATCATCACAGAAGACATTCAAGTCAACGTGAAATTTGTAAAGAACTGGGATTGTCAAAAGGGTATGTGCACAGAACAATTGCAAAATCCAATTTAAAATGTTTTCGACGTATTCAATGCCATGTTTTAACTGAAGCACACCAGCAAGCTCGAAAGGCAAAGTGTGATGCCATGCTTCAGCGCTTCGGTGAAGGAGAAAAATGGAAACAAGTGTGGTTCTCAGATGAATCATTATTCTGCTTGTCTGCACCACTGAATAGGCAAAATGAACGCATATATCGTGCAGTGGAAGTCAACCCTGATATTCCTGATGAAGATTTGCTGGTGGAGATAGACAAGCAGCAAAAATCTATCATGTGCTATGGTGCTGTTGCCTGGCAAGACAAAACAGATCTCTATTTTATTGAAGAAGATGCTGCTGGGCAGGAAGGTGTTGCACCGAGTCGGAGAACGAAAAAAACTGTAAATCAAGTTGTTTACAGAGAGGAGATGTGCCCGCAGATGTTTACAGATATTGATCAAGTAATGCAGGGAGAACCCTGGACGTGGCAGCAAGATGGCGCAAAGCCACACACTGCCAATGACACTGTCGCCTGGCTCCGAGTTAACACTCCAGATTTCATCACACCCCAGCAATGGCCATCCAAGAGCCCTGACCTGAATGTAATGGACTTTTGCATTTGGCGTGTACTCTTACAGGAGGTTCAGAGACGAAGATAGGAATCACTGATATGGAGTCAATAAAACATGTGTTGATGGACACATGGAACAACATCCCTCTTGATGTCATTCGTCGAGCAGCTCAGAGCTGGATGGATAGCTTACGTCGCTGTTCTGCAGTTAATGGACAGCATTTTGAGCGGTATCTGTAACTTGTTATTAGGTAACAGTTTGTTAACTACGCAATAAAGTTGTTAGTTGTAATTGTAATCAATAACTTTTATTTTTATAGCAGTATAAACATGATCATAAATTTAGGGGTTTTTCGTGGGGCACCCTGTAGTTCATGAGTGCTTACCTGTCGGGGACTTTGCTAGTTATCTCCTCAGAGTGGCTCGTTGGCGGTTCCTGCTGGCCTTGATTTATTCGGTCTCTTCGCCTCCCACACATCACAATCATGTCCGACGAACGAACATGGACCTGTCTATTTGTTACTAATTCACGGTGATCTACCCGTGGTCAACGGCTGCTGGGCTCGCCTAATCATTGTCTCTTTTGCGGCCGTCGCCCCTTCCTCCGTTTGTCGTCCGATGGGCTGATCAGCCGTCGTTTTCTGTTCCGCCGGCGTCGTTTGTTGGTCCCATGTGGCCTTTCTCGTTTGTCCTCCCCGAACCGATTTGAGACCTGGGAGTGTCAGTCGAGGACCAACATTCGCGCGCCAGTCCGTTCGTCCACGCATTTGCTCAGCTGAAGACTTGTCAAAGATGAAATTTGTGTTTTGTCGTTGTAGTTGATCACAAATCAGACATGTTTTATCCTCCCAGTCGACTGCAAGACGGAGCTCGTGCGATCATCTTTCGTGGTCAGTTAGCCCGTCGCAATTTTGACATGATGCGCTGTAGACCACTTTTGACTGTTCAGTCTCGGTAAAAGGTCGTTTCTACTCTTAAATTCCTGTCGGCTAGGAGATATCGAATTATGAGCCACACCAACTCTAGAGGGCTTCTCTTTTTTTACAATCGCCTCGGAAACCCTTGCACAACTGCTCGGCCGTCGCGGAGAACGTTCAGGGAGGTCTTCGGGATGCCTTTGTTCACAGTGTTTTTGAGCACCTATACCAATGTTTCCATAGAGTATTCGCTTGGGTAGGTGACCGTTATTTAAACTCTCGACATGGTCGCAGATAAATTTGCCTCAATTTAGTATGTTTATTGGGGATTGCGTCTTTTCTCATTGTATCCATGTTGAGCATAGCTTTTTAGAACCAAGATTGAGGGTTGAGTGCCAAAAAGGGACGCTGTAGCAGCATCCACTGGGTGATGGCCGTTGCCATTGTATTGTTCATAAGTAGAGTGGAGCCTCGGAAGATGAAAAGTCCCATCTTCGAGCATTTCAAGTAACGAGCGAGCTACTAGCCTAAAAATTGTTTCGACAGGTGAGCTTCCGCTCACCTGCATAAATGTTAGTTCGATTGACGAGTTTCCACTCACCTAACGAACGAGTTGTCTGTGTGTATGTGCCTGTTGTTGGATCTTACTCCCAGAGAGTGGGTACTCGGTCGCATGCAGCTAATCACTTAATTGAACCTTTTTGATTGAGTATGTTTCACGTTGCGAGCTCATTGTCGGGACGGATTGAACTCATCAACCGAGGTTCCACTTTACTGCATATCACTGTTGCATCTTTTAAACGTAGCAGATGCGCTCAAGCAACGAAGGCGTGGCAGGCGTTTTACGAGATACGCTACCACAGCAAATGCCGTACATTGGGGTAGTGCTGGCCTGCGTAGGTGCAAGCTGACGCCACACCTACGCCTTATCCTGCCCCCAGTCTCTGTGATTCTGCCCTGACAGCGTGTACAGGTGGAGGAGTGGGACAGAGATTGAGGTAGATGCAACGCAAGTCTACTGCCACATAAAACTGATTCGCGCGTACGTCACCGGCGTTGCACCACCATGTCGTGGAACTCTTCGGATAAAACTGTCGTGCATGCAGTAGGTGTTAGCGCCACGGTGGGAACCCGTGATCGCTGACTCACCGTGTTTCACTGCTGTTGATGGCGTGGCTATGGGACTAGACGCAAGTAAGCGCGCCTTGCTTCCCCGTCGTGACCTCCATCCGTCCAATGAGGTGCCCGCGTTCGTAGACTGGCCTCATCCGTCTGGACAGAGCTAAAGGACGTGTTTGCTGCTAGACATCACCCTGGTGCCATCCCACCTCGCGGCTAGACGTGCCCTCCGATAGTCAAGACTTCGTCCTTACTATTCTCCTTTCCGTCTGTACAGAATACACTCTTCCTACTAGTCTGGCCCTCCCAAGACTTCTCTCTCTTCGCCAACGGAACCAGGCCTGGAAGATCGTAGTCGTTAGGGTCAACCTGAATTGCCTTAACACTACGCGATATACTATCACCGTGCTCATGCACAAACAGAGGCAGCTGGTGTCGCCTACAGTACATGTTTGTGCACAGTAATCGTCCGTATTTCCTGTGCGACAGGGTCACCTACTGTGTGTTAGGTCGGTCAAGGCTCAATGTCCGTCCATCCGTATCGACGGGTCATAGAGCTGCAACGTGAGTCCATGCACACGACGTCTCCTATGCACCCACAACAGGTAGCCTGAACTATGCGTAAGTTAACAAAAGAAAACTGACCAAACTGAAACCAGTTCAGACGCATTCCCCAAAACATTTGACTACTAAACAATTAAGTCTAGTCGAACTAAAACGCAAAATAATTATTTCAGGTACTTTTTCGTTGAGTGAAAATAACTATTTTAGTTGACCCAATTTTGAAAAAACTCAAGGCATTTGGTGGGATTTGAACCTGCGCACTAGAAAAGGCCTTTACCGAAGGCCAATGCTCTAACCGCTAAGCAACAATCGCCCCACCTCGCACCATGAATTTAATCACACGTGGGTCCATATTACCCGCCCATATGGAATCCACTAATGCGGAACAGCAAGCTGACTGCCCAAGCAGGATTTCCTAAGCAATCATCTAGAATTCACCAGAATGACTAGTAGGCGGGCTTCGAATTCCGCCGAACGCCTGGAGTTTTTCACAATTGGGTCAACTCAAATTCAGCAAATCTGCCAAATCCTTAATAATTAAGCCAGCCTAGTAGTCATTCTGTTGGATTCTAGATGATTGCTTAGGAAATCCCGCTTGGGTAGTCAGCTTGCTGTTTTGTATCGGTGGATTCCATACGAGCGGTAAAGTTGGGTGCGTAATATTGACCCAATTGTGAAAAAACTCGAGGCGTTCGGTGGGATTTGAACCTGCGCATTAGAAAAGGCCTTTACCGGAAGCCAACGCTCTAACCGCTAAGCAACAATCGCCCCACCTCGCACCATGAATTTAATCACACTTGGGTCGATATTACGCACCCAACTTTACCGCTCGTATGGAATCCACCGATACGGAACAGCAAGCTGACGACCCAAGCGGGATTTCCTAAGCAATCATCTAGAATCCAACAGAATGACTACTAGGCTGGCTTAATTATTAAGGATTTGGCAGATTTGCTGAATTTGAGTTGACCCAATTGTGAAAAACTCCAGGCGTTCGGCGGAATTCGAAGCCCGCCTACTAGTCATTCTGGTGAATTCTAGATGATTGCTTAGGAAATCCCGCTTGGGTCGTCAGCTTGCTGTTCCGTATCGGTGGATTCCATACGAGCGGTAAAGTTGGGTGCGTAATATCGACCCAAGTGTGATTAAATTCATGGTGCGAGGTGGGGCGATTGTTGCTTAGCGGTTAGAGCGTTGGCTTCCGGTAAAGGCCTTTTCTAATGCGCAGGTTCAAATCCCACCGAACGCCTCGAGTTTTTTCACAATTGGGTCAGCTAAAATTAAGCAAATCTGCTAAACCCCTAATGATAACAATTTTAGTCAAAAGTGGCAATGCCGCAACGGCGTAAATTTGTGTCAATTGAGAAGACTTAAATTATAGAAGAACATGATGCTTGGCCATGCATATGATTTATTAAATCAAACGGCATATGCACATTTAAGTTTACGAATATTGGCTTCCTACATTTTATTCATTAAATATTCTTGAAGAATTAGTTGTACATTACGTGTGGCACAAAGTTAAGTGCCTAATCACTGGTCATGTTAGTCCAGATCTTCTTGCTCTACATCGATGCCAGTTTTTTCCGTTTTCTTCCTGCCATAAAGTTGGTAGATTAAAGAGAAGAGGATTGCAAGGGTAAAGGTTTCTATGAGACCCCATTTTGACAGGTCGGGAATGGCTAACAAAGTATCAAGGAATTAGCAAATTTAATCGCAATCGTATTATTTTCAGTGCATCAAGAGAACTTTCCTTCCTTTAAGTGACTGTGTAGTTTTTAGCGACGGTTTCGTATGTCGAATTTCAGGGTGCCCTTTAAATACTGTGCCCTTTCGCAGCTTGCGACTATAAGGACCTTCAGAATTAGACCATCCGTGAACGTATTACCTAAACAGTGCTTTCTTTGACGTCCATTTTATGCAGATGACGGCTTAGTTCGTATATGTGGCCCATTCCATCACGAACTCTACTCACCGAAGCACAAGAATTTGTGCACCGAAAGTCTCGGTCAAACAGACATATTCCGCTAAGACCATACCCTGCTGTACCTAGTGGTCTAGCTCAGGACCTTACAAAGTGGAGGTACTAAAAAATTAGGTTACTCTAAAGCAGTTCAACTGCCTCAATCCGATCGGTGTTTCAATCTCATTTATATTTCCTAACTAAAAGAATTCTCTCAGATGGAGATGTTGGTCTTTATGCATGTCTGCCTCATCAGCTGCTATAATCGAAGTCGCGCACAAAAAATATGAATAAAAGGCAGCGATAGCTGAAGTCTGAGCGCCTCAGAGAGCTTCTTGTTTTAGGCCAGAAACTATTTTGCCTGACTGGACACCGAGTGTGGATGCGAGTGAACGCCCAGAAAGAACTGACAGGGCGGGAATTGGAAAGGAGGTCGCGACCCAAAGGAATCTCGCTTTTTTATGCTGTTACGTTAACGGTGTGCTTGTCATTGTCAGGGTTAAGATGATGCGAAATATTATAAACTTGTTCAACAAAGTCACCTTGGATACAAGTTTAAACAGGAGTAAGTGAATAACTGCTATCGTTAGGTGCTCGTTATAAGAGACGAACGATTGTAAACTTTCAGCTTGAAATACACATTTTTGACTGTGAACAGAATACAATCTGGCACCATAAATAATGGCAAAAGTAGGTGTTCCATTGGCAATTAAATATCTCTGGTCACTGCCCCACAGGAGAAGCAGGTCGAGTTGAATTTGACTGTTGTGGAGATCAGGGCGCGAGCTGGGAGCAGGACAACGTCTGAGTTGATTGATATCGGCATTCAATAAATAGACAATTATATAGTTAAGGCCTAAGGGGTCCAATCATTACAAACTGACTGCTCTGGTAAAAATAAATAAAAAAAATTGGAATCATAGCTGAGCGTAGGCAACTGTTTAATATCAGTAATGTGTAGTATATTGTACACATTAAGTCAGATCTAATTTACAAAGGCTACTTTTTTCATAATAGTTAATAATATTAGCTAAATATGATGAACAGCCTGTGAGTTGAGTCGTGAGGATGTTGGCGCCTATTGTGCTATTTCAAGCATGACGTTTTTATCCCCCCCCCATGATTCACGATCAACTTTCAGATGACGCAATTCCAGCAGAAGTTTAAAGCACCATTTCTAGTCCCAACTCCCACAGAGGAGTAAGCAATCCTGTCCTTAAAAGTGCTCACAAAAACATCCTAGACGCTTGTCGAAATTCACAGTGCATAATGGCCGTGTTTAGTGGAAGGGGATCAGAGTTCACCTGGGCCGCCTACAGAATTGCATTTCACCCTACCCGTGGGATGTTTTTGAAATGGAAGGGAGGAGAAGGAGGAGGGAAGGAAATGTGAGCGCAAGCTCACATGACGTGAAGACTTACACACATAATCGAAGATCCTCATCAAGTTAAGAGGGCTGTTACCGGATTGTTAAATAAATTGTTTATTTCAGGCCCAAAGGAACCGTTCACCAAAAGCTTATCGCTGCGGTGCAAATAAATAAAAAGTTGGTTATCATAACCGCGTTTTAGCAACAGTATAACAATGGGAATGAGTAGTATAGATTTGTAAAGAAGAGGATGACGCGATCTCTGGAACAAAAGTTGTATCTGAGCTTTCGGCTCCACACGAGAAGACATCGTAAGAGTAAATGAAAACAGCAAACGTCAGCTACGCATTAATGGAGTTGGTAAGGGAGGGGGGGGGGTAGTGACAATTATTGATTTGTCTCTTTCCATGCTACGTCCATTCTCTCGCTATCTTATCGTGTTCCCGACGCGTGCCCCCGGAGTAGCGGCGTGTGACCTTGATGTGGTGGTCTGTATGCTTGTAGAGGACCAAGGCCCTAGTTTCTGGTCGCGCGCACGTATGGCAAAATAACAGGGCGGTATATCCACATGCCTGTTTATGGAGTTGTGATCTGACACCCAGGCTTCCAGCAGTTCGCGTCCCGTCCTATTACTGGCTCGTGCCATTATCCGTGTATTCGAGAAGTCGAATTCATGGCCCTCCTTCAGAGTGTGGGTAGCAATCTGGGACTGTGGGTCGCCTTTCCGTACTGCCCGTTTGTGCTCCGTTATTCGCGAGCTAAGCCGTCACCCGGTCTGCCCTGTATAATGCCAAGAAGAGAGCTCGGTGTGAGTATTGTGAGGTATGACCAAGCAGACTGCAGAGTCCACCGACAAGTTGACGAAGACGTAAGAACTCGAACAAGGACCTCGAAGACCACCGTCAGGGTTACAAAACGGAGAAGAGCTTTACATCATTTGGAAATGATGCTTGACTAGGCATAGGAAAATGCAGATATATTTAGAGAGCACTTTACTATCTTGGTAAGAGCCTCAAATGCCCGAATGACCCTTTGTAAAGTCCAGAAGTCATCTGTTTGGGAAAGAAACTGACATTAAGGGCTTTTATTTCCTCCAACTTTCAATTTTTACGTATTTTGCCTTTGCAAATCGGTAATGTAGAGTAAGAACAAATTTTGAGTGGAAGATTATTCCAAATGAAAGTATATCTGGAGGTAAAAAACCAGGATGGGTGGTGAAATTATCATGGAGTTACGCGTGACGTAAGGTTGGTCTGCCGGAGTAAGAGCGTTAATATCTGGGATATTGGGGCTACTGTTAATGCGAAACAGGAAGCATATGCCGGCTTCGAGTCTTCGTACTCACAGAAATGTAATAATCGCTAACTGAAATCTATTCGTATAATAAATACTGGATCCAGAATGAGAAATAAGTTTTCGTTTGAAAACTCTCTGAACCCTTTCAATCCTTCTGCGGTCAGACGCGATCATAAAAGCAAAAGGGGGACAACAGTATTTTAGGACGGAGAGAACACGGCTTCTTTTCTCAGTTCCCCTTATTTGCCAAATATTGTTGACTATTATTTTTTATAAGTGCCCGTTGTGAATCGGATGTGACTTTGCATGTACTGCGTCCTACTGCTTACTTTTATTCATACAGTGGCTCACACGCAGCTGTGATTACTTACTTTTTTACTTATTTTTACCACAGCACTAGCTTTGCAACCACGGACCCCTGGACCATAGATAGAGAGCGCTGACAACGCTCGGAGCGAAAACCAACGACTGATCGATCCACCGCCTGTCGAGGGGATACCGGCGCGCAAGCTGACGTCGCGGCAACCACGATAGCGGTGCAGGAAACAAAGGGGATGCGGACCCGCAAATGATCGGCAGCAAAAATGTCGGAGCCAACCAACGGCCATCAGGCAGGCTAATCCACTAGCAGTGGACACGGATATAACACGCAGTTGGTGGCAGGACGATTTCACTCAAGGCCCACGGAGGAGTAAGCACGGCAATCTGACGATGGAAACGAGCGTGCTTTTGAAACGTCAATTTAATTATTAAGGAGGTTTGGCATATTTGCTCAATTTAAGTTGACTTAATTGTAAAAAAACTCGCGGCGTTCGACGGGATATGAACCTGCATAGTAGGGAAGCCCCTAATGCAAAGCAAATTCTCTGCCAGTTGAGTTACAAACGCCACGCCTTGCGCCGTGAATTTAATCACACTTCGACCGATCCTGCCGGCCCAACTTTACCGCTCGTATGGAATCCACCAAAAAGGAACAGCAAACTGACTGTCCAAGCAGGATTTCCTAATCATTCGTCTAGAATCCACCAGGATGACTACTAAGCTGACTTGTTATTAAAGAGGTTCGGCAGATTTGCCTTATTTAAGTTGACCCAATTTTGAAAAGACTCCCCCCACTGGGCGGGTTTGAACCCGCAATTCTGATTCAATTCATAGCGCAAGACGTGGCCTTCGTAGCTCAACTGGTAGGTTATTGGCTTCGCGTTAAGGGCTCCCCTACTGTGCGGGTTTAAGTCATGCCGAACGCCGCGAGTTTCTTCAGAATCGGGTCGACTTAAATTCAAATATAATTTGGTCCACGAGCACGCCCCCTCTTACTCTTCTTTGGAGACGATGAACGCGACAATTATTATTCTAAATTTTATGAAGACTTACGTCTTAACTGTGCCATGGAACACATGTATGTTAGCAGTTGCGGGTTCGCTCAAATCCCGCGTCACTGAAACCCGCGTGCAGGAAGTCACTCTGATCTCGATTTTTTCCGGTGAATTTGTACTGAGGTCAGCTGTGAGGGCCGTATCACTCTATCAATATACTTTAGGCACGCTAGGAACTATATTGAAAGTTGTACCTTTCGGGGGCATCTATGACAGTTCCGCACACCACATGTATTACTCTTACCACAATTAAATGTGGTTTTTGTTCAAATACGTCGATATTCCATAGCGGACGTTATTTGCCACAGCAATGCCTGCAAAATGACTAATTGCTTCATAAGTTTGAAAATATAAATAATTGGATTTGGGGAAGGATCAAAAACAATTTTTAAAATTAATAAGGATCTTATAGACAATGGTGACTGCGTGCGCTGATGACAGATGGTTGGAGTGTTTTGTCGAATCGGTCACTAACGCCAACCATACGCGGTGTTTAGCGTTTCTTACACCCCCTAACTGTATCCAGTAGTAACGTGTACGTCCAACCCCAGTGATAACACAAACCGATGTAGTGCGGTACTTAAAAAATGGATACACGTGGTCATGAACAAGGGAGTCAGCCAAATAACGCCTGACTCTAGACAAAGGAACGAATCCCCTCTAATAACACCACGCGTGTGCATGGTGAGACCAGACTTGAGAGAACGTATTTGTCAGTGAGAGAGGGGACGATGGCTCTTTTATGTGACTTCGGAGCCAGTTCATATGGCGTCCCATTGGTGTGAAACATTGTCCGGAATGAATGTCGTGTACAGAGACCTTTATTGTGCCGGCAAGAGGGGGGAGTGGTTTGTTCAAGTGGTCCTTCGACGGCCGCGACTATCTTGCGCACCTGGGTGCACGCGGGGAGTTGCCGGCCGCGTCTATTTGCAAACGTGCCTTAGGGTATGTGAAAATGGGTCAAGATTTTTGGAGTCAGCGAGGCGCAATAGCTGCATATCGAAGCTGACAGGGAGGGAAGTGGATAGCACCCTTGGCTATCCGATGCGGGTCTTCATCTCAGCAAGTCGAAACAACTTCCTCTGCGAAAATTAAACAAAGGGACGGACTAGGGAAGGGGGTAGCATTGTTGGGAGAAAGAGATTGAACGAGGGAGGTGGATATGATTGTTGGGGGAAGGGAACCATCATATGTAGGTCTGAGAGAATTTCATCAGATTGTTCAGCCTAAGAGAGCAGGCGGCAAGCGTCAGTTTCTGCGGGATCCTGTTCGCCTCCGTGCCAGCACTCAGCCCAAAGTTGAAGCAACCAAAGTATAAGAGGTGTACGCTTCACTGTGCGTCCCGTTCCGTTGCCAATTGAGCTACGACGCCCCACCGGGAGCCGTGAATTTAATCAAGCCCGGGTGGAGTTACCCACCCACTCTACTACAACCTACGAAATTCACCAATTCTGACTGCCCCAACAGGATTTCCTGAGCCGCCGAGTTCTTTTTTTGAAAATTCACTCAAAGGAATTACTCAAATCTGCCAACCCCCCCCCCCTACTAAGTCGGTTTACCTGCTAGTCATCTGGTGGATTGATTGCCTACGAAATCCTGCTTGGCCTACCGCATCCGAGGCCACCGACTATTTTCATAATATGTCTGTCTGTCTGTCTGCTTTGCACAGTTGGCAAGGCATCGTTAGTGTTCACTTATATGCGGGGAGAGTAGTCAATGCACTTGGACCGCACCTTTTGTGCAGTTCTCTCTCTCTGTGAATCACATTCCGGGCAGCCTTTTATCCGTGTCCACTGGCAGGCCAAGCCAGGTGGCGCGGAAGCCGACAGGCCTCTCCAACGTCCTTGCACCTACTTGAAGCCCGGAAACGGAGTCCAGTCATGCTGTCACTTGCGCAGACGTAGTCTGTGGTAGTGTTAGTCATTGTTCTGTCCAACAGAAAAACTACTAGTTCAAACGACAACTAGAGTAGAGTCAGGTGCTGTCTTTGTAAATTTGGAAGATTGCTAGAAAGAAACTTCCTCTCCCATTTTTCGATAAAGCACCTTTATTACCAATCCCTTTGTACCAGCACATTTTAGCAAAAGCCCTCAGTACATTATCCATTTTTATCCTAGTAATTTGGGAGATATGCTTTTTTTCCGTTTATGGTATCTGTAAATAACACAACTTACGGGATAAAGGGATAGGAAAACTTTCTGACGAAGAATATGAATAGTCTATTGCCGAAACGAGGCTCTGCCTCCCCCGCTCGTTTCGACTCCATTGTCCCCAATGATGCTATATGATATTTTCCACGATAAGGAGCGTTACGAAACCTTAAGTGCACGATCCCATCTCATTACATCATACCATTTCATATCAATCTATCTACCTATTTAAGTACTTCCTTCTCCTTTATTTTTTTGAACTCGGAAGCTCGCTGAACGCTGCCACCGATTTCAGTTATGCTATTTTTTTCACCACCTCTGTCCCTGTTCATCATATATACCTAATATTGTTGGCTTTTAATTTAAACAAGGGTCCATTGTAAATTATATCTGACTTAATATGTATAACATACTACTCATTCCTATGATTATACTGCTGCTTACGCGCAGCTATGATTACAAAATTTGTTTTTATTTTTAGTCGACCCAATTTTGAAAAATTTCGCGGCGTTGACGGGAGTCGAACCCGCACAGCAGGGAAGGCCCTTACACAGCTAGCACTACCGATTTGAGCTACGACGGCACGCTGTGCGTCGTGAATTAAATCACACTTGCATCGATTTTACCTGCCCACCATACTGCTCGTGTGGAATTTACCAATACGGAACAGCAGGCTGACTGTCCAAGCAGGATTTCTTAAGCAATTCTCTAGAATCCACCAGAATGACTACCGGGCTGACTTAATAATACTTATTTAATATTTATTTGTACCGCAGCACTAAGTTTGTAATGAAGGGTCCCCTTGGGCCTTAAATATACAATTTATTTAACATCCCGGTAACAGTCTTTCTTATCCAGCGCTCCAAACTAGATGAGGATCTTCGATTATTTGTGTGGCCTCACGTCCGATGCTTACGTTCCCACCTCCTTTCCTCTTTTTCCTGCCTTCCGATTCAAAAACACCTCACATATAGGGCAAAATGCAATTCTGTAGGCGGCCCAAGCGAACTCTGATCCCCTTCCACTAAACAAGACCATGATGCACTGTGGATTTTGACAAGACTTAGGATATTTTTGCAAACACTTTTTAGGATAGGATTACTTGCTCTTCTGTGGGATTTGGGCCTTCAAATGGTGCCGTAATCTTCTGCTGCAATTGCGTCATCTGCAAGTTGATCGTGACTCGGGGGGTTTGTGAAAAAGTCACGATTGAAATGACACAATAGGCACCAACTTGTTCACGACCCAACTCACAAGCTGCTGGAATGGCTCTGCTTACATTGGGAGTCTGGACTGGTCATTCTCTTATAAACCATCCGTGGAGCACCTGGCCGTAAGGGAGAACGTGGTTGGTCACACTAGAACTGCAACGCCACGTGGTGGACATTCCTGCCCGCCGGTGCCGGCACAGCTTCTTATAGAGCGGACACCCAAATGCAGATCGACACGCCACTGGCCTCATTTTCATCATCTGGAACGATGTCTTGGGCCGACTGTCCTGTCTGCTGCAGGATAGCAACGACTGGTTCATGACTTGACGCCTACTACCTGCGTCACTGACATCAAAGTATATTCTTCCCCACTGACCAGCTTGGCTGAGATTGTATCGACCTCTTATTCAAAGCCATGCTTTGCTTGCACGCCTCTGGGGATATGTCCCGCATATCTGGCTCTCGTGATTACCAGCACTTGCGCACCAGACGGTGTCAAACCTCAGGTTAAGTTCACGGACGTGTCCTCAACCGCTGTCTGTCCTGACTGGCAAATTCCGTTTCAAGGCCGGTTCAAAAAGGACCTTATTGCGGGCATTGCTTACTGTCAGACACTCCCAGAGCCGGTGACTTCAATGTCGGTTGCAGATATCCGGGCCCGGCGACTACACCCGCCGGATTCCGACTCTACACTTGGCCCGCTCATTGCTGCACAGCACTCGTCTGGTAGTCACTTGCCTATTACTCACATTTTACTCCTTCTGTACTTAATTGAACTATACATAACACGCTGACCTTCCACGCCTTATCATATCTACTTGTTCATAACCATTGGGATACGTTCTATCTTCTATTGGCCAGCCGGGCTACTTCGCATCCTACAAGATGATTCAGAAGTTCTACCACGACATGCACGCCCTGATGCAGGAGGATATAACCTCAAGGTCGCCGGATCGCGATGATGGTAGCTGATGGTGCTTTCTCGTCCGGAGGCAAGTGCGATAGGAGCAAGACGATCTGCGACCTCGACGGTAGGACAGATCAGCACTTCCTCTACTCCAACATGAGACTCCGATTGCGACCGCACAGGTAGGCGACAACCGGGAAGATTAAATTCTGTTCTCTTGAGTGTAGCAGCTGACCTGTTTTATTCAATAGTCAGCTGACGCCTACAAGAATCACTGTCCCGGATGACAATGCCATCGTTATGCTATAACGGTGCCAACTACTGAACAAATTCCAATCCACTGTTATATATTATCTGAGCCGCTCGAATCAACGAATCCGGGATTGGGCTGACGGAAACGACACAGAAATCAGCACCCCACTCATCGAGAAAAATAGACTGCGCAAAGCCTCTATCAATCACCAGATCGACACAAAAAGGTGTCTTAGTTTGATTAAGCAACGTTTGCGAGCGAAGCAAGACGTTTGAATGAATCATAGTGCTGAGGAACTCCAAGGATAAATGGACCAAAATGAAGCAAAGACTTCCTCTGTCCGGACCCAGATGGCTTACCACCCTGCATCAAAGTCAGTGCGCAACTTCTTACCTCTCATAGATCCACAGTTCTTAAATTTCGAAGCGATGAGCCGAGCCCTTCAGAAGTCTCCTCCAACAACCATCCACAATCCCCGACGTCATTATCAACTTACTTTCCTGGGTAGAAACGAATGCTGGAATTTGCTCCAGCCTCCCCTCTCAGAATTAATCCAAACCGTATGCTGAGTAGCCAATGGAAAAATTAAGAAGACTTAACCCCTTTACGGCCAAAATCTACAAACATTTCTATCCTAGGTGATCCAACTATGGCTGCAAGCCAAATTCCCAAAAATGTTAAGGACAATAATCACCCATCTCTTCGTGCGTAAAGGCAACTGTCAATCCTACGACAATTATCGAGTCATTTCCTCTTCAAAAACGCGGGGAATCTTTAACCGCAACCTCCTTAATAGACTTAACAATCACCTAGGACAAGAACCTCTCCTGGAAAGTCCGCGGAGGAAATTGAGGCACCGTCAACTGCAAGAAAAATGTCAGGAAATATGGATACTCCTCTACTCTTTGCCTTTTTGGGCCTTGCGACACCGTTATTCGTGACGCACTCTGAAAATTCATGCGGAAGTTTGGATGTCCGGAGTACTTCACTCGCATCGTGCTTCAACTCCATGAGTGGAGGGTGGTGCGCGTCCCAGGCAGTCGAACAGTCTCAGACGTGGTGTCAGTAACCAAGGGAGGGAAGCGGGAGTGAGTTTATGGTAGGCGTTAGCGCCACTGTGGGAACCCGTGATCGCTGATACATCACGCCAAGGCTGAAGTCACGCTGACTGCCCGCACCCTGTCTGACACGCCCAGTCTCGGCTGCGCTCACGCCGGTGCGTAACCTTGCGTCATTTCGGACCTAGACCACCTTGCGGTTGGACGTGTGGTCCGGCAGTCGAGGATTATTCCTCATTATTTTCCTATCCATCTGTACAGAACATATTCTTCCTACTACTATGGCCTTCCAGTGACTTCTCTCTCATCTCCTAAGGAAACGGGCCTGGAGGATTGCAGACGCGTGGATGCATGCCTCCACAGTTTAGAGAAGATAGCCGACGATACCGCAGACAATAGTGATTCCGGGATGTTCATTACAGTAGGCCTCCCTTAGAATGTCGGGCAGCACGAGGCGCCAGTAAGCTGGGCGGCTGCCGAAAGCTTTCTTTATCTCGGTCAGCCTTGAAGGTAATTGGTCAGACCGTGACATCGCGTGTTACTGGGTCACGGCGGGAGAGACCAGGTGCGTGCGTTCGCCAGCAGCTAGGGTCGCGTATCCGTTTGCACATGGCCCGAGACACACGAGGAAACTTCTCTGAGTAACCTCATCTCTGGCGTTAAGAGTTAGGAGGGCATCGGGCAGCAGCGACCACTACAACATGATTTTGAATCTTCACAGAATCAATAACAGCCCTGGTAACCGCATGCTCACATTTAATCAACCTTTTATTTGTGTTAATTCCCGTGCCCACCTTTCCTTCCCAGTTTTAACGGTGGCATTATTATTGACTATTCCCCGCGTGGAAAAGAGTCCTAGCTGTTATTGATTTCCTAAAAATTCAAATGGCTGCATCCACCATTTGTCCCCTTATTCATGCAAAGAGAGGAAGCAGTTAACAAGCTCTCTCGAAAGGTATTTTTACAAATCAAGTCTTCTGTTTTCGTCTGCTTTAAATTTGCACCTGGGCAACAATGCTTTAAATTACGGCTAATCAACAACACGGACGAAACGGTGGTTGCTGACCGACCACCACCACCAGTGAAGGATCAGTGTGAATGGAACTCGACACACATCGATGGGTAAGTGCGCCCACCTAGACGGCAACGTTTCAAGCAACATTGAGATCGACGACGAAGCGGCCTGCGCGATCTCCATGGCCAGCCAGCCAGGCTTCTGGCCAGCTTCAGACCTCAGGTGGAAATCGCTAAAAGACATCGACTCAGCAAGAAACTCAATATTTACATGACGATAATCGTCACAGCACACCGCTACGGGCTGGAAACACGCACTGTCTACCTCAGTTATCTCCATAGATTAATAAAACTGAGAGAGAAGGATATGATGCTAGACACGCAAGTCTTGATGCGGACTGCAATCCCTAGCATGCACGTGATGTGGAGGCAACTACCATCATGATAGAACGGTCCCATCGTGAGGATTGACGAATAACGAGTAGCCAAGCAGGTTTTCTACGGCGATGTCACTACGAGCGTTACCTGACAAGGAGAACAACTTTGACACTATACGAAAGTCCGTGAACCCCCCTCAATTATCTTTACTGGTCGCTGCTGCCCGACGCCCTCCTAACTTTTGACGCCACAGACAAGGTCACTCGGAGCATAGGACCTATGCCTGAAGGCAGTTTTCTGCGTTATTCAAGCCAGATGCAAGCTGGCGCGCGAGACACGGACCGCCCACGCCGGTACGCCCACCTCGCGTGGTCCAACCAATCACCAGTTCGTGACTGTCCGCCTGACACAACTAAATTACGAAGCCCAGTTGCATTTAGACCTCAATCAGATAGCCGTGCGCTCGATCCAGTGTAAACCAACACCCGAGCCCTCCCAACAGTGATCGACAGCTGATTATGATGACAATGATGATGAGGAGGAGGATGATGAGAAGGTGGGAGGAGGGGGCGTTATTGGAACCTGAGTTTTAGGATGTCGATGACCTGTCAGGTTTATTTCTCTGCAAACTATTTGTATCACGTGTTTATGCACATCATTCTATGTCCGGTGGCAGATGCTGGTCAAATTGGCTGCAGCAATAAATAAGTCTCCAAAAGCCGCCATCTCTGTTCAACAGTTTTTTACTTTCGTTGTCTCAGCTGGCTACTTGTGCCTCTGAATTCGCTGTTTTGTTGAACAGACCGCAAGTAAGCCTAGGCGACTTGAGCTGTCGTGACTAGCCCACGTCGAAACGAAATTTGCCAAAATTTTCTGCCACTGTTCTCGATTTCTGGGAGCAGCCAATCACCGATGCCGCAAAGCTGGCCCCTGACCCAGCAACAAATAACGCGCCTGCACGCGTAAGCCGACGCAGTCTGTCTGGCCAAAAGCCTTCGAGGTCGATCCAGACAATGATCGTTCACGCTGGCCACTTGGATGCCTACGGCCCAGCCGGCACTTAGAACCCGGCTAGCCTCCTAGCTGGTCGTGCGCTCCGAAGTCAAAATTCTTCTTCCTGCTTATTCTCCATTCCTCTATATACCGAATGAACTATTCCCACTATTCTGGCCTCCGCCGGCTTATTCTTCTCTCCTAAGGAAGAATGATCTGATGATTGCAGTTCCTAAGGTTTAACTCACTTGTTCCCCTGCGATAGAGCCTCCACGCTACAGCTGGTAAGCGTTCCAAGTCTCAAAAATATTTTCTGCCTCTGTAGGAAAATCGTCTCGTACACTCAGTCACGTACTGACGCACACTTTACAGATTATCCTATGATTTCCATAGTTGACTCGGTTGTGCAGATTTTCGCTAATTTTCATGGGAAGATTGATCGTATGGTAATATTCAGTGAGTAGAAGTCATTGTTCTTCTAACATTTCGGCATCCTTCTCAGAAACGGAAAACGAATACCTGAATTTTAACTACTTACTTCGAACCAGACGATTCGAAGAATCTTGAATAGCCCTCAAACAGTCACTAGCAAGGTCGGAAAGCCCGCAAATTAGTAGATAATTCTTACCTCTCCTTTCGTTGACAAAATCCGCTGATGATGCCAACTTCGAACGGGGACAGCATTGGAGAAAGCCAGAATGGTAGTCAGGTTTATAGAAAATGCTCCGCCTTCAACGTATGGTTTCAACTCCTAGTTATGTGGAATAAATGTCTGCGTTTTGTGCAAGGCTCGTGTCCTGTGGCTTTGAAAATCACTAGCGTGTAGGAAATTTCGCTTTTAAGAACCTCCTCCAGTTAGCAAATGCAATAAAAGTTTCTGCACTCTAGCCTACCAGAACCTAATGCAGATCCTACATTCTGCTTTTTTTTGTCGTTCTTGTGTCTGCTTATTTTCCTCTGGTCCACGCGCTGACTCATTAAACTGCCTTTTTAGTCGATCGCACAACTCATATGCGCCAGGAACCGTCCTGGCCAACCTACCTCGTGACCGCCCTCGTAGTCACGTACGGACCCTCGCATGTATAGAAGTTGGCTGAATTTGCGTACTTGTACCTAAACCCGGAACGCGAATGGTAAACACAGGTTCTGCACTGACTCACTATTAAGTCACTTAGCGTACGTGCACCGTATACATAGTACACAGAAGACCAGGAGGTGTCAACAGCTACGTGACACGAAAGCGAGGTTCCTGTGCTGTGCCAGCTTCTGCTAATCCTGCACAGAGTTTATTCGGCTAATTCTTTCAATATGCAACATGTATGTCGAAGGATTCTATGTGAAGGTCTCCGCGGTTATCGCGGGGGGTTAAGTGAGTTAAACAGTAGAAACTGCGATCTCCAGGCCCTGGTTCCTTAGGAGAGAAGAAGAAGTCGATTGAAGCCAGAATAAGGGTAATAGTTTATTCTGTATATAGAGGAATGGAGAATAAGCATAAAGAAACATTTTGACTTCGGAGCGCACGACCAGCCTGGAGGCTAGTCGGGTCCTAAGTGCCGGCTTCGCAGCAGGCATCCCAGCAGCTAACGTGAGCGGTTGGCCTACGCGTGCAGGCGTGCTATTCGTTGCCGGGCCAGGGGCCAGCTTTGATTGGCTGTTCCCAGAATTCGAAAGCAGCGGCAGTAAGCTTTTGGCAAAGTTCATTTCGACGCGAGCTAGTCACAACACGGTCTTCCCTACTTGACTATCAATATATCATTATGACCCCGTCAGCGATCGCATCAGCCGAACCTGACGGCCATAGTCTACGCGGCCTCTAAACGTTTCTCCTTGGTTCAACTTGCAGCGGCCTGTCAACAATCTGGACGGATATTTTTTGTTTTTGCAACCTTGTCGGCGATCAGTTCAATCAGTAAGGAAGTATCTGGCTGCGTCTTCCGCAGTTCGGTGACGTCTGTGATGCCCACCCGCCTCCCCCCCCCCCGTTGGACCCTCCTCCCAAGAGCGACGGTTTTTTTCCCCTAAAAATCCAAAGGAGGTTTTTTCACTGTTTGCTCCTCCTCAACTATGTTCCACCTCATTGGTTCATGTCAGTTGGCCTCGCCAAAAAGTTATATAGTATTTTGCTGATACCCTAACATGTATGTACAAATAGGGAACTCAAAGGTAATCCACCTACATCTCCCTCAAATATACTTATTCTGATTTCTATTTCACTGCCTTTATTACATTCCCCCTTGATCTGTCTCCATGCTGACAATCCTTTAGGGTGCAGTGGATCCGTTCTTTCTAAAATAGTGTAGTGGTCGCTGCTGCCCGACGCCCACCTAACGCTTGACGCCACAGACAAGGTCGCTCAGAGCACAGGACCTAGCGCGAATTTACTTTTCGGCCTGCCTCCGACCAGACGTAAGCTGGCGCACGAGCCACGAACCGCCCACGCCAGTGTCTACCTTCGTGCGGTCCAACTAATCACTATCACGGCCGCGAGACAGAGCAAGGATTCGGCGACCGCCCCCGATTACTGAGGCCAGAACTCATTCAGCATCTGAGCGGGGCGGACGCCTTGAGGCTGCCGCGCTCTCACGGCGAACGCAACTTCAGGCCGAATCAACCTTTCTCCTATCTATTCTTCTATCCTTCTGCGGAATAAACTATTCCTATCAGTCTGGCCTTCCCAAGACTTCTCGCATCTCCTAAGGAACCGCGCCTGGAAGATCTCAGCCGTTACGGTTACGATAATTGTGCCTATCACATTCATAACAACTTCATTTCATCAGATGTTCACAAGCCTCGATGTTCAGTGGTTTGTCCACAAAATTACTTCCCAATCCTCGCAAAATTCCCACATAGTTGTCATCATTATTTTGTAATGTACAAATTTCCGAGACTCAATCCTCAGTAGGTTGCTTGCAGAATTCCGTGTGCTTTTTATGCAGATCGAGCTAGTGACCGGCAATTTGTGGTTAAATCGCAAATGGCTGAATGAGGAAGCGAAAGTAAGCCGCTCAAGTATCGTTTGTAAGGTCCGGCAAGGCAATTTACGTAAAACGGACATGGCCCAGCTTTATGGTAGTGGCTTAAGTTAATTGGAAAAACCTGTAGTGACCTCGCATTCTAAGTCGTGCTTTCCTCGCACGCCGCTGGGGCAGGCCACGCGCCTGGCTCTCGTGTCTACCAGCGTGTGCGCACTAGAGGGGTGACAAATCTACGGTCAAGGTCACCCTCTGTCTGTTTGAATTTGCCAGTTGCGTTCCAAGGCCGTTCCACAAAGGACCTTATTGCGGGGATGGCTAACGGTCAGACGCTCCCGGACCCGGCGACTTCACCCGCCGGGATGCGACTCTGGACTCGGCCCGCTAATCGCTGTACTGCACTCGTCCGGGAGTCAATTACCTATTAAATCAAACCTCCTAAATAATTAGCTACGGTTGTCGCCGGTTATTAAGCCCACGGTTAATAGGCCGAGCCGCGTATTAAGCCCAAATTAGCTTGGGACGGAATTTTACAAAGGAAAATCCACCGGCTTATAATCCCAGTCGCCGGCTACAAAGCCCAGTTTACCAACAGGATAGAGTGAGATTCTCACCTCTCTGCGTGCGCAACTGGCTACAAAATTTTGGCCAGAGCACTTGCGAGTGAAGTTTCCTCCAAAACAACTGACACAAGACCGCTTTTTTAAACGTGTCGCAAATCATTTTTGTTCGTTTTTGTTATGACGTAAAATACAGACAAACAGCGTTCTTTTCTTGTACATAACCAAGCTCTACACATAATTCAGTACGTATGTAATGTAAAGTGCCTATCCTGCGTTTAATAATCAAAAACAAGGACTCTCCGGTTAGTGCGCCCGCCGCTTATTAAGCCCAGTTTGGTCTGTGCCCGAGGTGGGCTTAATAACCGGCGACTAATATATTACTCACAATCTACTCCTTTTGCATGTAATGAAATCATCCATAACACTCTGTCCTTCAACGCCTAATATTATTGAATAGTTTATGACCGTTGGGGTACGTTCTATCATCTATTATCCGGCCATACTACTTCGTATCCCACAAACCCTTGCAACCGCGCTCTTCGGGTCCGGTTCCGTATGGGCAGTGGGACACCAGATGGAAGTAATAAGCTGTTCTGTACAGAAGTAGTGGGGAATTGGTTGGACGAGTGCGCGTTTGCAGCCGCGAAGGCCGGTGTCCAAAGTGTGAGAGCGCAGGGATCATCACAGCGTCCACAACTGCGATCATGTGTGAATGAGCCACAGGGAGAGTCAAGCCGGTGCGGTCTTCTGGTCCGGTTCCATATGGGAAGATAAGTGGGACACCAAGTGGAAGGAATAGTGTATGCTGTACAGAGGTAGTAGAGAATAGGTGGGAGGAAATTGGCATTCGGACGGGTGCATGACCACCCGCGAGGGGACCGGTGTCCGAAGTGTCTAAGCGTAGAGGTCATCACAGTGAGGGCGATTAAGTAAGTTAAACCCTGGGAAGGTCAGAATGGTAGGAAGAGTATACTCTGTACAGAAGGAAGTTGAGAATAGGCAAGAGGAAATTGACTGTCAGACGTCCGCACAACCGCAAGCCAACGAACGGCGTCTGAAGTGACCAGAGCGTAGGGGATTGCCGGAAACCCAGCGTAGGCTTTGTTCCTGCAGCCAATCAGGAAATGGTGCACTCTGGTGGGTTCGAGTTCTCAAGGGCCTAATGTCTAATCTCGCGGTAGAAGCTCGACCTTGAGGCTGGCGTAAGCGACCGGTACACGTGCACTCGTTGGTAGCAGTGAACCTTCACGCGCTGATCGTCTGCGCGGAGTGAGTCACCACAAGGTCCTGTGTGAGTCAGCCTTGAAGATGATTGGCCAGACTGGTGCGTGCACACTGCTAGCAGCCGTGAGAGATGAAAGATTAAGCGCTGCACACGAGGTTAGGTCACTACAGCCTCAGCAAAGATTCCATGCATTGCTTGCTGATAAAAATGCAGACACTCGTATACTTAGGAGCTTCCAGCTTGCGAACGTTCAGATATAGGAACGAAGAGGACGGAAAGTCCCGTTTGTGCTCGCTGGGTTCCGGTAAGTTTAAGGATAAGAAAGCATGTTTATTGAGTTATAATAATGTTAACTTTAGGATGCAAATTTGAATTAAGTAAAGTGTCTCGTTAAATTATGTTGGATGAACACTTGAAGATATATCAGCAAGCATATAAGGTACCCAAAGTTTAGCCGAGTTCCTCACAATTAGGTCACGCCATAGCAAAAAGTTGGCGAAACTCTTATCAGTGCTTTTATGTAGCGTTTGCGTTAGGTGAGTGCAGAGTGCGTACATTAATGCTGAAGTGTCTGAAATTTTTTGCAAAATAATAAGCCAAATCAGAAGAAGAAAAAAAGATGCAACCACTAGAACAAGAGTTTTATTTTCCTGACGTTTTGGATTCCGTCGGGAATCCTTAATCGTAGGTAATGGTAGCATAGTCTGAGTAATGCGCAGATAGGGGTGATATATGCACAAATTGCACGGTATTTATAGTTCATAGTGTTCATCCGCGTGCGTACTATAATTAGCCGCTCACGTAGCAACCGCCTGGGGTCTTAATTGGTGTGGTGATGGTTTGACACTTCGCGTTCGACTCATTAATTGCCGCAATTTCCTTGTCCGTGTTGGACGCGGGCTTGGTAATGGCGTGACAAATATGCTCGCTGTCGTCAGAGTTGTTTTAATAGGTAGCATGGAAACGCCAAATCGTTAGGCTTGTTGATGGACTGAGGGCCTGAGAAACATGACTCGAGCAGCTCGCGGCTCACATGGTCGTCACCTCTTGCGAGGATTTCGGCCTCGTCAAACTCGAAAATATGGCCGGGTCCCGTCGAGTGAGCTGCGACCTGGGAGTTGGCGTCTCTCTTCGTAACCGCCGCTGCATGCTCGACCATTCGCGTCCAGAGGAGTGGATAATTATAGTACGAACTATAAATAGTGTGCAACCTCTGCATGTTTCACTTCTATCTGCGTATGACTCAGACTATGCTACCATTACCTATGATTAATGATTCCCGACGGAATCCAAAACGTCAGGAAAATGAAACTCTTGTTCCCGTAGTCGCATATTCTTCTTGTGAACTGCTTGCTGGAACTCGCATATTTTTGTCTATTGGCAGTAAGCCAAATCTGACATGTCCGGCCATTCCTCTATAAAGTACAAACGCCGAATGAACTAATAGCTTCCCCTCAATGTCCTCTATTTACATGGGTTATCCATTGGGTTTAAAGTGGGTTTTTGTTCAGAGCATCGTGTGCTGCTAACCACGTCAGTCAGATTGATACAGTTGCCAACTTATGTGAAATTCCCCGACCATCCAATTGAGGATAAGGAGCAAGAACAAATGAAACACATTCAAATATCTTTTAAATGGGTCATGACAGAAGCGAAAAAATGCGCTAAACGAGCAAAATTGTGTTTTAAAATTACTTTTCAAAATTACTCTTTTTTAATGCCCAAACAGTAAATTCGATTGAATTTTTTCTTTCAGTGTGTGTATTCCACTTCCTCTTGAAAAATCCTGACTTTCCGTTAAAGCTCTTAAATATTCCTTAGTCTAATTTTCAGGTGGCACGCAGAATTAAATTTTATGCAACCTCGGGCATTTTCATGTTACTACACAAGCTTGCCAAATATTGTCATCTGTACCCTATTTGAACTTCGAAGATTACAGTAGGGGCTTTCCCCAAGGTCTCTGCACATGACACGCGCGTTTCTGAATTTACCCAACCGAAGACACGGTCAGTTCTGGGAACTGGCAGTCCTTCACATGTCTTTTTTCGGAAATCGAAATAACTTCCACCTGTGACCACATTTGCTACAACTGTATTTTTTTATTTATTGGTAGGACCAAATCCTACCAAAATGTCCGCACCGGCTATGGAACAACTTTAGCTGACTGCTTATGGCAAAGTTTCTCAGGGTGGCATTTTGCCTTAGATGCTATGTGCCCTTGGGAAGTTGTGGTGACTCATTCCGCGTAGGCGCTCACGCGCGAGGGCTCGCCGATACTGAGGAGTGCATATACATTGATTTCGGCCTCTGGGAGCGTCAATTGCAGGTGTCTTTCTAACCCGGCCTGGCCAATCACCTTTCAAGGTTGACTCACACAATGTCCGCTCTTTGTGGCCGTTGGGATGACCGCCGTTGGGATGACCGCACTTCGGACACTACCGCAGTTAACAGTGCCGACAGTTAACTTCTCCTTACCTATTCTCCATTCCTTCTGTACAGAATAAACTGGTCCTACCACGCTGGCCTCACACTTCGTGTCTTGCTACAAGGAACCGAGCCTGAAGAGCGCAGCTGCTAAGGTTTCTTTGATTTACCTAATCCTCCGCGATAAAGTTATTTAACTTCGAAGCGCTCATTATTTAGCACTCGCTGATTTATGCGAAAGGCTCTAGGATTTCCACTGCGAGCCTTACGGACTTCTACAGAACAGTAGAAATCCTGGTGTCCTTCCGAGACAGTCATGTCACCTCTATTTTTGACACGCCCTCTTACTTGCGGCCGAGCGGTTGGCTGAAGAATCGATTGGCTTGTGTTTGTGAACAGGAAGGTAAGGCGATTGGATGATAGGGCACTTAAAGGTGTATTTGCTCTGTCAAAATTAAATAAAATTTTCTGACCCAGTGAGTAGGCGAAAAGTCTTCGGCTTGAACTTTCACCCATGCATCGCTTGCTTGCACACGATGGAGCAGGAGTCGTCCTGAATCTTAGGCCATCGCAGACCATTCCCCTGAATTTGCTTTTGTGGCTAGTATACTGATCAGCGTTTACGCGTAAGCATGTTAAATAAACCAGGCACTTTAGCAGTTTACGCAATTAGATAGTACAGTAGTCGCTGGCTATTAAGCCCATGGTTAATAAGCCCACCGCTTATTAAGCCCAATTTGGTCTGGGCCCGATGTGGACTTAATAACCAGCAACTGCTGCATTAAGCCCACGGTTAATAAGCCCGCCGCTTATTAAGCCCAATTTGATCTGGGCCCGAGGTGGGCTTAATAGCCGGCGACTACTGTACTACCGTTTCTGCAGCGTGATATCGTAATGGTTGACTCCTTCGGTGCGGTTGAACTGAAGTTCTGCGTATCATAGTTATTGAGCGCCGAGACGTGATTGTTTAACGCGAGATACGACCCCCAAATCGGATGGGGAGAGTTTCGTTATGAAACACGGCTGAGCTGAACTGATTATCGACAGTAACCGATGAGAAACTGTCGGTCATCACATTCTTCTTATCGATCCCCTCCTTTTAGCTGAATGCTGACGCATAACTCTGTACCTAAAAAGCAAATATAGCAGACAATAGATGAGAAGTAAACCTGCGTAATATTAAGAACCCAAATGAGATAATTTGAAATGCCTTGGATCAGAATATATGCCTGAGTCCACGTGGTTCAGCAGCAGCGTCGGCATTTACGCTTCAATTGCAGGTAAAGACGGTTTACTTGCATACTTCAGTCTCTATCGCGTGAGTGGTATTGGACAACCGACAGGAGTCTCCACCAATAAATTGTCTATTTCGTGAAATTTCACCCCCATTTGTGAAATATGCTTTCGGTTCGAACTTATTAATTTTGATTGCAATATTGATTAGCGCGCGAATGAATCTCAATATATTTCGGTCACCTCAAAATGCCGGCTTTTGAACAAGTTTCCTGTTGACCACCAGCAATAAGTATATTCTGTAAAAAATGTCTACTTAAGTAGTATGTCTTTTTCTCACTCATTTTTACTGCCCTACTAACTTCAACTATATGTTATGGAAAAAATGCACAAATATTTTCTTTCTTGTACTCGTTTCGATAGGAAATTGCGCCTTGTTCTAATTTCATACTTGAATAAACGGTATTTTTCGGTTTAAAAAATTCTAATCATGAGTTGTTAAGACCCTAAGGAGTGCATTCATAAAGCAACGTAGTTGTTCATTTGTAAATACTGCTTATAAATTATACACCTTGGTTCATATCCACAGCAAAATTTTATGAGAACTATATGACTTCAGAAGAAAGAGGAGCGTTCACCTCTCCCGGTGAACGCACATCTTTCTTCTTATCCACCACCCGGGAATCGAATTTTCAGCACTATATGACTTCCCCACTTTGTAGGGAAATATTTACTGATGTTAAGCTGGAATGTATATAGCATATACCTTGTGACGTAGAATTCAAGTGTAACGGCTGGAAGGGTTCAATTTTTGCGGAAATTTAGAAACTTTGGAGGTTATTATTAACTCGGGGCTGTTAAAATTCAATTTTAACCATAATATTGCACACATATTCTTCACGAAAATTAAGCACTACTGTGTTCTTGCAGATGTCGGATGAAGGGATCCTAAGATGTTTACTTTACTAAGTTCTGCAAAACGAAAACTCTACAACAAGCGCGCACTGAGATATTTACTCTGCTGCTTAAAAAACCCTGACAAAATGTGAAGCGCGTTTGCAGGAGCACTGGATGACTACGTATATGCAATCATAGCAGGAAAGGTTATGTTCGGAGACAGAACAGACGAACAGGAAGTGACAGAGCAGCGGACAGAGCATCACAAACAACTATCAATATCGATCGATTAGCAAACTACGATATTTCGTCACTGGGCTTCCCTGGCACCTCCCTGTTAGCAGTGACACGAATCAATTGGATCGCATATGAGCAGTTATAGCATTAAGATGAAGGTTATCGCCTGTTAGCGAAGTGAACACGTTTTCTAGAGGAAAGAAGGCACGCACTTAGACCTATACAGTTCCTACGATCGGTTGAGCGACCAGTAGAGAATCTGTTGTGATGTTTAGTCTTCAAATCCCCATTTGAGGTTGTGTAGGTTAACCTTCTATTTTCCCCAGTAATCCTCATTAAGGCAAGTGCTTAGTATTTTCGAAAAATCACAAGGTCCCGACTTTACTTCTCAGCTAGCACATGAGAAGCCTTTTTAGCTCACGGCATTTTGATTTGCATCACCACGGTCATTTTAAATTAGGAGGCGATTAAATCTGACATGAATGTTGTATTTTTTTCCTAAATTCTAACATTTTAGATTAGGCGGCTCTATTGCCCGATCCAAGTGGAGGGAGAAAACGTCGGTCTAGACCCCAGCTGTACGGCTTATGAGCCAAAAGGTTCAACCAACGACGCAGAGACGACCTGTCTCAAGAATGTGTAGGATGAGTCATCGTAACTGTAACCAACATTCGTGCGCATTTTGGTCCCGAGTGGGCAGAGAACTCATAAAAACAGGCTTGGCAGTGTCGCAGTTAGGACTTAGCACAGTAGAAAAGGGAAGGCAGTGGGACATCTCGCGTGCAAGCTGCTACAGGGTGGAAGAGTCCACCACGAAGGAGGGGGAGGGTGAAGATCAACTGCGTATTAGGTTTTCGAGCCCTTCAGTCCTGATCAGGATGCTTTTTAGAGATGTGTGATCAGTCTTATATTAAAGCTGAAGTAGTAAGGAGAAGCCACGTTAAGAACGCTACAACTGACAGTCCCCTGATTTACTACTCACGAGCCGAGTCTACACGGGAATGAATAACAAAGACTTCTCAATCAAATGTTGGTGTAGCGCGACATTTTATACTTTATTTGATTTCGTTGATGGGTTGAAAACTAAATTTTACTACCTGAGTGGAATGGTCTTCTTTTGACGGCAATTGCAGCATACTGAATCCTTGGAGGGGCGAAATTAATATATGGTAAAAAGGGGAAACCTTCTCAGCTCTAAACGAGGCAGTTCTTCCAATGAGAGCAGCGACTTTCCAAGCCTAGCGAATGTGCTCGCAACTCCGGTTAGAGTGAGTAAAAAGTTGGCCAGGATTAAATCAAAAGAAGTGGGCACCGTGGTATACGGACTGCTGTTCGACTGTAGCTAACACAAATAAAAGTGCGTTTCTGATTCCAATTGACATTGGCCCTGAGCCAGCGCAGACGGCTTCGTCCAGGCCCGAGTCTATGACAGCTTGTATCCACCAGCCAGAATTGCGATTCCTGTATTCTTTGCTCAGTATCCTGTCAATTGGAGGATGTGCACCCCCACTGCCTGCGAGCGGTTCCGCACGTATTCCACTTACCGTAGTCTGACCGACTGCAACAAGTGCGGACACGCATTCTAACGCTTACGATAGTACATGCCTCCTCTAGGAAACATGAAAATTAATGGTTGAAGTTCCGAATATAGACTTTATCATTCATTCTTCTTTGTAGGACTTATGCCCTTTCAGTGAGTGGAATCAGTGAATACGATGAGATGGCCGTTACCGACGTGAACTGAAAGGGCTTTGTGCGCGACCTATTTTTGTGAAATCCTGATTTATGTGTTTGTGGGGACAGACCGCGGAGACGAGGCCACCGGTCATGTCAATCCCTGCGTCCCTTACCCGCTGCACCAGGCAACTGAACGGTGTGGACGGCGGACGACAGTCCAGCGCACTTTTCCCAATTTAGACAACCGGACGTACTTGAAAATATCAAGGTGCGTTAAGGGCGGTGGCTTCGAAGGTTGCCAACTGATCGGGTAATCATTACCACGCGGTCAGCCCAGTGCGTGTTTTTGTGAGGTAGCTGACTGACGGACTGAGTCCGGCTGCAATGACCCCTTCTTAATGTGGCCTCTATAGCACTCCCACTCTAAAACAAGTGTGTTGGTACGCTTATAAGGCGACTTCGACAGCGCTAGCAGCCTCTTCAGGTTGGGGCCTAAACATATTTGTTTAAATAAACAGGGGAACATGGCTGGCGCTACGTCGACGTCTCAGCACATTTTCCTCCCTCTAGGCAAACTGACGCGCTTGAAGTTACCACGGTGTGCGTTAAAAGCAGCGGATTTGATGGTCGACAACCGACGAGATAACTCGGACCTCGCAGTCAGTTCAGTTTACGTTTGCACGGAATGGGCAACTGGTAGACTGAGTAATGGTTCCTTCTTAATGTGGCCTCTATACCACTCTCACTTTGTGGAGCGGATATGACGGTTCCAGTCATGTCAGCTAATTGCGACCGCTCACCGCTCCGAACCCGTGGGGGTGAGAAGAGCATGTGGCAGATGCCGCGCAAGTCTACTACCACCACCACCACTACAATATAATTCACGTGCAAGTCACTGTCGCTACGCCACCTTGCTGTAGGGCACACGGTGGACCTCGTCGAAATCGACGGTATAACTGTTGCATTCGGTACTTTGTGTCCATGGTCGCACGAAAGCAGCAGTTACGGCCAGAGCAAGGGAACATATTTCAAAACACCACTAAATGCATGTCTCTCCGGTGTTTTTGAACGCATTCACTTTAGAAATTATCATCTATGCCGTCGCTAGATACCTTCCAACGGACTGTATTCGTCACAAGGTGAAAAGGTATAGATTGTCTGTAACCATTCAAGTTCCAAATGGAACGGCTCTGAAGGGAGGGAAGTGCTGGATAGAAGAAGCAAAAGAAGAATAAGGAGGAGGAGTAGGAGTAGGAAGCTGAAAACAGCGACAGGAAAGGAGTTTATAAAAAAATAAGCGTTGCACTAGCGCTGTTCATGGCGGTGATTGCATCGTTTTTTGACATAGAGCCGAGCACAAGAAGCTGTACACGGCTTCTGTTACTGCATAAGTGGGAAACAGAGGACAGTGCATGTCAAAATATGTGGAGGTAAGGAACAACGCTGTGTGGTAGGCCGTTTGCAGGACAAGTATTGCTCCGAAGGATTGACGGTTGGTTGGGTGCCAATAGCAGGACAGTAACCACAAGAGGTGAAAAAAACCCAACGAGCGGTGGGAGGCAAGATGTCCTTCGTGGGAAGATTGGCGAACATATAAGGACCGAGGTCAGCTGGCGCCGAGTCGGAAGCAGCAAGTTGGGGTAGGCACCAATTAATTACAGATTCTTTGGGTAAGCTCTCGCTGCGAACAGTGAAAAAAAAGAAACGAAGAAAGGTTCATTATTCTGTGATAGGCATCATGTTAGTTTCGAGCGAGTGATCCCGTACGTCAAAAACGTCTCGGAGGCGGTCGGCCGCCTTCTAGCGCCACTTAAGGTTGGAGTCGCACACAGACCGGAGGCAACCATAAGGAGGCAGATAATGAAACCGAAAGACCCACTGCCACGGCAAGAAACATCTGGTGACGAATCCGCGATGGATCTCGCAACGTCAGGCGAATAAAAGTATTGTCCCAGCGATCGAGTCGTCTTCTTCTTAATTACTTCCTGAGACTCGCATTCTCGCTTATATTGGTAGTTTAAAGGTTAAGCAACAGTAAATGAGATGCAAACGATTGCCCGTTTGTGTGGTGACAATATAGTCAACAACATCCGGAATCCTCCTGACCGAGTTTAAACTGTCAAGCTGGGGACTAACGTGTATTGCGGAATAACGCCAACACAACTTCTGATCAAAGAATTTATCACAAGATTCGATAAAAATGCATGGACTCAAAAAATAAAGAAATCTGAAGTACTGTTCTGTTAGGAAAAATTCCGAGCGAATAAAACTAAGGTAAAGCTTGATAAGTATTGATGTTCGGTTTCAACCAAGACACCTTCATAAACAAATTCAGGCCGAACGCAATGAACCCAGTTTCTATTAAATGACACACATTTACCTAAGAACTTCGGGAAAATGAAAAGTAAGAAGATCGGAGCGTCAAATACACCTGCGAAAAGGCCATAATTCGGGCTGGAATAAATTATTCTTTGCAGACTTAAGTCTGTATGGATAAATATGTAGACGTAGTTCTTCATATCACAATAAGCATTAACGACTGGGAATCGTCAGGTGATAACAGTTGTTATACAAGGTCGGTAAGAAAGCTTACCAGGGGCTCCAGTTCCTTGGGGTCGATGAGGTCAAAATAAGTGACGAAATAATAGAAGTGTTTGTAGCAGACGTTAACATGTGCTTCCTAGATAAAAAAAAGATTAATACACTCAACCCCAGAAATCTTAGATAGCCTACCGCACCAATCTCCATTAGTCGGTCGAAATGGTGAATGTAGACGTGAACAAAGACACGATAAAGACGACTCATAATCTTTTTCACAACATTGTGGTAGTTCTTGGGGAAGGGAACGTCCATAGAGGTAGGGAACAGGACAGGATCATTTATTTGTTCGTCGATCCAATCCATTAGCAACCCAATATAATCAGGTGCAGAGACGGGAGTGGGTTTCCGATAACGGTTGTTATCCCGCCAATGGTACTCGAACTTTTTGCCACCAGTCATACGTGGGCAAGTCTCCGCTGTACACCGATCGCATATTGTGCCGTAAATCAGGTTGATGCGATTGTAAAAATCTACTACTGTAGGAAAAGGGAAGGCACCGAAGTTTTATATTGTGATATATGCTGGTTATCTTACCATGCACAGCAATCCAGTCATTGAGTTCTTCATCAGCCGGCTTCTTGACCGCCTCACGCAAGTCGACTCCAGCGCTCAAGGAGGCTTCTGCCTGCTTGTGCAGATGATATCGAATGGTTTCTGGCGGAAACTTCTTTTTTGGCCGGAAAGTCTACAAAATCGAAAAACGAAAATTAAAAAAACTGTTTTTATTACCGACTAATGCATATTTTAAAATTCACATAACTTTTTCTGAGCAAACACAGTTGCAAGTGTAGGGGACCGTACCAAAGCGGCAAGGTACCATGTGAGATCCAAAAATAGACTGGAAACACTTCAAGCATGCCGAGTTCTGAAATTATAAATTATGCCTGTTCCGAAGGGTAGCTGCTCAGAAGTTATAGCAGCATTGGCCACCATAACTGATTAGTTTTGAAACTACTTGTATAAAAGCACGACTAAATATAGGGACCAGGGTTCAAGTGCATCGTAAATTTTGAGAAGCCGATAACAGGCCTGTAAAGTTCTACGTATTGTACGCTCCTTCTCTTAGTTGTGTAGATTGCTGTATCTGTTGGAATCCGCTTCGGCCATGCGATCAGGGATGAATAATTCTATATCCCGATAGCATAGCCGAGGTAAATTAAAGTTGAAATAGCAGTGATACACTGTTGGGCAGAATTCGGTACTTTTATTGGCTGAGCCGGCGGCCCCGCTCGATTAAACGAACTCCATCGACGCCTGAGCGGCTGCATGTGTAAGTGCACTTAGACTCAACGCGGGCAGTCGGAGAGTTCCCCTCTAGGAGAATTTCTGCGATCCACCATCTCCGGTACTTTTCAACCTAATCAGCTCGAGATTCCAACCATTAGATGCTTGCGTAGGGTGATTTACAAGATGAAACATCGAAACAGCCGTCCGTTCTTGCGTGGCCATGGGAGTCAGCCGTGTCACAGCGCACGAGTGCATGCGGGTGCGAGCAGGTGATGGTATATCGTAACGAATCATCCCGGACCATGGATGTATGAATGTACCAAAGTCACAGATAGCGCAGGTCCGAATGAGGATGGTGTGAACGTTCGTTAAGGAAGATGTCGGTGTTATTTCTCATCCCCTTCACTGACAGCACTTCCCATCATAACGTTTCGTACCCTATCGTCATTTCCTTACCGTCAGCATCCCATGGCCCTCATCCGCAATTGCTCACAGCGCTGCACTCCCCACCGGTATCTAACTAAAATTATGAGACTATCCCTCACTCCAAATGTATAAATTGTACAAGTCCTTGGTAACTTTTTGTATTGTATCCTTCCCCTCCGTACTGTTGTCGAACTCTATCGTGACTTATATTTACTGTAGCTACATCGTTATTCCGCGTTCTCTCTATGTGTTTGTGTGTTGTTGTGATTAAAAAAACCCGTTCGACGTTACATCTGGAGACCTTAACAGGTAATATACTCCTTTAGGTGTGTGCCAACCTCGACAACATAGGCCCGCTACGATGCAGATTAAACTTGACTACGACACGACAATACACATTAGGAGGGGAGGCAAAACCTAATGACTGCAACGTTTGAGAGAATGTACCTTCACGCGCTAAACTTATGGCGGGAGGAAAGTAATGGAGTCGACTCGGTAAACACTAGGCAAAGAGTCGTAACACAGCCAACTGTATGGGCGCGCACAAGGGTATGTTCACGTGTGGGAACTAGATCGGGGTACCTTGTACGCTTCGGCGACAAAAGTGATTTGGGTAATTATGTGTGCTCGTAGTTCGCTAGGATAACCCAGACCAAGATAGCGATTTCCTAGAGAATATCTAGAAGAAATCTTATAGTTCACTCTAGTGCAAAAAACCTCTTCCTCGACCTGGTCGGCGGAGGCTACAACCAGTTTTAACCTCCGCCACACACTGCATGGAGTACAGCCAGCACTGAATGCAAGCTGCAAAGGAATTAATCTTGCAAGAAATTGCTATCGAGGAAATGTTATCATGTTATATAAATTTTTTGACTTGAAGCTAGGGAAAAAGCAAATAAAATACAAAATGATAAAGCTAATAGAAACCCGGCCGCTGGCTTTATTTATAGGCTTAAGATGAAATTTACCTTTTGTTTCACAAATATTTCCTTAAAATTAGAGAATGCCATTCCCCAAACAGCGCCAGTACTTGATTGGGCCGTTCGAAAAAGCAAAAACGCACTAGCTAATTAAAAGACTCACGTAAACAGTTCGGAAAACACAGATTCTTTTCAAGTTATTTTTTATAGTACCTTAATTTGTCCATAAATAGTTCAACAAGGACTTTTTTAAGATAAAAATGTATCTTGAAGTACAATTTAATAACGATTCCGATAACTAAGTCTAATATGTAAGTATATATTATACGAGAGAGAGAGAGAGAGAGAGAGAGAGAGAGTGCAGTCGATGCTGCGGGAAGTCGACTATCAATTAGATCCTAACTCATGCTCAAGTCATTGCACCAGCCTGCTACGAGCATAAGTTGGACAAAATCAAAACCAATGGCCGAACTTTTGCGTGCAAAACCGGAAGAAATCGGTAGCTCGCAAACTAATCTGGGTGCTCGACCGACACAAAGATTTATCAAGTGACTTTCAATGGCTACACAACCCGCAATTGCATATTCCCATCATTTATGCATTAAAGATATTAGTTTCTAGTGAATACACGTTCCTTTAACACTTCAACCTACTAAACTCCTCATATAGTTAACGACTGTTTACAAGGTTAACATTTCTACATGCACGTACAGGCCGCACTGCAGCTTCCCGCTTGCTGGCTTTAGAAATATGATGCACCAATAAAATCAGCAGTATAGACAGAAAGTGAATTAGTAGAAATAGGAATCCCAGGCACCTTGTGTTGGTGTCAGCTGCTGGCATGACATGTTGTGCACAAAAACCTCACTCTCCTCTTTCGATGAGTTGGATAGCTTTCTCAGTTTCTTGCCCAGTTCGACATCTCTTTACGTCCGTAGATCTCCGGACCGTTTGGTGATCACCTGTCGCAACAGCATATTCGGGCGTTGACTAGTCTATGTGCATTCAAGCGAAGACTGCACATTTATCTTAACACTGAATCTGTTAACCGTTTGTTTTCCTCATCTTTTCCGGGCAGCTTTCTCCACGATCCCGAGAAAGGACCATCGGGAATTTAGGATCCCTTCTTGAAACTACCTTCCTCTGACTCGTGTCCCCCGGAGTTAGGAAGCAGTTTTGATGGCTCTCTTTTCGCTGGTCATCAACCATCATCAGGGCCTTATATTTGGTCACATCTCAGACATCCCCAACGATGGTCTTGTAGATTTGACGGACTTTTGGATCTCATACGGCAGTGCCCATCACGATCATAAACTGGTGGGTTCCCTATGTTCCATTATGCCGCACCGGTTCGGGAACCCGAGTGTAGTGCCGGGAACCCGTCTATACCAGTACTGTTTCGTTAATACCTATTGTTCTGCCCCACGCTCAGCTTCGACTGCGTTTGCTTCCAAGCCCCCCCCCCCTTACTAACAGAGGCAGTGGGTACCAGAACACATAGTCAGAATCTTGATAACGATGTGGCTCCTCTGTGTGTGCCCTTGAATTTCACCTTCCGCAGGACACTGCTATATTCTTTTTTTCGAATCTAACAAATTCGCTTCCAAACAGTTATACTCATCTTGTAGCTATAGACTACGGATACTGTTTGTTAAACCAATTATTTCCAGTACTTCGTGTTATCGAATTTTTGGTTTATTGATGAGGCCCATTGGGCCTGAAATATACAACTTATTATTATTATGATTCTATCCTCTCCGATAAGTTCGGTGCACTGCTTGATTGTCTGGCCCAAAACCCCGTTGTATTTGCGCAGTCGAAGATGGCAGTCCTGGAGAAGTGCCTGAATCATTCGCCTGCCATGATCTGCCACCCACCGTACCGAAAGTTTGAATAATGATACCACTAGCGTCACTTCCTGACCAACGGATATCCTCGAAATTTCATCGAACGCAGCAGACAGGTCCGATCGAATGGAGAGCTGGCAGCCGAGCAACCGAAATTATGGCGTGCGCTACCATACATTGACGGCGTTTCGAAGGCAGTCTCCCGTTTATTAAAACCCCTGGGGATCGGCATCACCCACCGACCAGAGGCAACAATACGAAATCTCGTCATGCGGCCGAAGGAACCCCTGCCCGAGGTGAAAACACAAACTTCGTTTACCGGGTCAAATGTGATTCCTGCGGGTCACCTATGTCACAGAGACTGGAAAGCGGTCGCCAACCCGGATGACAGAACACAGCAGAGCTGTAGGTACGATGCAGCGACTTTCGTTGGTGGCGTAACACTGCGCAAATTCCGGACACAAATTCGCCTTCCAGAATGCCGAAATTCTGGTCGAGGAAATGACCGCGTGGTGAGGGAAAAAATCGAGGCCGGGAACACGGGGACAACGTCCATTAACCGTTGTGTGTCGCTTCCCACAGCCTACCAAGCCCTCCGAAAGAAACTCAATGAAGGGAAAAGTGAACACCAAATATGACGGAACGTGAATCCGGGCCCTAACGAGACCATGGTGGACACACAAGTAACCGCACCACAATCGGATGGAGCAATCATCAGCTTAACCGCTTCATCTGCTCATTCTGTAGGTGCGAAAACAGCTGGAACTGTGAACACAAACAGAATCACCGCCCCGGGACGGCAACTTAGAGCAATGACAGCGGCACAGGCGCGAACAGCAGAATCCGACGGGAGACCCCTTGACTGAGAGTAATCCGCCTCAAGGTGTAAATGATTGAGCATCCCTCCAATGTCCCGCCGCACTTCCTTTGCATTGGCTTAAACCTTTTTGACCATGACTGTCACCTACTATAAATACTGTGAGGCGCGGTACAACCCCCACTTCTGATGACGGAAGCCTGTACGCTTTTGAAACGTCAAGAAAGTAAAACTATGGTTCCCATGATCGCCTCTTCTTTTCATTTATGCCCAGGGACTCGGATTTTCGCTTCTATTAGCAATATTTTTGGGCGCCAAGCGCTTCAGTCAGCACGACTTTGGGAAATATTTTCCCTTCGCTTGTCTTCAACATACGCGCAGATACAATTCTTCCACAGATGCCTTGACAACCATGTACTTTCGAAAAGCTTGTCTTACAGACCATCGGTGAACACAAGTCTGGCAAAACGGTGGGTGACAGATCATGGCAGGCGAATGATTCGGGCACTCCTGCAGGACTGCCATTTTCGGCTGCGCAAATACAACGGGGTTTTGAGCCAGGCAATCAAACAGTGCACTGAACTTATCGGAGAGGATGGAGTCATGCTCTTGCAACAGGTGATCACCAAACGGTCCCGAGATCTACAGACGAAAAGAGATGTCGAACTGGGCAAGAAGCTGAGTAATCTATCCAACTCATTGAAAGAGAAGAATAAAGTTATTGTGCACAACATATCTTCCTAGCAGCTGACACCAACACAAGTAAAAGTGCTGAGCTACGAAGCTTGCTTCAACACTACGGATGCCGATCCAATCAACCACGTCGCAACGGTCAAATCTATTCTTAAACAAAACGGGGAATCTGACGAGACGCAGCACCTCATTCGGCAACAGGTAACAACCTTGGTGATGGTGCACAAACCGCGCGCAATCATTACCCGAGCAGAGGAGAGTGCACTCAAAACACTTAGGGCTGACACCAGTATCGTGATTCTCCCTGCAGATAAAGGATGTTCCACTGTGGTGTTGGATAAGAGTGACTACATTTAGAAGGCCAACGCCCTGCTGGAGGACCGGCAAGCGACCTTCCATGTGACGATACACCGATGAAGAAGCTGATGGCACAACTGGACAAATTGCTCTCCGAAATGCAAATTAGCAACGCGATCACCAGGTGGGTACGACTGGCCATCAAGCCAACAGATGCGCCCGTAGCGAGGTTCTATGGTCTACCAAAGGTACACAAAGCTGGAACTCCCCTCCGGCCGATCATGTCATTGTGTGGAGCACCAACATTCAATTAGGCTAAATAGTTATCTCAAAATCTAAAGCCATATATATATATCCCGATCCTCATCCCCCAAAGAAAACGAAGAAGAAAATAAGGCGCTGTCGTAGACCACACTGTAATTGTGCTGACGTTTCGGAAATGTACTATTTTCCATCATCAGATTGGTGAGTTGTGTGGTTATGCTTGCCGAGAGTTGTAATGCCGCGCCGTCCATCTGGTGTTGTGGCGATGGCTGACGCACGAGCTCTGAACTTCGTGCTACACGTGGATTGGCTGCGGCAACTCTGTTGTGGGTGGCTGGCGCCCGTGTGTGTCATCCGTTGCCTGTCGGTATGTCGTTAACGCGTCTCAGTTAACCTGACCGGTAGTGTGACCACTGTCTGACCTCCCCTCTGAGCCGGATGCGCTGATTAGCCCTCGTTCCGGGTCCGGTGTCCGTCGGTCGGTAGGTGAGTCATCTCGGTCATGTGCGCGGCGAAGTATCCTCCGAACATCCCTACAGAACATCCCTACAGACCTTACAAACATCCCTACAGACCCTACAAGATCACAGTCGATATTTCCCGCGCTCCTCCTAGGGCAGTTTTACATCGATATCCCCCGTCAATTACGGCCTAGGACACTGTGGCTTAGACCGTACGTATATAATTTTTTTCTGCGTCTCTGGAATTATTTTTCTCGCGTGGAAGAACGTTTGAAGTCGGAATTTAAGAAGATTTTTTCCAACCAATTTCTACTGAAACGCAACTTCTTCAAACCAACAGATTCGTAACAAATTCGTGGCCTAGTAAAAGACATTGACAAGATCCGAATATTCTCGAGATCTTCAAAGGCTGAGCCATTTCCCAATATTGAATACATTTTTACAAATAAATTTAAAGTGCTAATTAACAAATAACTAAAGTATTTGTTAAGTTAACTCTGATTATTTGTCGTAAGTCACATTCTGAAAATCATATAAACTGGTTTTTTCTGATCGTAATAATTAGCCCAGTTTGTTAACCATTTTTAAGGGCTTTTAACAACCAACTGCGATAGGCTGACTTTTTCTAGATCTTCTCACATTGAAATCATATTTCCATTAAATTATGAGAACAAAAATTATAGCTCATCGTAGGATATCTGCCCCCAGACGCAAGCGGTGCCTGACCACACCTAATAGTCAATGCCTTGATATCAACATTCAGCCCATTGTCAAGGCTAAGAAAATTGATTTATCTGCATTACAGCACTGTAATGACTTCATGCTGAAGTTTGAATCTGTTTTGTCAATACTAGGGAACCTATTTGAAGGTCAGTTATCTTATGTACATTCCCAAGACTGTAAAAAGCTAGACTCCCTCGTCCATCTAATAACCAAGGAAGATTTTGGTAGACAAAAGCGTAATTATAACTTTATATTTAAAAACTTCTCCACACTAAGTCACCCTTTTGATATTGCAAGCGATTTTCTATGCTCGGGTGGGTTCAGCTACAAAATTGCGGCAGCAAAGCACCTCCAATCGCGTAGCAAGAATCCACCCATCCTAGTTAAATCGTTTTCACCGATCGAGGTGGACTCAATCTTTGCTCAATGAGGTCGCATTTCTCGATATTTGGAAATGAGTAAAAGTTTCCTCTGCCAAGATCTTACACCAATGGAGCGAAGAAATGCGGCTCTCCAGTCAAACAGACCAATGACTTCTCCGCCGACGGTTCATAAGTCTGGTCGTAGTCCCGATAGGGTCAATGCACACGCTAATCCTCCACCCCGGATATCTGGTAATACACCCGCTAACGTCAGTACACCCGTTATCCCTGCCCCCCGGATGTGTAGTCATAGTTCCGTTACCATCAGTACACCTGCTATCCCTGCCTCCCGAATGATGAGACAGCTAATAATAGAGCTGGAAAAACGGAGAACCAATGGCGAGACAAATCTCAAAATAAGAGAGGGAAAAATAGTTCACGTCAAAAGGACATCGATCTGGTCGAAGCCGGTAACAGTGACGGCCTAGCTGTCTCGCCACCGAAACCTCAGACATGCCCTCTTAAATTGGTAGTTTTAAATGCCAGATCACTGATTTATAAAATGCCTCTGCTCCAGACTATGGTTTTCGTCAACCGCCCAGACATTGTTATGGTAACTGAGACATGGGCATCGGCCTCTGTAGCTGACTCAGAACTCTCTCTTCTTGGCTATGAATGCGTTCGGAGCGATCGAAACAATGGCCGTGGCGGAGGAAGCTGCATCTATATTAAGCAGCCACTTGCATTTCTCCCGTTGGACTATCCACAATTCACAGCGGTGGAGGAGAGCTGCTGGCTACGAGTTTTTCTCAATAACAAATACTCCTTACTTGTTGGCTGTGTTTATCGCCCACCTAATGCCAATGCAGACTACGATCTTTGTCTCTCGCAGGCATTTCATGCCGCAGCTGACTTGAATCTTAAGTATTGCTTGATTGCAGGCGATTTTAACCTTCCTGACGTGCAATGGTTTCCACCATCCGGTCCTTCAAAGTTTGAGAACTTACTTGAGGCAATAGATATTGGCATGTGGGATCAGGTAGTCGATTTTCCCACTCGAGGAGCAAACATACTCCACCTAATTTTTTGTAGGGGATGCGAACCACTTTCAGTGTCATCCTTAGACGCACTTGGGAGTTCAGACCATCTTACAGTTGTTAGTGAACTACAAGTGGAGGCGGATGAAAGATTTTCCCAAAAGTATAGTTTTTATCATGACTTTCGATCAGCAAACACGGCTGACCTACTGGCACATCTAAACGCTCTCGACTGGTCTGAATTTTTCCAATGTTTGTATGCAAATGTTTGTACCGATGCACTGCACAAAGTGTTGAATCCACTCATCCTCCACTTTGTCCCCCGTAAGAAAGTAATACATGTCAAGGATGAAGTGTACCTTCCTCTGTCTTTCCGTCGTAGGCTGCGTAAACTCTCTTGTCGTTTGCATCGGCAGAACGACACTTCCGTTCTGCCCTTGATCACACTGATCTTTGAGCAGGCCAAGAAGCTCTCCGAAGAAAAGCAGATAGCCGATGAGGCTCACTTCGCTGAAAATCCTTCCCTTAATGTTGCGAAACTCTTTTCGCGTACAGTAAAAGCGCAGAGGAAAACGCAACACCCCATACTTCAAGATGCTTTAGGAAACCCCATAGCTGACGCTAAGTTGACCGCCGATAGCTTCAATGCGTTCCTATCCAAAACGTTTAGTGAAAGCTCGTTCGCTGCACCTCCGGTTATCCGGGCTTGGATGGGTGCCATACTCGAAACCATAATTTTTACCGTCTGGGATGTGACTGTAGCCATTCGTCGTTATCGTCAATCCTATAGTCCAGGACCAGATGGCGTCCCAGTTAGCCTTCTAAAAGCTGAAGCGAATGATATCTTTCCGTCTCTTCTTTGTAAGGTATTTAATCTTGCTCTTGAGAGCGAAACCTTTCTTTCGTTGTGGAAGGAATCGCACATAATGCCTATTCGCAAGCATGGCCGATCGACCTCATTCGACAACTTTAGGCCAATAAATACACTCCCCGCAGCCTCGAAGATCTTGGAGACCTTAATCAAAGAAAAGGTGATGCGTCACTTGACAGAGAACAACTTGCTCAATACAGCTCAACATGGCTTTATCGAGAAACGATCTTGTGACACCTGTCAGCTCTCTTTCTTTGATTATGTGCTGCAATCTAGAGACATCGGTTTTGCCACTTATAGCGTCTATTTTGATTTTACTAAGGCCTTTGATCGGGTCGATCATAACCTCCTCCTTCTGAAACTAGCCTCCTTCGGCATAGGTAGCAAGCCACTGAACTTCATATCTTCCTATTTGGGTGCTCGCACACAACGAGTAAAAATTTCCAATGTTATCTCCAACCCCACGCATGTGAGGAGTGGAGTTATACAGGGTAGTGTACTGGGTCCGCTCCTATTTTGCCTGTTTGTCAACGACGTTTCAGATTGTTTTCAGTATGGCAGACCCTTCATGTACGCTGATGATTTAAAAGTCGCTTATCGATATAAACCGGCAGATCGCAACATCGTGCTCGAGCTGATAAAAAAGGATCTTCAGGCCTTCGCCCAGTGGTGTTGCACATGGCGCCTCACCCTTTCATGGCACAAATGTTCCGTTATGGTTGTTGGTGACGATCATCAACCGGAATTAAGCATTGACGGCCACGAATTAAATGTCCCAGGAGTTATCAAGGATTTGGGCATATCCTACTCTAATAGTCTCAATTTGTCAGAGCACTGTGCCCTGATAGTCTCGAAAGCACGCCGAACCACCGGATTTATCCTTAGAAATTTTAAGGCTATCAAGGTTACAACTAGCCTTTATAATATGTACGTGAGACCTAGTCTTGAATACTGCTCGCCTCTATTCAGTCTTCTGCGCACTAGTGAATGGAAGAAAATAGAATCGGTGCAGCACTTCTTCACTCGAAGAGTTTTCACTACAGAACACCGTAACTTAACCTACCAACAAAGGTGTGAACTTATAAAGCTGGATCCCCCATGGCTTCGTCGATTGCAGAAGGGTCTTTTTTTACTGTTTAAACTTTTGAATGGTCAAACCTTTAATCCCCTTAGTACAATAAGGCAACTTGAGCACTCTCGACGCGCCAGTCATCGAGACGTATTTTTATTTCTTCCTATGGCACGTACAGTTAAGTACCGGCAATTCTTTTCAGTAAATGCCATATCAATCTGGAATAAGCTGCCCAAAAGTATTTAAACCCAGCAAAACTACCCTATATTTAAGAGAGCTATAACTAGTTTTCTACATTCAGGGCAACTTTCACGAATTTTGGGTGCTGACTCGGTGGAATCTCTCTTTCACTCTGATGGCGTTCGTGGACTTTGAACCCTGCCAGGATTCATGCTGAAGATAATGCTGTTGAAGCAGCAGCCCGTAGTCTGCTAACCCTTCAGTCGATAGCGCGCAACTTTTGCCGACAACCATTGAAGGAAGAGTGAGAACACTGTGTTCTTGTGCCAACCCTCTCCGTCTGGAACTAATGTTTTTAAACGATATGAAACAGTTCTCCTGCTGATGAGTCAACTCAGCTTACAACTGTACATATATTCCGTTTGTATCATACCTTTGAAGGCAGGTTTTTTTCACTTGAAACAAACTCCCTATCTCACCCAGTATTGACAAAACAAAAAACCTGAAACAAAACCAATACTGGCCGCAACATAGGGAGTTTGTTTTAGGTTTTTTCCGGTCTTCGAGGTGTTGGAAGGCGCCCAAGAGGTGCATTACCAACTCTTTACAATTGCCTGTAAACTGGCATAATAAACATATTATATTATATAGGCCCATAAACATCAGTGCACCAGTTAGCCCATACCTCTCGATGTCGGTACCTACAAGCCCCTCCGCTCCACCATCTACTGCGATTTCAACTAGTCAAAATACATTCTCTGTCCAACGATCGATAAATTCCGTTGCCTTTAATTCTGCAACAAGCTCATCAATAATGTCGCCAACACCGTCGTAAGCGTTTAGGCCGACCGCTTCCCCACCACAACCTAGCTCCTCCCTTGACCGTGAGAGTCATGTTTTTCCCCGTATAATGCGTAATTGAACACGTTGGGCCCGAACCACGAAAAATTTGATTTGCACGGCAGTAACCCAAATTGGTATAGTTTAAAATATAATCGGAGTCGCCGTGCAGGAGATTCGCTGATTAGGGCCACTAGTCCTTACGCAAACGGCCCCAACACTAATTTTATGTCATCGTTTCCCCCTATCAGTTCCTTTACCCACCATCATCCACCCAAACCCACAAACCTCTACATGCCTTCTAGCCTTCTAGCCTTCCTCCCAAATGGCCCAGAAGCTTATTTTGGTCTATCTTCTCCTCATTTTTCCATGCCAGAAAGTGAGTTCCCTAGATATATCAGACCTGATCAGCCCTCCATTATTGGCTACCCATATACAAATAGCTCCATGCCCGTCAGTACTTATTCTCCAAGTAACAATGGCCTACAATTTGCCTACCCACCTCTAAATTCTTTTTTATGAATAATGATAGCCATAGTCTTGCCACTCGAAACACACTAGATTTCATGGTGCTTAATGCCAGGTCTGTTATAAATAAAATGACTAAACTTCGAGCTATTGCTTTTGAGATGATACCCCATGTTATATGCATAACAGAATCTTGGACACATCCAATAATTTCTGACTCCTCCCTTATCATAGACGAGTATGATCCCTATCGTCAAGATCGCATTAATAAGCGTGGTGGTGGTTGTCTTCTCGATATAAGAACGTTATTAAGGCACTTTCCGTTTTATCTAAATAGTATGTCCTTCTCTGGAAAGTACTGTTTCACTTCCATCATACTGTCGCCCCGGCAAAAGGCGATTATCGGAGGTGTATATAATCCTTCTAACTCTTCATCTGAAGAAGATGCAAATTTTTGGGAGATATTCAAATTTATTTCAGAATCCTCTTTTGAAGTTAAAATTATTGCTGGAGATTTTAATTTTCCTGAAATAAACCGGCTTTCAAACTATTGTCCACCTAGGTTTCAGCCTTTCCTAAATACCACTAATTTTTTTAACTGGTCTCAACTGGTTAGTTCCCCAACAAGACAGAATCATATCCTAGATCTAATTTTTACAAACGGTATTGCTCCCCTCGTCTTTGATTATAAGCAGGACATCTTCCAAAGTGATCACACATTAATTCACTGTTGCCTTCCGCTTCCTTCTACGGAAAAGGCTAGTACTGATCGTACCTATCATGCTTATGACCTCGCAGACATTAGCTTCATCAAAAATTTTCTTGACTCATTAGATTGGCAGAGTCTCTCCTCCATTAAAGACGCTGCATATCTTGCTGAACTCATGTCGGTCGTTTCTAATAAAATGCTGGAATTTGTGCACACTAAAATTTTGAAACCTTACGCACCAGAATCGACCGTTCCTCATTTTCTTTTGCCAAGACTAAAGAAATTGAGGAGACAGCTGAAAGATCGATCTACTAGTTCGCTGTCTGTGCATCTAAGGATCACCGAGATCTTCGAATTAGCGTCCAAGATTCGTTTTGCGCGTGACCAGCCCAGGAAATCTTGTGCTCTGAGCGAGTTAAACTCTGCGAAATCGGTTGCACAACTGTTTTGTCGTAGGTCCTCCGCAAAACAAAGAATTGAAATACCCTCATCGCTTAATGAAAATAAAACATTTGTATTAGATGAGTCTGACAAGGCTGAATTGTTCAATGCTTTCTTTGCAAAGCATTTTACGACAGAATCCGAACCGTTCCAGCCGTTTCAACCATACTTGGACAATACTCTCGGGAACATTGATTTCTCCATAGAATTAATTCGTAAGCATATACTTCGTCTAAAATACTTGCACTCTTCGGGAACTGACGGTATTCCCAACTCAGTTATCAAAAGAGTGTCGACCATCCTCAAATTACTTAGCTATATATTTTCAGTCTATCTTTCAAATGGTTTCTTTCCTGACACTTGGAAGACATCCATTATTCTTCCAGTCTTTAAGTCAGGATCTCGTTCGGACATAAATAACTACCGCGGTGTTCATAAAACCCCGGCACTAGCCAAACTTCTGGAAAAGATCATTTTTAATCAAATTCTTGATTTTTGCTTAGAAAACAAGCTTTTAAGCGACTCGCAGCATGGTTTTCTACCCGGGCGATCATGCGAGACGTATCACTTAGCTTTTCTTAACCACGTCACTTCCCTCCGTAATGAGCGGCAATCTGTAGTTGTTATTTACTTTGACCTGAGCAAAGTCTTTGACAAGGTACCGCACAAACGGCTTCAGGTAAAATTGGAAGCCATTGACATCCGCCCCCCTCTCCTCGACTTCATCAGTTCCTACTTGTCTAACCGCAGCCAGAAGGTCTTAGTAGGTAATAGTTACTCCACTGCTCAGCTGATCACGAGTGGCGTTTTTCAAGGCACTGTATTGGGTCCTTTACTCTTAATTCTATATATAAATGAAATTTCGACTGTTCTGAAAAATTCACACAATCTCATTTATGTAGACGACCTCAAATGCATATGCTCATTTTCGAAGGACACAGCCAATATATGCGTTGATAAAATGAAGGCCGACCTGCTTACACTCTCACGTTGGAGAGCTACCTGACAGATGGAATTCTCTCCATCCAAGTGTAGTTTCATGTGTTTCGGTCCCGCCAAGCTTCCTCGTCCACTAGTCTTTCAAAATACTCCATTTTTAGAACGATCCACCATAAAAGACTAAGGTCTAAGCTACACAAATAAACTAGCATTGTCGCCTCACGCGGATCGAATATCTGCGAAGTCTGCAGAGATCTGTGGTTTTTTATCACATAATTTCTCCCTGCTGGAAATAAAGGTAAAACTTTATCGCATGTCTGTTCTACCCATCCTTGAATACTGATGTCCCCTCTTTGATCTGATGAATGCTTCTGACCGCGGTAAGGTTGAAAATGTACAGAGGGTGTTTACTCGCAACATATTCGCTCTTCCTTGATCCACTACTTCTTATACGGAGAGATGTCAGTTAGCAAACATGACATTTCTTTGGGTCAGAAGACTCGAAGCGGGCCTCTGCTTCTTTTTTCGCGTTAAATCTACCCCTAACCTCCCACTAATCGACGCTCTTATTCCCGCAGATAGACCTTAAGCCACTCGTTATTCCTCTAGGATAATTGCACCCCCATTTAGCTCCACATCGAACCATTCTCGCTTCTTTGCCTCCAAATACGCCTTCCTCTGGAATAATATTCCCCTCGAAATTAGGCTGTCGTCTAACTAAGCATTTTTTAAAGTCAAATTACGTAAACACTAAACTTCGGAAGATATAAAGTCGCTGTTATCCGCCTCCTTCCCAAACACAACTTTTGGACTTTAAAAAAGGTCCTCCTGGTATTTGAGGTGGTTATATTTATATTACATTGTTTTCCATATATGTCTATTTATTCCTCTATAGAGTGATATTTACAACGATGTTTCGTCCCCTTCTCTGTCCAGTCATCATTGCCGTTCTCCGTTCCCCGTTTTACAACCATGATGATGGGCTTCATGGTCTCTAATCGTGCTCATGGCGGTTCCGCTATTTTCGCCAGCTCGTCGCTGGACTCCGCAGTCCACAAGGTCGCATCTCCGGCGTTTCGTTGATGATCACCTGACCTCTGCCGGTCCCTCATCTTGTCGACCCTGCTGTCCGCGATGGCCTTCTCTGGTCTCACCTCCCTGATGGTTGATCATGAAGCCAGTCGGGTGGTGTTACAGTGGTGAACGGCAGCATCCGCTGCTATATGATTTCTCCAACGACAAGAAGCGTTTCCAACCCTCATACGTTCTTAGCAACAGTCCCGTCTCATTGCACTACAATCAACCCTATCAACCAACCTCCTTAATTTTGTAGAAGCAGTTTTTTTCTCCCACGTTTTGTTTTCTTTTTAAGCGGGGGCCGGCTGAACTCTGCCCCCATTTTAATGGTAGGAGTTTTTTGTTTCACTGCTTCCTCCTTAGTTCACCACGTGTTTCAGAGAGTGCAGACTACTATTTTAAAACGACGTTATGTTGGTGGGAATGAATTTTACCTGCCAAAACTACTAAACGCTCCCGCTACCTATGCGGTTGCTCACGGAGAGCAGCATTTATCAACTTTGTATTTATTTTTCCACTGCACTAAGTTTGAAATGACGAGGCCATTCGGGCCTAATATATAGAATTTATTTATTTATGTACGTCCTAGTACGTCCCCCGTCGCCTGTCCGTCTGTTGCTGTCGCCATCAGGTCTGTGTGCGTATCGTGTGCACTTGGCCGGCTACTATCGGCTCTCTTTCCATACTCGGGTGGCTGGACCGGTTGGCATTCAAAGTGCGGACCCGGCTCACATGTTTGGGCTCGTCGGTGGATTGATGAGTTATGTCGGCCGTTTGAGTCGCGATTAGTTCTCCTTCCCTGCCACGTCGGTCACCACTGTTGACGAAGTTGCAAGTCACTCGCTAGCGCCAGCGGCCTCGTCAGGGCTGATTGGAGTCTTTTCCGGAGGGCCTGATATGCTGGATTTAAATCAATGTTTCTGTTGATTGTCCCCACGGATGCCCAACCTTCAAGCACCAATCTGGTCATCTTGTCGTTGCATCGGCCGATGACTTTGGCGTTTTCGAAAGCGAACTTATGCTTCTCCCGGTCCATGTGGCCGTATACCAGTGACAGTTTATCCTCGCGATTGACAGCAAGTTGCTCTTCATACAATCTTGTGCAGAGGCGTTTACCCATTTCACCAACATACCTTGCACTGCAATTTTGGCATGGTATGCTGTAGACCACTGTAGATTGTTCCGTTGCTGGAAGCGGGTCCTTAGGTCTCATTATCTGCTGCCAGATGGTTGAATCGGGTTTGTGGGCCACCTCAATTCCAAAAGGGTTCAGGAGTCGAGCTGTCGCCTCCAGAACATTTTTCGCGTAAGGGATCGCTAGCCAGAACTTTGGTTTTTCCTCGTCTGTTCGACTTCGGATGGGCCTTTGTCGGCACTCACGTATGAAGGATCGCCGATAACCGTTAGATATGAACAGGGAATTGAGGTATTTCCCCTCCACCTTTTTCACGTCCTCATCGCTGCAGTGCGTTTGAACGCGTTGGAATAGAGATCTAACGCAACTGCGTTTGTGATTAATTGGGTGGTTACTTTGGAATTGCAAGATGCGTTTGGTGTTTGTTGCCTTCCGATAGACCGTATTTTTTATCCTCCCCTCGGAAGTCCTCTTGACATGCACCTCCAGGAGAGGCAACCGGTCGTTAGCTTCCTCTGCCATCGTAAATTGGCTGTCATCGCTACAACACCAGATGGGCTGCACGGCATTCCAACTGTCGGCAAGTAGGAACACACAACCCACCACTCTGATGATGGAAAATAGTGTATTTCCGAAATGTCAGCACAATTACATTGTGGTCCACGACAGCGCCTTGTTTTTCTTCGTCTTCTTTGGGGGATGATGATCGGGATTTATATATATATATATAGGGAGTGGATCCGACAAAGACAAAGGAGACCGGAATGGCCATTTCTGGCTTGTTAG
>JAYGXS010000004.1:53790194-53806770 GCA_036362985.1 Ligula intestinalis | reverse complement strand
TGCAAATCCGCAGCATGTAGGCGAATATTTTGCTGGATTGGGTAAAGTTTCACATTCACTGTCACACTTCCATCAGATTCGAACGATCCAGAATACATTCGACAGCTCTTGCGGCCTGCTGTAATCAAGGAAGATGTTAAGCTCATGCAGCAAAGACGAAGGGTTTCACTAATCCTTCGCTCACCAGCCTTTCGCCAAGAATTAGAAAAGATTGTTGCGTCACAAATGCGCAATGGAGAATTGAGTGCCAACGTGCTGGCTTTGAAACAGCTTCTGGACATCTTTACACCACACACGAAGTTAGGATCATCAGCCTTTTCCAAGGGTCAGTTAGTAATTGACGCCTTAGGCACGATATTTGGTTTATGTTCCGAGTCCACCCCAATCCAGGCAACAGCTACTTTGGCAGAAGTGTATGTGACCTCACCTATTTAGAAGCACTTGGATATACTGCGATAACACTACTTTTATCGGGTTCTCATATGACCTTTTGAAACATTCACACGTAGCCCGTACCCAAAAATATCGAAGTAGCCCTTGCTTTGAAAGGTATAATTACCACGTCCGTTGTCTCGCTTGATATATTTCAAAAAAACAGTTTGGTACCGTATGAATATACTTGCAAAAGCAGTGTGAATATCTAGGCCTGGTGGGCCGATACGTATTTAGAAACTTCACACGCAGCCTAGCGGCTGTTATTTTGAATATTAAGCATTTCTTATTTCACCAGCACGGTTAGCTGTTTTACCGTGCAGCTGATAACGCGATCTTCATTTGGTGAAAGGAACTGCACGCAATCAGCCATTTATAGCAGGGGCAATAAGACTGCTTCCTATTTTTTTAAAGCCCTCTTGTCTAGTTTTCTGTATTGTGAAGGATTCTCTTAAGATTCATGTAAAAGTATTCGCGATAGATTCAATACAGACAGCCATTCTGGACGTTGATAACAGACATTTTAAAAATTTTTCGCAGTCAGATCCTCACATATGGACCTTATAAATTAAACACCCATTCCACAAATAGTACTGCTATATTGCTCAGCATTGTTTATTTAGTTAATTAAATTATTTAACTGTGTCTATAGACGTTCGCTAGGCCATATTTCTTTCCCCTCATTATCTTCGTGAGTTAACGTCTGTTCCTGAATATAACGTTATCTCTATTCAGAAAATTTAATCAGGCACTTGTCAGCTTTTGCTGACTTGCAATTTTTTCCCCACGGTAATCGCACCGTAGACAACATGCAAATTCTGTACACAGGTCAGGATCTACAATTTATTCTTATTACACCGCAGTAAGCCGGGGGTGCAGTTATGTTGATGGGAAATATTGGCCTTTGCATTTTAACATTTTGGCGTTCGTAATACAGAATATTAACAACTTTCGTCAGCATATTTTGCGTTTGCATATCTGACTTTCAGAAGACTTTGTTCCACTACGAACCCTTTTAACTAACTCATTTAAAACCAATGTGGATTAATCTTGGAATAACAACACGTTCCTGAGGTCATGCACGTTCGATACATGTTTTTTGTGTGTGTGTGTGTGGAAAGTTTTGTGCATGGGTCTATTATGTTCATTAGTCGTGTATGGCACCATAGACCCCATCAATTTGAAATTTTCCGATATAGGGTCGCCTCGAAGACATAGGACAGTGACTTGAATGGAGGACTAAACCCTATATTTACACATTTCCTACCAATAACCGTGGCTCAATTGTAGAGTAATTTAGAAACACAAAAAGAACATTTACCTTACAAAAGGCGGCCCTTGGCAGCTTGCCGAAACTTGATAAGTTCATGACCTTTTAACACTAGACTGCTGGAGGCCATTTGCCCAGGAATAATGGAGATTAGTGGTTCCTCTCACGTATTTTACTTGCGTTATTTTAATACAAAATAAAATAGCGCCTTTGCAAGAAATATTTGCTATTTTATTATTTATAGATCGTCTTGTTGCGTTTGTACATCATGTTCATCGGTAGCAATATTTGCTTGATTTGATTATGCTGTCGTGAAACAATTGCTAACTCTGGCGGTGACTTGGAGCTTGACACTGGCTTCCGAGTCAACCAAGAATAGGATAAGGGTGGCAGTCGCAGTTGCTCAATAGTTTTATTAGACGTTTATGACACGCCTGCCTTTTCAGTCTTTTCCTCGACTGGTCACATTCTCTCGAAATTCCAGTGGCCTGCAAAAAAGATATGGCCCGAAACTTTCGATTCAGATAGCGTCTTGTGCCCTTTCCTTTGCTTATCACGAATTAACAACTTACGCATTTAGGTGCAACTCTGCCTGTCATACCAATAAATGACCTTGCTTCTGGACATTCGCCCTACTCGAAGCCGGAAAGATTGTTGCGCTGTAAGCTTGCTGCCACTTACCGTCTCATCGACATCTTCGGTTGGAGCTCTGGCGTAACTAGTCACATATCGGTAAGATTTTTATTTTTGCATTTACAGACGTACTTTTATACTGGTAGGACTTTTTGTTTTCCAGAGCATTTTCGTTGAATCAAATACTTTTCTATCTTTTAGGCCCGCATTTTTAAAGACTCCGACGCTTACCTTTTTAATCCTCGAGGCTTGCTTTTTAACGAAATCGCGGCCTCCTCGCTGGTAAAAGTCGACTTGGCGGGTAAGTTACTTTCTTAAACTATGTATATTATTTCAAGGACACCACCCTTATCAGGGCGGTTCCACATTAAGCTTGAGGACTCATTTTCAACCTGGGATTTCGCTATGGGTGATACCTAGCAAGCAAGCTTAAAATTTCCGAAGAGGTTCGTGTGTCTTCTGTCGGCATCGCAACACCTATGGCTATCCACTCTAAACTGCAGTTTGCGCTTGTTCTTGTCGAGTATCCCCGCTTTTGCTTCTTTCCGATCAACACGAAGGACGTTCAAATGTACCATTTCCCTAGAATAAATCTGACAAGCAGTGTACCAGGCGGTGATGTATAAAATAACTTGGTTCCTTACATACAGTGGTCGATTAAGCGGTGCATAAAGTGCTCTAGTGCCCCTTTTGATTGCTAACCAATTCTCTACGTTGTCCATAGTGCCATCTGTTTTACTTGTTGGAGCTTCAATTTGCAGTCAGTCACATTAATTTTATTTATTGTGACAGGCATCGTAATTGACGAGGGCCGTTCAGGTCTGGGTATTGATAAACAGGGCTGGATGTTACATGCCACCATCTACGAGGCCTTGCCCAACGTGCGTTGTATCATTCAACTTAGTACACCTGCGACAATAGCGGTACGTTTTTTCAATTTTCCTACTGCTGCAATAGCCGATAATCGCCGCTCTCCATGCGTATATTTCAATTTGCTGCTTTCTGATATTTTTACTTTGATTTTCGGTTTTTTCATCTTCTTATGGAGCTGCCCGTCAAATAAGTGCCTATCATCCCTACCGATAGTCAGACGTCGCATTCATATAGGAGCAGCGCATTTAGACAGACATTGATATAAATCAAATGAAGCAAATTTTAGTCTCCCGTTGGGTAAAGTTAACCCTGCCTAAGGTGATCTCGATGCCTCTCCACCTTGAATTGGGAAACCATTTTTTTCGAGGTCGAATTTTATCCCGCATCTGCATCCTCCTCAACTGAGTTTATTTGCTATACCCTACCTCTCCATACATAACAGTGTGAGTGGAGTCATTATTCCCCTCAACCGTCTGCTTCTAGCGTCGAAATTTAAGGGTAGTGTCCAGAGTATCCTAAATAGAGCATGCCACTCCGTGACTGGCTTAAACTGTCGACGGTAATAATCGGTGGTTGTCCTTCCTCTTGCTGTTTGTTAAAGTCAATTAATCGCGAGCCTTCATTACGAGTAGGAGTGGCCTCTGGACAGTAGGTTTGAATTCACACAATATGTTGTTTGGTGCGCTAACTTCATGAAAACCTTAGTTTGCACGGCAAACATCCATATTCCCTCAAACGCCTTTGCTTCTCCTGATTAAGTGCGACGAAATTTTGCGCTATTTTCAGCTTTCTTGGCTCCGTCCCCGCCACGCCAATCAATACCTACGGAAAAATTACCACAATGAATTTTTACTATTTAATCGACAACCAGCCACAGCTGGAGGCCTTAACTTGACAGTGAAAGGAGGCCTTTTCCGAGTAAAACGTAAAGGACCTACTTGCGAATGCAAGTTTGTCTTACGCTTCTTCCAGTACAAGGAAATAACAAAGTTTGAACATTATGGTTTTCGGGCGAGTCAGCTTTCGATGGCGTCCAGGTACTTGGAGGGAAATTATACTACCTAAGCCACGTAGCAAGCTATCAGTAATAGGTTGCATTTCTCCGTCGCCTTGGGTACCTGGGCGAGTTCAAGTCCACGACAATACTTGGCACAGCCAACACTGACTATCTGAGGTACGAAGCCCCTATCGAGGAAATTTTATTTTTCCCCTTTGAGCTAATTTACCCAACGACGTATCAATATTCTTTTCAATGTGAAGATCTAAAAAAGTTAACATATCTCACAAGCTCTAGTTCGCAATATAAAGCAGCTGATACATTCAGAAGCAGAAAATGCGATCACTGGAACAAGGACTTTATTTTCCTGACGTGTTGGATTCCCTCGGGAATCCTTAATCATAGGTAATCGAAGAACAGTCTGAAACATGCGCAGATAGCCGTTACATTGTCACTATCAGCTAAGATGAGTCATTGAACTTATAAATAGACTGAAAGCCCGTGAACCATGACTAAACCAACTCGTAGCTGACGCGATTGTAACCTTTCACGAAATTATCGGCCCCATCAACCTTGAATGTGTGGTCGAGTTTTGCCGAATGAACCGCGACTTGAGAATTGACATAATTTCTCCAAACTGCTGCCGCGTGTTTGTTGATTCGCGTCTGGAGCAGTTTTCCGGTCTCTCCGTCGTAGTTGCCTTTCCCGCAGCTGCACAATATCCGATAAGCAACTCCTGATGTTGCTTGCCGTGGCAGTAGGTTTTTTAGTCCCATTATCTGGCGCCTAATGTGCCTCTCGCCTGTGCGACTCCAATCCTAAGTGGTGCGAAAAGTTGGCAGACGGCCTCCTAGACGCTTTTGGCGTACGGAATCGCTCGCCAACATTTGGGATAAATGTGATTTTATCGGTCGTTGAAGAAGTTGCGCGGGTATCAATTTTCTCTGGACGCCCGTTTAAGAGATCGCCGTTAGGTAACTTTGTCTTCCGGTTCATTGCAGTGCGTCTCAATACACCAATAATGTATCCTTTCGCAACCGCGTTTGTGGCTGATTGGGTGGTTGCTGTTGAAGTTCAGTACTTGCCTTGTGTTTATCGCTTTCCTGATCACATTGGTCTTTAGGCCACCACAATCTTTGCGTTAGACGAGGACATCAAAGGTCAGTTGGTTAGTTTCTTCCTCCTCTACCGTAAATTTTATATCCACGAAGACGTTGAGACTTTCTTTAAACGGGAGCACCCGATTCCGTTCGATGAGGACGAAGGTATTATCCACATACCGTGCCCAGAATTTTTGTCTGGTCTTGGAAGACTACCAACTCTAACCGTCGTAAGACGGTCTCAGCTATGATTTATCGAATTAGTGAACTCATTGGTGTCGCCTTCACCTGCTTGTAGATTTGCCCGTCAAATATGAACTACGTATTGAGGTAGAACTCCAGGAGCTGAAGGTGAATATCGTTCTTTTCCCAGCGATCACGTCTACTTCTTCTCATTCGGCAGATTACTCTCCAAGGTATTAACAATTTACAAGGTTTATTCGTCAGTCTTTTTAGCGCGACACGAATATGTTAAGTCACTACTGTCCCTCCAGGTGGTCCTTCCGAGAAAATGGAAGTTTAGGAAGGATTCCCATACAATAATTCACCGCTGTCATAAACAGGGGTTGTCTTTGCATATAGAACACCTGTTAGTGTTCATGGCGGCATTTTACAAGAGCGCAATCTCTAGTACAACAAAACGACACGCGCATACGCTGCGAGTTTCGCCTGTGTATCTAGAAATTGACCAAGGATTTGGATAAATCATTGCACAGAATCGATTAGGTGTTTTTAAAGCATGCGCATGAACATTCAATTTGAATGAATGTCAACAATGCATAGAATTCCAGAAGACGTGACTTCGCAGCGGAGAAGACTACTGTTTTATTAACCAACTTGGTATACTTTTAGCATACTTTGAAGGATATGATACCGAATTTCGAACCCCATATCCCCAAAACCGACGAAGGATTTGATGCCCGAGGCTAGAGGCAAATGAATTCTGCCTTTTGGCAGCGAACTCCTACTTATATTCAGTTACCTAGCCTCGTTTGCCAAATATCCGTAGTGTTTTGGCTTTAATCGGCACATGTTATCGTGAACACAAGATTTCGCTGCAGACCGCAATCACCTCGGACTTGTTTCAAAACTACTGGTGCATGTGTTCGGCGCCTCCTACCCCGTCCTCTCAAGGATAAAACCCTCAATGAAGTCGGATATTTCTGCTCAAAGTGGTAGTTTAAAATATACAAAGAATAAACTATGAATTCGGCGTAATCCTCGGTCCACGGATATGCATGGTTAACTACTCTGCGATGCCTAGCGCAGTGGCTTTCGATCACTGAACGCGGGTTGTACTCGTCAGAAGTACTTGAGACACTGAAGCACATTAAACCAGTTTGGGTAGTAATTGCGATGTCACAACAGGTGTGTAGTGAGTGAGGCCAGTTAAAGGCGAGTTTCACGGTACACGGTGGACCCACTGCTGAGTGCCTACATGCGTACTAACTGTTGACCGTGCGACCGTGCGTTCTCCACCACACATGTGAGTCCGCACTGACACTGGTTGCCGGCCCTCATTTTGTTGGCACCTGTGAACCGCCTGTTGTGTGTGTGTGTGTGTGTGTGTGTGTGCTGCTTGGCCACCTCTCGCGTGTGCCGGACTGCCATGCGTGCACACGCCCAACCCCAAATGCGCGCCCGTGCCTGCGTCTGGTCACCAACACAGGCCCTGACATGCTTTCACATCAACAGTCCCTGTAAAACTGAATCACACACACAATGGTTCGATCGTCGCAAGCGGCAAGGCTCTTACTTAACCCACCGGGTGTGCTACTTGTGATCATGCCTGATGTAGCCGGCTTTGATGATGATGTCATGTATTGCACCTCTCTAGGCTCAGGATTTGCGGCAGCGGATGCAGAAAGCGCAGGCCATTCGCTTCTCCGGCGATGGAGACTGTTCCAAGAATCGCTTATGTGTCGAGCCAGGTCTTGAGTTGAACTCCGCCTCAAAGCCTTCAGGTGGGCAAGGACGCCCCAGATCGAGTGCAGTATAACTAGGGTATCGGCTCAGCCGTTACCTACGCACGATTTTGTTTGTTTGAACTAACTTGCGATGCATTCAACGCATCCCGATGGCAAAACAAGGTAAAGGCGATTGGGGGCAGGCATGGGAACTAAAATACATGTTTTAGACAGATTTGGGTGGCTTAAGATATGATGCAAGAAAGGGGCCGTAGAAACATCGTTAAAAAGGCCTATAAAGCTTGATTCTCAGTCCTAAGAAAATTCAAGTTGACAGCTTTTAGAGTCACAACAGTTAGCTCTCAGTATAGTTCGATCGCGTCCGACTTATTCTGAGACATGTGCCCAATTGCCGTAGGAATATCTGAGGTATCGGTCTCATTTTCTCCTGTCCCTACTATGCATTAGCAGCTAGTGCGGGTCGGTCAGCCCATTGGGAATGCCGCTAGCATGACGTGAAATTCCCCCGTCTGCGTGTCTTACACGTTACTTGCGCCTTCCACGGGACCTACCTGCACCAAGACTCAGGGATAGAATGTTCGCATACTCTCACACACACACATTTTCCATGTGAGAACATCCATAGATTATCATTTCAAGGGATGTTTTTGGGCCTGAGAAATTTATGCTGTTTTTCTGAGCATTCACGCGTGCACCTGTTGGACCCGATCGGCGCGCGCACCATTTAGATATGTTCTTCTATACTTGTAGGAGGGTGTGTGTGTGTGTTCTACCATCGATTTCGATGAAGTCCACGAAGTGCACCAACAGGTTGGTACAGAAGGTGACGGTCTCAGGGTTCAGATTTAAAGTGACGGAGGACGTATTTATCGGCTCCGCACTCTTCACCTTCTCCCGGAGTCCCGAAGACTAAACGGGGTCCGGCGTAGGCTGCTTTATCAAATGCAAGAGGGTGTAAGGAGCCCTCGGCTGTATTGTTTCACTGAACGTGTATGTACATCAGGTTGAATGGGCCACTAGCAAACTTGAGTGATCTGGAGTAGAACGGACAGGCATAACGAACTTGAGAGGTGTTCATAGTATCAGTATGATTACGTCGAACTGTGACCCCGAGACTGAGCGGTAATGCCAATGCTAAAGCCTCCTGTTCTTCCGTCTCCACTCAGTAACATGGGCGGATGATACAAAACACTGTGTCATTATCTCATCCGTCATTACTCTGTATGAGTTAGGTTACATACGAAACTTCAGACGTAAGCTGTTCACTGTAGCCCGCGGGAACTAGGTGCTTCGTTGTCAAACCGTCTGCATGGCCGTTTGGATAAAATACCTCGACTTATGTAAACCCTAGAAACTTTGCCAGTCACTTCAATTCATTTCTTGCATGTTTCAGATTGAGCACGCTTTTTAAAACTTACTTTTGTTATTCCCTTACCTAATTCATCACTTGCTTATACTTTACCTCACCTTGGATTAACTGAGATGTAAAGTCCTGTCGATTCGACATCAGACTCTTTACTGATATTTGTGATCGACCGTCAATATGATTCGGACGCCTAAGCCACTCCTTTAAGTCGTTCATTTTGCCTGGATGTTTCTTCAGTTTTTCGTCGTTTTTTCCCCTATTTCCATTGTGACTTACGACCTTGCTGCCCGCCTGCTGTGATACAATGTATGACCCTCTGTTTCCTCGCCTTGTAGGTGTCCTGCATGAACTCGGGTCTGCTGCCAATCAGTCAGGAGGCGATGATGCTGGGCAAGGTGGCCACTTATGACCCCAGTTCTACTGTCCGCTCTGATGAGAATGAAGAGTCAAGCACTGCAGCCGAGCGTCGCAAAGCACGGGCTGCAGAGGAGGCAGAGGCTATCAAGGCCTGTCTTACTGATGGTGGGACAGAACCACGGCTTGTGCTCATCAAAAAGTACGGCATTCTGACCCTGGGTCGGTCTGTGGAAGAGGCCTGGTTGATCGCATACCTCACCACGACTGCCTGTGAATCACAGGTAGGTGCTCCCGATCCACCTTTTATCTAACCATCATGTCTCGCTTAGCATGTACGACTTTAGGGCCCCCGTCTTCTTATGTTTCTGAGACCTGTTTAGACAGAGGCCTCCTTTTTTATTTCATGCTATAGTTCGACGTCGAATTTTCGCCACTCCTTACCACCGAATCTGTATATTAGCGTTTGAGGGTCACCTAAGGTCGGCGATTTCATTAGTTTTCCCAAATTCATGCTTTGTGCTTTCAGAAAAAAAAACATGTGACGTCGAGTTTTCGCAGGCCGTAGAGTGCCCATGAACCCGAGGCGATATTTTTTATTGGCACCAAGGGTCGCGTGTAGCGTGCATCTGTGCGGTCTGTCCTTCTCTACGGCTGTGAATGCTGGGCTATGCGCGTGGAAGATGAACGGAAGCTGGAAGTCTTTGACCACTACTGCTTAAGGACCATCCTTCGAGTGAAGTACACAGACTCGAGACAGTCCGCACGCGCTGCGACAACATCGCAAGAATATCCCAGGCCATCGAAAAAGGAACACTGAGGTGGTTTAGGCACGTTTTTTTGTCGTCAGCCTCACGAGCTCAGTGTCGACCTGAAACCGTTATCCACTGGAGACGTGGAAGAAGAGGTCAGCTCAAAACCTGGCTCGACTCAGTCCGTCAGGAGATGGAAGTGGTTCGTGGACTGTCGGTCTTCGGCGCTGGCGAAGACCGAAGGTATTGAAGTGTCCAGGTCTGTTACCACTGATCGTCGCGCGTGGAGACGTACCATCCGGGACATCATCGAGGCAAGCTAGATCAGTCAGGATCGCAGCCGTAACAAGTAGAAGTACAAAACATTATTACCAACTCCCTTCTCCGCCCACAGTGATTTAAGCACTTCGAACTTGTACTGTGGCGCCTTGACTAATTATCATGAGATTCCAGGCGACCAGAGGCGGGATCGGACTGAGGTAAGTGGCCCAGCGTGAGTCTGCGCCTAGGCTTGTCACCCTCGTGTGGTATGTGTTTTTGTTGCCTATCTTCAATAGCGCCTGCCGTTGCCTAATCTGGTTCCCATTTTGGTTCGGCGTATCTGTCGTGCGGCCCATTTTAGGCGCACCAAACCAACATCAGAGGGACAGCAACACGTGAAACAGTTAGACTACCGGCAGTAATTGAGATTATTTGTTAACCAATATTGATTGAACCAATTTACTACAAACACAGCATTGGCCATATTTATCTCTCTTTTTATGAAGCTGCGACTGTCTTCTCTCAGTCCGGAAGAGCTGGTGCTGCCGTCAGCCGAAGCAACCAACCAGGCCTTTGAGAGTGCCGGCGCCCAGACGCACAGCCAACTTCTTAGTGCATTCGGCACTTCTGACAACTGGCGTCCTGGTGAGTTGGAATTTGAGGCTATGATGCGCAGACTGGATGGTGCCGGTTATCGTACCGGACATCTCTACCGCATCGGTCAGGTGCGTGGCGGCGGGGCCAGCCGGTCCCGCGATGCCACTGATGGACTGCGTTCACGACGATCCGCCAGCCTAGGACGTAGACCGCACCCGGACATTGAAGTGCCACCGACTGCTACCTCATTTGCTACCAACTACTACACTGATGGACCTACCAGGTGCGTTCGAGCGCAGTGGTTTTGTAAGATAGTTAAAAAATCCAGAACCTCGCGGTCGATTGTATGACCGGAGTCCAATGTAACTATTTCTTACCAGGGGTTCGGGTATTCCTGGGATTTTTCGGTTCTTTTATGAATTTTTTATGTAAATCGATTTGATTTTTTTATATTCCATCCGAACATCCAATGAACAAAAATTGCTCTACTAACAATCTGTATCTTTAGTTGAACCATTTGTGAAGCAAACTCACGGCCTCGGTGGGAGTCGAACGGACACAGCAGGGTGGAAGGCTTTTGCACAGCCAACGCTCTACCAATTGAGCTACGAGGCAGAGCGTTGGCTGCATAAAACCGTCCCTGTTGTGCGGGTTCAACTCCTGCCAAGGCCACGATTTTTTTCACAATTGGGTCAACTAAATTAAGCAAATCTGCCAAACCCCTAACAATGTGTATTATTTTGGGTAGAAGGAAAAGTCGGAAATAGTGCGCACCATATTTGTGAGGATTTGAGCCATCTTTTAGCCTCAAAATTGGAGTCATGATAGAGTGGCTGGTTTGTAGGGATGTCAGGTGCACGACCAAACCGTGTGTACGCCTGGTCGACGAAACCTGCTACCTTAAAGTCAATGTAATGACCACCTCTGCAACTATACGGGTCAAACTAGGTGAAACTTTTTTTCTAACATACGAGAGCCTCTTCAGTGTTAAGGCGTCATATTCATAAACCCGAATTAGCGGACTCCCTCGATGATAACGGGACAAGCCGAGAGGAAGACAGCATACAAGAGGAGTAAGGTCGCCTTCCAGCCATTTCGTCCAACGAACTGTACGGGAGCCATCATGCTTGATCTAGCCGACCTCAGTGATGTCTCCAACTATACCTATCCAGATGTGGTGATCCATGGTGGCCGCTCTAGATGTCGGATTCGAAACTATAACGGAAATCAGGAGTTAGGTTTTGAACCGAACCCCTCTTCGACCCGTCTATTGGGACTGAGGGCAGTAACACTGAGCTCGTGAAGTGGACAACGAAGAACTTGCCCGAACCCCCGTTGTTTTTCCTAGATATCCTTGCGATGTTGTCGTAGCGAGTGCAGGCTGTCTTATTTTAGCCGGAGTTGGCGTACTTCACTCGAAGGATGGTCCCCAAGTAGTTGTGGTTAATTACTCCCAATTTTCGTACATCTTCATAACCATAGAAAAGGGTAGACCAGACGGACTCATGCTACGCGAATACTTGTAGTGATGGAATAGCGCGTCAGATCCATAGGCACTTTCCAAGGCTTTAAAACTGGCGAGCGGCATCCACTCGGGATACAATTTCGTACTTAATCTCTCCATTTGGCAGGATTTTCGCCCAGAGGTATTTGAAACTGGCCTGTTCTTCAAGCTGACAGTCATCAACCTCGACAGGTGCCTTCTCCCGGTCAATGATGCAATTTAAAACACTGGTTTCCCCTATGTCTTTTTGGATAGCCCGAACAATTTAGCGCGTGACACCCTAGACTTCAAATCGCCATTGTTTGAAACTAGTAAGGCTGGCCGGCCAGTAGCCCTTGTTGGATAGGGAGCCCCGCCGGGTGGGCCTCAATCCCAGCGACGGCGAGAAGGAGGAGTTGGAGCAGGCTGGTCGGGAGGAGCTGCTCCGTCATAAAAAACACAGATGGAGTGGAGGGGAGATAGATCCACCGTAGGGAGATTGGTGTAGCAGACCTTGGCCGCCGTGAGGGCGGGTGGGAACGCGGCAAAGACGCGTCTGCTGTGGTTTCCTAAGCTAGTAAGGTGATACCCATGTTGAGTCAAGATCAGTCAGTCGACCTCCGGATGCCAACTCAAAGTCGCCATTTTCATGTAGGGTCTTTCCTAGAATCTAGTCAGTACCGTAGCTGAACAGAATGGGTGACAAGATATAATCTTGACCGAATACTGGCTGGTTGGGAACTTGTTATGAACCAAAACTCAGGCAATGGTTGAACGGTAATAGGTCTTGATCATAGCGATTATTTTCGGCGGTACACCGTGTAGGGCCGACAACCGACAAAGGGAGTCACGATGGACGGAGTTAAATGCGACAGCAGCCAGCAAGGCAGATGATCGTTGGTTTTTAGTATTTTTGAATATCTGCTTTCTAATTATCCGACAACAGCATACCGCTAGCAAATGAAAAATTAACGAGTAAATCTATGATTCTCTAGGACTTTCCAACTCTATTTACCTGCTCTTCTGGGACTTTTAATTTCCGTTCCTATTTTTTGTGTTTTTATATCTATTTTAATTCTTCTCTTCCCCGTGTCTGTCAACCTGTCTTAGGTTGAAAATGGCCGCCGAGCACCGTCGCAAGACCCTATCGCTGCAACGCATGCACTGGAAAACCACACCCAACGCCTACCAACGTGAAGAAATCGAAGAAATTGGCACAACCAATCCCAAGAAGATTATGCATTGGACTGAGGGCGGTAAAAAAACCACTGGCGGCATAGTTTTGGCCAGCGAGGATCCTCACCAGTTCGCTCCGCAGGGCTCTGATCCAAGAGAGTTTCAGGCTAACCTTAAAAAGGTACGTGCGACTTAAGGCACCCTGTACTTTTTGCGCCTCCTCTGTGCTATCGTTTTTCTGTGGATTCTGCTCTGCAGCCTTAACTAGCCGGCCAAAGCGCATTTTATGTGAGGCGCTTGTGCAGCACGTGTTGTTGACAGCATTCGCAACTCAAGATGCTATTAAATTCCGCTATTCGAAGGGACAGTTTCCGGAGCGCATTAATTAGGTCTATTTCCTACTGCACTTCCCGTCTACCTGTACATGCTTAACTACCCTGATAGTTACAAGGATTCCCTACCGAAGATCTGATGAGCAATGAGTATCCGACCGTATCTGTTATCACCCCGAAATTCGACAGTTTTTTAGATTCTAAAAAATTAAGAAAGCACCGGTTGCCGTCATCAGCCAGTCTTAGCCAATCCGAAGTGTCGAGTGCCTGTGATTCCAGCTCACGATCCTTGGTCATTTAGTTGAGCGCTTTACTAATGTGTCACGAGCCCGTTGTCCTCTCTGTTGTGATCGGGAATATTAGTGATGAGAGAATGACGCTCACCTATCTGTTTACAGGACATACTTGTTCCGTTGTGCCTTAGGGCCCAATCTAGAGCCCTCGCAGGCGGTCGCATAGCCACTAGTAGTGTATACTGCAGACGGATAATAAACCGGAAATGGCCATTCCGGTCTTCCTTGTCGTTGTATTTACTGCAGTGTCTGTTCTGCCGAAGTAGTCTGCCTTGGGCCGTTCTGTTTTCGCCTCGGCCCCCTGGTTAATCCTTCACGCGTTCGAGAACTGTTTGCATTGTCGGTCATCATGGTTGTTGTTTGACCGGATGGCTTCCCTGCTGTGTTTTAGAGTAAGCCCCTGGTCAGCCTGTCCATAACCGATTTCTTAGGCGCACCACGTCCTTTCTGTTATGGTTTTTTTTTGCATAGTGATGCGCGACCTCGTAAACTGTAAGAAGGCGAGTGTTTCCGTTGACGGACTCGGCATCTGAGACGCACGCGTTCCACGCGAATCCTTGTATTTTCATTTTGAATGGTTGTTTTTTAAAGGTAAAAAGTGTAAGTGGTTTATGCTGTGTCCTGTAAGTTGCGAATAAGGGGGTTGAGTCTCAGCATTGCGAAGAAAATTCGAATAACAATTGACAATTTGAAATAAAACCCAGTGAACAGATGATATGAATATTAACCCCTACGGGGATAGTCGGGAAAGGATATAGATGAAACCGCTCATAATCCGAGTCCAATCATGTCGCGCAAACTGCAGGCATTGCTTAACTGCAAGAAATTTGCTATAAAACCACTGAATTCGCGTTGACTTTATTTTTTAAAAGTGCTTTTGCATACTCGAGGAGGTAGGTGAGAAACAAAAAACCGGTAATTTCTAGGTCGCGCCTCCAACTTCAGTTATAACGTTTCTGCATTTTCTGGTCATATTCATTGCTTATATTCGACTGTATTATGCTGTGGTATACTGTTCCTGTTAATGAAAGCTGAAGTACGTTTCGAATAACTGTTGCTATTGGTGCAAAGTTGCTCAAACATCTTGCATTTGTTGACTAAGATGAACCAACGCAGCGGTGTCGTCGACCTTTATCTGCGGTCCGTCGATTAGTGCATCAGTAAATGCCCGCGCATATAGTTTTGGTCGAACCCTTTTTCTCAAAATTTCAGTCGCTCTTTTAAGCGTCTAATATTGCGCAATGCTGACTGGTCTCTTTCGCTTTTCCGTCGCAATACTGTATCAAGTAAGTGAAAAAATGTGGTGCTGTCACTAATATTTAATCTCAATTATCGACTGGAATGCTTTAACGAAGGCGCCATACCATACAATTTCGGATTCCCGTCGAATCTTTGAATTTTGCGTTTCGGTAGACCCAAACGATACTCTGTGATGCATACTGGAAGTTCACCGTTATCACCTGGACTAACAGGTTGCTGTCCACCTATCTCACAAACCTTGATGTTTTCATTCAATTCCTTGTCTTCCTGCTTCATAATCTGCAGATTTACCAAATCGATACGTTCTTGGATTTTTAGAATGCGTAATTTGGCAAGCTCTATATAAAATCGCTGTCCTGCTAAGTCACTTCTATCATAAGCAGTTGATGCAGCATCTCGTGAGTGCTCCGGCGATTCCGGAGGACTGTCTTGTCCGATTGACTCGGTCACGCTCAATTAATTGTCTCGAATAACTTCTGACCTCGGAAACACTGCAATACAAAAAGGCAACCAGTATTAACATTTATTCGAGTTATCTGACTGTCCTTCGACATAACTTCTGACCTCAAAAACACGAAAGCTCTTCAACCATTGTTTACAGTTTCCGCAACAACAAGTTCTTCTAGGTAAAAACACTCAGTACTAATATTCTGACTAAAATATACTAGCAGCATTGTGGTTGCTAACAGGACTTGAGATTGAGCCCAAAAACAGAATAGGACGAGTCAGTCTCGTAACTGATCTGTTGTTAAGGTCTCGCCCGACTGTATTCTGTTTTGTGGCTGTACTTTTTTTGTCCACAGAATCTGAATTCATTAATTTTAGCGTTATTTATATTACTTCCTACTTTCATTCTTCTTCCTCTGTGTGCTTAACTGCCAAACCCTTGAAATGGCATTAGTGTAAGCCCTGTCTCACTGTCTCGCCTCTGCTTTACAGGTTCGTGACAACTACTACAAAGATGTCCGAACTGCCGGCCCACAGTCCAAAATTCTTGATGGTCTGGACTTAGACGACGTGGACGCCTATCCGGGCTCGCCTACAGTCGTCAGTCCCCGGGGCACCCTTCTTCGCCTGGACCCTGCCAACCCGCCCCAACTGGAGCCGGGCCACGTGGTTGTCGTGGGAGCCGTGAGCAAGGGCATTATAAACCGAGATCAACGACACAATGTCGGTCTCTTCCAGTCCGTCTTCTCGCCTAATCCGTTTGGTCAGGTCACTGATGACGATCTGGCCCGCTACAAACGAAACATCGAGCGCAAGGCTAAGGGGTTACCAACTGAAGAGGAGGAGGAGGAGGCGATGGAACGGCAAAGGCGTGCGGCAACCCTCCAGCCCGACAGCTCTGCACGAGTGGTTCCTGAACCACAACGATCACGTAAGTCCGCCTGCCTCATTCCTTTTTTTATAATATCATTTTTGGAAGATAAATTGGCGAACATACGTTTGTTTTCGATAAATTCTCGTCA
>JAYGXS010000004.1:53745507-53770794 GCA_036362985.1 Ligula intestinalis | reverse complement strand
GGTTGCGGATTCCATACACTCACCGGCCCATTTCGTGGTTTTGGACTCGGAACATCGCCCATTTAGAGGTGTCGTGGTCACAGTACTCACTCTCGGCGGAAGCATATTTGCAGGTACGGTAAACCACTTCATTGTTTGGATCCTTTTCGTAAATACAACCAAAACATGCGATAGTCCGCATGAACGTTTGCCATCTTCAGTAGATTATATTTAACCTCGCTCAATACTTGTTTAGGCTTTTTGAAAACCAAAAGAAAATGTAGATCTGCTACAGTCGACGCTCCTTCTACTTTTTACGAGTCGCGCATCGTAGTATCAATGTGCCCTAAGGTAGCTTCTTCGCGTTTGCGCGGCTAGAAGCAGAAAATACAGTACTTTCCTCAAATAACTTGGTAGTCTTGTGCGCTTCGGTACTCCAAAGTAGACAGTTTGACAAGCGCGGGGAAAGGAAAGGCAAACAGCTACCCTGTCCCAGCAACATTTCCCTGATATTTTCTGGGCGTACTTTTGTGTATTTGAGCAAATGTTGCGAATTTCCGGCCTATCTCACCGTCGTAACCCGCAATCTGACTACAAACGAGCCTGTTATAGCCTTGTTTGCGCCTGCGTCGACACTGTTCTACTATTACCTATAATTAAGGATTTTCGAGGGAATCCGAATCGCCAGGACAATAAACCTCTTGTTCCAGTGATCGTTTCGTCTTCTTCTGAACTGGATATACCCCCAGTTGTATGTTAGGAAAGGGAGGTAGACAAGATAACAGAGTGTATTTTACTGTAACTGTTTCTGCTTGTACATCAACTCTGTCTGCTGTGTGTCCGGCAGCTTAGTCTCCTCTACAGCTCGGTCTTATCCGCAGCTGGGTATTGTCTGCTGCTCAGTCTCGCCTGTAGCTCGGTCTTCTGCCGTCAGTAGCGCGCTCTCGTGTCGATAGCAGTCTCGTCTCGTCAACAGAGTCCCCTGTGGCCAGCAGCAAAAGGCCGCCTCCTGGCGGTGGCAGCGTATTTAAGGACCAACAGCCTTTGTTCTCTATTGGCCCCTCTGCGGGCAGCCATAGTGCGGCGCCGTCAGCGTGACACTTGGCGCGCGCGCTCTGCCTCTGGCTAGGCGTGACCTCAGCATGACAGAACCCGGCCGGCGGCGGTCTCGTGTGCGCGTAACTTCTTTGCGTCCTCGCGTGGTGTCCGCCCTTGAAGGTCGCGCGTTACATGTTCCTTTATGAGATGGCGTTATCGCCTGTTCTTGCTTTGTAATCCTGACTGGATGACAGTGCGAGTGTTGACTCCTGTTCTGCGCCGTCCTAACAATGGCCTATATTCGGGACTAGAGAATTGGGTCGACAGCTCAGCGCATTTTCCTCACCCTAAACAATCTGATGCGCTTGTAACTACTACCCACAAACCCGGGCTCAGACGCTTTCCAACTGACGGCATAACACAAACCTCACAGCCAGCCAATGCGTGTTTATGTGGAGTTGCCGGCTGGTGGACTGACAGTCAGGCGGCAATGGTTCCTCCTTCACGTGGCTTCCACGACACTCCCACTCAGTTGGGATCCCAACCGGGTGTGGCGGTATGCCTAGAGGTGACTCCGGCCGCGCCATCCACCTGCTTCCTCTCCCAGGTGGGAGGGGGAGAGAATGCAGTAGATGCAGCTCAAATGCACTCTCATTATAATCTGTAGCGGTCGAAGCCGTGGTTGTGTCTAGATCGCTACAATCATCAGGCCGAAGGCAAAAGTCACCAGAAGGCGTGATTTATTGTGTACATAACTCCCTATTGCTGTCACAGGCGGCAGTGGCCATTGGCAAAGTATGAGCTAGTGTTGACCGCGTCAAGCCAGACCTGAGAGAGCCATAGGGACTTATGTACACATTAAATCACGCCTTCTGGTGCCTACCGCCCTTTTAACTTCAACCTGGGATTCGGCCTGAACATTGTAGCGATCGAGACACAACAACGACTTAGACCGCTACTAATTGGTGATCCCGGCGCGATTCAACCGCGAGATCAAACTCCTGCTGATATGGCTGACGACGCATGACTTTGGGGAAGCGGGCCTTGCAGAACGAAGGGGGGAGAAGTAAGCATTGTGGCTGCTCGCCAAAAATCTAATTCACGCGCAAGCCGCTGCCTGTATGCCGCCTTTCTGTGAGGCACACAATGGACCTCGTCGGATTCGACGAGCAAAATGTCACACACGACAGATCCTCCGTCGATTTCGACTGCGCACCACGCGCTCCAACAAGCCGCAGCAAACGCTGAAGCAAGCCGCAAAAGACACTGAGGCGAGCTGGGCAAGCAATACGTAAACGACAGCTAGCAGGAGCAACGCAGAGAACTGGCGCGAGGGAAAACAGGACTTCAGGCAGACTCGCGCAGAATCTACCCACTCGCTCGCCACTCCCACCTCCGTATCTGGTGTAAAGACAAAGTCAATAAGACCGGGGCTGTGGGAGGGTGTAGATGGCTGGCGCGATAAACACTCAGCACGCGCACACTTGACACAGCCATCTCGCTAGGTATGCTCCCGACTGCGCGGGAGCGCCATAAAGGCCACATTAAGAGGGAGCCATTGCAGCCTAACTCTCAGTCCTCCCTCTCCTCCCGTACGCACACCCAGACACACGCGTACAGAAGGAGCAGCAACGTAGGGGGCCCGAGTTTTCCCGTCAGTTGGCAGACCCTCCAAGCCATGACTTTTAGCGTACCGTGATAGATTCAGACGCATTCAGATTTATTATAGTGCGGAGAGAAACGCGCCGAGGTCGACCTCACTCTCTCCCCCACCGCATAGTGACCGCCTAGCTTTCTGGAGACCTGAGGTGGGGTCTGAAAACCAGTGGGAGCGCGACCGCAATCACCAACAGGGAATCAGAAGTGAGAGAAAGTGCCAGCGCTTTCCAGGCCGCAGGGACCGTGGTTGGCTGAGGACTGGGGTTGCATGTGCATACAGACCATTGGATCTCAAAAGGGTGAGAACAGCCCCGCATAAAGCCTGGGCCAACACCCTCCTGAGAGGGGTAACCAGTCATCCAACGACTGAAAGGCATTACCCATGCTCCGTTGCCGGTCGGCGTCCGTGGGCGGGGCTGAAAGGCGAGAGAGACAGCTGGTGAACTTCGCAATGGGATGTGCAGAAGAAAAAAGGAGAGCAAAGGAAAAAGGAGGGGGGAGAGAGAAGTGCAAGGAACGAGAGAAAAATCGAGAAGATAACAAAGATAAGCAGAGAAGGGGGAAGAAGGCAGGAGAGGGACGAGTGAAGAAAAGTGAGAAGTGAGAGCAGAGCCAGGTAGAACAGGAACAAGAACGCAGCTTACCTTTCATCGGGGTTGTTGGGGACAGCCTGACGCGACTGCAGTGACTGTGGTGCTGGCTAATAGTGTTTGTTTTGCTATTAACAGAAGGACTAGCAGTGCTGCATAGGAAAAGGGATCACATTTCGCTGGACTAAGGTTGCTTGAGAGCTGGTGCAGGTTAGGTTTGGTAGGGAGTATCAGTGAGGATAAGGCTATACCCCATACTTGTTATTGGTAGTTCACGATACAGCACGGCAAGGCAGCTTAGTTAGTTGAAACCCCTGCGTTGATTAGCCGGTTGCTGCCAGCTGGCTCTGCCGGTCTTCGGATTACTGTGGGCCGCAGGCCGTGCACAGCCACCACGTACTCCCCCCTGACCCAGGCAGCAAAAGTTGCACCCTCGAGTTAAGTTGGCGTGAGAACAGCGATTGGCATGTACTACTACCCGGACGGTCTTACGACGAGCGCAGCATAAAAATCGATCAGTTCTCCCCTTAAGAATTACGTTAGTAGAGTAAGCCTGACTGGCGAGAGCGACGATAAATCCCCCCCTGCCCTCCGCGCACCCAGCCATGCCGGCATTTTAGGCGTACATTAGCCAGATAGCGACATTAGAGGCGCGAATTGGGAGGAGGGTGATGACTGACAAATTAATCCACCCCAGTGGTGACTGTGATAGGCGTGAGGCAAGTGCAATGATATGAACGAGGCAGGGCTGAAGGTGCAAATGAATGCACAGCAGGTCCAAGAGAAGACTGCGAGTAAGGACGAATAAACCTGAGTGGAGCTGGGACTAAGCTGCTAGTGACGTTAAAGTATTCTAATGCTAGTGAGGCTGGTATAAGTAACCATACTTAATGGTAGTACTAGCAAGTAATAGTGGCAGTGGTGCAAAAGACATCGTACATAACGACAGTAAGGCAAATTAAGAGGCAAGTTCGGCTTTTATGAGGGCAACTTACCTGGATGTCCTGGCAAACTGGACGCTGCAATAATGAAGTTAAGCGACTAGTGAGTAGGGTTATGGCTGGTGGACCCCCCCCACACACACACAGGAGATCATCACCAACCCGTTTTTTGCGTTTTCAGGCATGGAACTGCGGATAATCGGAAATGGCCGTGCCTACAAGGTTCGGGAGGTGGGCATTTTCAGCCCCGACGAACGATCCTGCGCGGCCCTGTAAGTGACTTTCTGTCGGGGGATGAATACTTTTCTTTTTTTGAAAATAATTTCAACAAAACACACCGAAACAAAACATTTGCAGCACGTTAACTGGTAATATTCGGCAAAATAAGACGAAAAACTTTGCAATCCTGTCCTTGGTCTCGTAAGCAGTTAATAGAGAACAAGAAACGTTCCCACAACAGAATATCTAATGCAGACAATGGATTTGGGAAGAGGTGTACGTTCAACGCAATTTGAGCCGATGCCTTGGTCGAACTCTAGTCTTGTCGAAAGGCGATAAGAAGGAATTTTTAGGGCGTAGTATTTTACACTTCTTCTTTGTTTGTGTTATTATGCATTTTTGACAAGTAATCTTCAGGCTGTGACTGGAAACTCCGTAACATCACTGGCAGTCATTAAAATGAATGCTGCTTCACACAGTAAGGCAGTGAAATGTTCGGTTGACCCAATTGTGAAAAATTTCAGCGATCTCGATGAGACTCGAACCCATGCCAGCAAAGAAAGGCTTGAGTACAACCAACGTTGTAGCCAACAGAGCTAGGAGACCAGACCGCAGCTGTGAGTTTACTCGTACTTGGGTCGAAATACCCATCAGGCCTGTTGCAACGTATGGAATATACCGATTCTGACACAGAAAGCTGATTACTCAAGCAGGATTTCCTATGCAATCAGTTGGAACCTACAAGATACAATTATTAGAAAGGGGTTGGTGGATTTGAACAATTCATTTGACTCATTTGTAAAAAGTTCGGTGGCGTTAGTGGGATTCGGACCCACGCTGAATATTTCAGAATTGGGTCAATTGGATTATTCAAATCTGCCAGCCCCCTCCTAATAGTAGTAAAATCTTGCTTTATTCAGCCCCGGAAGAGGAAAAAGGGGCGATTTCTGAGGCCAAGTTTTATTTAAGCTAACGTTTCGGAAACGTTCTTGCTTTCATCATCAGAGCGTAGTGTGTGTTCTCCTGCTTGCCTCAAGTGAGTGTGTCTGACCGTGTGTTAAAACTGTGCCTAATGCTCGCACGTCGATCGATTGTACCGATCGATTGCTGGTAGCTGTTTGAATTGTTCTCCCCTCGCGGGCGCCTCCATGAGGAGATGCGTCACGTCGTTCATGTGCCTTCTGAGCGTTTCCACCTTCTTCACTCGCGGCTGCCGGCTATTGGCCCTGCGTATCTTCCCTCGCCCGACCTATTGCTCCGTTCTGAGCAGAGGTTAGCCTTATGCGGAGCGCATAGTAGGCGGGATGAAGGTTGATGGCTCTGTTAAGTGTGCCAATCGACGTGCGAGCATCAGGCATAGTTTTAACACGCGGTCAGACACACTCACTTGACGCGAGCAGGAGGACGCACACTACGCTCTCACGATGAAAGCGAGAATGTTTTAGAAACGTCAGCTTAAATACAACTTAGTCTCAGAAATTGCCTCTTCTTCTTCCTCTTGATGATGATGATGATGAGAACTTTATTTTGATGATAATATCAAACTTTTAGAAAAAAATGGCTCCATTCACGGAGAGTAAGAACTAAAGTAATTTAAAGGGTCCAAAAACTCAAGAGTAAACGGTCAAAGATCATAGCAAACTCAAAGTAAGAAATCGACACGGTTACCCTATCAGTTATGGAGTCAGGTCGGCCTTCACTTCTCAATTTCCGTTTCTTCACACGTGAGGAAGCATGCTTAGAATGGGAGTATCGAGTTCTGGTAGGCTGATGTACGACATGTCATATTTCGGAAGTTTCGGCGCGTCGTACGAAAAGACTTCGCAGCCATTAATTCGTATTGGAGAGGGTGAGTGTCATCACTAAGAATACGGTACAATAAATTCTTGAGCGATTTGAAATGTCGCTGAATTATAAGGTCAGCTAAAAAAGCATAGGAATAGTCGGCAGCTGAAGAGAGCATGCGGAGAATACGTTTAATAATAATAAAGTCTTTTTTGAGTAGTGCTGGAAAGGTTACTGGAGAGCAGTAAAGAATGAGAGGGAGGATACAAGCGTCTATAAAACGCCAGATGAGGGCTTTCGGGATGCGATAAGAACGCAAGCGGCGGATATAATATTAAAGTTTGCGGATTTTAATAAACAGGTCTTCAATATGAGGAGTAAATGGGAGGTCGGAAGCAATTGTTACACCAAGGTATCGGAAGGAGGATACCTTGTTGGGCAGAAAGTCGATGGTTTCAGGACTGGAGGAGGGTCCCAGCCTGAAGATACTCTGGACTGACTTCCGCTCATTAAGTAAAAGGCCATTTTCTGACGACCATGTTGTGACATGTTCCAATCCATCCTTCAGTGTTTGAAGATGGGTCTGTCTTTTGAGAGGATGGCCGACAACCATGTCGTCAGCATATTTGACAAACAAACATGCGTTTGGAGATCGGTCATCAGTATGGAGGGTAAAACGATGAGGGGATAATATAGACCCCTGCAGAACTCCACAATTGTTGGGAAGGATCGTGGATTTTCGCTTGCCGCACTGAACGAATTTAGTGCGGGAAGTGAAATAGTTCCCAAGCCAAGAGACAGCCCAGCCAGGAGAGCCGCATGCAGAGGTTTTATTAAGAAGAAGATTTCGCGGGATCGTGTTGAAGGCTGAGGAGTAGTCAAGAATGGCACATGCGTATGAACGAAATCCCTTGTCCAAGTCTCTAAGAGCAGAGTGGACTACCAGAGCAACAGCATCTAGTGTACTACGCCTAGCCTCATACGCAAACTGCAAGGGATCAGAAAAATTGGACGAAAAAGGCTTAATGATGTCCAAAGCTGCTCGTTCTGTAAGTTTGAGGAGTGCAGAAGAGCAGGCAATTTGGCGAAAGGATTTGGGACCCGTTGAAGTGGTTTTTTTTCGGAATAGGAGTGATTTTGACTGAACGCCAGCCATCAGGAATCTTGGACTCCATGAAAGTTAAATAAATAAGATGTGCCAAGACAGGAGCTAATTGAAAAGAGCAAGATTTAAGGAGAAATGGGGAGACGCCATCTGGTCCGGCAGCTGTTCTACTTTTGACCTTGTTGAGGTGTTTCATGACTGTTTCCACGGACACTGGAGAGATCACTTGGTGGTAAGGAAATATCATTTTTCGGGCGATATGAGTCGGTGGGAGTGTGGATGAAGTTTGAGTTGAGGCTGTCTAGGTCAGCATCAACATGTGCCAGTGTATTGCATTGACCAGTGAGACGTTTGAGACTCTTGCATATTTCGGAGGAAGTGAGAGGTGCGGAAGATGTAGAAGAAGTAAAAGGCTGACTAACAAAAAGGTCATTCAGCCTGAAAATCTCACGCTTCATCTGGCCGTTCAGATCATTTAGTCTATTTCGCAGACCTAGTTTATAGAACAATTCCTTTTGATGTCTAAAAGATTTTAGGTGGGGAGAAGATATTATGTCAGGTCTAACCATGACAGTGCCAAGAGGACAGCAGACGTTAAAAATGTTGTTTAAAAAAGTAGTGAGATGTCTACAGCGTGATTCGACATCTGAGTACTCTAGAAGGGTAGAAATATTGCCAGATATGACGGTCTGGAGCAAAGAAGTATTATGCGGGGAGGTGTCTTGAACCATTAGTTTCCTCTCGGGAATTACTAACAGCCCTTTGTTTGAGCTACAATAGATGGTTGGCAAGCCCAATAACAGAATGATCTGAGCCTGCCAACGGTGGTCTATTTTTGACGACAAAAAGTTTGGGATGGTTGGTCAATATTTGATCCAGAGGGGCGTCGGCACGAGTGTTGAAGGAAACTAAATCGTCTAAACCTAACAGTGTAAGGGGACGAATATTTAGACGGTTGAAATTGCCGCTTAAAATTATGACATGCTCGCAAGACAGTGCAGCAAGTTTTTGGGAAAGAAAATCGAAAAAGGTGCCTAAAGCACGTTGGGAGGAATGTAAATACTGACAAAAATGATGCCTTTAGAATTGCTTAAAAATGTGGGCTTGCATACTACAGCAATGGCGTCTATTAAGTCGTCAGAATAAGAGAATCGGGACTTACAATTTGTGCACCATTGCTGGTTTACAAAGCCAGCCACTTTACCACCTCTGCCGCTGGTTAAGGATTTTCTGTCCGAACGATAGGCGTAAAAATATTGTGGGGTGATGATTTCTGACTCAATGTCGCTGTTAAGCCAAGTTTCTTGCAGGCAGATGACTGCAGAGTTCTTATGTTCGCTTTTCAACATGAGTTCCGATAATTCGACACTTTTGTTAAACAGGGATCGGTAATTTGTCGACATAAAACCTGGAAGTGGCAATTCTTGTAGAGGGTGAGAGCAGGCCTGCATGAAGCCTGGGCCAACACCCTCCTGAAGGGGGTAACCAGTCAGTCAACGACTGAAAGGCACTACCCATGCTCCGTTGCCGGTTGGCGTCCGTGGGCGAGGCTGAAATGAGAGCAAGAGACAATTGGTGAACTTTGCAATTGTGGACGTGCAGAAGACGAAAAAGAGAGAAGAAGAAGAAGAAGAAGAAGAGGAGGAGGAGGAGTAGCAGAAAAAGAGGAAGAAGGAGGAGGGGAAAGGACGAAGGGGAAAAATCGAAAAAGGGAAAGAGGGAGATAGGGAGAGGAGGCGAGGAGGCGAGGGGGGAACGCAGACAGGCCGAGAGAGAGGGGAGGAGATGAAGTATAAAAAAGAACACTGAGAGCAAAATCTCAACTTACCTTGCAGCAGAGAATCTTCAGTAGCTACTGAGGCTGTCGTTTGTGTTTAAGACAGAACTGCAGGCGTCGCTATTATGAGTATGCTTGTGGTAATGGAGCGAGTAATATAAACTACAGGAGCTATTATGGGGCAGTAAGGCAAGACAGTATTCGAGAAATTCAGCAAGAACGGTCTCCACTTACCTGAAGGGGGAGGCACTCACCTGTGTTCCCGACAAACTTCACGACGCAATCGTGACGCGAGGCGACTAGTGAGTGTGGCTGAGGCTGGTGGTGGGGATGTGTGAGGTGCTGGGTGTGCCGACATCACGGTCAGTGCCGCTGTCTTGAATGCGCATGTGACCTAGTAGGCCCATGCGATGAGCGAATGATCGGGGGCAGTGTGGGCAGTGAAGGCGGCGGTCTCGTCTGTGTGTTGGTGCTCCAGGCACTAGTTCACCAGTCTCTGTGCGATGGATTCGCAAGTGACCGATAAGACCGATGCGTGAGGTGAATGTGCGATTGCAGTGAGGGTATATCAGGCCCTCAGAGCTGGTGGGAGGTTCAGGTGTGGAAGTTGTTGCGGGTGGTAATGTGTCGGAGGGAGTGGAAGAAGTTGTGGGTGAGTTGGAGTCGGTGGACGAGGGAAACGAAACATCTCTCGCGTCGGTGATTGCCGTCGAGGTGGAGGGTGGAGCAGGGTCTGGCGGAGTGTTTGGTGCAGTCGACGTGGATGCTGTCGGAGGAGGGTTGCACGGCTTCCGGAGGTGACCGACCAGGCCAATGCGTGCACGGAAGGTGCGTTGACAACGCGGACACGTTGGAAGGGCTTGGGTGGTGGCAGCGTGCGTCCGTGGATTGTGACACTTGCGTGCCGTCCGTTTTGCCTTGGCGGCGGCGATCCGACTAGCTTCGTAGATTGCGGCGCCCGTTTTGACCGCTCTTCGCCACGCGGTTCGGTCCAGGGCAAGCTCCTCCCAGTTCAGCGTGTTAATTTGAAGACGCTTCAGGGAGTTCTTCAAGGTGTCCTTGTAGCGTCTCTTCTGTCCTCCTTTGCGATGAGTACCTACGGCGACATCGCCATAGAACAGTCGCTGGGGTAGCCGTTCATCATTCATACGTACCACGTGTCCGCTCCAGCGCAGTTGTATCTGCCTGAGCATGGCCTGGATACTGAGAACTCCCGTTCTCTCCAGGATTTCTGTGTCCGGAATCCTCTCCTGCAACTTCACCTTCAATATTCGACGTAGGCAGCTGATATGAAAGTGGTTCAGTTTCCACGCTTTGCTAGACAGTCCAAGTCTCCGCTTCGTACAAGAGTGTTGACAGCACAACAGCCTTGTACATCTTCAATTTCGTTGACAGTTGAAGACCATGACGATTCCATGCGGAGGCTTGGAGCCGACCGAAGGCTTGGCTAGCTTTGGAGATTCTGTGAGCAACCACGTCGTCTTTTTAGTGTTCCGGCAAAGCGTACTGCCGAGGTAAGTGAAGTTGTCCACGTTCTGCAGTTCGGCTCCGTTGACTTTGATGCGTGCGGGACTGAAGTCAACACCAGGCGGCGGTTGATCTATAACCACCGTCTTGTCCGTGTTGATGGTGAGGCCAAAGTTGGCGCAACCTGCTGCAAAGAGGTCCATGCTCCTTTGCATGTCTGCTTCGGTGGTGATGTTGAGAGCGCAGTCGTCCGCAAACAGCAGATCATGAACTGTGGTTGTGGAGACGCGCGTGGGGGCCTGCATCCGACGAATGTTGAGGAGGTTTCCGTCCGTTCTGTAGTTGATGGGGATTCCTGGACGCTCGTCACGGTAGGCGTCCATTAGCATGACAGAGAACATGAGACTGAAGAGGGTGGGCGCGAGGACACAGCCCTGCTTCACTCCATTGGTCCCTGCGAAAGCCTCAGACAGCGTTCCGTAGTCCGTGACGCGCGCCATCATCCCATCACGGAGTTGTCGAACCATGTGGTTGAAGGGTTCCGGACAGCCAACCTTCTGTATAACCTTCCAAAGTCCGGGCCGGTTCACCGTATCAAAGGCTTTTGTCAGATCTACGAACGTAGTGTATAGGTGGGTCCGCATCTCTTGACATTTCTCCTGCAGCTGACGCGCGGCAAATATCATGTCAGTGGTGCCGCGGTGACGTCGAAAACCACACTGACTTTCAGGCAGAAGCCCTTGCTCCAGGTGGCTATTCAGACGATTGAGGAGAATGCGTGCGAAGATTTTTCCGGCGATATTCAGCAGTGAGATACCGCGGTGGTTGTCACAGACTTGACGATTTCCCTTACGCTTGTATAGGTGGACGATGGTGGCGTCCTTGAAATCCTGGGGACTTGGTCCTGTCGCCGCATCTCTTGGAACAGGATGGTGAGGTGATTTATGAGTTGGTGACCACCATATTTGTAAATCTCCGCCGGGATCCCGTCGGACCCGGGTGCCTTCCCGCTGGACAGCTGCTGCACAGCCTTGATGGTCTCCTCAGGGGTGGGTAGGAGGTCGAGATCAGCATTAATTTCGACTTGCGGCAACCGCTCAATGGCAGCCTCAGAGGTGGTAGAGGGCTAATTGAGTACACTTTGGAAGTGTTCAGCTCAGCGGCTCAAAAGCTGGGTCTTCTCAGTGATGAGGGTGGTACTTTCCGCGCTGAGAAGTTGGGCTGTGCATCTCACTGCGGGGCTGTAGACTGCTTTGAGCGCAGCGAAAAAGTTCTTCCACTCGTTGAGATCCGCATAGCCTTGGATTTCCTCACCTTTACGAGGCATCCAAGCGTCCTGCAATTCCCGCAGCCGCTGCTGTACAAGACGGCGACTTTGGTAGTAGGCTGCTTTCGTGGCGTCGGTAGGGCGAACGACATATTCGTTGAGGAGGCGATTCTTCTCAGAGATGAGAGTAGCGATGGCTGCATTGTTTTCGTCGAACCAGTCTTGGTGTGGGCGGGGTACAGTCCCAAGAATGCGTGGATTGAACAGCGGTTCGTAGTTGACACCATCGAGTCCCTACGGGGGTGTTCTCTTCTGCGATTGGGAGGTTATCGAGCTGGTGGGTCAACTCGTTGCTGCAATGCAAACGGTTGGCAGGCAAGTTTAAAAAATCAGTATTAAAGTTACCTGGGGGTCGCTTACCTTGAGGTCTCCTGCGAGTTTGGAGACGGATCCGCATCTTGGAGATGATGAGACGATGATCCGTATCACCATCGGCACCCGGCATTGCCTTTGTCACCAACACGTCCTGCTGGTCGCGTCGCCGCACGAGGACATAATCCAGAAGATGCCACTGACGAGACCTGGGGTGCATCCAGGTCGCCTTGTGCTGCAGCGGTTGGCTGAAGTAGATGTTGGTCAGTATGAGACGGTGCACCGCGCAGGTGTGAAGGAGGAGTAGGCCATTGTCATTGAGTCCTCGGAGGCCGTGGTGTCCGAGCACTCCACTCCAGGTGGCGTGGTCTGTGCCGACGCGGGCATTGAAGTCACCAAGGACTATCAACTTGTCCGCCCTTGGCACAGAGGCCAGGAGGGCGTGCCGATCCTCATAGAACTTGTTCTTTGTCTAATCGGAGCTGGTCATCAGAGGAGCGTAGACACTAACGATGGTGGCAAATTCGCCACCCCAGAGAGGCAGGCGGAGACTCATCAGGCGTTCGTTGATACCCTGCAGCGTACAGGGTAGCCGTCCCACGATGTCCTTCTGGATGGCAAAAGTGATGCTGGCCTCGCATCGCTCTGCCATCGGACGGCCCACATAGAAGGTGTAGCCGTCACCAACCTCTTCTATGGAACCTTCACCGGAGAAGCGGGTTTCACTGAGTGTGGCGATGTCCACGTTGAAGCACGCCAGTTCCCGGGCGATGAGTGCTGTTCTCCGTTCAGGTCGAATGATCCTCGAATTATCTAAAAGGGAGCGAACATTCCAAGCGCCGAAGATGATAGGACTTACCTGAGCTCCTCGAGCTGTCGTCCTGTGAGCTCTGGGAGCTGTCCTGCGGGAAGGAAACGGGCTAGAGGGAGGGTGCGGAAGCGAGAAGTTTTGATTTGCGTTTGTAGTGTTTCGACCGCGTGTTTGCAATCTGTCAGCCACGGTCAACTGGCAGATGTCGTGACCCAGCGTGTTTGGTAACCACCTTTTCTAGGTCAATCAACCCTCCCGCGAGGGGCAGCAGCGCTGTTCCACAAAGGGATTGCCGGTCACTCACAACTGCTGCCGAACTGCACCATGGGCCACGAGTATTTTGGTGCCGAACGACCACTTGGCTGTGAGCCTGCCTACAGCTTTGCTGTCGCGCAGCTGAGGACTTTTTGGGGGGGAGTATTTGGGAAGTAGGGGGAGGGAGCAGCAGTAATTATCCTAGTAGCAGTAGCCGTGAAAGGGACTGTGGCTCACGTAAAGTTGATACGCGCTCTAGTGCTACGGCATCTGACTGTGGGTGGAATTGCTGCTACGATTAGGTGTTATTGACGCTACTGAGGAGGCATACTCTGCGAGGACTAAGAGTGCTAGTCATGGCGGTGGGACGACTATTTGAGTGGGCATCGATATGATGGAATAAGGTCACTGTAACAGTATGGTAATGGAATGGTTTAGGTATGGTAGTAGAGACAACATTAGAAATATCAGGCAGAGTAACAGATAACAAATATCAAACAGAAAAGTAATAAGATTAAATAGATTGGGAATCAGGCATACATACGCATAAAAACAATGGATGCAATGTTAAGACTAGCAGATATCGAGTAGATTACGCAGATAAGGTAACGTTTCAGAAGAGCTGAAATGCTTAAGCTAGTGGTAGTAATGATAAAACAACTAGAGGTAGCAAGGTTGGCAAATTGATGATAAAGAGTATAGGAAAACTAAACAGTAGAGCACAAACAGGCTATGGTACGGTACACAGTGGGTAGCTTCCTTCCGCCATGATACGATCTGCCACGACCGTCACGTTTAGCCCCCAGCTGAACACCCCATACCTCCCGGCAGCACAGCAACCCAGCCAAACACAAAGCAGGCGTACCACTGCCTCTCGATATCCTGATGGACACCTTCGCTATTCCAGCGGACCAATCAGCTCCCGAACTGACTCCCGCAGCATCTTCAGATGTACCGCTTTTGGAACCAGCTCCTGTCCCCGCACCGGTAGACCTGAAACCGCCCACGACACGCCGGACTAACCGTGCTCGCCAAAGTCCGCAGCGCTTACAGGTCAATCCACGCCATCAGCGGTACTGACATACTTGAAGGGGAGGTGCTGGGTAGGAGCTCATTCCCACGACTACTCTGTTAGCATACGCCTAACAGATTGATAGCCTGTGCAAGCGGCGCGCCATTCCCAGGCTCGCGAACTCCTCTGACGCGGCTGCCACGAGAGAGCGACGTGACTATCGCTTTTTCCCCGATCAGGATTGGCCCATGTCGCTCGATGTCTCTCCCGCGCTGTGTCTGACTCGACTTTGCGCTTGCTTGCACTGACGCGCTGTACCATGCTCTTGTCCGAGTACACTCTCTGTCTGGCCGACTGGTCTTCTCACGGTCTCTCTACTACGGGCTCTTTGGGGTACCGGTTCGTACTGATAAGAAGTACCAAGGCGGGTCATAACAAAACTAAACCCTGAGACTGTCACCTCCTGTACCAACATGTTGGTGCACTTGGTTGGCCTCATCGAAACCGATGGTCAGACACACACAGGATCTGGGGGCGTCCTCTGGCCAATCAGGAAATGGCGCTCCCGGATTGGCTCGAGTTCTCACGGGAACTCGCGGTTATAGCTCGGCCTTGAGACGAGCGTAGGCGACCGGTGCATATGCACTCGTTGGCAGTGGAAGGTCTTCCTATGTGCGGAATGAGTCATGTGCAGTCTGCGGATAGTTTACCAAGGCGTGGACTGCGGAGCAAAGTTTGACAGCAAAGACAACATGTCAGCGCAGGGGATTTCACGACTGCCACAAAGGTAACCAAAAATCAGTATAAGAAATGCATGCAATACAAGTAAATCTTCTTTTACCATTGACATTTGTAGGTGTTTAGAAAAACGCGTCTAAAAATCGATACCCTGTGATTTAAGCATTTTGGGATTTTTCTGTGCTATGTTATTGCCCCGCCTATGTAATCCTTGATAATCGAAAACACAGTTCTCAAACTTACCTAATGCTTCAGGAGATGTGGCGACTACTGCATATCTCCCAACTAGCATTTATTCAAATTCGCGCCATTATCCGCCAATGTAAACATGCAGGATGCGCCACGGCCTAGTTCAAAAGAAAGCAACATCTCCCTCAATGAAGACACCGAATCCGATATTTAAACTGCGGTAAAAATAGCACGATCGGCGGTTCAGTGACTGAAAATTTGGCTGAAAGCATGACATTTTTGTCCGACCTGCACCCGGGCTAAAGCGTTTGCAGTTTCGGGCGATAAATGGACTGTTCAGTTGAGCAGTATTCAATCTGATGCCGATACTCAACATAGTCGCACAGACTGGGACAACCCGCGTCGCTTTATGCTTTTGAAAATGCAGCGCTAAACGCCGTCTCATCCCCAGCAAGCTTCAAGGCTCCCTAACTGGACGGCTTCTGAAGTCATCTGCCGTGATGTCGCGACAAGGCTTTCGTGCAAGGCATTTACCCTTTCTTTATTGTGACTGGCTACCTTTCAGCCAATGACGTTTAAGCCTCCTCAGATAACATGACTCACACACGAAACACTTCCTTCAACCTGAGCACACCCCCAGCCTAAGGCCAGCCTGCTGTTTTGTCTATGCAACATTCTGCCCACAAAATGCCCTCTGCTTTGAATATATAACAGTTATTACCAGACAAACCGAGTTATACCCATTCCTCTAAGTCTTGAAAATGGTTAAATAGGCCCTGTTTCAGGTTTTCTTTCAAAATCCCGCCACCCAAAGGTATAACGGCGCTCGCTAGTCAGAGGAATATAAACAAATAGTAAGCTATATACTATAGTGACTATGTAGGGCCTTTCTCCTCCGATGCCACGCGACGCATGAGGTCACGTGATTGCAATGCTTGGCCGCCCCTGAGACAGCCAGTAACAGGTTCCGCAAACTGCACCAAGATCCTGCAGCTGCTAGCAAGTGTGCATGCTCTGACCAATCACCTTCCTGTGGGTGACTCCCACAGGACCTCCCTGTGATGACTGCCACGCACGCCGGACGCACTCTCTTCCCACTGTCAACTTCCTCCAACCCATCTGTATAGAATACACTTCCTCCCATCTGGCGTCTCACTACTTCTCTTCCCCTACGGACCCGGGCCTTAGGATCACAGCGGCAAAATTTACTGTTGTGACTCGCTCGAGTCGAAGTGAACTCCACTATAATCTCACGAGTGCGGTTCTCGAGGTCTGGGAACAGCCAATCACAGTTGCCGTAAACCTGTGTTCTTAGCATGAGGACGAATAGCAAGCCTGCATGCGTGAATTGCTCTCTCTCTGCCCACTGGCCTGACTGCTGTCAAACTGGCGCTTGGACCCAGCCGGCCTCCTGGCTGGGTGTATGCTCTCCAAGTCAAATTTCTATCCATTTATTCTTCGTTCCTCTGTTTACACAATATACTATGCCTAATACTTTGGCCTTTCCAAGACTTCTTCTCTGCTACGTAACCATGGTCTGAAGATCGCAGTTGCTAGGGTTTAACTTACTTAACCACCTGTGATATTACCTATTAACGTAAGCATCTGCGATATTTCCTGTTACGTCCCCCAGTTGTATGGTAGGAAGAGAAGACAGACAGGATAGTAGAGAACAGTTTAATTTACGTCTCTGTGTTTGCTTCAACTTCCCAGTGTCCCTGTGGGAATATCGCAGGGAGTTACTTGAGTTAAGCCCTGGCAACTGCGATCTTTAGGCCCGGTTCCTTAACAGGTGAGAAAAGTCATTGGAAGGCCATAGTGATAGGAATAGTGTATTCTGTACAGACGGAATAGCGCATAATTAGGACGAAGTCTTGACTACCGGAGCACACGTCTAGCCGCGAGGCTGGCTCGGTCCCAAGGAATGTCTAGCGGCAGCCTTGGCCCTGAGGTCTGTCCAGATGGGTTGAGGTCACGTCACTGTGGGTCGAGGCCACCAAGGGGGAGGCACGGTGCGTGTGTTGGCTAGCAGTGAAGGTCAAGCGTCTGTTTGCGCATGGCCCGAGGCATGCAGGAAAACTGCCTTCGTGCGAGCTCCTATGCTTTGAGTGACCTTTTCTGCAGCGTCAAGAGTTAGGAGGGCATCGTGCAGCAGCGACCACTACAGGCATCGTCTTCTTGTTTGCAGCCTGTCCTGTGTGTCAGCAGCACGTTCTCTCGTAGGCAACAGAATCTCGTCTTCCGCCCATAGCCTCATATTTAAGGGCAGGCCGTATTTGTTCCCTGTGTCTCTTCTTATTGGACCCTGCGCGGGACGCTTATCTGAGCAGCAGATGTTTCATGCTGGTTACCTCAGAATGACACAATCTGGCGGTGGTGTTTCGTGTCCACATGACACTTTGTGCCTGCGCCATTTCGCTTGTGGGGCTTTCTTTGTTTTCTTGACCTTAAGACGGCCAGAGTGTTTCCTCATGTTCTGTGCCGTCCTAACAATACTACCCCACCGGTCTTGCTAACGATCGAATATGTGCCCCCAGCTAGCAGTTGGGTAGACTTAAGTTAATTCCCACTTCCCTGTTGCTCGCTACCCGCCAGCCCTCTCTTAAATGTCGCCATTAGGATTATAATTCGGCTTAGGGGAGTAGGTTGGTGTTAGTCTTGGGGTTATTGGTTGAGGGATGGCAAGTTTGGATTACGCCACCAATCTATTTGAATTATATCTTCGGTGTTTGACATCACCAAAGTGAGGCTTAGCGATATATTCTTTCAACTGTAATCATCATGGGTACAGAGCCGTTTACTTGGAAGTTTGCACCTTTCTCTTCCGTTTACAGCTCAAGCCACTTATACACGTTTTATGACTTACGCTGGGTGTGGCTCAGATATTCATACTGAAACAGATCCTTGCATTCCGCCATAGCTCCTAAATAACCAACGGCCGTCTGCTTTGTTGACTTCGTCCATGCGTTCGACTCCGTACATCGTGACTCACTACGGCGGATAATGGCATTAGATGGTGTGCCACCAAAAATAATAACCATGATCAAGGCATACTACCGCTCCACCACTGCGCGGGTTTTAGTCCACAACAACCTCGCAGAACCCTTCGCTATTCGGTCAGGCGTTCGGCAAAGCTGTGTCCTGTCGCCCATCCTCTTTAACTACGCCATTGACTGGGTTCTTGGGAAGGGCCTATACGAAAATGGCGGTATTGAGCTTACACCCGGGCGCCGGCTGACTGACATCGGCTATCCCGATGCTATCGCTTTACTAGTGTCAAGGTTTGGCGATCTACAATCCATGGTGTCACGGGTGGACGATGTCGTGAAATCGGTCGATTTGTCCACAAGAGCTGGGAAGACGTAAGTGTTTTCATGCTGCATCTCTGCCTGAGAGAAGGCACCTCTCGAGATTAGTGGCTGTCAACTTTAAGAAGTAGACAGTTTGAAATAACGTGGATCGAAGTTGCTGTCGAGTGGACAGAGTAAGGACGACATTGTCTCTCGAATCGGTGCAGCTTGACGAGTTTTTCCCAGCCTTCGAAGATGCCTATGGACCTGATGCGATATTTCTATCTCAACAAAAGTCGGCGTGTACCGTGCCCCGTGTACCCCGGTCGAATGTTGGGCTATGCGGGTGGAGGATGAACAGAAACTGAACGTTTTTGACAACTACTGTCTGAGGAACATCCTTCGAGTGAAATACACCGACTTCGTCTCAAATGAGACAGGCCGCACTCGCTGTGACAGCATTGCAAGGATATCCCAGGCAATCCAAGAAAGGTGACTGAGGTAACCTAGGCACCTTCTTTGCCGTCAAGCTCAGTGTTTCTGCCTTCTACCCAAAACCGTTACCTCAATGGAAACGTTGAAGTTGGGATCAACTCAAAGCCTGTCTCGCCTCAGTCCGTCAAGACATGGAACTGGTTCTTAGACCTTCGGTCTCCGGCGCTGGCGAAGAGAAAGGCTCAAATTGTCCAGGTCTGCTGCCACGGATCACCGCGCGTGGAGAAGCACCGTACGGGACATCATCGAGGCCGGCTAGATCAGTCATGATCGCAGCCGTAACAAGAACATCAAGTGCTTCTCGAGAACAGCAGTATGTTAATAACCCCCTATTAATACCGCTCCCATCTTAGAAGCCTCATTGCCTTCCACTTTATAAGTGGGGTCACATACACTGATCTCTGTTGCTGCAGCAAACTCATGTGGGAGCCTGCCTCGCTGACTCACGCTGGCTTTGTTGCCAAAACCGCGCAGAATCAGTGTCTACGCGTGCCGGCTTAACTCCTACGCACTGTACCTGCCAACGGCTACGAGGCCCTGCAATGTCCTATGCTCCCCCCCCCCATTTGTCGCGGCTCAATGCACACGCTAGTTCCAGCCAATAAATGCGCGCATGTCCACCTGACTGGGTGCACGGCCCAGCAGTCTCGGCCCCCACAGCACCGAACACAAAATTCCGCGTACCGACTCGGCATGCATAACCCAACCTTTGTACTGTCGATTTCCCGGCAGTAAATTTCAGTCCACCAACACCATCTTTCTTGACTTGTGATTTGGGGGGACCTTCTGTTTGTGAACATCACAACTTGCGACACCCACATTATCTCGCTGAGGGAAATCCCAACTGCGCGCAAGAGCTGACGCCCAAATTTGCACCAGAGACTGATTGGACGGACCATCCAAACCCCGTGAATGTGCGCGGGCGGGCAAGACGGCACACAGGTCGCAACAGCTAGGCTCCCTCTCTGTAGACTTCAGTGCTTAGACTGCAGTAGTTCGCATATCTGGATCAAAGTTCCAGGAGCAGCAGCAGCAAGACCCCACAGATTACATCGTATCTTCAGGTTAAAGGGGGAAATTTTGTATTGGTCGATTAGTTTCGGTTCCTGTCCTGTCGAGTTTTCACTGCATGTCTATCTTTCCTTAGTAGTTGAATTCAGTAAAGCCCGTGGAAGTGGATGCTCTGCGGTTACCTATGATTAGGAATTCTGGACAGAACCCGTGACCTCAGGCAAATAACGTCTTTTGTTCCAGCGATCGTATCTTCTACTTCTGCTGAAAGAAAGTCAGACAATTGCTTTTAGACCTATACACATATTCTCGAGAGATGCGGGCTTTCATATATTTTAGCGGCAGACAGTGTCATAAAATATAAAACTAAGATGGATGTCTCAACCTGCGTGAGTGCTTGGTTAGTTGGCCCATCCCATTATCACCTCAACTGTCTCCATCCACCCGTTCAGAAGCGCGACGTTCAAGAAAGAAACAGCAAACGGCCCCATCCAAAACAAAAATTTTAAAATATTTGTTAAAAAGCATGTACAAATAGATGGGAAGGGTGTAGGAGAAGTCGAGTTTTCCATACACAAAAGTGATTGCCCATTGAAATGTCAGGGAGACCTCTTGAGTACGTTGATGAAGACGTCTTGCGGCACTGTGATGTTGCCGATCATGCGTAGACGCTTTTTGCCCTCGGATTGACGTTGCAACAGCTTGTTACGACGAGACGGATCAGCAGCGTGCTAATAGGGGGATCAAAAGGAAGAAGCCTATTAAGAATTGGCAGGCCAAGGTGTCATATTTTCAACCGAATCAGTAATAATTCTAGTAAAACTGAATAGTACAAACGAGTAAAGGCAATACAACTCTGCCGATGTTGCCCGATCCCGAAGAAGAAAATAATATCCAAAACTGATATTGCTTCCGAGGGAAGTGTGATGCAAGAATGATTTAATGGTGTTAGTTTTCATGGCGCGCTGCTAAATTACAATAAGTTGGTCTGAGGCGGGCCCAACAACAAAGTCGGAAAGTCCGGTACTTCTTTTTAAAAGAGTGCAATGCAGCAACAGTCCCGGAAGCACAACTTGATGTGCCGCGCAGGGGACCACAAGAGTATAAATCGTTCAAACCAGGGACTATGAAATGCATGCATATATCGAGCTGCCCGACGGAAAGTTTGGGCGTGGTTTGTGCGCTCCAGTTAGACTTTCTGACGCCCGGAGAGCCGAATCCGAGCGTGCCGGGACGGCCGACGTAAATATTAGCCTTGCAGTGCATAAGACCTTGTTGGGAATGCGCCCATTCTCACGATTATTCATCTCACCTGCGTCGCCAATTGTTACGACCCGCGCCTGGTACTTTTAATCAGCACGAACAGGTTCCCAAGAGCCCGTAAGAGTGAGAGAGACAGAAGACCAGTCGGCCAGAGAGAGCTTTTACTAAGACAAGCACGTTATAGTAAGTCAGCGCAATTCATTCTCACACAAAGACTGAGTGTAGTGAAAGGGTAACGCGAGGGACATCGCTGAGTGAGCGGGCCAATCAGATAGGAAGAAAAATCGATAGTCACGTCACGCTCTTATGACAGCTGCGTAAGATGAGCTCGCGGAATAATCATGGAAATGAGCGCATTCCCAACAGACCTACTGATTCTCCAAAAAGTACCTACCACAGCCAGCCAGCCGGCCGACGCTGAGCAACGTGTCGACTAGTTTTCGGTTTGCGAGATAGCCATGCTTAGTAGGAAGATTTGGTCGGCCGTTTTGAAAACTGGCCGCCAGCCTGATAGTAGTTTGCAAATAATCCGAGCGAACAAACAAATGTGCAACGGATCGTGTGTTTATTGATGTTGGCACTTGTTGCATGTCGCAAAGAATGGCAGTACGCACCAACAGCAGTGCCCCTTCATGTCCAGAAAGTGGGGGCATCGTTCACACAGTCAGTGCCAAACTAGGCAGCCACAGGAGCCTGGAGATTTCAAACAAGCACCACCCAACTGACTTGATAACTGTTAGTTAAAAACAACTACACACCGTAGTCATTTTGTTGATAGAGATTTGCCACCTCTTGGGTAAAAAAATTCCTGCCTTGTGAAAATACACAGTATGCACTAAAAACCGCGTAACTTTCATGAAGAAATTTGACTTGGTGCTTCAGCATGTATTTAGTCAAATTATTTTGATTTATCGAGTGAACTTAACTCTGCGAAAGCCTTTTAGTTAGGAAAATCGCCATTTTAGTCAGGTTTGTTAAGAGAAATGGACATTGATTTTGGCGAAATTGGGAGTTGTCTCATATCGAAGGAAGTTTCTATGCTATTACGTAGGACAGACCCAAACTTTTTATTAAGGTGGATCATACTATGGAGGAACTCCAAAATAAGTCAAAAAAGTATAAAATATATCTCTTCCAGAACTGGAAAATTTTGTCCGAAATTATTCAGATGCAAGTGAAGCCAAGTTGAAGGAATCACATCTATTTTCAGAAACAAGGAATTATTTATGTTTTAAAATCTATGTTTATCTATCCTATGAAGTTTTTCTGCCCAAAACGCAGTAACGAAAAGTTTTGATCGCATTTGGTTCACTGCATCGCTTTACTTGGTGAATAAGCAATTGGCGAATGAGCCAGTTTTACTGGAGACTGCATAGAGAAAAACGAATATTCGAACAAATAAGCAGTGTCCGCATATGTTACTGCGAAGGTAATATAAAGCAGCCCTTTTTGAATGTAAGTCAGATATACATACGTTTTTGTAAATTATACTTTCTGCTTACACGTTATTTAGAAACGGAACAGATAGCAGAATCATAATTCAGCCCAGAAACAGTCTTTAAATTACAATTTAGACAAGCGAATTTTCGAAGTGTTCACCCAACGAAGACCCTAGCCAAACCCGAAATATAAACAAAATGCCTCCGGCTTAGAATCCGCGGCGGCTTTGCAAGTGATGCTGCATTAAGACCCCAGCCGCGAATTAACTTTAAAAAAACAGCATAGAAAAAGGGTAAACTCGTAAAAAGTAGGAACATAAAAGCATACAACGGTGACCGATAACCCAACCCAGACCAGCCTATTCTTCAAATGTGAACACTAGTCACTGAGCGTAAACATGGACCGTCTGCAACCATGGTTCAGTGGGCGAGAGAAGCCCGATCCCTGCCAACACATGGCCCCGCTCACTCGGCGTGGTTAGGCGAGGCCAAACGCGGTCATGGCCATGTCTATTTTATAGAAACATCCAGAAATTTTCTTAATGGTTTAAATGACCACTTTTACATAAAAACATGCTGTCTATTCACCTATAAAATCCCGGGAAACGTCATAAATTGGCCATAGCGATGGTTCCATATTCACTTATACCAAGGAAGAACATGGCGTCTAATCGCTCACTAAGACGCCTCCTTATTGTTTCGTTTGTGGTAAGTGTCGCAGTCTTCTCATCCGGCTTTCGTTTGTGGCCCTTTTGGTGCGGTATTCTGTGCCTATTTCTTGTGTATTATATCGTAATGCATTACGTTTTGCCACACAAACAGTACGCGCCAGAATTCGGGCAACATGCTGACTTTTGCGAACGATTGATACTCTTTCGTTAATTGACTCAGTTTGTGATACTGATTATCGTGTAGTCTATTCTGAAGTTATTTCAGTCATGATAAGATGTCGGCTTTTTAACCAGCTTATTTCTGACCACTAACAAAACGTATATGCCGTAAGAAGTAACTACGTAAATAGTATGCGTATCTATCATTGATTTTGACTACCTTTATAAATTCAAAATAGAAAACGTAGACGAAAAGCCTTTCTTGTACTCGTTTGGCAGCAAATTACACCTTCTTAAAATGTTATACTTAAAGAAAGGGTATCATTCGGTTTTAAAAAATTTCGAATTATGAACTCTTTTTACGATTGTGAGGTGTTCATTCATAATACATCGTATCCGTCAATTTATTAGTGCTGCCTATACTGTATAAGGCACGTTCCACATCGCTTGCAAAATTTTAGGAGAACTATGTGCACAGTCTGTAATCCTTGAATTCGAGTGTCGCAGTCAGGAGGTTTCAAAATTATTCGGCAATTTAGGAACTGCTTTTAAAACCGAAAGATACCCTTTCTTTAAGCATAAAATTTAAAGAAGTAGTAATTTGTTACCAAACGGGTACAAGCAATTTTTTCGTTTACTTCTATTATGAAATATATTTTAATTGATAAAGGCAGTCAAAATCAATGATAAATATGCATGCTACTTAAGTAGCTACTTTTAACAGTACGTAGGTTTTGTTAGTGGCCATAAAGAAGCTCGTGAAAAAGTTCGCATCCTATCATGACTGAAATAACTTCAGAATACACTACAGGATAATCAGTATCACAACCTGAGTCAATGCTGATTAGCGAAAGAGCATCAATATTTCGCATATGGCGGCATGTTGCACGAATTCTGGCGCGTACTGCATGTACAGGTGTGCTTCAGCATACATGCGTATTCAGTGAGCGCAGACGAATACGGCTATTGAGCATACGTGCTCACTGTGGAAACAAATGCCTTAAATGATAAGTAGGAGGCATTGAAAACAACAACAACAACAACAACAACGACAACAACAACAACAACAACAACGACAACAACAACAACAACAGGGCAGCTATGGAGGTGCCTGGCCGAGAGAAGAAGAAAAAAGCGACTTGCCAGCTTGGCGGTAACGTCCTTGCGGTAGGGTTTAATGTCTGCACGAGCAACACTCCTGTTCTGGGCTAACACCTGAACTCGAATGAGGAATTGCTGGCGCGGAATTTCCCTGGCCAGTGCGTCAGCCAAGTGGCGTGCCCGGGCAATGCAGGAGGCCTTGGGGACCAGCTGGGTGAGCTCCTCCACCACCTTGCCGTTCAAATGTACCGATAACTGAATGCACAAGAAAGCAAGTAAAGGAGAGGGGAGGGGGAAGGGGGGCAGCGGAACAGCAACGTCATCGGTGTCGAGAAAAAAAGCATGCATGAGGTAGGTTAATAACTAGCTGACGCTAAAAGTGCAGTGCTGCCGTGGGTATTTGTTGTTCTGAAAAGTACTGACTACCCTAAGGGCAGGACAGTAGGCTTTACTAGCTCATGTATACTGGGGACATACTTTTTGGACCTTCTGGACGAAGGAGAGGGTCAACTGTTTATTTACCGCCTACCTGCGGATGGGATAGGAATCTGGCCACAAACAGCTACTTCATCAGATAGTGTTGCCGGAAAAGACCAGGGAGACTGGAATGACCATTTCTGGCTTAGTAGCCGTCGTCAGCCAGTCATACCCAGA
>JAYGXS010000004.1:53714734-53745107 GCA_036362985.1 Ligula intestinalis | reverse complement strand
CCCCCCCCCCAAGCCCGAAAAATATCGGCACCATTTTATTGATGGCACTCCGCTAATGGGGTTTGAGCTGGCTTATTGTGAAGGAGATCGGTGTCACCTTTATCCCACTCCAACTCTTCGTACAACCACCAACATCACTACGTCAAAGCCAGGAAACCTGAGGTGAGTGCAGGTGCAGTGCCTGAGTCCATGTCTACGCCGGTCCCCCTACGCACACAGCCCCTCACTGTAACCCAAAATGTATTCCTATAGATGACTGGGTCATCCAGACGGTCAGTGGCTTTGCAAGTCATGACTTGCGGAATAATAATATTAATTTATATATTTAAGGCCCAGGTGGAGGACTTAGTGGCGGACGTCCAGCGAACTGTCACTCTGCTGTATGCCACGCAAACACGTGGTACCTGTCAAGGCTTAACACGAAAGTTTTGACCGGCAGGGAAGCGGCTGCCTCAAATAAACGACGCTAAATAATTGGATGACATACTCGTGCACTATATGTCTTCATCAGTAACACTTATCGATGCAGTAGGCCCTCGAGTAAGTATGGCGACTAGTAGTCCAGATTTCGATTCCTTAAGGTCAATAAGAGGCGAAGTGATCAAAAGAGAAGTTTAGTAAATATCCAGGGCAGACTAGGATGGGGGCCCTAAAACGCGGCCCCACTTAGCAATTCTTGTTGACATTGCTACTGAAATTGTTTTCAGTAGGCATAGTTCTGCTCGTGAGAGGTCGATTTGCCGTAAAAGTCCGAACAACGGTGCGGTTGACGCAATGGCTGTGGGCCCTTAGCAGTTGCTAGCGATTCGCTAGACATTTTGCGACCCAGTTTCTACGAAACAATTTTTCAAATTGGGTGATGCCTCGTAATCTGAACTAACTTATTCAAAGGCCCTGCTTCGTATGCCCAGCTTTCCTTACTTTTAAGTCCATATTTTTGCAACTAGTTACAATGGGAGAAATAAAAAGTGAGGCCATCTAATGACGATATAAGTTGTTATAGTCGTGTTATCGGCCTAAAGGCTTGCATTGTCAACCAATAGGAATTCTCTTACAGTTTTCTTGGTCTAGGTGCTCACTCTTCTGACCAATCGGAGTTTCTCTTGTTCTTTCTTGTTCCTTTCGCATGCTGTTCACCTATATTTTTAGTTCAGTAAAATAATTACACGCGGCTTTACTTCATTTCCTGCTGTGCAGTTGTTACGAATTAAACACGAGTTAAGTTGTAACTTACCATACTAACAGCCTAGGTACTCGTTAAAAGGCCCAGACACGTGTTTCGCCGGTATTCTGCCGCTGCTTGACACAGCTGCGAGGGGTCCGGCTCATCAGTGGGTCACCGAGCTTTCCCCATCTGCTGTCTGGTTGATGGGTTTCAGCCCAAATATACACTTACAATTTCGGTCTACGCCTATAGACCTTGAATATACTGATGTAAACCGCGAAGGGAAATTAATTTCTCAGGAGATTAAAAAGCTGAGCAAGTTAAGCGCTCTTTATTCAAGCATTAATCTTTTACTCACGAATTCTGTCACACTACTCGGCTGGAAGAATTTTGACCGTAGGCAGCCCTACGATTTACTCCCTCGCTATCATTTCTCCCCACCCTTAAAGCCCGCACTTATCGTCCATCTCGCATTAAATTATCCAGTGGTTTGGGTTTTACCAGTGGAGCTGCGCTTAAGGCCCATGTACAGACAAGAAAGTTAAAGAAATGTGTCTGAAGGCAACACTTGATAATCCATATGGCATTCCTCTCTAAAAATCCATCAATACCCTCAAGTCTTACCCGGTTTGAAATTGAATGCAGTCTAAAGTCACGTAAACAGAGAACAAGTCAATTAACCCAAGAAGAGTACTGCAAAACATTTACCTGGCGAATCCCGACGATACAGTCTTCAGTTGATCGTGAAAATCCACAATAACTTCACTTAAAGGGAAGTCCATGGAAATGTGGACCAGAGTTTCATCCAGACAGTCTTGACTCAGCAGTTTGCCCCGTCTGGAAAGGCAAAGCTTGAGGGTGGAGCTCAGATAGGACTGCGGAACGATTATAGAGCCTTTAACATGCATCTCCTCGTACTCCTCCACACAGTCATTTAGCTGAAAAGGAGAACGAATGGGAGGCAAATTCAGCAATGGCACAGGAGAAGACGAGTGTCCCTATATTCAAATATCCGGTGAGAGACTATTATCATAAGACGTACAAACGGGACTGATGAAAGGGAGGGTTACTGAAAAAGTGTTCTTTTACAGGAAGGTGCATGGAGATGGATATGTAGAGGAGGTGTGTTTGTGCTAACCAAACCAGAGGGTTATCAGAAGATGCAAAGAAAAGGTCAAGAAAGAAACTAACCATAGAGGCATCGTGGATGGTGACCCACTCTCCGCCGTACTTTTGTATGTTTTTCTTCCCCTTAAGCCGAACTAGGTGCGCAAGAAATTTAGAAAATCATAATGAACCACACAATGGTGTAAAATAATATCGAAGAAAACAGCTTTAAGGTCTGCTAAATCAAAGTTTCAATCAGTTGTCAGATGTTTTGTTCTTTAAAAGTCTGATCTGCTTATAGTCAGCTTTCGCTCGAGGCAGAAATGGTCTTGCTGGGTTTGGAATGTCTGATTTTACTAAAATATCCCAACCTCTACAGAGGGACGAGAAACGACTTGGCCAACTTGGGTCTAGTAGTTGGCTACCTATTCATTCTCATTGCGCCTCCAGCTTGTGTTTGCTTCTGCAAACCAACAGATCGGTGTGGGGGCTCATTCCTGACAGGAAATCTTCTTGCAAAGCCTACGACGAGTTCACGCTAGAAAATAGCCGGCGTAAGCTGTGTGCGTGTTTTCGCCCTCCCTGTTTCCTCGCTCGTTTCCTTTCTCTTTTATCCCTCTCTCTCTCGCTTCCTTTCCTCGTTACTGCCGCCTTTCGCTTTCCTTCTCCTTCTCACTCGTTTGTTCTCTCCGTCCCCTTTCCCTCTCCCTCTTCCTCACCCCTGCACAACCTGCTCTACCATGCTCATCTCCGCTCTGTTTTACTTTTCGGTGTTGCGCCCATCCCACCTCAGGCGGCCGACAGCTAGGCGGTTGTCTGTTGCTGGCGGTGGGGGAGAGAGTGAGGTCGACCCCCGGTGCGTTTCTTTTTTCACTATCATGAATCCGATGTGCTTGAATCTACCCCGGTGCGCTAAAAGCCTTGGCTTGGCGGGTTGCCAGCTGGCGGGTTCACTCGGACACCGCAGTCGGTCCAGTGTGTGCATTGTTGTGTGGTGTGGTTGTCTACGGGCTCTAAAGGTGGCCCTTCTTAATGTGGCCTTTATGGCGGTCCTTGTTGGGAGCATACCTAGCGAGACGTGCTGTTTCGTATGCGTGTTGTTGAATGTCTGTCGCGCCAGCCGTGTGCGTCCCCCGCAGTATTTTTTGTCGGGCTTTCTTGACTCTGTCTTGACAACCGGAATTAGGTGCGGTTGTGGTCAGAGAGTGGGGTAGACCCGGCGAGTGAGCCTTCACTGTACTTTCGCCACAGTCACCGCGTACTTCAACTCGGTGAAGCTCTTAGTGGACATCGTCGAAATCGACGGTCGAACTATCGTGAAGATGTGTACATGAAGCATGCATACAAGAGGCCGACAACCAGAATTACCGCGGTAAGAGACGCTGGGAGAGGTGAGAATTAAATTCGCCCCATGCTCGTCTTCCAGACGTTGTCGGAAGACATCCATATGGAGAAGACCCATGAAGCCTAGCCGCCAGCCGGCTCCTAAGGCGGGGCTAAATTGGAGGAAGAAAAATGAGGAGAAAGCCTGGTGTTTGGGTGAATAAATCGAAATGTAATCTTCAAGGTCAACAGGTTAGAGAAATTTGCCAAAGATAAGCGCGGCCTGGGTGCACAAATTAAGCAAACACCCTCAGCAGACATTTCGCTACACACTGAGCTTGTGGGGGACATTGTTGTGTTAATCAAAACAAAACAAAGTGAACAATAAGCCAATGAACATCGCTCAAATTACTCCCACTGGAAAGGCTACATGGCCTCAGACCAAAGAATTAGATGCAAAAGCAATCAGAACGAGCATAATAGGCTTAGGCCATATTGTTGATGGCCCCACGTAAGGTTCCAAGTAAAAGCTCCGACACCCGGGGTCACACTTCATTTAGAAGTCTACGACGACTACAGGCCTTGAGGTTTACTCACTCGACGTCCTGATAAACTTCCTTCGCCAGAAGTGGCTGCCACTAAATACTTTCTGTTTAAAACAACAATAGCTAAAGGAACCACTTAGCAGGTCAGCGCTGTCTCCATGGGTCTGCCGTCAAAGACGCCACATGGCACCAAAATAACAATTTGGCAAGAACGATCATAGCCGAGTGCAGTGAATGAGTTGTCAGTATATTTTGGCGTCCGCAATACTGTTAAGGAAAAGGCATGACTGTCCCTTTTCTCAGTTGATAGCTAATGTTGCATAATTTACAGTAACAGCAGTACCCATAATGATCACAGTAGCAGCAGGCATATTTTAAATAGCAGCAATGGCGGTACCTTTATATGGGAAGTACTACTTACGTTACAGTTCCAATATGTATATCCATGCAGTTCGAGTCATTAGTGGTGGCAATAAGAGCGGTAATAGTTGCATAAAGAAAACTAGGGGCAGTGGTATTAACACTAGCAAAAAGAAGTGTAAATAGGTATGGTGGCGGTAACATACAGTAGCCGCCGAAGACCATGCAACGCTAATTATGAAATTTGCCTGGACACTGTGGCATATATTTGAAAACACTATTGTGATTCATTCAGTTTATTGAATTCTGCAAAAGCCTTTTACTTAGTTAAATCGTCATTTTAGTTAGCTTTATTAAGAGAAATAACCATTAGTTTTAGGGAAATCGGAAGTAGCCTCATATGGAAGGAATTTCCTATGTTATTACGAAAGAGAGAACCAAACTGCACATTAATGTTGATAATACTAAGAATGAACTTCAAAATAAATAAAATAGGTATAGAGGATATCACTTCCAGAACTGGAAAAGTTTATACAAAATTGTTCAGATTGAAGTGAAGCCAAGTTAAAGGAACTAAATTTGTTTGCAGTAACTTTGAACACTCGTGTTTAAGAAATTATGTTTAGCTATCGTGTTAAGTTTTAATGCACAAAATGGAATAACAGAAGAGTGTTTGCTTGAATGCAGCAATGAACCTCAAATGTACTTCAATAAAAACCAAATGTCTAACATGTTTTCGTAGATTTAACGCAAACAATGCCTTACTATATGTAAGTCGTGAAGAAAAATCGATTTTTTGTATACTTTACAATCCCCTTTTACTTTATTTAGAAACGGAACAGACGAAAGAATAATAAGTATTTCAAAAAATGGCAATGTATATGGCCAGTTTTTTTAATTCGCCAGTATGTATCTGAAAGTGGAATTAATCTACTCATGCGGAACATAAATCATTCTAAAGAGAAAAGAAAGTTCTTTTATCTCCAGTCAAATTGAATCGTTTATCTTCAGAAAACGTAAAAAAATTCTCAAATTTCATTGAGACATTACGTTGGAGAAATTTAATATACACAGAAGTTCGCCAGCCGAATATCTAATCAACGCAATTTCTAAGAGGTAAACTTTTATGGAAAGTTTTTTATTAATCTTAGGAATAGTAGTTTCAGAGTTATACTGCTGACATGATTTCCTCTTGACAATGTGGTTTGCTGTTTCGAGGCATTTCTACAAAGAAGCAGCATGGTCATCATTCTAAGAACTTATATCCAAAAACACTTTCTTTCGGTAAATACTCTTTATATATACCTTATTTTAAAGGTTTTGGTATAAACGTCAAACAGATGCGAAAATTAGGAATGTATAAGTGAAGATAGTAAAAACCAATTTGATGACACACGTTTTTCGATGACATTCAATAAATACGTAACCGGTAAGAACAGACTTTACAGAATATTTTGACTAAAGAAAAATTCTTTTATTATATAGAAAGTGGTTGATTCAAGTTTTCAACTTAACACAATATCGAAATTTATTGTTCTAATTTAGAGCACTTTTTACGTCTCAAGAACCACGGCATTATCAAGAAAATTTTATATTCCTTTACGAACACTTAGTAATTCCTATAGTTATTTTAAGTACCTAATAGGCCTTATGCCGTTCAATATTATTTCTATGTTTTCCTAAATACATTCACACTGGTATTGGAATAATGATCAAAATTATACAAATTTACGGAAAATTACGTGGTCAACGGCAACCACTGTAGGTGGAAAACCGCTACTTTTCAGACGCGCAAATATAAAAGGGTAAAAAATGAATCAGGGTCAAGACAATGATCCATGATCCCCAGAAAGTAACGAAAGAATACAGTTGGTAACTATGGTGTGTAGACTCACTGCTTTTCAGAGGCACATTCTACACTGGGGTCATTTAGGCACAGTTTCTCTAGGGCCTCTCTGAGAAGTTTGTGTTCAGGGCCATGTGTCACCGGATAAACGCCGGCGTATACCTATGGGTAAGAAGGAGAGAAAGAGAGAGAGAGAGAGAGAGTGATAAAGAGAAGGATACAGTCCTTCCGAAGTAGCGGCAGCATCAAACTGCAAGGAACGACAATGAAGTTGACGGTGGAGGATATGAATCGAATAGTCGTTGAGACAAATTGTTTGGCCGGACAAATCGGTCTTTTGCACGATAACTGGGCTTTTTATCCCAACATAGTACTTTTTTAAGAAGCTACATTGCCAGGGTTTAGCTGGAATCTGCGTACGTAAGATGCTATTCGCTCGCTAGCATGTCGACCAGCATCTGAGACATCACGATAAAAAGGTCCATGATTCGACCTCTCCTCGTTAATTTTAGTTCTGCAGAACACTGCAAATGCATATTGCGCTGAGCACTGGCAGTGGAAATCTTACGTCCATTGTGAAATTTCTCGAGTGTAATTGTTGATGGGAAAACAACGTACCACGGGCTTAGGTGGTTCAATGTAGTCGACCGTGGGCGGCTGTTTGGGTCCATTGTAAAATACATCTCCAGTGACTACCTCCGAAGGTGTGTGGATATCCATGGACACAAATCCAACCTGGCCGGGGTAGCTGTTAGATAACATAATACCAGTGATGTGATGTGGAGCCAATTCGCAGAATTAAAAAAATGCGGCAGAGGTATTTTAAGTAGTGCACCTCATATACTCCTAGTCCCAGCATTTTTTCCAACGTAAACGGTGGTTATAGGGGTTTCTGGAGTGGTGAAATAGGATAAGCAGCAAAGGAAATTTGTAAAAGTAAATGAAAACAGGAAAATGTAGTTGAATTTGTTTCCCGCGGCCGCTGGAATTAAGTTGTTTCGCGTGTAAATTGAAGATGTGCGAGCTAAGCTAATCTGATCCCAGAACGGTCAATGAGAGTTCGGGTAGGTTGAAGTAGACGACCTCCTAACCACCGTTTCATTTTTTAGGATTTTAAAGAAATCTGCATTTTGACAACTGCGTGTTTCCACAATACGCTTAACGATAATACAGATGAGGAAAGTCTACCGATATAAAGTAAAAACATTGCTAAATACACATAGCAGTTATTCAAGTATATTCCACTGCCTATTCTCATTCTCAACCCATAACATCCCTATGACTACAATTTTCGTGGGACAAAATGATGGGACTAGGGTTATATGCAGTGCCCTACATAAAATACTGTTGCCTAAAATGCTTAAGAGGTTACCACAATCTACAAAACAGGACTTCGTGTTTTTGTTTTAGAGGTTTAGAGGGACACAAGAAGTTAAGTTTTAAAAATGAAAAACAGCAGCCGCATTTTAAACCTATCATGTCTTAGGATAGCTTGTGAGCTCAAGAATACACTGATGAGCTTGATGACTAAAATACAGAGCAGTTATTACGCTAGAGAATTGTGTTCCGAAAGCAATGAGGACCGATGAACCCCCGTGTGAACGACACAACTGACTATGCACGGAGTCGGCCACAAATCGGAAAAAATGGGCTTTGCAGCTGGTGACTGGCGAAGGGCACCTTTCGCTACTATGCGCAAAAATTCGAGGTCCGGATGTAATATTGCTTCCATCATCCCCGGAAGAGGAAGAAGAAGGGGCAATTTCTGAGACTAAGTTGTATTTAAGCTGACGTGTCTAAAACATTCTCGCTTTCATCGTGAGAGCATAGTGTGCGTCCTCCTGCTCGCGTCAAGTGAGTGTGTCTGACCGCGTGTTAAAACTATGCCTGATGCTCGCACGTCGATTGGCACACTTAACAGAGTCATAAACCTTCATCCCGCCTACTATGCGCTCCGTATAAGGCTAACATCTGCTCAGAACGGAGCAATAGGTCGGGCGAGGGAAGATACGCAGGGCCAATAGCCGGCAGCCGCCAGCGAAGAAGGTGGAAACGCTCAGAAGGCACATGAACGACGTGACGCATCTCCTCATGGAGGCGCCCGCGAGGGGAGAACAATTCAAACAGCTACCAGCAATCGATCGGTACAATCGATCGACGTGCGAGCATTAGGCACAGTTTTAACACACGGTCAGACACACTCACTTGAGGCAAGCAGGAGAACACACACTACGCTCTGACGATGAAAGCGAGAACGTTTCCGAAACGTTAGCTCAAATACAACTTGGCCTCAGAAATCGCCCCTTCTTCCTCTTCCGGGGCTGAATAAAGCAACATTTTACTACTATTGGGAGGGGGCTGGCAGATTTGAATACTCCAATTGACCCACTTATGAAATATTCAGCGTGGGTCTGAATCCCACTAACGCCACCGAACTTTTCACAAATGAGTCAACTGAATTGTTCGAATCCACCAACCCCTTTCTAATAATTGTATCTGGTAGTCACCTGGTAGGTTCCAACTGATTGCATAGGAAATCCTGCTTGAGTAGTCAGCTTTCTGTGTCAGAATTGGTATATTCCATACGTTGCAACAGGCCTGATGGGTAATTCGACCCAAGTGTGAGTAAACTCACAGCTGCGGTCTGGTCTCCTAGCTCTGTTGGCTACAACGTTGGTTGTACTCAAGCCTTTCTTTGCTGGCATGGGTTCGAGTCTCATCGAGATCGCTGAATTTTTTCACAATTGGGTCAACCGAACATTTCACTGCCTTACTGTGTGAAGCAGCATTCATTTTAATGACTGCCAGTGATGTTACGGAGTTTCCAGTCACAGCCTGAAGATTACTTGTCAAAAATTCATAATAACACAAACAAAGAAGAAGTGTAAAATACTACGCCCTAAAAATTCCTTCTTATCGCCTTTCGACAAGACAAGAGTTCGACCAAGGCATTGGCTCAAATTGCGGTGAACCTAAACCTCTTCCCTAATCCATTGTCTGCATTAGATATTCTGTTGTGGGAACGTTTCTTGTTCTCTATTAACTGCACACGAGACCAAGGACAGGATTGCAAAGTTTTCCGTCTTATTTTGCCGAATATTACCAGTAAACGTGCTGCAAATGTTTTGTTTCTGCGTGTTTTGTTGAAAGAATGTTCAAAAAAAGAAAAGTATTCATCCCCCGACAGAAAGTCACTTACAGGGCTGCGCAGGATCGTTCGTCGGGACTGAAAATGCCCACCTCCCGAACCTTGTAGGCACGGCCATTTCTGATTATCCGCAGTTCCATGCCTAAAAACGCAAAAAACGGGTTGCTGATGATCTCCTGTGTGTATGTGTGTGGGGGGGGGGTCCACCAGCCCTAAGCGCACTCACTACTCGCTTCACTTCAGTATTGTAGCGTCCAGTTTGCCAGGACATCCAGGTAAGTTGCCCTCATATAAGCCGAACTTGCCTCTTAATTTGCCTTACTGTCTTCATGTACGATGTCTTTTGCACCACTGCCACTATTACTTGCTAGTACTACCATTAAGCACGGTTTCTTATACCAGCCTCACTAGCATTAGAATACTTTAACGTCATTAGCAGCTTATTCCCAGCTCCACTGAGGTTTATTCATCCTTACTCGCAGTCTTCTCTACGACCTGCAGTGCATTCATTTGCACCTCTCAGGAGTATGTTGGCCCAGGCGTCATTCAGGGCTGTTCTCACCCTTTTAAGATCCAATGGTCTGTATGCACATGCAACGCCAGTCCTCAGCCAACCACGGTCCCTGCGGCATGGAAAGCGCTGGCACTTTCTCTCACTTCTGATTCCCTGTTGGTAATTGCGGTCGCGCTCCCACTGGTTTTCAGACCCTACCTCAGGTTTTCGGAAAGCTAGGCGGTCACTATGCAGTGGGGGAGAGAGTGAGGTCGACCTCGGCGCGTTTCTCTCCTCACTATAATAAATCTGAATGCGTCTGAATCTATCACGGTGCGCTAAAAGCCGTGGCTTAGAGGTCCTGCCAACTGACGGGAGAACTCGGGCCCCCTACGTTGCTGCTCCTTCTGTACGGGTGTGTCTATGTGTGCGTACGGGAGGAGAGGGAGAACTGAGAGTCAGGCTGCAATGGCTCCCTCTTAATGTGGCCTTTATGGCGCTCCCTGGCTGTGTCAAGTGTGCGCGTGCTGAGTGTTTATCGCGCCAGCCACCTACACCCTCCCACATCCCCGGTCTTATTGACTTTGTCTTTACACGGGATACGGAGGTGGGAGTGGCGAGCGAGTGGGTAGATTCTGCGCGAGTCTGCCTAAACTCCTGTCTTCTCTCATGCCAGTTCTCTGCGTTGCTCTTGCTTGCTGTCGCTTACGTATTGCTTGCCCAGCTCGCCTTTGTGTCAGTTGCGGCTTGCTTCAGCGCTTGCTGCGGCTTGTTGGAGCGCGTGGTGCGCATAGTCGAAATCGACGGGGGATCTGTCGTGTGTGACATTTTGACCGTCGAATCCGACGAGGTCCATAGTGTGCCTCACAGAAAGGCGGCATACAGGCAGCGACTTGCGCGTGAATTCGATTTTTTGCGAGCAGCCACAATGCCTACTCCTGCCCCCTTCGTTCTCCAAGGCCCACTTCCCCAAAGTCATGCGTCGTCAACCATATCAGACGGAGTTTGATCTTGCGGTTGAATCACGCCGGGGTCACCAATTTGTAGCGGTCTAAGTCGTTGTTGTGTCTCGATTACTACAATGATCAGGCCGAATCCCAGGTTGAAGTTAAAAAGGCGGAAGTCACCAGAAGGAGTGATTTAATGTGTACATAAGTCCCTATGGCTCTCTTAGGTCTGGCTTGACGCGGTCAACACTAGCTCATACTTTGCCAGTGACCACTGCCGCCTGGGACAGCAATAGGGAGTTATGTACACAATAAATCACGTTTTCTGGTGACTTTTGCCTTCGGCCTGATGATTGTAGCGATCTAGACACAACCACGGCTTAGACCGCTACAGATTATAATGCGAGTGCATTTGAGCTGCATCTACTGCATTCTCTCCCCCTCCCACCTGGGAGAGGAAGCAGGTGGATGGCGCGGCCGGAGTCGCCTCTAGGCGTACCGCCACACCCGGTTGGGATCCCACCTGAGTGGGAGTGTCGTGGAAGCCACGTGAAGGAGGAACCATTGCCGCCTGACTGTCAGTCCACCAGCCGGCAACTCCACATAAACACGCATTGGCTGGCTGTGAGGTTTGTGTTATGCCGTCAGTTGGAAACCGTCTGAGCCCGGGTTTGTGGGTAGTAGTTACAAGCACGTCAGATTGTTTAGGGTGAGGAAAATGCACTGAGCTGTCGACCCCATTCTCTAGTCCCGAATAAAGGCCATTGTTAGGACGGCGCAGAACAGGAGTCAACACTCGCACTGTCATCCAGTCAGGATTACAAAGCAAGAACAGGCGATAGCGCCATCTCATAAAGGAACAGGTAACGCGCGACCTTCAAGGGCGGACACCACGCGAGGACGCAAAGAAGTTACGCGCACACGAGACCGACGCCGGCCGGGTTCTGTCATGCTGAGGTCACGCCTAGCCAGGGACAGAGCGCGCGCGCCAAGTGTCACGCTGACGGCGCCGCACTATGGCTGCCCGCAGAGGGGCCAATAGAGAACAAAGGCTGTTGGTCCTTAAATACGCTGCCACCGCCAGGAGGCGGCCTTTTGCTGCTGGCCACAGGGGACTCTGTTGACGAGACGAGACTGCTATCGACACGAGAGCGCGCTACTGACAGCAGAAGACCGAGCTGCAGGCGAGACTGAGCAGCAGACAAGACCCAGCTGCGGATAAGACCGAGCTTATTTCGTAACGATTGTTTTTGGACGAATCTCCTTCGAGGGTGTAAGATGGAATCACAGACTAGTTATTTAATGTTGTTGAAATCAGTTGTTTCTCTTTCAGTAAGCAACATGCGATTAAATTACAGCAAAACGCAGGCAAGGTTGAATATTGTTTGTTTTTTTAGGCCACTTTACCGCCGAAATTCGTGATTTTATTTGTTGTCCAACATGGCATGGTTCAGTAAGACTTCGATTGAATTTCATGTTTATCGAGTCCTCACATAACGTGAGACATAGGAACGGCAACCTCTCGGTGTGATAGCCTATAGGGTTTGAGCACTTGTGTAGCAACTGTCTCACTCTGGTGCGTAAAATCCAACCCCACCTCCAAGCTGGTGCGCGCCGGAAACTTGCTTTTGCTTGGCTAACGGGGCTCTGGTAGGGGAGCAAGACCGGGGACCTAGCGCCAATCCCCTTTTCTCCACGAAACACGGAATTGACTTTCTTGACTTTCTACACTTTCATGAATCACAACTATACGCAACATACGATCTCTGCTACGGCGTCCGCGGGAACCGACGCGCCCCACCCTCTTGGCATCGCGGGACGGGTGTTAAATCTGCGAGCTGATGCCGGATTGCGAATTGCAGGCTGGAATGTTCAAAGTTTGAGGGATGACGGCGCCCAACTGTTAACATCCAAATCCCTTTCTGAATACCGTGTTGGTGTGGCGTGTCTCTCTGAGGTCCGCCTACCTGGCACTGGCCACAAACTGCTGCAAGTACCAAGAACTGACTCTGCGTACCATCTCTACCACAGTGGTGTGTCCGACAACTCTGGACTGTATGGTGTCGCTATAGCTTTGGCCGATGAATTTCACTCGAGTCTGCTAGAGTGGGAGGCTGTCTCACGGCGGATCGCTTGGGTCCGTTTGAAAAGTGCCCCAGTCAACGTTTCCATCATCTCGGTATATGCGCCTACTCTGGCTGCTGATGACAGCATAAAAGATGACTTCTACGGTGACCTCCAGCGAACAGTTGACCGCATCGCAAGAAGCGATCTACTCGTCATTGCCGGTGACTGGAACGCCCGACCAGGTGTGTGTGACGCTGGAACCCGTCATGTGGTAGGCAAATTTGCTGTCGGAGCGCAGTGTGCCAACGGTGAGCGCCTTGTCAACTTCGCATCGTCTAACCGCCTCGTTGTGTCAAGCACCCGTTTTGATCATCCGCGCCACCACCTTGTCACTTGGTACTCAAATGACGGGCATACTCAGGCCCAAATAGATCACATCCTTGTCCGAGCACGCTGGGCCAGCTCGGTCTTGGATTGTCGAGCCTACCGCGGTGCTGATACAGGAAACGCTCATGCATCGGACCATGTCCTACAGCGGGCAACCCTTCGCTTGCGTTTGAGAGCTATTCACAGACCCTCTCGACCACAGCGGATCGATGTTGCAAAGCTGAAGTCCTCTGCTGGCGACGCCTTCCACTTAGCACTCCAGAACCGTTTCGACGGCCTGTACCCTGACGCCCGAGCGGACCCAGAGCCCGCGTGGCAGTCCCTGAAGGCCGCGATGTCAGAGCTGGCATACACCCATCTGGGCAAAACCCGACGGCGACATCGCGACTGGATCACTAGACCCACGCTTGAGTTAGCTGAGGAGGCCGGCCGAGCCAGACTCACTGGCTCCCCCACTTACAGAGAGCTGCGGTGCCAAACGACAAGGGCCATCCGAGCCGATAGGAACGCCTAATGGAGCGACTTTGCCACGGAAACGGAGCGAGCAGCTACCAGAGGTGACACCCACAAGCTCTACCGACTCTTAAAGCAGGCCAGCAGAGGTTCGGGGAACACCACCGAGACTTTACTGGATCGCAACGGTGCTGTAATCACTAAGATCGATGACCGGTTAGAGAGATGGCGCGAGCATTTCTGTGACCACCTTAACCATGATCCCCCTGTGATGTCTGACCTGTCGCCCAATGCGGACGATCCCCACCATCTGTATGAGTGCAACACAGAGCCACCCAGTGTAGAGGAAGTTGTCTCCATTCTCTTGAGGCTACGCAACAACAAGGCACCTGGTGAGGATGACCTCCCGCCGGAGCTCTTTAAATGTGCACCCGAGGTTATTGGGCCCTGGCTACAACAAATATTTGCCAAGATATGGGACAGCGAAGTTGTGCCCTCTGACTGGAGAAAAGCAGTGATCCTCCCCTTGTTTAAAAAAAGGCGACAGACGAGCGTGCAGAAATTACAGAGGCATTAGCCTTATCGATGTAGCGGCGAAAACATTCACGTCTCTTCTTCTCAAACGTTTCCAAACTGCGAGACCAGCGCACCCGCCCAAACCAGAGTGGATTTCGATCAGGTCGTGGCTGCACCGACCAGATCTTCAATCTCCGCCGTGTACTGGAACTGAGATGGGGTCACCAACAACCCACTGTTCTATGCTTAATCGACTTTGCTGCCGCATTTGACTCTGTTGATCGCAGTTCGCTGTGGAACATAATGAGGACGGACGGTCTACCACCTAAGCTTCTCAATCTCATGCAGGCATACTATCGTGGCACTTCCACACGGGTGAGGACGCAGAACGGTGACACGGAAGCCTTTAGCGTCAGGACGGGCGTCCGCCAAGGTTGGGCCCTTTCACCAACCCTGTTCAACTATGCGGTGGACTGGATCATGACCAAAGCACTGGATGACTTCCCGGGAGTGCAGTTTGATCGCTCGAAATGGGTGACTGACTTGGTGTATGCTGATGACGTCGTCCTCTTTGGCGACAACTGTAATGCAGTTCAGCAGGCGTTGGACAAGGTTAATGAGCGTGCCCGATCCATCGGATTACGCCTAAACGCGACTAAGACCCAAGTCATGCTCTCCTGTGTGCCCCCTACGTCTGTCACTCCTATTGTTCTCGACGGCGCTCCTCTCGAAAAGGTCGACTCGTTTAGATACTTAGGCTCTTTGGTCACGGAAACGGGTCAAGGTGTCGACGAGGTTGTATCACGCGTCAACCGTGCCCGATCTGCCTTCTACCGACTGTGCGCTCCTCTATGGAATAGAAGGGAAATATCACTACGCACAAAGTCCCGTGTTTACCAAGCAGTGATTCGATCTATCCTGCTCTATGGCGGTGAGACATGGCCTATGCGTGTTGAGGACATGAGGTGTTTGACAATGACTGCCTACGCCGCATCCTTCGTAACCGACGTGTCGACCGAATTCGCTGCTCCGATCTCCGCCGATGCTGTCACCTGGGCGCTCTCCCTCCACTCCTGCTTCAGAGACGACTTCGGTGGTTCGGGCATGCGTCCCGGCGTGATGATGGTGAGCTGATTCGTGACCTGCTTGTGGCGACGCCTCCCCCCACCTGGCGCAAACGTCACGGCGGGCAGCTGAAAACTTGGACAGCAACGGTCAAGCAGGATCTGTCGTCAGTTTCCGGCCCATGCGTCTACGGCCTACGCCAGTGGAACCGTGAATGGATGGTGCTCTCGTGTGAACAGGCGCAAGATCGACGCGCCTGGACAGCTGTGATTCATGATGCAGTCAACGTCAAAACTGATGCCGGCTCAACCCGCCCGAGGTGAATGCCGTTACAAGTACAAGTAAGTAAGTAAAGGCTGTTGGTCCTTAAATACGCTGCCACCGCCAGGAGGCGGCATTCTGCTGCTGGCCAGAGGGGACTCTGTTGACGAGACGAGACTGCTATCGACACGAGAGCGCGCTACTGACGGCAGAAGACCGAGCTGCAGACAAGACTGAGCAGCAGACAAGACCCAGCTGCGGATAAGACCGAGCTGTAGAGGAGACTAAGCTGCCGGACACACAGCAGACAGAGTTGATGTACAAGGAGAAACAGTTACAGTAAAATATCCTCTGTTATCTTGTCTACCTCCCTTTCTTAACATACAACTGGGGGTATAACCAGTTCAGAAGAAGACGAAACGATCACTGGAACAAGATGTTTATTGTCCTGACGTTTCGGATTCCCTCGAAAATCCTTAATCATAGGTAATAGTAGAACAGTGTCGACGCAGGCGCACACAAGGCTATAACAGGCTCGTTTGTAGTCAGATTGCGGGTTACGACGGTGAGATAGGCCGGAAATTCGCAACATTTGCTCAAATACACAAGAGTACTGGGACAGGGTAGCTGTTTGCCTTTCCTTTCCCCGCGCTTGTCAAACTGTCTACTTTGGAGTACCGAAGCGCACAAGACTACCAAGTTATTTGAGGAAAGTACTGTCTTTTCTGCTTCTAGCCGCGCAAACGCGAAGAAGCTACCTTAGGGCACATTAACGCAATGACACTACGATGCGCGACTCGTAAAAAGTAGAAGGAGCGTCGACTGTAGCAGATCTACATTTTCTTTTGGTCTTCAAAAAGCCTAAACAAGTATTGAGCGAGGTTAAATATAATCTACTGAAGATGGCAAACGTTCATGCGGACTATCGCATGTTTTGGTTGTATTTACGAAAAGGATCCAAACAATGAATTGGTTTACCGTACCTGCAAATATGCTTCCGCCGAGAGTGAGTACTGTGACCACGACACCTCTAAATGGGCGATGTTCCGAGTCCAAAACCACGAAATGGGCCGGTGAGTGTATGGAATCCGCAACCGAGGGGCTTGAGAAAAGTAAAATCTGAGTGAAAATAGATGAACCTATTAGCATTAGTGAACAAAGGCGATTCCCAGGTGGTATGTCAAAAGAAGAAGAAGAGGCTGTCACCGGGCAGGGGGGGGGTTACTGGATGTCTGACGTTTCGCGTAGTGGTTTTTTGCGTCTACCCAGCTTCAGAAACTGGATGGTCAGACTCCCAGCTCTCATTATATACCCCATGTTTGCCTTGTGAGTAGCCTGTCAATACCTTCAATGCCAATCTACAGATAGCCACAGTCGAAAGCAGACAGCCACGGCGTGGAGAAATCGGGCCCGTGAGTCAGGCCCGCGGCCATCCAGGGGAGGAGGAGGGGGGAGCGGAGGTGAAATATGTCATAATGGTTGGCAGGGTAACGGTGACCCCAGGGTCGATCAACGAGGACGGCGGCGACGACGACACAAGTCATCATGAGATGCAGTTCCCCACAGACCGCACTGGCAGGCTGCGCAGAGGACAAAGAACGGCATATAATAAGAGCTGTGAGCATAACGTTCCAGTTTAGGCAAACGAACCCGCTGGTTCGACCATCGGGAACCACAGCAGACGCGTCTACGAATCGCGTTTCCACCCACCCTCCCGGCGGCCAAGGTCTGCTACACCCATCTCCCTACGTTGGATCAACTCTCCCCTCCGCCCAATCCGTGTTTTTGATGACGGAACAGCCGCTCCCGGCCACGCTGCTCCGACTCCTCCTCCTCGCCGCCGGAATCGAGGCCAACCCTGGACCTCTCTGGTACTGCTCGTTCTGCCGAGTCCGTCTGGGCCGCCGCGACTGGTCTGTACGTTGCGGCTCCTGCAATGGCTGGTGCCATCTCCGCTGCAGTGGCCTCGCCACGGCTGCCGATTAGTCGCCCGCCTTCGCGTGTCCCAGCTGTCCCGTGCCCCCACCGATCTCCATGCCTCCAGCCCGTCCAGTCCTGAACCCAAATCCTCTGGTCTCCGACCTTGCCTCACCACCTGGTCTTAAGATCTTACAATTCAACGCCAACGGCCTCCTTGGGAATCTTGACCAGCTCCTGGCCTTCATGCGCTCGCACAGCATAGCTGTGGCGGCTATCCAAGAGACAAAGTGGTCTAACTCCACTAAGGTCCCTTCCTGTGCCGATTACACGATTGTCCGTCGCGACCGCGGCCGCAACAAAGGCGGAGGTTTGGCCTTCCTGTTGGACAAATCCATTGCCCATCACCAGCTTCCCCTGCTTGGAGCCGATCCCACGGAAGTACTGGCGATTTCCCTTGGCATTGGCCCGGCGCCGCTAACCGTCGTGAACGTGTACATCCCTCCAACTTCCAGTTGTTCTCCCGGTTTCACCGCCTCTATCGCTCCCTACTTACCTTCTGGAGACAGTGTGGTGCTAGGTGACTTCAACGCTTACCATGACCTGTGGTGCTCTAACTTGGCAGCCGACCCCCGAGGAGAAGCTCTGGCTGATGAAATAGAACACGCCCCCCTTTGCCGTTCTCAACGAGAACATCCAAACGCGGCTCCCGACCAACGGCGCCTCCAGCTCGCCCGATGTTTCCCTCGCCAGTCTCAGTCTGGTAGCCTCCACCATGTGGAACACGGAAATCAGCCTGGGTAGCGACCACCTCCCCAATGTGCTCGAATTGGCCACCGCCGCCGAGCGTATCAAGGCCCCCAACCGGCACTTCACTAATTTCAAGAAAGCCAATTGGGCAGCTTTACGACCGAATGCGAAGCCAAGATCGATGGCCTACCGCCTCCCACCTGTGTCCACATGGCGGAGCGAGCCCTTCGTCGACTACTCCTGGCAGCAGCAAGTCACCACATCCCTAACGGCCGCATTCCCTTTCTCCGTCCTAACTATCCGCCCGAAGCCTCCCGCCTGGAACGAGAGAGAGACGAAATACGAGGGCGTGATGCCAGTGACCCGCGCGTTGGCGAACTAAATGGCTTAATCACTAAGACTATCAACGATGGCAAACGCCAACGCTGGCATGAACTAGTTTCAGATTGCAATTTCAGCGGCAACTCAGCTGCCACTTGGAAGCTTTTACGCAACCTGACCAAACCCCGGGCTGATACATCAAACCAGTCTATTAGCTTTGAAGACAGCAAGTTCATTTCCAACAACGGTAAGATCACCGCGAAGATGAACAAGCTGTTCTCACCCCGCTCGGCGCCCAGTCCCAAAAGCCAGCGCCCCCTTCTTCGCCTCCTCCATAAAGCCCCGCCCCCAGATATTTCCTTTTCGGCTGATGCCATCCTCACCGCCGTCAAGAAAATGAGAGCTTCGAAAGCCTTAGGACCAGATGGTCTGGCGCCTATCCATGTGCGCCACATCGGCCCGAAGGTGGCTGCCTACCATGCCGCCCTCTTCAACCTTTCACTGGGAACTTCAATCATCCCTGATTGCTGGCGCCAGTCGACCATTATCCCCCTGGTCAAAGCGGGTAAGGACCCCTGCCTAGCGACCTTTTATCGTCCAATTGCCCTCCTCAGTTCATTGGTGAAGATCCTGGAACGGCTCATCCACCCAATTCTGACGTCTGTGGCGAAACTATCTTTCCACCAACATGGTTTCCGATCGGGTCGTGGAACTACAACGGCACTTTTCGAGCTCAGCGACGCTATCCTCGAGGGCTTCAATCAATAGAAGCCCGCTTCGCGGACCGTGGCAGTCTCAAATGACCTGTCACGAGCCTTTGACTGCGTCAGCCACGATCAGCTCCTGCAGGACTTGGTCTCGCTGAACGTCCCGACTGGCCTGGTCCGATGGTTGGCGGCTTACATTCGTGGCCGTACCGATCGTGTCCTCTTCCGGGGCGCTCTCTCTAAGCCCTGTAAGCAGACCTGTAGCGTCCCTCAAGGCTCTGTGCTCAGCCCGACACTCTTTAACATCTACATGCGAGAGCTCCCACTCCCCCGGGCACTTGTGCAAGTGGTATCATATGCGGATGATGTTACGTTATTTTGCCGGCACCATGACATCGATCAGGCTGCACAGCTCCTCACGGAGTTCATGCCTGTTGTCGAAAACTTCCTCACCCAGCGCGGGATGACGATCTCGGCAGCCAAGTCGTCAGTAACTGATTTTACGCTTGATCCGAAGGAGTCTAATCGTCACCCGGTCATCACCGTCAATGGGGCGTCCTTACCGCACGTCCGCAAGCTCAAACTCCTTGGTGTACGTTTTGATCCACTCTTCACGTTCGCAGACCATGCCAGGGAGACCGCAAGTAAAGTAAGCCGCTGCACCAAGGTCCGCAAGGCTCTAGCAGGCACATCCTGGGGCTGCGCGAAAGAGACTCTGTCGACTGCTTTCAAGGCGCTGGCCAAGCCGCACCTCACTTATGCGGCATCAATCTGGTCTCCTACGATGAGCTCTTCCAGCCTCCGCCGCCTCCAGTCAGCTCAAAACGCTGCCCTCCGCACGATCACGGGTTGCTATAAAATGTCGCCTATAGATCATCTGCATGCGGATGCTTCTGTTCTACCGGTCGCCCATCACAACACTCTCCTTAGCCAGCAGTTCTGGTGGAGTTGTTCGCAACCCAGCCATCCAAATCATCACCGTTGCACCGCTCCCGAGCCCTGCCGCAACGTCCGGCCGTCTATTCGAGCACTCCGCAAGGAAGCTGTTGCCTCATCTCTCGCGGATCTACCTGTTGATAGCTCTGCCACCAAGACAGGCTTCCAGCATCTCCACCAGAGAGTCGTTGTCGAGGAGAAACGAGGTTACCGTCCCCCGGTCCTTTTGGGTGGCTATCCACCTCCAATTGCGGCCTCGGAACGACATCTCCCGAGGGTCACTCGCTGTACCCTGGCGCAGCTACGCAGTGGCTACTGCGTGCTCCTTCGCCAGTACCAGCACCGGCTCCACCCATCCATACCCGACTGCTGTCCCGACTGCGGCGTCTCGCCGCATGACTACCGTCATCTGTTCGCCTGCAGCTCTCGGCCAGGCACCCACCTCACTCCCGCGGACCTGTGGCTCAAGCCGGTCGAGGTCGCGGCTTTTCTCTGTCTCCCAAATACTCCGAGTTTGGATTCCGGCGGGGATTCCTGATCCAACTATGGGCTACGACACACACACCATCGGTTTTGACGATGTCCACCGTGTGCTGACTGCAAGCGCGGTGACTTGCACGTGAATTAGTTTTAAGTCATCGTAAATGTGCACTGCAATCCCACACACACAGACTTGTGCCCGGCGTCAAAACATACTCAAGAAGACCGGAGGCGGGATCGGGCGCAGGCGGCTGGCGCGGCCGAAGCCGTCCCTATGAGTAGCCCCCACGCCGCCTCCCCCCGCCCATGTTCGGCATTTGTTATGAGAACGCAATCTGAATAACGCCTGCCGCATCCTGATCTGGCCCTTGTGTTGGTCCAGCGCATCTACAACGTCATCCGATTAGGGGGACACAGACGAACTTGTATTTATTACAGCTATGATCATGCCTGAGCTAGTCGGCCTCAATGATGTCGCGTATGGTACTTCTCCATGAGTGACGATTGGCGGCAGCGGATCTAAAGAGCTCCACCCAGTCTCTTCTCAAGCTAAGGAGACCAAAAATAGAAGGTCCAAGAACTGCTTCCATGTCTTGACGGGCGGTGTCGCGCCAAGTCTTCAGTCGTCTTCCGCTTCGACGCCTCTGGGTGGGCTGCGGTGCCGGGTCGAGGGCAGCATAGCTAAGCTCGTGGGGCGGACGGCGGAGAACGTGTCCAAACCTCCTTAGTTGCCTTTCTTGAATGGCCTGAGAAATCCTCGCGATACGATCACAGCGAGTGCGGACTGTCTCATTTGAGAAGAAGTCGCTGGCAGGAGTTTCCATGGTAGTGTACATATATTCTTATTTATATTTAAATGACTACACCAACGCTACCCGTAAGACAAAAACTTGGGGCATTTTACATACGATATCACTATCCCAACGTAAACCTAACCCTAACCCAAGCCCTTACCCTAACCATAGACCTAATCCTAACCATAAACCTAACCTTTACCCTAATCCTAGCAGAAATTAATTGTGTAGGCATTTGAATATAAAAAAGAACATATGTGCGCTACCAAGAAATCTCCTGCCAAGTCGCTATACTTGACTCGCAGGATGGTCCGCAGGCAGCGGTGGTCAACTACCTCTAGTCCTTACTCAACAGCGCGCAAAGCCATCCGCATCCACAGATGAGGATTGACCGGATGGATGCACGGTATACACGAATCTTCGTGACGATGGAGACGTCACGTCGGAGCTATAGGCACTTTCGAAGGATTAAGAAGACCCTGCAATCAGCATCGATGCGGGAGACAATGGCCTCCTTGCTCTGTTCATTCGGTAGCAGCCTCACCCCGAGGTATTGAAAGCTGTCCACCGAAATGCCAAACACTCAATAAGCCTCCCTCGGTGAAAGCCTGTTCTTCTTTCGACATAGTAATGGCTATATACACACTAAAAGACTCCGCTTTATTCTGCAGGAGGACTAACTTTTAACTACACCTTAAAAGTGAAACCGTTCTCTCAATCTATCTTGAAGTAAAAAGGAACACAACGATAGATCCTAACGTTAATACAAATTCCCTCCCACGGATACTCAAGGAATTACCATTTTCCGTCTAAAATAAGTGTGGTTATGACGTCCTCAACATTCGTTCCATGTTTCGCAGAAACCTGGTGTTAAAAAAACAAATGAACATTTGATTGCATTATGAACAGAGAATACCGACAACACGTCATTAGGGTTGATTCCGAGCAGCAGCTTAAGTTGCTGCTTAACCCTCGGCGGATCCGCAGAGGGGAGATCGATTTTGTTGAGTACAGGTATCACTTTCAGGCCACGTGAGGTAGCCATGTGAAAGGTGGCTAGTGTTTGAGCCATCACACCCTGGCCGAGGTCTATTTTACAAACGGCAAACGGCAGTCTCACCTCACAAGCATCTACCAGCAGCAGAGCATTGTCAGATGCCATTATCGACTTTTTTACTTCGTAGGTGAAATCCGCATGACCCTAAAAAGAAGGTGGCAAGGTATTAGGAAAAAAGTAAACCAATCGGACTAACGGGAGTGTCCAGAAGGTTGAGCAGAAATGTCTGATTTTCAAAGCGGCAAAACATGGCCGCACTGCGAGCCTTTACGGTGATGCCCCTAGCGCGCTCCACACTCAAGGTGTCCAACACCTGCGCATTGGTGTGGCTTTTCTCGATGACACCTAGGGCAGGAACGGGTTAGGAGGAGAGCTTACGAACCGGTGTGCTCAAGAAGACGATCAACAAGAGTGCTCTTGCCATGGTCGATGTGGGCAATGATGCAGAAATTGCGAATGAGTTCCGGCTTGAAATCAGAGAGGTTGAGAGGCTAGACAGGCGGGCAGGCTAGTCGGCAGGATGAAAGAGAGGCAAACCTTTGCGGTGGCGAGACGATTGCATCGAGTAAGCCACTTCCAGAGACTATATCTTGACCTTCCGAGGCATTCCAATCGAAAATGCATGATCAGAGATTACTGAAGACAGGTCATCCTGAGCAGCTTTTATCCTGAAACACTGGGCAAGGGTGAGTGAGGATTAAGCCAATAATATATTTACAGTTTTAGCAGCTGACAAAGAAAACGACTTGATCGCTGGGAGAGCATTTTTATTCTGCTGGCATTTTGAGATCCACCGCGGATCCATCATCAGAGGCATAAAAGTGTTGTTCCAGCGATCGAGTCGCATGTTCGCTTGTATTGACAATGAAAAGGTTAATTATTTACTGCTAGTCTGTGTGGACCGTATAGTCTGAGTTTCACAGTAAAACGAAATCGTCCGCCACTAGCCTGTAGTGTCAGCCCCTTCGGTGTAACTTTAAGTATACATAAAAGGAATTCCGTATGTAGCTGCCAGTTTTAAGGGGCCGGTGGTTCCTCAACGGTAAATAGTTCCACCTTGCCACACGATTTGGCAACGAGGAGCAGTCCATGTGCTGTCCTCATACTTTTGCTAGTTAGTACATGTGACGGGAAAAGGCATGGGTGGGAGGGACGAGTAAAGCCGATATGGCCACTTCTGTCTTAAATGTTATCGTCAGTCAATGGTAGCTCAAACACTGGTGGGGAGCTTGAGACATCAAAGTAAAACAGTTATTTATCGACCAACGCGTTCTGATGCGACCTACGAAGCCACTTTTGTATATGTTAGCGGATAAGTGCTCATTTATTTATCCTTATTTTAGGGTGAATATTGGTGTCTTAATATAACACTGAATTGCAGAGACTAAATATCTTGTAGGTGGCAGTACTGACCAGAAAGTAATAATAATATATAGGTGCTACTGAAACACAAAAACTGCAACGGAATTTTCTGGCTTATTTGCCAACAAAAGCCAGTGCTACCTCAAACCCAGACTGAGTATCCCTGGTGCGGGCAACACAGAAATGTAAACTACAGTCAGAAAATTAGAAAAGATTGGTTAACGCAGATTCTAAGTGAATTTGAATATTTATGCGCACAATAAACTCGGAAGAGCATGCAAACTTCCAGGAGCCAGCAAAATACTGCCAGGGGGATGAACAACGGCTTCGGTATGGCTAAACCCTCCGAGGGCTAGAACATACGCGCAGAAGAGCAGTACTAATATACTAGAGGAGGCGAACGGATTCCCGTTAGCCTAATTGCTGGCTTCTCGCAGTGTCCATAAGTAGCAGCGCATAGAACGGCCATCGTGATGTTATTAGCTGTGCAATAAGCAGGCGCTCGGATCTGACGAATAAACAGTCGCCACCAGGGCGTAGAGAGTACGATTTGGCATGCCTTCCTAAACGCCGCAAAGCCCGGCAACGGCACTGAAATGTCAGTTGGTAGGTTTGCTTGCCAACACTGTTAATTTTCTTGCGCTAAGGGAGACAACCTCGAACTAGCAATACGGGCGAGGGTTGAGCACCCACCTGTACTCTAAATTCCCAAGAAACTCCATGAAAATGTTCGCGGCCAGTCAGAATAGGCATGAGCATAGCCGTATTACGTAGAGGTAATTGGGCAATTAGTAAATAAGTTATATCCCATCAAGAAAAGACTGCTAAACTTCACTAAACCTGTCGGATCAAGTATGAATGCAAGCTCATGAAAATGAAACGAATGTATTCAAGGGTATAAAAGTCTCAAAACAAATTTTCAGGGGCGTTTTAATATTTTGGATATAAAACTCAGTAATATGCGGAGATGAGCGTTTAAAAAACCCTTCTGTTGAGTCTAGCGCAAAAACATTGGCATAAGTAAGTACATGGAAAGAAAACTAGGACGAACATCTGTCATCTACAGTCTAGTTTAAACGTCACTGAAGTGAAAGCCGGGCAGCTGACTGTCGGAAAGTAGACTCGAACATATATTCGGATGCAGACTAAGTACTTGCAGGGAGAAATATATTTACTCAATTCCATACGAACAGACAAATCCACCGTCAAAAGACGCATATGCACTGAAAATGAAGTAGCATATGCAAGAATCCTTTTGCATAATTCGAATAGCAGGTTCCGAAATACTTTGTACAATTTATCCAACTTCTTCACTTATCTCATGCACTTTTTGTGATTAAAGATGTTCAAAGCTACTCTGAGCAGTGAACATTGCCGTACAAGTGTATCTGAATCACTAAATACGTTTGCCTTTTGCTCATGTAGTGGTGGGCACGTTCTACAAATCTAATCCAATGTGGACCGAAATGACATGTTAAAGCGAGTTAGGCAGTCTCAGAAAAAAAACTGGTTCTCTTTAACGGCTTAATTTCGTTCCGCATGTCTATTTACCGGATTTACTAACGTCCTCTTGTGGCTCATGGCATGGATTGAAAAATTCGGAGAAAAATAAATTCCTACCCCTTGTAAAGCAGCACCCCTCCATTAAAACCGATGAGTAAATACAATTTCACAAGGAATCGAGGGAAGAGAGAAATATTTCAGATACTGAGAGGCCCTCCCAATTCTACGTTCACCTGCCCGGCTGCAGGCAGCTGGATGACTTGAAAAGAACTGCGGCACCATTCGATCCCACAGAGTGGTTCACCCTACGTGACTCCCTGAAGTGTATGGTGTGGGTTCTTTTGCGTCATCTGGAGTGCTAGTTATACCGGCTTTGGGTGTGAATCTGATGCTTGCATACTTTGCGTTTGATAACATGCAGACGTCGGAGGCAGGGGCCATTTGTCAGGCGGCAGGAGGCTCAACAACAGACAGAGTTTGCATCACTTTCTGGCAGTCATCATTCCCGCACTAAGGAGTCCGTGAGCAAGCTAATTATACCTTTCTGGCAGCCCAGCCGAAAGGCCCGGTTCAACTTAAATCTGCAGAACACTAGGCGGCCATTGTGAAGAACATCTGGTAAGTTTTTGGTGGTAAAGTAGGCGCTGGCCATTGCTAGCTTCCTCGTACTCATAAGAATAGCAAAAAAAACATTGCATTAGACGTCTGTAGAACAGGGTTAAAACCCATCCTACCTTAGAAAATAAGATGCCGCCGTATCCGCACACTGAACTGCTCGGAGTGGGCTTAGAAAACTCATTAATTTAGCACCTCGAGTAAGTCAGCGGTACTTGTGAGGAATAGAAACACCTTAAGCAGGCTGCACACGACATCCGCCCCCTTCTAATACTTTCCTGCTCCTAACATAAACAGAAGCTTAGGTGATGTAGGAACGGGCAACAATATTTTTATTTTTTTTCTAAAGAATACAACTTTCTTTCTTTCTTTATGGTTGCAAAGACCAACTTCTGCTAATGGGCCCATTGCCGTATGAGATCAATTATGTCTCTTTCGAATACCGCAAGTTCAATTAGTAGGCCATATCGCAAGCACAAAATTCCACAGCCAATCAGTAGTGTTCTGTACTCGATAGCTAAAGGCCGAGAGAGAAAATTGTTCGGTCAGTCTTCTGCTATGTTTTCCTTTCCAAATAAAATTCCAATTGATGGGTTTGCAATAACCACAAAAATAACAGCCAAGAGAAGTGAGCTGAAGCTAAGAGCGAAGGAATCTTCAAAAAAACAGCCATGGCCGATGATGTCGTGTTCGGACAAAACGTGCGCCCGCTTCATAACAGGCAGAAGAAGCTGACAAACATGTTTAAATGCATAGAAGTGCAAGAACCAAGCCCAAACCGTGATGCTGTCGCGTCTAGTCTTTAGTGTTTCATCTGAAACGAAGACTGTGAACTTCACTCAGAGGACTATTACAGCGCAACAGTGGTCAATTATCGATTGTATTTCTCGTCCTTCGTTCGCGCAACACGGTAGTCACAACTGGATAGAAGTGACCGAGCGGATTCCCGGCAGAGACGACGTGCGATAACGATTGAGATATTATGAAAGATTAAAGAAAAACGAAAACTATATCTAATCAGATGACGATGTCGTCCCCACTCTGTATGTTTGACAGACATTTGGCTCTCGTATGTGATTATTCATTTATCCTAGCGGAAACTCACTAGAGACGAGGAATGCCCTCCACTAATCAAAACTGTCGCTTTAAAAATACAGTGGTCTTCGCTGTGAAGATGGATAAACGGATCAATTTAGAGACCATGTTCACCGAAAATCGTACAATCCGTAAGCCATCATGGCCTGGTTTTAGTACGGCTAAATCTTCATTGCAACAGAGGTCGGCTAGCCTACATCCTTGTACACATTTCGCAACATTAAACCCCTAAACAGCACTCCCAGACACCTATTAGCAAAGTAGTTAACTACATAATAAAGCTTTACCAAGTGCTGGACGAGATCATAAGCTGCTGAAAGGTCGTACGGGACAATCAATTTGGCACTGGTGAACCGACAGCAGGCTTTGACTGTAGCGACGTTTTGCGAAAAAGCACTTAGTTCCATTATCGATCACAACGACCCACCGTGAACGGAATTTAACACTGTGACAAGGTTCAATGAGCAGACTGCAATCGGGCATTGGTAGCTATTTAGGAACAACCCCTTGAATAAACGTATATACAGTAAGACGCGTCTGTTACCGTTCCCTAGTTTGAGAGAAGACTTACATGGGCAATCTGATAATCGCTAAACTAACTCTATATTTTATAATTAAAATTAATTACTCCATCACATTATTGAAGCCTTGGCTCACATATATAGGCGCAATAAAACTGCATGCAAATACTCTTACTCTCCTTTTGGTTACCTCTGGCCTTTTACCCCCGACCTGGGATTCGACTTGATGATTGTAGTGATCTAGGCACAACCACGGCTTAGACCCCTACAAACCTACGGGCTAAACAGCCTTCAGTATGGTAAAGTGTGTGTAGAGCGAAAACGCGGAACATCAAGGATAAGTAGACAGATGGAAAAGTTGGGATACAAGTCGATAAGCCGGTACTGTTTATCTTTTAGATCATGGGGAGTTCGTGGATGGAAACCGTTACCATGATCACAGGGTTAGAGTAGGCAAGTATACCGTGCCAGATAAGGTCGCAAGGAAAGACGCCTTGATTGGCAACGGTTGCGGCGAATATAGTTATTTTTGGAGAGATATCACGCAAAAACTATAAGTTCAGAAAGGAGAAACGGGAAAGAGTTGGAGCTATCAAAACGGCCAGCAATTTGAAGAATTAAAATGCTCAATTATGTAGAATGTCTCATAAGTTAACATCAAACAGAGTTTTCTGAAAGCAATAACTCAATATGATATGATAGAAGACTGAGTGCATAGGGAAGATGTACTAACAATTGGACACCAGACTGCATGTAAAGCCAGACAAATGTTAGTATATGGGCAAATGTTAAAGAGAGGGAATCCGCCTGTAGGTAGGGATCATCGCATGTCCGATACCCTAATCACATTGCATGAATTTGTTCCCAGGCGACACATATGCTGTTCTGGTAGAACAGACAGTCAGCAGTCGCTTTGCATGTTTGTTTTCAGCGCTGTCAGAGACCATATTGAGGCACGCATAAGCTGGACGCACTTTCCAGCGCTACTCGTTGGGGCGGCATCTGGTACAGGATTTCGCGAGCTTGGTCGCACGGCCACCAGTAAAGCATCGTTATTTGAACGACGGTTTGGTAACCCTTTCTCTTTCATTGAGTTGGAGTCCACAGCTACTTCAACCTTCGTCGTGAAGTCGTGTAGCTGGATTTGGAAAGCTGATTGGTCACTGCGTAACCGATCTCGACCTATGAGGCCAGCCGCTTGTTTACGCTACCAATCGGGTGTTCTTATTCAGACCTGTTCTGGAGTATATTTGTCATTTTCTAGTTACCATTGGAAATCGTATCATTATACAGTTTACTACATAAAATTACATGCACTTTTTCGTTTCAGTAACTACATCAGATGATACTGTAAAGCACTACTGATTTGAGAGGTTTGTAATGTAGTGAAGCAGCTTGATCAGGATGTAGAATGGGAATGACGTAACCGTGTCAGCCGATGTTCCCGCAGCCTCACCCTAGCGTCAGGATACCTCCTAAGTTGTCAACAGCACTTCACTCCTCACCGGTAGCCTATCGGATATGAGGGGGTTATCTACTCCTTATATGTAGAGTCAGACGCCCCTAAAACATATGATGCATGACATATAACATGTACTCTGAAAGCATTGCTCTAGACCCTTTGTTGCGAGTGCGGCGTAAATGCAGATCTAGATGGAATTTCGTGCGTTGACTGGGGGAATTTACAAGCATTCATCGAAATCGATGGTCAAACACACATACACACAAGCCCAGCCCCTATTGCATTTTCGATGTGCACGCATTTTATCACCCTTTGCAGGGCAAAAAGGGCCTAGGACCACCAAGACCTTGCGTAACGCAAGGGCACTGTTATCAGTGGTATATTCATTTGTATTGTTTTGTCCTCATTTTTCGATTATAGTAACTTTTCGCAAATTAAATGGAAGATAACTTAAACGTTGTCTTACTATGCATAATAGATATACACACTTGGGTTTTATGTGGACTTTAAACTGCAGTTTATAACTGATCAAATGGAAAGCAGCTCGACAAGCCTTAAAACTTAAAAACGCAGAAGACAACCGAAAGACCAAAAGCTGTTTGTAGAACTCCGCCTACGAAAAGAACACTCAAAACGAGGTTCACGAATAGATGCGAATATGCGTGCCCCAGGTTCTTGTTGTAAAGAAGACAAGGTTTAGTGTTAAATTGTTTATCTAACAGCAAGCAACACTTAAGTGTCATTTAACCATCAGTTAGAAACGGCAAGAATAAGAACTGCATGTAAAGTAGTAAGAAGATTAAAAGAGGGAGCAAGAGGTAGGGCACATAACGAACAAAAATATTACCGTTGCGAAAATCCCCATTCAATAATTACCTCTAATTGAATAAGGCCATGCGAATGCACCTTGTTTACATAAACTCCAGGAAAATAATTCTGATAGAAGTTTATTGATATGAAACCTCATCGGTGCAGATGCTCAAAGGATGCCAAACCAGCGCAAAGAACTGAAGGTAACTTGAATTCACAGGCTTAAACTATCATTCCCCAGGTTAAGCGGAACTGCTCATTTTGATACGCGAGACATTAGCTGACGTCACCTGTGTTACTTAATGCAGTGATAGGAGGTCTGAAGAAGAAGAAGAAGAAGAAGAAGAAGAAGAAGAAGAA
>JAYGXS010000004.1:53674138-53714724 GCA_036362985.1 Ligula intestinalis | reverse complement strand
AGAAGAAGAAGAAGAAGAAGAAGAAGAAGAAGAAGAAGAAGAAGAAGCGATCACTGGAACAAAAGTTTTTTGGCTGATGTTTCGGTTTTCCTCTGGAATCCTTAATCATAAGTGTTCGTGTGCAGATGTGGGTGAAACATGCACAGGTAGGAGTTCTGTTCGAGGCCCGGTATTCTTATTTCAAATATGCAGTCTGGGATTGCGAAATCGCCCGCTAATGGCCACAAATAGGGAGGAATCGGTCATCCCAGTGTACTAGTATTCCTTTGCAATTATTAGGATCATATTTCCCATAATATTACAGGAATCTCTACGAATGCTCTCGTTGAAGTTAATGATGATAGCCTAAAATAGCAATGGCACATCTACAGAACGCCAGTGGGAGTGAACTTACTACCTATCAGCCAGTCAGGAAGACAGGCTTACGCTTTGGATCTCCAATTTCTTCACACTAAATTCTATGAATCAAAAATAATCCATTCAGGTGAATAAAAAGAGCATCGCATTGTTTGTTTGGGATTTAAGCTTAATTTCACTTTCGCAATACCTCCACCCTCAGAAGACACGACAGGACATTAGTCAAAACGAGCATCATCTCCGTCACTGCCTTCTGTCAACAATTCTCCCGGATTCCAGCTCTCTACAAACGGCTGAGTCGTTTCAATAACCTTTTTCATACAGTTGAACGCTTTATACATATTGCACAGAGCTTTAATATCGTTTATCGTCAGTCTGATCTATTATGGGAGACAAAAACAAACGTGTAGATCAGCTTGTAAAAGTTGCGGCGCGAGAGGGACTCGAACCCAAAACCTGTCGTTCGCCGATATCAGTCGTTACCACTACACCACCAGCGTCGACTGCTGACTCTAATTTAATTTGGTTTAAAACCCCTAGTCGCAATTTCGAGGGCAGAAGTCGCAAGATTGATGCGATGAAATCACCCCCCGCTAAAAGGGCTAAAAGTCTCTCGAGTTCAGTAGACTCAATTTACGAACACCAAGTTGAGCGTCTAATCAACTCCTTCACGAAGACACAGGATGACAGCAATCAAAATCGGTTATTAACAGTCAAAAAGCAATCCACTTTATTATTTGATTCATTAACGGTCTGTTGTGAAAAGATTGCGACAGAAAAAATTGAAACTATGTGCTATACAGCTTTGGAAGACGGGAAGGAATGTTCGCCAGTGCCTGCATTCGAAATCCCGACATCATTGCAACAAGGAAAAAAAATCACGGCACAGCCTGGATTCGAACCCTGCACCCCCCGCGTAGAGGTCGAACGCCTACCTCACTTCGCCATCACAGAATGCTCCGATGGTTTCCAAATTCCCTTACTAACTACGGAAGCTCGATCTAGAAATTCTTTGAAATCTCCTCCTGCCAAGCGAACTAAATGTCGTAAAAGTTTAAGGGATGTAATTCATGAAGATGAAGCCTCCGTATCATATTTTACGCTTTTGAACAAATTTACAAACCTTGAGAAGGTAGTTAATAGTCTTAGAGTGGAGATGGAGGAGCTGAAATTTTTTTCTCTATTTCTCCCTCGTGAGGAGAAACCGGCGATGCGTGAACTTGAGCGAGGAAACCTAACGTACGGAGAAACAAAATCCCTCGCCGATGTGTCTAAGCACAAAAATGATCCGGCAGCCAGGGTGCTTGACGGAGTTAGTAGTCTGCCATGGACAGGGGAAACGGTCAACCCACTGACTTCCAAGCGAACGAATAAGCGCTCTCGGGCTCCCAAAAAAGGCCGACCAAGCCCAAGTGCTAATATAAGTAGGCCGAGATTGAGCACGAGCCAAACAAAAAGGGCACCTTCGCAGGCCAAAACGAACAGGAGCGCTGAACCTCGAAGCGAATATGTCCTAACAAACCCTAGAGAAGCAGAAGGGGAGGACAGTCGGAAGGTGAGTACCACTCGTATAAACTGCATAGTCATAAAAGGCATGACAGAATGTACTTCCGATACCCCGAAATCAAGATTAGAAGAGGACAGGAAGTTATTTAAAGAATATCTGAAATTCCTCCTAAAGGGTGAGGAAAAAGTCGAAGTTCTAAAGGCATTCCGAATGGGCCGTATAACAGACTCAAAAGATGAACAACGCCAACCAAGACCGTTGAAGGTTGTTCTGAAGAGTGAGGCTGAGGTCCAGCTATTGTTAAGCAGGAAACCAGTACTTAGATACTCACACCCGACGGTTTTTTTTTCAGCGGGATTTTTCCCCCGCGGAGCGGGATTTCCACAGGAGATGCGAACTCGGCGAGAGCAATCTTCGAATTCTGAATGGGGAGATTGTCCATGTCCCGAGTTCACTCCTCTGGAGAAAACCGATAACACTAACAGCCTAGTCGGGATAGAAAACAGTCCATCTCCATCAGCACCGACAGCCCCCTGCATGCAATCTCACGCAAGAGGCAACCGCCTGCATAAAGTGGTGAATAAGTCTAAATTGAGCTTTGTTTACACTTATGCCCAAAGTCTTCCCTCAAAAATTGATGAACTCAAGGCAGTACTTTCGGAGCGGAAACCTGATGTAGTTGCCATAACGGAAACATGGCTAAAAGCAGAAATTGCAGATTCGGAGATTTCGATTCCAGCATACCAGGTTTTCCGCAAAGACCGCCAAAACCGACAAGGAGGTGGGGTTGTTGTGTATGTCAGAACTGAAATCTCTGTTGTAGAAAGAGAACACACTCTAGCCCTGGAGTATGAGTCCATCTGGTTAAAGATCAAGAAGGCGAATTCACAGAACCTTGAATTCCTGGCCGTTTACCGGCCACCAAACATTCTGAGTGGAGCCGACGACTCACTCCTTGGTCTGGTGAAAGAAGCTGCTAGCCACCAAGAGGTTCTCATCGTTGGTGACTTCAACGCCCCTGCAATTGAATGGAACAACCTGACAGTTGGGGCGGCGTCAACTTCCTTTAGTTCCAAATTAATGGATCTCACGCTTGACCTGTCTCTAGTTCAGAACGTTAAGGGCATAACCAGATTTCGAGATTTCGAGCGGGCTACCTGTTTGGATCTCATTTTCACGAAGGATTCGTCCTACATAGATGAAGTGCATTCAAGTGCTCCGCTCGGTAAGAGTGATCATACGACGCTAATGTGGGATTACTCACTCCATACTCAACGGCTGAGGAAAACGGAGGACCAGACAAACATATGGAAGGCAGATTTTAATTCAATGAAGAATGCACTATCGACCGTGAATTGGGACTGCCTACTCAAGGGGGATCCGAAGGAAGATTGGAGATCACTCAAGAGGGTTGCATTAGATCTGCTTAAGCGCTTTTGTCCGGTCAAAATACACAAGACGACTAGTCGTCCTGCCTGGTTGACGAGAGACCTTAACAGGCAACTGAAGAAGAAGAATAGGAAATGGAAGTTATTCAGGAAAACTGGGTCGCCAGTACACCTCGAGGAATTCCGACGCCAAAGAAATGCAGTAAAAAAATCAATTCGCCAGGCCAGGAAAAACTATGAATCAAGAATCCTCCAACAGGCCGAAGAAAAGCCCAAAATTCTATTCCGCTATATTAACAGTAGATTAAAAAACAAGGATCCTGTCGCAGTACTTAAGAATGATGATGGCGGAGAAGTCGTTGAGAATGACGAGAAAGCCGAGTACTGTAGCCGGTTCTTTGCCTCGGTATTCACTAGGGAAACCGAGCTTCAATTTGATAATGCCAACAGTGCTGTTGCAAAAGCCGGTCCGGCACTTCATTCTCTACTATTTCCAGCATCTGTAGTTGAGAGGGAGCTGCAGAGCCTCAAAGAAGCAAAGTCATCCGGTCCAGACAATATACCAGCCAAGTTCTTGAAAGAATTGGCAAGCGAACTCTCAGAGCCCCTAGCACATATCTTTCGTTCTTCATTTGAACTAGGAAAACTGCCATCTGAATGAAAAATGGCAAATATTTACCCGATATACAAGGGCGGAGCCCGAACGAAGGTTAACAATTACCGGCCCGTCAGCCTAACTTGCATTTGCTGTAAGGTGATGGAAACGATAATTAAGAAGACGACAATGGAGTTCTTGGAGGAGAACAATCTACTGTCAGGGCTCCAACACGGCTTCAGAAAGAACCATTCTTGCCTTTCCAGCCTTCTTCTCTCCACTGAGCAGTGGACTCGCGCACTAGATGAAGATGGTAAGGATGACGTCATCTATACGGACTTCAAGAAGGCATTCGACAGCGTCCCACATAAGCGTCTAATGTATAAATTGTCAGAAATTGGCATAAGAGGAAACCTGCTGGCATGGATCACAGATTTTCTCACAGGGCGATCGCAAACTGTGTGCATCGGTGACTCAAAGTCAAGCCCTACATCTGTTCTGAGTGGCGTCCCCCAAGGCTCTGTCTTAGGGCCACTGCTCTTCCTTATCTATATCAACGACTGTGTCAACGACCTGGGTTGCAGTGCTATCATGTTTGCCGACGACGTCAAACTCTGGAGAGCCATCAGGTCTGACGCCGATAGGAAAGCGCTTCAAGAGAGTCTCCATCGACTTAGCTGCTGGTCTGCTCGTTGGCTTTTAAACTTCAACATTAGTAAGTGTGTGGTTTTAAGACTCCGTACTAGAAGGACTGATGAGGAGAACGATTCCTTCCAATACCTCCTCGATGGGCACCCGCTTTCAAATGTGAACGAACAAAAGGATCTCGGTGTTCTGATAAATTCCTCACTCATACCATCTACTCAGTGTGTAAAGGCAGCTAAACGCGCGACACAGGTGCTGTTTGCGATAAGGCGGGGATTCGTAAACATTGACAAGGAGCTCTTCAGGAAAACCTACGGAGCGTTTGTTCGGTCCCACTTGGAGTATGCTGTCCAGGCCTGGCGTCCGTGGTTCAAGAAGGATTATCTGCACCTGGAACGAGTGCAGGCGAGGGCTACGAAGATGGTCAAGAATCTTGGTCATCTGCCTTATGAAGACAGACTGACCGAACTTGATCTTTTCCCTCTCAATTATAGGCAACTCCGCGGGGACCTCATACAAACCTACCGAATTGTTAGAGGCCGAGACTGTGCCCTAGAATTTGATGATTTCTTCGAATTGGCTCGGACTGACCATCTGCGAGGTCATCCTTTTAAACTACAGAGGAAACCGGCCCGTATCGACGTTCGACGAAACGCCTTCTCTCAGAGGGTCATTGGAGCGTGGAACGGACTCCCGGAAGATGTGGTCATCTCAGATACTGTTGACATTTTTAAACACAAACTTGATTCTCATTTGCTGAGAAACTCTGGCAGATATAATGAAGAAAGTGTCAGTAGCAGCACCTTGCAACTGGCTCACACTTATCGCTGATGTTAAGCCTACATTTGTACATTTGTATTATGTACTATTGTTACGGTGGACCTATTATGCGATTTTGGTTATGAATGGGGAGCTCAAGGGCGAAAGCCTTCTTCCCTTATTAAAGTGACTTAAAGTGACTTAGTCCACTTTTTGCTGCAGGATGTGTATATTAAGCCCATGTTTGGATAACTCCACCGATTTAGGTCATTAAAATCTCTTCGGATAGCTCATTCCATTTTCATAGGTCTCAGGTAGTGAAAAAACTTCCTCACACCTGCAGTGGACAAGAATGTGTGATCTACTAGAACAAACACACTAGGAGTATTTGGTCTGATGGGTAAAGGCAGTCAGATATTATGAACAATTTCTAGGTACACAAGGCAAATTGCAGTGAGTGGACTGCTTGCCTGTGTGTCATAAAAGTGTCCGTCTGGGAGCCTGTCAGCAGATGTGTATGGATAATGTAACCATTTGTTAGCATACTTACAATGTTGTGTTGTTTATACGCTTGGGTCGGTTCGTGTGGTCTAAGTGTCTGGCTGTAGCGCGCGTGATTGGTTGCGTCAAAGGCCGAGTCTGGGGTGTCTGAGGACAAGGTCACCTCTGCGCCAAATAGGTGGCCTGACGTGGGTGGCCCGAGTTGGACCTGTGGGCACCGCTGCGCCTTGATGGAGTGCCTGTCGCTAAATCGCGGCATCAAGATGCAATAGAAGGGGGCATGAGGACGGCTTACACACGTTCAATCTTCCTTTGGGAAAACCTATTTTGAAAAGGTCATCATAGAGGAGAGTCTAGTCCAAACCACGCACGATAGATTTATGCTGTGCCACCTGTTTGGAATTTAAAATTTATGTTTGTTAGCACTAGGAAGGCACTACCTACACTAACTTAGTTTCGGAATTAAATCATGACAATTTGCAAATATAAAATGTACAAATTTGTAATGCCGTAAGCAGATATTGTCCTCTTAGGGCAGAAGTAGGCGATGAGAGCAGACGACTCGATCGCGGGGACAACACTTCTATTCGCCAGACGTAACTAAGCGATCTATTGAAATTAGTGGTGAACTAGATAATATCCAGTTAAGAAAAAAACTACGCTGAAAGTATGTGTTGGTTCGACCATTGCAAGCGAAAATTTCCACCATTTGCCCAAGAGCAGAGACGGTGACTGTGATCAGGTATAGTGAAAGTAGACGTGCCGCCATCTACCTCACTCTTAACCCTCTAAACTGCATTTAAATGTAACAAGACAAAGTCCAGATGACCGCGCAGGGAGAGAGCGTAGGCCGCAGTCATAAGCACAGCCTAAACTAAGTATATAGTGACAGTACACTTTGCGCACGTACTACTGTACTGTCTACCCTCACTCAACTGTAGTAGGTGTCTAACCAGACTGAAGTCAGCCAGGACTGGTACTACTAATGCAACTGCTGCTATTTGCATTTCTGTTATCTAGGGTGTAGGTGGGTGATAGTATCTGCTTATAATTTTACTGATTGTTTAGTAAGTCAGAAGTGATGCTGACTAAAGACAGCACTGGGTTCGTATCTCTTAAATCCCTAAAAGAAATGAAGTAGAGCTCTTGCTAGGACTGACTAAGCCAACGCTAGGGCTCATATCCCCTTGGTCTCAGCAAGGAATGCGGATCTGGGATCGTGCAAGTAAACACAATACTAAGGTTTATTTGTAAAGCACATCACTGGCGCCATCAACAACCCTAGAAGGCAGGAAAAAACCTAACCCACACTCCTTCTTTTGCAGTTAATGCTGGCTTTGTGTTGGTCTTTGATTGGTCAATAATGTGCGAAATAAGGAGTTTGTTTTGAGTGAGAAAAAAAAAACCTGACTTCTAAGGCACAATACTAGAAAACATGAAATTAAAAAGCTTTACATTATACGTGTTACTGTTTAGTAGAAATAATATTTTGGGTCTGGAAAAACTGTCAAGTCCTTTAACTGAGGTGCAGTTGGACGCGGTCAGTTTGAAGTCGAAAATAGTCAGCTGATGGCACTACCACCACTTTACCCCGTTCAACGCTGGCTCCAAACCAAGCTATTCCCCCCTCCTTCCAGCCTTATGACGGCTCTGAAGACTTTGCCGAGTGGCTCCGTACACTTGACTATTATGTAGCCGATATTGCTGAAGGCGAACGCAGTCGGTTACTGCCCCGTCATTTAGGCCCCCGACAAGTGAGGCAGGCCCTTAACTCCTGTGCCACAAATGATATGGAGTACACCGAACTCAGTGAATAGCTGCGTAACTTGTTTGAACCGAAGCCCGGGATCGGGCAGCGAATCTCGAAGTTTCTCAACCGCCACCAACAACCGGGCGAGACACCGCGCCAATTTTCGGCTGACCTGCTTCGCCTGTGCTATAAATGCTGGCCTGGCTATAAATGCTGTGATAGTGAGCGAACCCACCGACCGTTCCACTGGACCACCGCGTGCCAAAATGCGTTCGAAGAACTGAAGTCCCGTTTAATATCTGCACCTATACATATGCTACCGAATACCACATAAGACGCACACCCTTTTGTTTTGGATACGGATGCGAGTGACCACGCTATCGGTGGTGTTCTGTCACAAGCCGATTCGTCAGGCGTTGAACGCCCGATCTGCTACGCCAGCCGGTCACTAACTAGAACCGAATGTAATTATTCTGTGCATGAACGCGAAATTTTAGCACTGATGACCTTTGTTAAGCAATTCCGGCATTTCTTACTCGGCAAGCGTTTCACCATATGCACTGACCATAAGCCCCTACAATGGCTTCAAACCTCGAAGGATGCCGAAGGGCAGATGCCCCGCTGGCTCAAGACCCTACAAGAGTATGATTATAAGTGCGAATTTCGACCCGACTCTAAGCACACAAATGCTGACGCACTCTCCCGTCGACCTATACAACCCGACCCTGTGGTTGTACGTCCACTTGACATTGGAATTCGAGGGCTTTACTCGAACACACGACTTTCTCGTTGTGCCAGGACTCACTTGAGATGTAGTCTTAGGTATCGATTTTCTGACGAAGGTTGACTGTCTTATTGATGTGAAGAATCGGTCTGTTATTTTCCGTAACAATAACCTGCCTGTTACACCACCGGACCCGCTGGATGAGAGTGCTATTTGTGCAGCGATCACAGAGGCTACATTTCTAGTCAGGAGTGTCAGAACATAGAAGTAGCAGTAGTCGCATTAATAGTAGCACGGCAATTATTATAGGACTCTTTTTATCACAAGCTACCAGACACAGATAAAGGCGATGATAAATGATATGCTCGATCAAAAGGTATTTGAGCTGGCTGATTTTCCTTCGGTCGCCCCCGGTCTTCCAAATCACGAAGAAAGAAGGTACCCTGCGACTATGAGTCGTACACCGCAAGGCAGATATTGTAGCTTGCCGGAAGTTAACCTATAGACAGGGAACGGTATTACGTTGCGACATAAATTCATGGCAGAAACTTGAATTATCGTTTGATATGGTTGCTTCAACTCATGAGCTTATTATTTATTATCCCCATATTGTATACTGGGTGTCAAATTCCTACAAGCACATACAGGCCGTATTAAAGTATACTAGTTACTTGTCTTAGGATAAATGATCACTAGAATAAGCACTCTTAGTGTAGGAACACTATGTCAGACAGCAGTATCCTAGTCTTCGTAGTTTACACTGAGTAGAAACTGCCACAGTCTCGTGGATAGAGCTGAGTGGACGGAAACTATGGGAAGTACTATTGTGCACCGGGCTTCAAACAGAATAGCATAACCCGAGGTTCACATTTCAGTGAGGTTATCTCTAGCAGTCTTTTTTGGGTCTTTATGTATTATAGCTACCTACCTAAATTTTTAAGTAGGTTGAATTACCTGTACACTTCTGATTTTCTACGCGCCATCCATCGATCTAGCAGGGTTTTTCTGATGGCATTGGAATGCAGAACGGTTCTCCGAAGGCTAACACGTTCCAAAACTGCTAAAATTGGCTAACTAAGCAAAATTGGCCATTTGAAGTACCCACGGGAACTACCGCTTACTATCAAATTTTAAGTAGGTTGATTTGCCTAATCTCCCTGCCTTTGGACTTTGTTAAGCTTTTTGTAGTTGATTTTGGTGGTACCACTGGAAAATGTCTCCCAGTGACCTCGCCCGAGGTTTGGGCACACAATCCTACATGCATGCGTTCGCCGTTGGTTGGGCGGGGGGTTTGTGATGGTATTATAGCTGCCTTCAGTGTCTTCTCCCAAGGTTTGAGTACGCGACCCAACTTGCCCTCGTAACTTTTTTATTGGGCATTCAAATTGGGTTCTAATTTCGTCCGTGGCATGCCCCACCCGTCCTCTCCCTCAAAATCACTCGTTCGCATGCCTGCGGGGCACGCTTCACGCTTTCCCCAGACGACCCCACGACACAATCCTACCCGCATTTCTTGCTGAGATTGAGGGGATGTGAGCCCAGTGCTGATTTCATTCATCGCCGCTTCTGACCAATAATAGCGTCATTAATATAGCCAATCCTATTATCACTCAGCTACACTCCTAGTCAGTAGCAGTACTAGAAGTAGTAGTAGTAGTAGTATTATTAGTAGTAGTAGTAGTAGTAGTAATAGTAGTAGTATTAGTAGAAATAGCAGTAGTGGTACCAGCCTTAATTTCCTTGAGTCTGACTTGAAACCTACTGAAAGTATGTTAAGGTAAATAGTGCGCTAGTACCAGCGCAAAAGACTACTGTCAATTAGCACTTAGTTAGGCAGTGTTCTGGCCTGCATTAGAGAACGTGGACTACGCCCGATCCCGTTCGGTCATTTTGAATCTGTATTGTCACTGCCTCAAATGCGTTGAGGGTTAAGAGTGAGATAGACGACTGCGCGTCTCACATATCAACATGCTGGTCAGTGACTAAAAATTTGAATGTATTTATTAGGTGTAATCGTAAACCGACAATTTATGTATATTAACAGGAATTTCCTTCCATCAAAATTTTGTAATTATTTCGAGCGTATGACTACCATGAGTTTCCGATCTTTTTTGAAATAGTGTTTAGCACTTTACGATGTTTTTTTCCTACTTGATTGTCCATAACTGTCGTATTTATTTTACGCGTTTACCAAAAATTAAAAAAAGGTATCTCTTAAGAGCATTTACGTAAATAATGAGTTTGAAAGATTCTTCCTCATGCAACTGTCTGTTCGGGCCAAGGATTTAAAAATCACCCAAACATGTCAACTCATTGCCGAGAAAAAGGAATGTCCAAAAAATTCGCGAATGAAATGCATTGAAAAAACTGTACCAATAGGGAGTTCAAAGATATTTACCTATATTTTCCTCAATAAAAACTTGACCTGACCTGAATACGCCTCAGCTTAATTTTTAAAAATTCTACAACAAGTTACCCCTTCAAAAAGCGTTTTTACTAGATATTTCGGCATCTGTGTACTTTACCTCCTTTGAACATTAAGTAAATATTATAATGAGGAATTTTGACCAGTTTTTTTGCTTCCCTGAGGATAAATCTTTGGCTGAAAATGAAGTAATTTATTTTCTATGCATGCTGGCACAGTTTTTCATATATTTTTCGGTAAGGATTCCTCGTGGGGTCTTCGAAAAGTCCGTATGTATTATAGCCGCCTACTTACAAATTTGAAGTAGGTTGAATTACCTACAATCGTCCAGTTTTCTTTACGCCAGCTGTCGATCCAGCAGGGCTTGGATGACGGCATTGAACTGCGCAGGGGTCCTCGGAAGGCCGCCGCATACAATAACCGCTTAAGTCAGCATGCTAAGCCAAAATGGCTTTTCAAATTAACCTCGGGAATAGTCGCCTACTTACAGATTTAAAGTAGGATGGATTTTGAAATCTTCTACTTTCTTCACTCGTTCGTCTTTATTCTATTTGGGGTTAATGATACTACTAGAAAGTGGTCCTCAGTGACCTCGCGCGAGGTCAGGACACACTCCCCCGACATACATGCGCTTGCCGTTGGTCCGGGGGTGTTTAACAATGATACTAATGCTTACATCAGTGCCCCCGCTAGAGGTTTGAGTTCGCGACCCGCCTAACCCTCGAAACTATCTTATTTTACAGAATTATTGCGATCTAACTTGGTCCCTGACACTCTCCGCCCATCCGCTCCCCTAAAATCAGGAGCCCACAAGACCGAGAGGCATTCGTAGCGCTCCCCCAGTTGGCCCCACGACGTACTCCTACCTATTTGTCTACTCGAAGGCTCAGTTCTATGGTTGTAAATGCATAAGAGAATTACAGAATATATGCTTAAAAAATTGGAAAACTGATAATCTGCTGTATGTTCCGTTTCACGATTTATATTCATTGATTCTCTTCTATATATAGAAAGAGGTTGGACGGGGTTTGTTTACGGCGTTACAGAGAACGCTAATGACAGTTCGCGGGTGTTCATAAATATGCTTGCTTGCGATCCCCGTTTTCAGCTTAGTAAAACAACTTGCGGTCTCAAGCTTTTTGGTGAACTTGATGGCACAGAACTTAACAGATTTGCAACATAGAATAATTTAACGGAATCAGTTCTTCTTTTCCAAGAAAATAATGCATTATATCATTATTGCACTTAGTTCAATTTCATGAACCCGAAACAAAATTTTCTGTTCTCTGAACAGATATGACTGAAATTTTTTGTCTTTAACCCTATTCTTTTATAGTGAAAAACGCACAAACAAAACCTTGTGATCCGCAGTGTCTTATATCATAGGATATCAAGAAACTTTGGTGTTGACCAGCGTTGACCAACTTTTTCCTTAAAATGTATTAATCTGAACTTAACTATCTTCTAGTAAACAGCGTTTTTCGCCTCAAGTCTATTCCATAAATAACTTAAACAACCTCAAATGTGTGCTAAAACACGCATGCAAATTTCGACCCTCAAGTTTAATGAACATAAACGGTTCTCTTAATAAACAGGTTACGAAGTTGCCTTTCCAAACGGCCGAAATATATCCATAACATCCCGCAAGTGAGCTTGTGGTACATTGTATCGCAAGGCCCACACTCGTACCTTATGCACGTATGTGGGAGCCTACCTCGCTGACTCATGCTGGCTTCGTTGCCAAAAGCCGCGAAAGTGCAGTGGCTACGCGCGCCGGCTAAACTCTTACGCAATGTGTCTGCCTTTGTTTGCCGCTAACTCGGCAAGCATCTCGCGAGACAAGGACTCCCCCACTGGTGTCTGTCCTTGGCACTCATCAATCACAATCAAGGCCATCAGACAGACAAAATTCTTCGGCGACTGACGTTGGAGTTACTCGGTCTTCCGCCTCGGCTCGAGACGGACGCGACGCTGCAGTGCTCTCTCACGGTGGTGATGGTCGAACTCAACGCCAGGTCGAGTTAACCACTTTTCTACTGACTGTTCTCCTACTTGTTCTGTACAGAATATAACCTTCTCCTACTCTGGTTCTCCAAGACTTCTCTACCATCTCCTAAGGGACTGGGCCTGGAAGATCGCAGTAGTTAGGCTTTAACTGGCTAAGCCTTAACAACTCATTTGCGATACATATATGTTTTCCAAACTTTCACTGACCAGAAGCCTGTCAAATTTGGCTTGTTCCGGCTACGATCCATCTTCTACGTATTAATATCCTCCGGGCCTTATGAATCGACATCCGAGTCTTCTAAAACATCATACGAAGCTGTACTCGACGCGGACAACGTCCCTGCTTCTTAAGCTGGGCATTCAGACATTAAATGCGTACTTTCTGTCATACTTAAGGGGGAATTTTCAGGCCTTCGCCTTTTGTCCAACTCCTCCTCTATTTCACGCATTATCATATACCCATAGCGCTTAATTCTACGTTTTCTCGTTCTCCCCGACTCCTGCCTAAATATATTATGTAAAGACATAACAAAGAGAATCAGATATTAAGCAATAGCAAACAATAAACACCACTGTTTCAGGTCACAGGCTGAGCGCTCGTGTGACAGTATAATGGCGCGCACGTTGCACGCTTAAACATCGGCAACCAATCAGCGCGCCGATGACGTCAACTACATAGCTAATCAGATTTCAAAACCTGACCTAGCGAAAATACGCTATCCTCGATATTGCCTCCATGGCGCCTTGCTACTAGGGTGAGAGCTAGCTAATCTATTGTACCTGATACAATTGCGATCTTGCCTGATCTGGTTGGTCGGCTGCTGGGGCAACTGAGCCATCTGGGTTCAGAAACGTAATACAATTATCTTAGAGTGTCTGCAACTTATTCGTCTCTGTTCACGGTTCAAAAATTTGCAACAACTTCTGGCATCACACTTATGTTATATTTATTCCAGATGTCAGATAGTTAAGTTCCGTGATTTGTAATGGTTGTACAGTGCTCAGTGGGAAGAATCTATCGTCAACACTAAAAATGTCCTGTCCAATCTTTTGGGCTCGCTTTCAAACCCATCAAGAGCGATGATGACGCATAAAGGTAATGCGAGTGTCCGGGGTGTAGTATCTATAAGGTGTCTTTGATCAACAAACTTAATAAAAATTGGCAGACCCTGCAGTCATCTCACATGTTAGCAGAGAAAAGATGGTCTGAAACTCTTTGACTACCGTTCACCGATCGCTAACAGAACTCACTCGTCCCCCACTGCCCTAGGGCTCATTCTCGAGACCCGCTAGCAGCTACACAGTCTGGGCAGATAGCATTGTCGGCAAAGACAAGGGAGACTGGAACGGCTATTGCTGGCTCATTAGCCGTCATCAGGTAGTCATGTTCAACCACAAGTGGTACCCCTTCCGAGGCTGGAACCCGCAATTATTTTTATCAGAAGTCCCAGGAGCCCCAAGGCAGAGTGCTGGGACTGTGCCCATTTCCACGATTACTGTTAGCATACGCCTAACAGATAGCCTGCGCAAGCTGCGCGCGCATTCCCATGATTATTCATCTCACAGAAAGCCCCGCGATCTCATCTTACGCAGTTGTCATGAGAGCGCAACGTGACTATCGATTTTCCCCCGATCCTGATTGGCCCATTGTCGCACGATGTCTCTCGCGTTTCCTTTTAAGTGCCTGTACCCTGTGTCTGGCTTGACTTGCTCTGACTTTCTGTAACGTGCTTGTCGCAGTAAACTCCCCCTCTCTCTGGCCAACCGGTCTTCTCTCTGTCTCACTCTTACGGGTTCCTTGGTTCGGCTTAGTTAGCAGTACCAGGCACGGGTCTAAACGCAGAGCGAAACGAGTGAGTTCCGTTAGGGATCAGTGAACGTTAATCGACGCGTGCCAGTGCTTCTCCCGAAATAAACTGGCAGGGAAACGAGCGGTAGCCTTCGCTGAAAGCCTGTACACACAGCACAGCCAGCAGGTAATCTAGTGGGGAGGACTCTTGCCTCCCAATGACCTAGACGGAATACTGGGTTCGACAGCACTTGATACCAACGTATGGAACGCCAATAAATGGTGCAAGGGATTCCGCTTCACCACAAGACCAGCCGCAACAATTGGTGCTGCTATGGCCCTTCGGACAGGTGAAACCAATTCTGGTGGTAGCTTGTACTAGCAGACCTTCGGTAAGTCTAGGACCGAACCTAAAGTCCCTTTCGTCTTTCTGGGACGCTATGACTGCGATTGTAGTGACTGGCTCAACACAAAGTGCACTTGTGAACGCGTCGTGGCTAGCTCAAGTCGAAGTGCACTTTAGTAAGTGCTCGCTGTTTCCGGTCTCTGAAACAGCCAACCACGGACCGAATCACACAGGCCTTCATGTGACGACTGCCGAGCAGACCTCGCTTCAGGCGCCGTCTGCTGGCGTCTGATAGTCATTTTCCTACTGCCTCTTCCCCATTTCATGCTGTAAAGCATATATTTTTCCTACTTCTCTGGCCTTCCCAAGATTTCTTCCATCTCCTAAGGAACCGAGCCTGGAAGATCACAGCTGTTAAGGCTAACCTTATTACTCCTCGATGGGACCTCTGTCAGACCGTTGTCCTCAGTCGTTATGCATTTTTTGCCTGCAGCTACAGAAACCGGAATCAGAAATGATCTCAGGATTAATCTTCATAAACATGCATCTTTCTGCTATTTCTAGACAGACCTGAAGGAAGTTTTTGACGAAGCAATACTATCGGCTCTGCCATCCAACAACAAAAAACCAAAAACCCGTTGCGATATCCTCTGAGGAGCTTTGCGCCCAATTCGAATGTTCCCCATAAAGCGTGTACTGACCACTACCCCTTTTTTACGTTGTGTAATCTAAAGCCGACACAAGACGCCCACTCCTCTAGGAGACATGTTCAAGATATACGTATCCTTGGTGATGGGATTTCGCTTTGACCTTTTAAATTTTGTCAACCCTGCATTCTACGTCTTCCCAATGCCCACAAACTGACCTTTTCAATTCACCCTCCTGTAAAATCTGTTCTATACCTAAGGCTTTTTTCTGTTACAAAACACTTCTCTACTCGTTATGCTTGTGCATACGCTTTCTAAAATCACGAGGTGTACTGTACGCAGACTCTTCCCCCATCCCTCTTCTGATCCATTCATCATTCGGCACTAACGAGACAGACGATTTGCGTAAATGAATTCAAAAATCATGAGCGGAACACTGGCCTACATATACTATGATCGACCGTTGACTCCCTTCGAATCGCCGAATACTTTTTGAGCGTTCTCCGTCGCAAAAAAGGCAAGAGGGTTTTCATTAATTTTACGTTTTTTAGGTACATCCACTATCTTGAAAGAGGCTACTGCGTAGTCTGCCGTCTTAAATAGCTCTTTTAGATACCGGGCCCACTTAGATTTCAGTCGACATTCAGCAGGTGTCACTGACAATTTTAAGAAGGAAAATAGGCTTAACAGCCCTTACTTAACAAACTACTTGGTTAACTATGGACTACAAGAATAGGCATGATTATGATATCTTTCGTTGGCCGACATCGATGCCCCACAAAACGTCAATTGGTCAGGAATACTGTTACCTACTGCACAAGTGTTATCTGAAGGCTTAACCGATACTTTTCAGGCATAAACACCGGTTACCGATGCAACGAATAAACCGGGGACTGCTCTTGCTCTCTGTTGAGGCGGATGAAACTAGGGCGTAAACTTGTGAAAATTTCTACAATAACCCATGAGCCGAGCTGGAAAGAAATGTCAAAAGACAAGTATTTAATGGCAATAAACGAATGCAAAAGATGGGAATAAAGTTCGACAAAACGTAGTAGTTGCACAGTATAACAAGTAAAGCACATTAACAATACACAAGTTAGTCAAGGCGCATGGGTAGTTAAATTACTGGCGATGGTAGGCTGATCGAATGGGCGAACGTTCGCGTTCGTCCAGACGTCGTGACCACTGATTAGACTGGTCTCCGTAATCGTACCTACCTTCCTGTTCCGGGACCGGCGGGCGCTGACAGTAAGGATCTTCGTTGCGATAACCATAGGGACGTGGTTGGTAATAGTCCACCTGAGGTCGCTGATAACCGTAGTTTGGCTGACGTGGGGCGTAGTACGGAACGGGACGGGGAGGATAGGGCCACTGGGGGTAGCTACCACCTCGAGAATAGCCGGGTGGTTGTCGGTAATTGTCCTGGTAACGAGAGGACTGGCCAACATCGTATCGGTTAAAGGTTGCCGTGTCCATCTCCGGCCCAACACGTCGAGTGCGCGCATACAAAAGCGGGTGGCGGTGGTCGGCGGGAAAATGACGTGACGTGCCAGGCTGAGTGAGACCGTGACGATAGCGCTCGCCGATCTCGCCCTTGTAGACGGCCAAAGTACAGAGCTCTTTGGTGACTTCAACTAACTCGGCATCTACCTCTGTGAGCTCTTCTAGAAGCTGGGGTCTCAGGCAAATACGAACGAGGAGAGCTTCCAGAGCCGGTCTCAGAGCAAACAGACGTGCAGCTGTGGCGTAGTGCATCTTAAAGGGCATCCAGTCGTCAAGAAGAACGAAGCCCTCCTCTTCGCTGGTTTCCTTTAAACGCCAGACAGCACGGCGACAACCAAAAAGAAGCACTTGAACGGGCGAAATCATCATGAGAGTTTTGCAACTAACCGCTTGTGTCCGTATCTATAGTTTGAATATGGAATAAATTAAAATAGTTAGAGTAAAACCAAGTTGAATGTAAACTATATAAGCTTAAGAAAAGGTGCACTATATCGAATAGTAACTACAACCCAGAAAAGAAATCGGGGGTAAAAGAATAAACACAAAAGATAGTAACTAGTCATCAGTACACACGTTTCACTGAACTAGATAGTTGTCATGCTGTCCTTACTAGAGATAAATTTAACTTCCTACTAGCAGTATCTAAAGCATACACAATATGTTGGAAGTGTGTTCGATGACCACGTTTCAGGACCTGCTCGTTTCAATTTGCTTTGAGACTGAAACTAGAGTCTTGTGAGCAGTCATAAAGCGGCAAGTGGTATACGCAAAACGATATAAACGAGAAAATACTCCACAAGTTCATGGTTTTAACGGCCATATAACATGGCGGTCAAGAGCATAAATTGAAGCAATGGATACTAGTGGCAGATGCAAGAAACGTGCTCAACAAGAGAGAATGCAGTCTGCAAAATTGCATCACCATATACTTCACCAATATGGTGAACAGTCAGTGTACAGGTGGGATCACACCTAATTTATTCAGCATCTAGGGTGTCCGAAATTGTACAGTAGACGACGTTGATCATGCAACATTTCTAAATATGTGAAAGACGAATACTCTTTCGCTAATCAGAATTGACTCCAGCTGTCATACTGATTATCGTATAGTGTATTCTGAAATCACTTCAGTCAGGATACGAAGCCAGCTTTTTAACGAGCTTCGTTGCGACTCCTAGCAAAACGTATCTATTTTCAAAACTGAATACTTAAGTAGTATGCCTTTTTATCATTGATTTTGATTGCCTTCATAAATTCAAATATATTTTATGAAAAAAATGTTTTTATACTTTTTTGATAGCAAATTACGCGTTCTTTAAATTTTATACTCAAAGAAAGGGTAGCTTTCGGTTTTCAAAAAAGTTGCCTAATTGCCGAACAATTGTCTAAACGAGTGAATGCTACACTCGAATTCAAGGTTTAAAAACTGCGTACTGTGTGCATCCTGTTTAAGGAAATGTACAGATTCGCCTACAGTTTGAGGAAGACGTCACCTAGTACTCATCAAATAATGAAATAGATTCGAAATATATTTTATGCAGTATAGGCAGCACTAATAAATTGCGGATACGATTTATTATGGATGAAGACCTAACAATCGTAAAAAAGCTCGTAATTAGCAACTAATTTAAAACCGAAAGCTACCCTTTCTTTGAGTATAAAATTTAAAGAACGCGTGATTTGCTATTAAACAAATACAAAAGAATTTTTCGTCTATTTTTTCCAGAAAATATATTTGAATTTATGAATGTACTCAAAATCAATGACAAAAAGGCATACTTCTTAAGTAGTCGGTTTTTACAATCGATATATTTTTCTGCTAGGAGTCGGAACGAAGCTCGTTAAAAAGCCGGCTTCCTATCCTGACTGAAATTAATTCAAAATACACTACACGATAATCAGTATGACAACTGGAGTCAATTCCGATTAGCGAAAGAGTATTAGTATTTCGCATATGTCGAAATATTGCATGATCAATGGCGTCTACTGTACTTCCAAGTACGTTATACCTCACAGAAGCGAATCAATAGGATCCGGTCTATGCGCTCCTTCCTCAAGGAAAACCGAATATGGAAGGCCCAAAAACAGCATTCATGTTCTGGCGAACTGTGTCAGGGTAGGACTTGAGTAAACATGCTCGACGCATGTACGTCTGCAACGACTGATCAAGGATAACAAAACTGCACTCGTGGAATGGACGACGAAGAAGATTACATGATGAGCTAAGGCCTCTTTTTTCGATGTCACTTCCTTGGCCAAATAACTTTTGCGGCCACCTTTAGTCGATTTTGACATCATATTCCAGAGTTGGCGGAAGGAATCTTCGTTGGGGGGACCTGATTTGAGTCAGCGCGGCAGACAACTATAATTACCTCACAGACTTGTGACTTTACTGACAACAAAAGTGTTGAAAGTACATATGTAGTCACTGACCAGACTTTCGACCCAGGGTCCCATAAAGCATTCATTCCTATAATGTTTCACTCCAGGAAACCAAAGAAATCATTCTCGCTCATTAGGCGTGACCATCCGTTAACGGAATTTCCGCTTTTCTTAAAAATCTGTCATTTTTAACGAGAGTACTATTCTTTCCGATAGTTGTCTTGCGTTTCTGTTAAGTTGAAATTCTTTCATTTTTAATTGGGTGGTTTGGTTGATGTAGTATCGAGAGTATGGTCACCTACTGTACAAGAGTATAGTATCGGCCGTTAAATAGTGCCTCGTCCACTATCGTTACGTTAGGGCATAACACCTCTAATAAAGCATTGGAAATTGTGGATGATTGGTTTTCCTCCTCTTTTGACAATTGAATAGGTGACCATTAGTCTAACGCATAACCTGAAAAGCATACATCGTGACAGCGACAGTAGACATAAAATAGTGCATTTTAGGATCGAAAACGGTTGAAAGACGAGAATAAAGCGAAGCCGGCGTATGTTACAAAGACGGTTGAGTTAGGATGGTTTATCAGACTTGCCTTTTCTGTGAAGGTGAACAAGGGGAAGACAAAAGTTGCATTCTTCCGACAGTTGACAGAGGCCTTGTGAACCAGCGCAAACTTCCTTTCGGCAGTGAAGAGTCGTCTGCCCTCAGAATGATACGCAATGTTGGGGTAGAGTCCGGAAGTCAGTAGAGCTCCAATATAGGCATGCTCTGGACAAAAGTTATTGTTGAAATTGATCGGTTTGTCGGAGAGAGCCGACTCGGGAAAGTCAAGACCGATAAGGATATTCCGAATCTAATGCAGGAAAAATGCAGCAAAATACCCATTTGAGTAGTGTACACTGCTTACTACTTTTTTGACACATTAAAAATCAAGCTCCGTGAGGCCTGCCCTCCCAGAGGGATTTAACAAAAATGTATGGCTGAAAAATTTCTCTGTTCTTGGACCAGTGGTACATAAAATAAGCTTACGAATTAGACGCTAGCATGGGCAGCGGTGGATGTTCGGACAGACTTGTAAAGTGTGGTTTAAACGCTTGTGACGAAAGACAATGGCTGTAAGATGATCAGACTAAAACCTAGAACAAACTGGTGCAAACCAAGTTCAAAAAGTAACACGACGTACAGAAGCAAATACACTTGCCCAAGGTTCATGTTGTAAAGACGAAGACGCGATCTCTGCAACGGCAATTTATTGTTCGTAGCTTTCGGCTTCGCACCACCAGAGGCAATCGTCAACGAAAGTAAGAAAGCAGCGAGCGTTGGCTACGCGTAACGGGGGATGGCATTTGTGATCGGTCCCTGCCCACACCATGTCATCGTGTCTCCCCTGTGTGCGTCCTTGGTGTTACGGCGTGCGACCTTAGCACCGCATCTTGCATCCTTGGCGTCGCAGCCTGTGTGCCGGGACAGGAACTCGGTCGTGGCACCTGGCCGCGAGCACAGAGGCCAAATAACAGGGCGGTATATCCACACGCCACAAAATCAAGGATGCGCACAGAGGAGACCCGATGAGATGGCGTGAGCATGGACCAATCACAGGTGCCACCCTCTCCTCCACGCCCATTTACGCGTAGCCGAAGTTCGCTGCTTTTTCACTTCTGACCTGATGACTTCTGGTGGTGTGAAGGGAAAAGCTCAGAACAATAAAAATTGCCGTTCCAGAGATCGCTTCTTTTTCTTTAGAGTAACACGTGGTTGGCAGTCGTAGTGGGGGGGAGGAATGCTACTTGCCTGGCTGGCCGCGTCCTCCATGACACGCAGAGCAGAGGGGCTGAGTTCCTTGATTTCGCACAAGTAATCTGCTGCTTCATCGCCATTCCGTTCACGTTCCGCAGCCCAGACCTGATAAACATTCAGTGTGGCCAAGTGGTCACTATTGGTGCGTGCCTCAAACCGCAGCTGATCGTTTGATAGGCGGCGGCGGTCTGGCGGCATGACGAAGGGGTCGCTGCCGAGGGAGGCGTGAGCGGCTAACAGCGCCATGGCACCGCCCAGTCCAAAGGCACAGGCGAAGACCAACATGCGCCCCAGTCGGGGCTCGAGCGGCAGACGCGCCAGAATCTGACCCAGCGGTGTCAGCTCGTCATTTTGGTCAAGTGCCTTCATTTCTAGATGGAATTTGGATTTTAGAACGTAATTAAGCGTCAAAAAACGAGAGAGAGAGAGAGGGGAAGGGAGAGGAGTATAATTTAATATGACGAGGAAGAGTGACCAGGCGGAATTTCGGGGCTGTTGCAACGCATTCCCTATCACTTATGTTCAACTGGTGGGGTTGCCTACAAGTCCGATTCAGCTCCTGAACCTACAATATTCGGCATTCCGGATCGAGGTAATTAGGTGGACTGCTGCGGATAACAGCATAGAGACGTCACTGAAGACATGTGGGTTATGGTAAGACGGACACACCCAAATCCTTCCTGAAATTATATCCGAAGACATACTTTCAATTGAAAGATGCATAAGCTGATAAAAGGCAAGCCAGTGGGTTAACAGATTTCGGAACTTATAGCCGCGGATGTAGCTGGTTTTCCAACGAAATAGACTGAAAATCTGGGCTCGGAATGTGGACGATACAGTCGTTGTAACCGAACTGGGTCAGGTGTCGGCATTTTAGATGACGTCTTAACGCCATTTTGCAGGACAAACAATCTACGATTGAGAAAGAAGACAACGACATAGTTCACCCCTTGATGCTCTCTTCTGCCGCAAATACTATGGCGGTCTCAAAAAGAGTTCAAGAAAGCAACATAATACAATGCAAACACAAAGCCCCAATAGCAAACACCCACACGAACCCAGTTGCGTAAGAGCGTCAGATCGGCGTGGTGAGACACTGCGTTGTATTAAAAGACAAGGATACCAAAGTACAACGCCTACGACAAGTACTCTGAGAGCATGACTAATCACCCAACTTTGCTAACCAGCGCAGGTGTAAGAGACGGAAGACCAAATCGCGCAAGCCTTGCATGTTGATGAGCACTTCGGTACGTCAATAACGTCTGCAAAAGCTAGACACCTTAAGTTTAGGATTGTAGATGGTTCGAGAACAAGAATCAGGTGTCAGATAGTGAGGCTGGAGGACCCGCTGCAACGGCAGGGGGCGCCTGGAATCTTTTGACATGCCAGGTGCGGTTGCCCACAAAGCAAAGACGTTAGAAAAACTTGGAGACTATAGTCGGAGTGGGTGGCCGAACACGTAGCAGCAGTAGCAGTGAGGAGAAATGACGCCGCATCCAGATTCACGATTCATGTGACGCGACTGTGATACACCTTCTTACTTGTACTTGTAACGGCATTCACCTCGGGCGGGTTGAGTCGGCATCAGTTTTGACGTTGACTGCATCATGAATCCCAGCTGTTTAGGCGCGTCGATCTTGCGCCTGTTCACACGAGAGCACCATCCATTCACGATTCCATCGGCGTAGGCCGTAGACACATGGGCCAGAAACGGACGACAGATCCTGCTTGACCGTTGCTGTCCAAGTTTTCAGCTGCCCGCCGCGAGGTTTGTGCCAGGTGGGGGGAGGCGTCGCCACAAGCAGGTCACGAATCAGCTCACCATCATCACGCCGGGACGCATGCCCGAACCACCGAAGTCGTCTCTGAAGCAGGAGTGGAGGGAGAGCGTCCAGGTGACAGCGTCGGCGGAGATCGGAGCAGCGAATTCGGTCGACGCGTCGGTGACGAAGGATGCGGCGTAGGCAGTCATTGTCAAACACCTCAAGGCGCCTCATGTCCTCAACACGCATAGGCCATGTCTCTCCGTCATAGAGCAGGATAGATCGAACCACTGCTTGGTAAACACGGGACTTTGTGCGTAGTGATATTTCCCTTCTATTCCATAGAGGAGCGCAGAGTCGGTAGAAGGCAGATCGGGCACGGTTGACGCGTGATACAACCTCGTCGACACCTTGACCCGTTTCCGTGACCAAAGAGCCTTCAAGTTTGACTAGGCCGCAATTCTTGCAAAGCGACAACCAATCGGGCCATACGGTGTTTAAAGCACGGTTTTAGGGTCCGTAATTACCTAACAAGCACAATGAACGCCCTCCTCCATATTACGTGCTAATACTGCATGGATAGAGTAATTAGTCGCGGTCACAGTTTCTAGTGCTATTGCGGGTGAAATAAGCTGCGGAGTCAGCATCACGTCCGAAGATTAACCACCTGCGTGACACGATTCAAACAATTATCACACTAAGTACGATTATCTGCGAGAAATGTGGTAGCACAGCGACATCCTCTATAAATACTACATCCCTTGGCGTACGTCATTAATAGCGCCAACACTCATTTAAGTTACAATTGGTTAACCAGAATTTTTCATGAGCATCCCTAAATCTTAACACGCTAAATGACCACTTAATTATCTCCGTTTAATGTGCGAATAAAGAATGATAAAGCGTAAGACTGCACTCACCCCGCAAAGTGTACTCAGCTTCAATAACAGCATCCAGAGGCGGCGGTTGGATGGCCTTCTTTAGGAAGGTAGATACATCGCCAAGCCTAATGAGTTTAATCATCAGTGCAAGTTCATGCAGTGGAGTGCGAAGAATCTCCGGTGTTGCATGCGCGTCCAGGCGTTCAAAGCGAGCACGGCTAGAAAGGTTAGACACGACGCATCAGAGTCTGTGGTGTCAAAAGATCAAGCGAATAAAGTACCCCGGCCTTACGACGACAGAAGTAGGACGCTTACCTGCAGAGATGAAATGCGAAGCCGGCTTGGACGCGACCGGCACGACCACGCCTCTGCTCCAGATTTGTTTTGCTGGCCCAGACGGTAGAGTAACTGGTCAAGTTGTTACGAGCAGTAAACATCTTGATTCTCGCCAGGCAGGAGTCGATGACAAATACGACATCATTGATGGTTATGGAGGACTCTGCTATGTTTGTCGAAAGTACAATCTAAAAACAGGCATTGAGGTAACAGAGACTGTGGAAGGAAAAACCAAAGCATACCTTTCTGACACCCTTGGGGGCAGGTCGGAATACAAGACGCTGGTCTTCTCTCGGTACTTGGGAATGCAGGGGTAAAATAAGATATTCGGATCGACTATAGCGAGGGTGTGTTTGCAGGAATTTTTTCAGTGTACTAATCACGTTCCAACCAGGTAGGAAGATCAAAACTGCGCCTTCGACATTCATCGCACAAATGTGACTGAATTGCCAGGAGGGAAGAAAAGTCAAGAAACAAGGTTAAGAAGTGGCAAATCAGACACAAACTATCCGAAGTTTATCATCAATAAGCCTAAGAAAATGGGTCAAAAAAGCTACTACCGCAGGTGGCAACCCGGAAGCATTTGTTCATAATATGCCGTCTTATACATAAAAACCTACTATCGGCTAGAGTAAAGCAGACTGTTGCAAATCAGCATAAGTAACACACACATGACACAATGACACTTTTCTTCGCTGGGTAAACAACGACAAACTACAGCGTAAATGACAAGTGTCGAGAGTTTTCGCGTCGTCTTTTAGGCAGGAAAAACAAAAGAACGGTTCTAAAATAAATAGGTAAAGTTGTGCTTTTGTGTCGAAGAAAAATAACAAAAAATATGTGAACGGGCAAAATCTCATGCTTTCCTATGAGGTAGTTTGCGAAAAAGAACAACAACATGGGTGCGAAAGATCTTTACTAAGGCATCTTCTACGGAGAAAACTTGTATTCTGCGTGCTACTTTGTTGCAGATGTTCATTTCATTCGGAGACGAAGTTCCATACTGAAACATGTCAACAAATAGTACAACGACATAAGTGGACATTTAAAGGTTTTTTTTATATTCTGTGAAACTAGTTGGTAGGCACAAATTACAGTACTTTTCGGCAAATTAATTGGAAACACCGAAAGCCGCATCTCGGTACTCAACAAACTCCACTGTCATCAGAAAGCACATAGTATATTAATGGAAGAACATTTCTCCGTGTGCGCAAAAATGAGTAAGCCTATGATTGCATCTGCTAATTATAATCCAATATCTTAGACACTAACCAGACTTCCGACGCGTAGGTCTGTGAAAAAATGCATTCCTGTGACGCCACAGCCCAGTCCTCGCTCAGTAGACACGAACATCGCGTTAGTGGCATTTCCGCTTTGCATAAAAAACAGTTCTATCGAGTGAGATTACTCGCGGTCGTTTCCTTGGGTGCTTACTCAAACGAAAAACGTTTATTTTAAGTGGGTATGTTGCTTGGTGCAGTTGGACTAGTTTCGGATTTGTAAGGAATTCTCCGTGAATTTAGGCCTACGTCACAAGTTTTACTACCTATCGCGAATAGTTTTTACATGTCAGAAACACGAACCCCGCGGTCCTGTGAGATATACACGACTGCAGGCGAGCAAGTGGTAGTAAGTTAAGTGAGAGGCGTTTTAACACAAGTGAAATACAGCGTATGCGTAGATATCAGCAGAGCGCGACGGTTGTACAGCAATGCTCAGTGAGAAGTAGCGTGGCCGAAAGTGTAAGGACGGCCTAATGAACAGCCCTAGCAAGCAGTTAACTTGCAAGCAAGTAACCGCGCCCACAGAAGCTATCGATCGGCCTTCACGCGAGCAAGCGCATCGTGCAGTCAAGCAATCGATAAATTGAAATTCAAACTACAGTCAGCCGTTAAGTCACCAGCCAATCCTACCGGCGACTATTTAAGGAGAGAAGCTGATTGGCTCAATGTACATCATGGTACACGGTTTGTTGTCCTACATACGTTGTACCTATTACACTTAAAAACTTCTGCTGTCGCACACTTCTTTTCGTGTTCTTCCTTTGGGGACTCACACAAGGCCTTATTGGGCGGTGATATCTCGGCCTGGGCTTTCTTTACGACAAAAACGACCAGTAAGACTGCACACTTGACTCACTCAAGCAAACCGGCGATCAAAGTGAAGGGTATCTCTTTTTCTGGCATCTCCCTGAGAGAACGAGCAACCAGCGGAGGATATTCTGGGGGACAGATCAGATTACAGTTCTCCTCCGCATCCGCTCCCGCCTCATCTTCCATCTTCCGTTTCTTTTTCTTTCGCTCGTCCATGGGCGGTGGAACATAGTTGATCATATTGACACAATCTTCGAGGAAGTAGTCTGCAAAATTGAAGGTGGCGGCAAATTGAACCGGTAAGTAAAAAATAAGGAATGACATTCAAAGGATGGGCAGGAGAAACAAACCAGCTAATCAAAATAGCCTTCAGGTGCCTAAGCTCGCACTTCTATAAACGAAATGACTGCGTTACTTCAATCGCTGATATTTGGTCTGGCAAACCGAACGAGGACTAACCTTGGTCGGTGAGGCATTGGTAACTTTTGTGTTAGTTGGATTAGTGCGCAGAAGAACATATGTAGCATTATGCGTATGCCCCAAATTGGCCACACTCGGTTCCTACACATCGTGTTCAGTGGTAAGACTAGGTTAAAACGAAGAGTCTGGTCTAAATAGCTCCTACTGTTATATGGGATGCTTATCAACCCCCAGTTTTGGCCACCTTTCAAACGATGTCAACGTGTGCCCCCCACGGCACGGTGACTCGCGCGTGGGTTAGTTTATAGTGATGATACACTTGTGTAGTATCTAGCGCACACACTTTTCCACGCCCTGTTGAGCCCATATCAAGACGCCAAGAGGACCGGGGTGGGACACGGCGCAGGTGGCTGGCGTCTAGGTGTACCAAAACACAAAATTGGTTGCATTGTTTCCCCATAACGTCTGCGGTACGCCCGAACTACCCCCCCCCCGTTGAACCAGCGAATTATCGCGTGGCTTCTTTTTAGAAGCACAATATTCAATCAGCCAACAAGAGCATGAAAATAATCAGTGACAAAAATCAGCGGCGCCAGTGGGTGCAAGATCGAAGAAAAATCTACTACAGCCTAACTTACGACCTCGAGACTGACAGGTGGCAACTTCCTTAACCCATTACCTCACGGTGATCTCATATGAGATCACTTAAAAATAAAGAGCTTTCATAATTATCTGTCTGTATATACTCATATTTAACCTTCATATTATATCTATTAGGTGTATTTCTCTGATATCCACATGAGATTTTTTAAAAAATCGCTCTAAATTAATTTGTATACACGCTTTTTTACCAAAGTTATTCAAGTTTCATAACAAAAATCAAAGTGGTTAAAATCATGGGAGGCAATGGGTTAAACGCATTTAGCACACCATAATGGTTGAAATGCAGGTTTGATTATGGCGAGCAAGGGTCACGTTAGATCGGCTCTATTTCGCCGTCGTCTATCAATGGCAATACAGAGTCAAGACAACAAATGAATTTCGATATCAGACTCGGTTCGGGAATTTGTACCCCTTAAGTCTGTCGCAACAGCGCCGACTACTTTGGAGTTGGAGTCGACAACCAACACAATATCCGACGCAAGGGATACTGCATAGATAGTATGGTAAGATATCATAAAAACTTTGCACTAAGGTACTGTAAAAGTTGAAATAATTTGCTGGGTTTTAGAGTATGTCACCGATTGGTTCGTCGACAGCAGCATCTAGCACACACTTTTCCACACCCAGTTGGGCCCATATCAAGACGCCAAGAGGACCGGGGTAGGGCACGGCCCAAATTTCCCAGAACACCTGCAGTACCCCAAACTAGCCCCCGTGTTGAACCAGCGAAGCTATCGCGTGGCTCATTTTTAGAAGCGCAATATTCAATCAGCCAACGAGAGCAAGACAATAATCGCTGATTTTGCAGCGGCGCCAGTGGGTACAAGATTGAAGTAAGAAAAATCTACTTCAACCTAAATTACGACCTCGAGACTGACAGGTGGCAACTTCCTTAAACGCATTTAGCACACCATAATGGTTGAAATACAGGTTTGATTATGGCGAGCAAGGGTCACGTTAGATCGGCTCCATTTCGCCGTCTATGAATGGCAAGACAGAGTCAAGACAACAAATTAATTTCGATATCAGACTCGGTTCGGGAATTTGTACCCCTTAGGTCTGTCGCAACAGCACCGACTATTTTGGAGTTGCAGTCGACGACCAACACAACATCCGACGCAAAGGATAATGCATCGTTAGTATGGTAATATATTATAAGAAACTTTGCACCTGCGAGCTGGGGTACTGTAAGAGTTTAAATAACTCACTTGGTTATAAAGTACGTCGCCAATTGGTTCGTACTTTGTACATTCAAGTGGTTGAACTTAAAGTTGTGTATAACCAAAAGCGTCTACCACATCAAAATAAAAGCAGGACAGAATTGACAAAGACTGACAGTGTGGCCATGATGACGGCGAATAAAAGATTCTACTTCTATCAAAACCCCTTGGCATACGCGTGAGCTTACCCACTATAAGCCTCTAGGCAAATACAGAAAACAGTCAGCCTACGCTAACCTGTCTCAGTCTTAGTCCTGATGTATAGAAGCTTCGATAATTATGAAAAAGTAATAGGCACCAAAATTTACTAGAGCACTTACATGTAACTGGATGAGTTCTGCCTTCTAGCTCAACGAGGGCACAATCACCGAAATAGTCTGTGAAGGTGGTAGTGTCGATCGTTGCTGACATGAGCACAACCCGTAGGTCTCTGTTCGCTTGAATCATATCTCGGATCAGAATGAGCATGAAGTCAGTGTTGACGTCCCGCTCGTGGATCTCATCTATGACAATGTGCGAAATGCCACGGAGTCCCCCTTCCATCTTTCTGCACATTGTGCCCACAGTGCAAAAGAGCACCGAGCCGAAGGGCCGCGGCAGGACCGTTTCAAAACGGACCGAATAGCCAACAGAAGTGCCGATCGATTCGCAACGTTCAACAGCCATTCGCTCGGCCAGGCTGATGGCACAGATGCGTCGAGGTTGCGTAACAAGAACAGCACAATTGGCACCGTTACCAGACTCGATGAAAGAATCCAGAATGAATTGTGGTACCTAAAACAATGAGGAGCTGCATAATTATTAATCCGGATAATGCGGTCTACTGACAGGCAAAGTGTCACTGCATCCAAACTGGTGGACGGCCTACTGAACAGAATATTCTGGTGGGTCTGAAAGTGAGGTGGGTTAACATTCGGACAATTCCTTCCTACATTTTCGGGAAAATAATACAATACCTTCATAGTCTCGCTATGCGACCTGCTGCCGAGTAACAAGGTTCACCTTTTTTAAACATCTCCATGCTAATTTCTAGATGTGGCGTCTTAAAATCTTTGTCTACATCACTGTATATAACGGCGGCAAAACGTAATAAAGACATAAACGCTAGCGTTAACTGACACGAAGAACACGTCTATCCTACAAGCACCATCCGTGACAGCAATTTATCGCCCTCAAGCCCATTGAGGTTAAAGCCAGCCGCCCATAATTTTTGAAACTAAGGACAAACTGTTTATGACAAACTCAGCTGAGTTATGTTTCAAAATAAACTCTCAGAAAGGAAAACTCCTATCTCCCTTCACCGATAGGTCACAAAAATTTTGTCCTGACACCTAGGATGCTCAAAAATTGCATGGCTTCCAAATAGCTAGTCAGCGAGGCAAACGGGAGGAGTGAACAATTTCCTCCGGCAGACGAGCAGTAAAGGTCAAATTACCAATCGGCGTCATGCCTGCAGCTGAAAAGCTACTTATTGCACAAAAAAAGCTTAATACGGTCATATGCAGCAACCTAAGCAAAGTGGAGGATTTAGAACCCGAGTTCAAGTCAAAACATACCTGTGTGGTTTTGCCGCAGCCAGTTTCTCCCTTAATTAGGGTAACTTGATTGTTCTGTATTGTTTCCAAAATCTTCGCCTTGAAGTTATGGACAGGCAAGGCGGAGCGTTCTGCCATAAGTGTAGAGTACTCTGGGCTAGCGATGCATTGATTATGCTCCTCCAGGTACTTGGCGCTGATTTGGCGTAAACTCATGGTAGACTACAATCAGATTGACAATATTCAGTCTTGTAAGGATTTTTTTACAGAGAGTAACTGATGCGCGTTCAAGCAACTCAATCATAGCATACAAGATAAACGCACACTATTAGCCAAATTGCTAGCTTCCGTCGTATGAAAGAACAAAACAAAACACAAAAGCAATTGGTAGACAACATACCAACTGGAAGATTATTATTCTGAGCATCGAAAAGGGAAGGACTTCGGAGGAGGGGCTACCGTAATGCCACCGTTAAGAAAATTTATGCAAATACAGTACGATTGTTCTATTGGAGGCTATTCATTAAGCGATCCAATTACGCAGCTGGGCACGCATGTAATAACCCTATTTATATGCTCAGTGTTGCCAGAAGTCACCAGTGCTTTTGTTGACCTTAAAACCTCTTTTTATTAGGGTTACGGAGATCCGAGGTGGCAAGTTCGACTTCCCAAGTCTCCCTTAGTGAAGTACAGTAACATCATCAAGAAATAACGATAGGACCTACGCTCACCAAGTGAGGATTGACGAACTAATGAAAGCCCTTCGATGGTAAAGGGCTGGGATCAAAAAAACACATGTACTTCGTTCTTGTAAAAGGTTGGATTCTATACAAAATGTAGTGTGACTTTGAGATGGCTCCGTTCGGCTGCTACGCGACTTGTAATTATGTCCACTATGACGGCTACACGCTCCAATGATCATAGGAAAATATTTAGATTGCAGGAAGTATTTCGCTACAGCAAAACAGTTTCCGTTATAAGCTTGCTAATAGTGAAATTGGGACTGAGAAAACTGGTCTCCTTTTTTTATATGCCAGAATCTACGTTACGCATACGTATAACCGTATAGGTATGACATACGACTTGTAAGTGCTGGTCCGCATGGTCCGTCAAACGCAGCCAGCATCAAATGACAACATTGTGAAAGCCAGAAATAGCCGACTAACCTTAGTCGCGTTGCTCACACCAGCTTTCACTAAAATTATAAGCTGTGGATATCTTACGGTACAAGAAGAGCTAAATATAAGAAACACACGACTTTAAGACACCGAGGAACGTTCACTTGCCTCAGGACCTTCGTCTATGTTGCATGACGTCCAGGGGTTCCAGTTAGGTGTGGGTGGACACCAGGCAACATTCTGGGCGGACTGTCTCTCCTGGGGCTCAAAATCGGCAAGTTTGTAATGTACAATCATGTTGTGCTCCTCCGACGAACTTGGATCAGTCGTGGGAGGCTCAAAGTTGGGCTCAAGGCCCAACTTCTTGAGCAAACCGTCTAGCCTTTGTTCAACTTCTGGCTCGAGTTCAAACTCCGTTGGGGGTACCTGAACGAGAAAATATTATTTTGGGATGTAAAGCAAGGGACGCGTGTGGAACTAGGAAAATTTAACACAAGACAGTTTTATCACTCTTCCTCACAAAGTTGAGCCTAGTAACTAGGCAATTGGGCTCTAATAAGCATAAAGTAGGCAAAGAAGATTTCGAAATATAGCCTTTGAAACTCCCTAAAGAATTCGCAGAAGTTCATTGTTTTCCTATTAGAAACCTATCCGAAGCGGTGTTTGGAGGCCATTTTAGTAAGGAAGCGAAACCCGCTTTCACTTCATTCAGGTAATTTCTTTCTGATTAGGCAACTATTTCGGGTGCATTAAGTGGAATCTGTACAAGGGATGATAATTCAAGAGAGTTCGGACAGTTCCAAGACCAAAACACAGCTGAAGTTGAATAAATATCCATCCATTGACACGTCTCACTTAGCAAATAGCTAGTTGTTACAATGGTCGTCTACAAGATAAATGGAAAACCTTCCGATTCTCAAAAGCGGTGTACAGTTTTTAAGTAAGCGCCGTTGACGAAACAACTCTGCCGTCAAACAAAATCAGAGATTCTATCCCGTTCCGTTGGGCACATTAGGGAGCATTCTCCACCACTTAGCTCGAAAAAACTGCAATGGGTGAAATTCCCATTAACGCGTGTGCGGCAAGCAACAGATGAAGATGCGTTTAAGTGGCCACTGCATCAGACTTTACTCTTGACTTACGTCACTGCTCACCGAAAACTGCGACGTATAGCCGACCTTTAGAGATCATTTACGGCCATTACCAGACTAATAGGTACAACAGCATACGAAATACGTCGACTGAGAGGGTTAACAACTGTCTACGCATTCCGTGCGCCAGTAATGGTTTTTGATGCAGTTTCTAGAGCAAACTTTACGGAAATTAAATTCGAATATGTGTCGTCTGGTCAAAGCAGCATTAAGAATTCGCATGTGTGATATGAAAGCTAGGCTTCTTTTCTGGTCAGTCAAAAAGTACGCGCCCAGCCATCAGAACTTATTTGAGGAGACAAAAAATGGATTGATGCTACGTAAGCCTATACCAGAAATCCTACGCACGCCTACAATTACACTCTCCAGGTGTTGGGTAATGTTAATCTGACAAGAACAATTGGATGAAGACGAGACCTGTACACTGTACCGAACAGGTTTGATTCCGAAGCAGAGACTGTAGGGCACGAGTAAGACCGAACAAAATATCTGGCCAATCACTCAATCCAATATCATCAGTAGTTTCGACTCGATAGTTCGATTGGAGCACGGCAACCGATGCTGTGCAAATTTTTCTCGCAGTAATTCGCTTACGGCAGAAGTCTTTTGATCTACTGGAACTAATCCTAGTATGCTGTACGATTTTAGATGGGGAATATAACTCGTAGGTAACACGTATGACAAACAAAAAGATTAAAGAAATCGAAAATACACGAACCTCATCCGACTTTCGTTTTTTACTTTCGCCAGTGTAGGCCTCGATTTCCCCGGCATGGTACAGTTGGCGCACGAGGGACAGACAACAAGCGCGAGAGGCCATTACCTTGTTGGAGCCAGTCTCCCGAGCGTATAACTGTTTATTCAGGCGTTTCGCGAAGACAGTCGATTCAGCCAAGAAGCTCCTACAGTCGGTTGGGCATATTGTTATGAGAACAGTTCGTGATTTTGCGGCGAACACTTACGTCAATTATGTGCGTAAGTGAAGTTAAAGTAAGGAGCCGAAGCACTTAAGGTTGCTGCAAGCACTACGCGAACATTAAGTCGTCCAAAAACTTGGTATTGCGTACTTTGATTAATCTGCTAGTACAGAAAACAAACAGTGAACATTTTTTTCTTAACAATTACATATATAAGTCTGCTACGAAGCAAACATAAAGTATGTTAAAGTATAAAACATAGGAAAAATCTTACCACTCTGCTCCAAATGGGTCGCGCGGCATTCATAACCACCGGTGCACATCGTTGTCAAAAGGTGCCGCCCGTCAAAACAGCGCTGTGTGTGGGGATGAAAACCAAAAAAGAGGGGAATGATCTACTAGCCTGGTGCTGCTAACTTTATAAAGCCTTTCCGATATTTTTTCAGAAAAGGCTTCATAGAGTGGCAGCAGGACGCAGGCCGTAGAGCGCATCTGGGAATCGGTGTGATCGCATTGTGCAGCAGCTGTCGATATTATGACAGCATATTGCACAATGCACAAAACCCTGGATTCAGTCACGTGAGCAATGAACACACGCATAGCTGCAGTAGCTGCAAGTTTGCTACCGCAGCCCACAAGTGCTGGTCTAGATTCATGGCATTTAAAGTTTGAATGGCTCAGGGACCCTGGCCTTCTACAGACTATCAAATATTCTATTCTAAATTTTTGCAGTTCTCAGGCTCACACGTAGTATATCTGTCAACACTGACTTTCTGACAAACACATGGAGAAGCATGTCCATGTATAGTCATTGCTCTTCCATCAGTCAAAAGAGATCACGCATAACGAAAAGATTTACCTGTTATGATCAGGACCCACTGCCGTGTACTTAACCAGTCCGATCTGCTGCCTAGTGGCTTGTAAGTATTCATTTAAGCGGGCTTTAGCGTTCTCCAAAGACCATCCACCGTGAATGTCAGCTGTGAAGTCAACCTCTTCTGCCTGTGAACCAATTTTGTTACCGTAAACACGGGATGCATACCTCCTCCAGCTTCTTTTGATCGAATATTCTGTTTATATAATTGTCACCGGGTCCCATTGCTCGCGGTTCGAACGGTCGTTTCGTGCCGAGTAATGGCATCGATTGTGGAGGCAGATGAACATCTGGCACTGAGGTGTAAGGGGACACCTTGACTTCACTTCCTCCACTGTATTCGCTTGGCTGATGAATAGGTTAGAAGTAGTGGAGAAATTACCAGAACACATGGAAGCTGGCCCTCATCTAGCAACTTTTGACGAACTAAATAATTGGCAAAGTCCCGTGCCGCGTTTGTTTGAGCATCTTTTTTATTAGCAGAGTTTCCAACGCCAACATAATCTATATCGTCGACACGCAACTAAACGCGTAAGAGATATTACGTCAACTTGCCTCACAAATAAAACGCAACTTTCCACGACCGACCGAGCGCTGAAGAAACGTATATTCGGGGGTTTTCTTTTGGTTTTTCTGGAGCCACGCGTACAAAAAAGACTTTATTCCTTCTAAATCAGCCATCAGTGGACCTAAAATGGAAAAATTTTGTAACATGAAGGCCACGGGTATAGAAAAATCGGCATAACAAGCATGCCTCATTGAAGTTTAAAAGCTTGGCACTTTAGTAACCTACCGCCCGTCAAACAATAAAAGCAAGCTCGTTCACACTTGGAATAAAAAGGGAGCTCGTTGTGGGACGTGTACATTAAAAGTAGACCCCACAACGGACTACGATACGGATTTCCAGAGTCAAATTGGGGTCAAATTGGCTCTTGACACGCGCTTAACGGACCACGTTACCCGCACGAGCCCTTAACTATGGGCAATCAGACGTAGCACGCCTTGGACGCAGACGTTCATATCGTTGCGGCCAATGCACTAAAATCCACCACCATTTGTTAATAGGCTCGGACAATCAGCGGGTGCACGACGGGGTAGAGTGTGAATAAGGTCCGTAATGGACAATCTATCTTCACAACATATCAGCACATAGTTATAATAAAACTGATGTAGTTAAATATATCACGATACGCTGACGGCCTTGGCCTGGAAGGCTGTCAACTGACATTTTAACTTGGCATCTATCATTACGTAGAGATTAAATGAAATGGCTTCATAATGTGGCCTACATGTCACTTTACTGATGTGGGTACGAAGAAATATTACAAAATTTCACTACATGTAATAAGTTTAAGGTTGTGTGAGATGCGTTTAAACATGCACTATAACTGTCAACCACTGCTAAATCAGTTGCGGATGCTGTAAGCTCGCAATGCTACAAAATATACCCATACACCGCAGTCGGACACCAACAAACCCGAAAGAAATTGAGAAAAATTGTCCGTTTAGCCAGCAGACCGAAAAATCCGGCATGCGTCTAAGATTTGGTTTTATGGTGCGCATCAGGATCTTCAGTTGAACGCCTTAACATTATCCCCAACCGGAACCAGGTTCGACAGATATCGCACTCTAACGCAGATAATGTAAAAGCTATCTCATTTGGAATGTGAGCGGTGTACTTTGCAAGCTTCTTCAGATATACGATAGACAACTGTTAAAAATGCGGTCAATTATACGAACTCGGAGAACGCAGCTTAGGTACCCTCTGAACTACGATTATTTTATGAGCATATAGGCTATGCGTTGTGTAGTGCTCATACCGCTCCAGCTTGACCTTTTAACTGAGCCTACACACATCCTATATGGTTATCATATAGTCGAGCCTACGTTGACCTCGATCACTTGAAAGATTGGACCTAAGAAATGAGAAGCGGTCCACGAGAACAAGACCTCAAACATCTATGTGACCAGAAAGGTGACTATAGCAACAGGAACCGAGGTAACTATCAACGGTAAGTCGGGCTTTATATAGAGGCCCAACACAGATGACGAAATCGCGACAATTAATGACTAGGAATCGGACTGCCAAGCCATCACCGCACCAATTACCACCCCCAGTGGTGGTTACGGGAGCTGATAATTATAGTGCGCATGCGTGGCCGCTACAATCTCCCGCGTCATCTGTGCATGTATCACCTTATTCTACGGTTACCTCTGATGAAGGGTTCTCGAGAGCATCCAAAACGTCCGGCGAATAAACTTCTTGTTTCAGTGATCACATCTTGGAATTCTGAACTTCTTCCCGGAATTCACCTAAGCAACTAATCACTTTTATCGACAGGCTCACTGTGATTGCCTCCACATTCATCTGAGACTCTGTTGCGCTGAAAAAACGGCAAAGAAGCTCACTGGCACAAAAAGGCCCAAGAGTTGTTCATATTTGAGCTTACAGTCTGTAGTTATGGCCTGGCTTGCTACTTAGATGAACAGGCAAAAAAGGGTGATCCTGTTTTTTGCGGCATTTCGGGATAGTTCCAACCAAAAATAAACTTTTGTGAGAGGTATTCAATATAAGATGTCTAATAACGGATAGGATAAGTTAAAGAGACAACGAATAATCTTTCGAACTATCAGCAACACTGACGAGAGCCGTTGGGGGGGGGGGACAGCATCTGTAGGACACCTGGGATACGCAATGCACCGACACCTCGTTTTCATAGCCGCACTAAGTTCAAGAAAAATAAACTGGAATCAACTTATAATAAAAGCAGCCCGTCGCAATGACTTTCAATTAAGCATCAATCGTCCTGGAATATTAACAATCTTTTTATACAAAAAATATGCGTAAACGCCAACGATCAAGATAAAATAGATAAATAAAACGGTAATTGACTAAGTTTACATGGACTGTCAAATGTAAATATATAAGACAAGCGAAACGCAGTGTAAATGTGTCAGCTTGAATTCATGTTGAAACAGAAACTTAAAACCAATTATGAGACGCCTGAAACCCAATAACGCACAGCATTACGGCAACCTGTCACGAAGTTGACTGCAAATGTGAGCATCCAGTGTTCACATTCAGCAAATGAAGTCTCTTCGACCAGTAAATAAATAACTATAACTGATACCACTACTGATAGAAATGTGACGAATAACCTTAGCCAGAAAGCGCCTAAAAACTCTGTCGACCTACGACAAAGGCTTCGATCTAGAAGTTTCATATTAACAGAATTTTCTTTAACGACACTGTCCCCGGCAAAGTCCGCTCAAGGAAAGGAATGAAATCATGGGCCGAAGAGTAGGCGGGACATTCCTGACTTCATATGAAGTCCATGTACATTTTATAATATTTTAATAAACTCTTCTAATAATATAACTAAACATCTTCCGACTTATGATTATTACAAATGAAAGGGGTATAAACGTAATAAATGGGTCGTTCTGCCACGAAAGGGGTTCCACTGCAAAGCGAAAGCCGCCTCTATGGCCGATCGCTATGTATCTCTGTAAATAGATATTAGATAGATATCTATAAACGGGTTCAAAATAGATCTCGACTAGATATTAGAAGCTCTATGCATAGAGATCCCTTAGACCCTCCACAGACGTAGATTGCTACTAGGGTAGTAGTCTCTAATAATACCAAATCAAAACTGGATGGAATGACCAAACCGGGATGAAAATGTTCACCCGCTCAAGACGTTAAGAACGTAGCAAGGAAACAATGTGAGTACGGGAGTGATCTGGTACGCGAATTGAGAAAGTCCAACTCACCGATCCGAGATGTGACCCAGCATCTAAAAAGTGAAACCAAAAAATATGACCTTGAAACGTTCAAACAACTCATCGACCCAGTGTGTCGACTTGGCCTGTTACATTACGAAAGAAACTGAGAGCAACACTTTCAACCACGTATAGAAGACGATCTACCAACTTAAGCAAAGTGCAATTACTCAAGCATGGTATACGCGCGATTTCCCACTTCTCAGCTCATTAATTCTTGAAAAATACCATGGTATTCAGCATTGCTCTGCAACTGGATTAAACTAGGGCAGTTTTTTAACGGAAGCCTCTATATTCCGATGTAGGTGATGCCAAATGTTGATTTTAATTCCTATATGCAAGGTTCAAACCAATTAAGTTCAGTTTTATTGAGGGAGAAGCAGGCAAATGCTTTGATTTCATATTGGTAGCAAGTAATACTATAAGAATACAATATTTTCCACCTCGGTAAGGCTACAGAGGTCGGCCGATACTAAAGCAATCTAGCTGCCTCTTCAAGAATTCAACGGAAGCGGAAATAACAACCTCCAGGGGCACAGCATCTCAACTATTGACCACTCCATTACAAAAAATACCCTTCTTGTGGCCTGCTCGATCCTAATTATATGTAGTTTGAATGAATGACCCCTTATATCCGCAGACCGCGAGAACATCCCCCCTGTCTCATCTGGGCATGGCAACCAGCGTTCTACCCGCGCACGCGCCTGCGTTCAGGAGGCAGGAAAACTCAGCTGCTTAATTACCCTCATTCGTTTCCTCCCCCACCCCCTCCCTAAATTTGACGATTATATAATCGCTGTAATTAATGGACCAATTTTATTCACCATTTCATTTACTGGCCTGACGATAAATGACCGAAAACGATCGTTTGCAAACACGACTTTTCAATCGTAGAAATGGGAATTTTCGCCGAAATATTCGTAATTGTTGCTAACCCGAAGAATTCGCCAAGTACAAGGCCCTATTACTGACCGGGTATTATAGGAAATATTTGTACAAGGTAGCCATGAAGCTGTCTGTAACTTAAAGGAACAGGTCACGATTAAAGAAACGTGTTTCGTAGCTTTTTGGAATACGAAGTTTTCCATATATATAATAGACGATAGAACGTATCTCAATAGTTATAAGCTAGAAGATAAGATAAGGCGTGGAAGGCCAGAGTGTTAGGGATAATTTAAAAAGGTGTAACTGCAGTACAATGTAAGTAATAGGTTAGTGACACCCAGACAATTGCAGTCCAGCCATGAATGGACCGGAGGCCGCAGGCGCAGTCCAGCAAGTAGATCACTGGGTCCGGGCAACTACAACCGAACAGTAAATCGCCGGTTCTGGGAGTGAATGTGAATACAAAACCCCGCAGGCATTTCCTTTGTGAACTGCCCTTGAGAAGTGGTTGACCAGTAAGTCAGACAGAGGTTGACCATGACACGTGTGGCGCGCATGAGAGCCAGACATGTGGGGCATGCATGCATTAAATACGAGGTCACTACAGCGTAATAAAACATGTCTGGGTACACGTTTTGTTGCATGCCTTTGAATCTTCTTGAATGTAACTGAGGTCTTTTTTGGTCCCGGGTCTCCAGGCTTGGCCAGCAAATTTGCTGTTGTATAAATTTTCAAAAGACCTCAGCGAAGCGATCTTTATCAGAGGCATAGAGAGTTCGTTTGACAAGTTACAGGACGCACATCGCAGACTTGGATACTATTGCACAATGCAGCGAGGGCTTAAGTGGCTATGTGGTCCGCAATTGGAAACCTTTCTGTGCGTCCAGTGCTTGCGTTTGGATGTCATTTAGGCAGTAAACCATGGGATTCTGAGAACAGGGTCGGCCAACTCATTTAACGGTAAAAGCCCGTCCTTGGACCAAGTTGTAAATCTGAGTAGGTTTGTCTGCAATTGCTTTTTGTCAGCTGTATTTCCAATGACGCTTTAAATCTTAATAACAATGGCAAATATAGCGACATCACAATCCAGTTCATGGACGCAGTCGTTGACGTAAATACTAAACAGTGTAGGGCCAAGAATAGAGCCCTGGGGAACACCATTCTCAACCACAACCACTGCCGACTGCGGGTTACTGACATGCGCAGTTTGAGAGCGGCAAATTAAGAAGCTTCACATCTACTTTAGGAGATTTCCTCGTCAACCTATTCAGCAGAATTTGTGTAGAAGTCACTGCTGTAGGACACTATTGAATGAATTCTTGCATTCAGTAATGGAATACATGAAGCCGATTCCCTCTATCAACTGTCCTGGTCTAACGTTCCACACAAAAGCGCAAGTTCTTCACGCTGAACCTGCCTCGGCAGAATCCACGCTGCGCATCCGATAGTAGGTTATGCCGATCTAAAAATTATATAAGCTATCGCTTAACTGTTTTTTTCTCGCCATAATTTTACAGCAGATCAGATTAAAACTGATTGGTCTATAATCGGTTGCAGAAAATTTTTCCTAAAGATAAGTGGCCTTGTAATGATCCTCTGCGCTTTGTATGTATTAACGGATATGGAATTGCTATTACCGAGCGACTTCCTCCGAAAATTCCGTCTTTAATCAATTTTTTACGTCAGCCGATGGGGTATGCTTTTTTAGCTTCTTCCGTGAAATCGGGCGGTGGTTTCTGAACAGAGTATGCAATAGCTCACTGAACCATTCCCAAACATCAGATATAGTGTCTTAAAAAAGCGGGTTCACAATCGAAGT
>JAYGXS010000004.1:53653469-53674128 GCA_036362985.1 Ligula intestinalis | reverse complement strand
TAAAAAAGCGGGTTCACAATCGAAGTTGTTAATTTTGGCCTTTATTTGATCGGAGTCACCACTTTCAATATTCCTTCTAACCCTAACGAGCACTTCGATTGTGTCCATTGATTTCGTAATAACCAGCGCCAGGTTGTTTGATTTTGCCGCTCACCCGCTCTGTTAATAAAAAAGGACGAGTTGATTGAGAGCCAAACTAAGTATTGATATGTCTTGAAAACGGAAGATAGTTTGTAGACAGGCATACGAAGCAAGTATGAGGTGCAGTAAACAGCGGACAGACGCTAGCTCTGGACCACGTGCATTTGTTGAACTCAACTGATTGAGAGGAACATTAAGTAACTTTAAGTCACTTTATTAAGGGAAAAAGGCTTTCGCCCTTGAGCTCCCTATTCATAACCAAAATCGCATAATAGGTCCACCGTAATAATAGTACATAATACAAATGTAGGCTTCACATCAGCGATAAGTGTGAGCCAGTTGCAAGGTGCTGCTACTGACACTTTATTCATTATATCTACCACAGTTTCTCAGCAAATGAGAATCAAGTTTGTGTTTAAAAATGTCAACAGTATCTGAGAGGACCACATCTTCCGGGAGTCCGTTCCACGCTCCAATGACCCTCTGAGAGAAGGCGTTTCGTCGAACGTCGATACGGGCCGGTTTCCTCTGTAGTTTAAAAGGATGACCTCGCAGATGGTCAGTCCGAGCCAATTCGAAGAAATAATCAAATTCTAGGGCGCAGTCTTGGCCTTTAACAATACGGTAGGTTTGTACGAGGGCCCGGCGGAGTTGCCTATAATTGAGAGGGAAAAGATCAAGTTCGGTCAGTCTGTCTTCATAAGGCAGATGACCAAGATTCTTGACCATCTTTGTAGCCCTCGCCTGCACTCGTTCCAGGTGCAGGTATTCCTTCTTGAACCACGGACGCCAGGCCTGGACAGCATACTCCAAGTGGGACCGAACAAACGCTCCGTCGGTTTTTCTGAAGAGCTCCTTGTCAATGTTTACGAATCCCCGCCTAATCGCAAACAGCACCTGTGTCGCGCGTTTAGCTGCCTTTACACACTGAGTAGATGGTTTAAGTGAGGAATTTATTACAACACCGATATCCTTTTGTTCGTCCACATTTGAAAGCGGGTGCCCATCGAGGAGGTATTGGAAGGAATCGTTCTCCTCATCAGTCCTTCTAGTACGGAGTCTTAAAACCACACACTTACTGATGTTGAAGTTTAAAAGCCAACGAGCAGACAAGCAGCTAAGTCGATTGAGACTCTCTTGAAGCGCTTTCCTATCGGCATCAGACCTGATGGCTCTCCAGAGTTTGACGTCGTCGGCAAACATGATAGCGCTGCAACACAGGTCGTTGAAGAGCAGTGGCCCTAAGACAGAGCCTTGGGGACGCCACTCAGAACAGATGTAGGGTTTGACTTTGAGTCACCGATGCACACAGTTTGCGATCGCCCTGTGAGAAAATCTGTGATCCATGCCAGCAGGTTTCCTCTTATGCCAATTTCTGACAATTTATACATTAGACGCTTATGTGGGACGCTGTCGAATGCATTCTTGAAGTCCATATAGATGACGTCAACCTTACCATCTTCATCTAGTGCGCGAGTCCACTGCTCATTGGAGAGTAGAAGGCTAGAAAGGCAAGAATGGTTCTTTCTGAAGCCGTGTTGGAGCCCTGACAGTAGGTTGTTCTCCTCCAAGAACTCCATTGTCGTCTTCTTAATTATCGTTTCCATCACCTTACAGCAAATGCAAGTTAAGCTGACGGGCCGGTAATTGTTAACCTTCGTTCGGGCTCCGCCCTTGTATATCGGGTAAATATTTGCCATTTTCCATTCAGCTGGCAGTTTTCCTAGTTCAAATGAAGAACGAAAGATATGTGCTAAAGGCTCTGAGAGTTCGCTTGCCAATTCTTTCAAGAACTTGGCTGGTATATTATCTGGACCGGATGACTTTGCTTCTTTGAGGCTCTGCAGCTCCCTCTCAACCACAGGTGTTGGAAATAGTAGAGAATGAAGTGCTGGACCGGCGTTTGCAACAGCACTGTTGGCATTATTAAAATGAGGCTCGGTTTCCCTAGTGAATACCGAGGCAAAGAACCGGCTACAGTACTCGGCTTTCTCGTCATTCTCAACGACTTCTCCGCCATCATCATTCTTAAGTACTGCGACAGGATCCTTGTTTTTTAATCTACTGTTAATATAGCGGAATAGAATTTTGGGCTTTTTTCGGCCTGTTGGAGGATTCTTGATTCATAGTTTTTCCTGGCCCGGCGAATTGATTTTTTTCCTGCATTTCTTTGGCGTCGGAATTCCTCGAGGTGAACTGGCGACCCAGTTTTCCTGAATAACTTCCATTTCCTATTCTTCTTCTTCAGTTGCCTGTTAAGGTCTCTCGTCAACCAGGCAGGACGACTAGTCATCTTGTGTACCTTGACCGGACAAAATCGCTTAAGCAGATCTAATGCAACCCTCTTGAGTGATCTCCAATCCTTCTCCGGATCCCCCTTGAGTAGGCAGTCCCAATTCACGGTCGATAGTGCATTCTTCATTGAATTGAAATCTGCCTTCCATATGTTTGGCTGGTCCTCCGTTTTACTCAGCCGTTGAGTATGGAGTGAGTAATCCCACATTAGCGTCGTATGATCACTCTTACCGAGCGGAGCACTTGAATGCACTTCATCTATGTAGGACGAATCCTTCGTGAAAATGAGATCCAAACAAGTAGCCCGCTGGTTTTCTCGAAATCTGGTTATGTCCTTAACGTTCTGAACTAGAGAAAGGTCAAGCGTGAGATCCATTTATTTGGAACGAAAGGAAGTTGACGCCGCCTCAACTGTCAGGTTGTTCCATTCAATTGCAGGGGCGTTGAAGTCACCAACGATGAGAACCTCCTGGTGGCTAGCAGCTTCTTTCACCAGACCCAGGAGTGAGTCGTTGGCTCCACTCAGAATGTTTGGTGGCCGGTAAACGGCCAGGAATTCAAGGTTCTGTGAATTCGCCTTCTTGATCTTTAACCAGACGGACTCATACTCCAGGGCTACAGTGTGTTCTCTTTCTACAACAGAGATTTCAGTTCTGACATACACGACAACTCCACCTCCTTGTCGGTTTTGGCGGTCTTTGCGGAAAAGCTGGTATGCTGGAATCGAAATCTCCGAATCCGCGATTTCTGCTTTTAGCCATGTTTCCGTTATGGCAACTACATCAGGTTTCCACTCCGAAAGTACTGCCTTGAGTTCATCAATTTTTGAGGGAAGACTTTGGGCATTAGCGTAGAGAAAGCTCAATTTAGACTTATTCACCACTTTATGCAGGCGGTTGCCTCTTGCGTGAGATTGCATGCAGGGAGCTGTCGGTGCTGATGGAGACGGACTGTTGTCCATCCCGACTAGGCTGTTAGTGTTATCGGCTTTCTCCAGAGGAGTGACCTCGGGACATGGACAATCTCCCCATTCAGAATTCGAAGATTGCTCTCGCCGAGTTCGCATCTCCTGTAAAGTTCTACTTTTAGCAATCTCCATTTCTCCCGCTCCGCGGGGGAAAAATCCCGCTGAGAAAACCGTTGGGTGTGAGTATCTAAGTATTGGTTTTCTGCTTAACAATAGCTGGACCTCAGCCTCACTCTTCAGAACAACCTTCAACGGTCTTGGCTGGCGTTGTTCATCTTTTGAGTCTGTTATACGGCCCATTCGGAATGCCTTTAGAACTTCGACTTTCTCCTTACCCTTTAGGAGAAATTTCAGATATTCTTTAAATAACTTCCTCTCCTCTTCTAATCTTGATTTCGGGGTATCGGAAGTACCTTTTGTCATGCCTTTTATGACTATGCAGTTTATACAAGTGGTACTCACCTTCCGACTGTCGTCCTCTTCTGCTTCTCTAAGGTTTGTTAGGACAGATTCGCTTCGAGGTGCAGCGCTCCTGTTCGTTTCGGCCTGCGAAGGTGCCCTTTTTGTTTGGCTCGTGCTCAATCTCGGCCAACTTATATTAGCACTTGGGCTTGGTTGGCCTTTTTTGGGAGCCCGAGAGCGCTTCTTCGTTCTCTTGGAAGCCAGTGGGTTGACCGTTTCCCCTGTCCATGGCAGACTACCAACTCCGTCAAGCGCCCTGGCTGCCGGATCATTTTTGTGCTTAGACACTTCGGCGAGGGATTTTGTTTCTCCGTACGTTAGGTTTCCTCGCTCAAGTTCACGCATCGCCGGTTTCTCCTCACGAGGGAGAAATAGAGAAAAAATTTTCAGCTCCTCCATATCCACTCTAAGACTATTAACTACCTTCTCAATGTTTGTAAATTTGTTCAAAAGGGTAAAATATGATACGGAGGTTTCATCTTCATGAGTTTCATCCCTTAAACTTTTACGACTTTTAGTTCGCTTGGCAGGAGGAGATTTCAAAGAACTTCTAGATCGAGTTTCCATAGTTACTAAGGGAATTTGGAAACCATCGGAGCATTCTGTGATGGCGAAGTGAGGTAGGCGCTCGACTTCTACGCGGGGGATCCAGGGTTCGAATCCGAGCGGTGGCTTGACTTTTTTTCCTTCTTGCGATGATGCCGGGATTTCGAATGCAGGCACTGGCGAACATTCCTTCCCGTCTTCCAAAGCTGTATCGCACAAAGTTTCAATTTTTTTTGTCACAATCTTTTCACAACAGACCTTTAATGAATCAAATAATAAAGTGGATTGCTTTTTGACTGTTAATAACCGATTTTGATTGCTGTCATCCTGTGTCTTCGTGGAGGGGTTGATTAGACGCTCAACTTGGTGTTCGTAAATCGAGTCTACTGAACTCGAGAGACTTTTAGCCCTTTTAGCGGGGGGTGATTTCATCGCATCAATCTTGCGACTTCTGCCCTCGAAATTGCGACTAGGGGTTTTAAACCAAATTAAATTAGAGTCGGCAGTCGACGCTGATGGTGTAGTGGTAACGGCTGATACCAACGAATGACAGGTTTTGGGTTCGAGTCCCTCTCGCGCCGCAGCTTTTACAAGCTGATCTACACGTTTATTTTTGTCTCCCATAATAGATCAGACTGACGATAAACAATATTAAAGCTCTATGCAATATGTATAAAGCGTTCAACTGTATGAAAAAGGTTATTGAAACGACTCAGCCGTTTGTAGAGAGCTGGAAACCGGGAGAATTGTTGACAGAAGGCAGTGACGGAGATGATGCTCGTTTTGACTAATGTCCTGTCGTGTCTTCTGAGGTTGGAGTTATTGCGAAAGTGAATCCAATAGCTAACAACGAAAGTCCGCCAGAGGGCTAGGTGAACCGAAATCCCGAAAATAATATTTCCCACGGAGGACGAGAAAGTTAAACCGCAATTTGAAGTGCGCGCTAATGAATTCACCCATTATCAAGAAGTCGGGCCAAGCAGTTAACCTTGTAAATTCTTCAACCTGAATAGCCTTAGCCTCGGGATCGCTTCTTGGTGGTAGGTAGACGGTCGAAATTTTCAGGCTGTGATTCCCGAACCATTATATTAGGCCAAGTAGCCTCAGTGCAGCATGTAAGTCTTTTTGCTTTTTTCCGAGACCAGGAGTCTATATTTTACTTAAGTTACAACTCATCCTCCTAAACACCCTCTCTTACCTTCTCGAAACAAATGAAATCCCGTTAGTGCCACTTCCATGTCATCCAGATTTTCAGACAGTCAGGTTTCTGTCAAAGAGATCACGTCGGGGAAAAGTCATATATCGACAGTTTCAGTACATATAAATTGTATATTAGGCTGTGTACGTTGGTGTAAATAAATTTAAGGGAAATATTTTTGGCAGGTTTTGTTAAGATCCGTTTTGAGCCTCCGTGTAAGGAATCAATCGGGCCTTCATTCGAATTGGTTCTGTCCAATAAATATTAGGAAGACGTTGCATTATCTGGTTGTTGTAGATCATTAAGGGTTTGCTTCCCATTTTGTTATCTCCATCTCATTTCGATAACTAAATGTCGGCCTTTTATCTTCTCTGTCGGCGTATGGTCCGGTTGAGAAAACGCAGCTTTTGGTACCGTTGATTCTAAATCGTCATGCAAGAAGCAGTCTGACTTCTACTTGATTTTCTAAAATTACTCTCAGTGATCAGAGACGTGTATGTTCTGTCATGTCAATTGGGCGCCTTAGAAGTCTAAAGTGCTTGCGCACCGCAAGCTCCTCGGTGGGCCGCAGCAGTTCTTCAAGGAGATCTTGAAAGAGTTTTTGGTTTTCTAACTCTTGATCTGTGGGAGTAGTGGCCTGGGATTCTGAGAGTCATTAAATTATCCGACTTTGCGCCCTGTCGGGCATACCTCTCGACATCACGGTGATTTTGAGCTCCAAGGAAGGTAAAAGGTTATTGTTGTGTAAGTAGAATATTATTGCCATCCTCTTTCGCCCATTTTTACTGACGCCACAGCTGTTCTTTGGCAGAAGAGATATTGGCTTGATTTCCAAAGCAGCTTGACCCGACGCGTCTTCGTCGGGTTCCCACTCGCCTCACGGTGGCCAAGGTCAGATAAACCAATCTCCCTACGTTGATTCAATCCTCTTCTTCTCTCAATCTGCGTTTTTGATGACGGGGTAGCTTTTCTCGACCACGCTGCTCCAACTCATCTTCCTTGCCGCCGGATTTGAGGCCAACCCTGGGCCATATTGGCACTGCTCGTTCTGTCAAGACCACCTGGGCCGCCGCAACTGTTCTGTGCATTGCGGCTTCGGCAAGGGTTGGTGTCATTTTCGCTGCAGTGGCCTCGCAAACTCTGACGATGAGTCGCCCGCCTTCACCTACCCCATTTGTTTCGTACCGGCACATGCTCCTACGCCTCCTGCTCTTCCTCTCTTCCATACAAATGCTCACGTCTCTGGCCTGGCCACGCCGCCTAGCCTTAAACTTCTACAGTTCAACTCGAAGGGCCTACTCGGCAAGATTGATTAGCTCCTCGCCTTCATGCGTTCGTGCAGCATAGCTGTAGCGGCTATCCACGAGGAAACGTGGAGAAACTCCAGCAAAGTCCCTTCCTTTAAACTGCAGAGGAAGCCGGCATATATAGACGCTTGACGGAACTCCTTCTCGCAGAGAGTCATCAGAACGTCGAACGGACTTCCTAAAGAGGTGGTCCTTACGGATACTGTTGAACCTCTTAAACGCAAACTTGACTCTCATTTGCTGAGAAACTATGAACATGAACATAGTGTCAGTAGCAGCAGTTTGTAAATGGCTCACACCTATTACTTATTTTAAGCCTCCACTTCTAGTATGTCTTATTGTTCAGGTTGAATTTTTGCGATTGTTGGATAGGAATAGAGATTTCAAAGACGAAAGCCTGCTTCCCTCAATAATGTGAATTAAAGTGACTATCATCGCCATCCCCTGCTTGGTGCCGACCCCAAGGAAGTAATGGCAAACTCCCTCGAAATTGACTCGGCACCGCTAACCGCCATGAACATCTACATCCATCCAACTTCCAGTTGTGCTCCCGGTTACATCGCCTTCATCGCTCCCTACTTAACTTCTGTGGACAATTTGGTGCTAAGGGACTTCCGTGTCCAACAAGACCTGTGATGCTTCAACTTGGTGGACGATCCCCGGGGAGCACTGGCCAATGAATTAGAACAGACTCCCTTCGCAGTCCTAAACGAGGACAGCCAAACGCAGCTCCCGCCCAAAGGTGCGTCCGCTTCGCCCAAAGTTTCCTTCGTCAGTGTCAGCCTTATGGCCTCCACCATATGAAGCACGGAAATCCGCCTGTGAAGTGACCACCTTCTTATAATGCTTGAAGTAGCCACCACTTTCGACCCTATGAAGACCGAAAAGTAGGCACCTAATCAATTTCAAGCGAGCCAATTAAGCGTAGTTTGACGTCCAATGCGAAGCCGAGACCTACCGCATACCGCACCCACCTGCGTCCAAACGGCGGAGCGAGCCATTCATCAACTGTTCCTGGCAGCAACAAGTCACCACATCCCGAACGGCCGAGGTCCCCTTCTTCGTCCCGACTTTCTGTCTGAAGCCTCCAGTCTGGAGAGAGATGATGACGAGAACTTGCTACCAATGACCCGCGTATTGGCGAGCTGAATGGCTTAAGACCAACGCTGGCATGAACTAGTTACAGAGTGCAACTTCCGCGGCACACACACACCCCTCCTTTCAAGAAAAGTATAACGCAGATATATTTCTGACAACACAAAAGCAGGCGCGAACTACGAATCCCTCACTCAAGTTCGGGGTGTGTTGCTCGGCGCTCTCTCCTCATGTGGCGTATCTTTTATACATGAGATGCCCACCCCTTTGTGCGAAATCACAGTGAGCTGTGTAGGGGACCAGATTATGCGTCGGACACGAGCAGACGGGCTGTTTTTGACTGCCAGCTACTCCTCCAAATCTCAGCAACAGTTAATTGAACAGCTTGAACAATTAATTGGCGCAGGAGAGGAAGAAAAGAAAGGTCAACTCTCAGCGCCTTGTCCTCTGTAAAAAACTGCACGCCCCTAAGACCGCCACGGTGCTCCAAAAGTTGTGGTCAACTGATGATCCAAAGTTAGTCCAGCATTCATTGGTGTAGAGAAGTCAATTGTAAGTCCAGCCGTAGTACATCCTTCCTAAAGTGGCCATCATGACACGCTCACTTGGGATGTGAACAGCTTCCCGGCTCCCTTCTGGTTGCGAATCCTTATATTTTTGCGTAGATCAGGGAGTATGGCGGCACACGTAGGTGCCGATAGATTGTAGGGGTGAGAGCTTGGATGGAGAGGGGAGGGAGAGCACAGCATTGGTAGCTCCGAGTTACTTCATATATATTTTGCAGGTGGTGAATGCTCCTGTTTCGGCCCTTAGTTGGCATAAAAATCGCACCAGTGGTCCCTCAAAACTAGGTTTTGCCAATCAGCCACACCTTGATAACCATATCAAACGACAAGCTTAACAAAGCGAGGGTTTCTGGTGTTGTGTGTCCCAAGACCCGGTATGACTAATCCCTACGCAGACCCCTCCCTGATGCCCCTATTCCAATTATCCTCTCCGCTTCCCTATATTTTACCCCCACGATTGAAGTCCTACGGTGAAATTTACATGTAATCATGAAGGCCAACTGATTAGTCCTCTTTATAAACTAATCAGTGATCAGCAGCCGTCTGGTACGACTCAGCAACCCTATTTAGAGACACAGCTGCTTATTCCCGAGGCACTCTGTAATGTTGGTTCCTTTTTAGACATTCTGAGGAGCAAGCGGTCAAAACGGAGAACACCGCGAGTCGCCCGAGAACTGACGCAATACAAGGTGAACATCACTGCCCTCAGCGAAACTCGATTTTCCGAGGAGGGTCAAATGGATGATTTGGATGCACCTTCTTCCGGAGCAGCCGAACAAAATTAGAATACCGTCAGGCTGGCGCATCACTTGCCATCTGGAATGACATCGTGCGACGATCGCCTCGTTTACCGCAGGGCATCAACGACTGACTTTAGATGATACGTCTGCCTCTTCGGGGGCCTCTACTCGGTTTCATTATCACTTGCGGCTATGCCTCCTCCTTCTCAATGATGAGCACCGATGGAGTAAAGAACGAATTCGATGAGGACCTGCACGCCCTGTTGGTATCTGTACCGACAGCGATCAAACTAGTTGCCCTTTGCAACTTCAATGTCCCTATCAGGACAGACCACGCTGCCTGGCGAAGAGTACTGGGGAGCCGCAATGAAAACAACCTTATTATTCGGTGAGTCTGCGCAGAACACTATCTCCTGCTAAGCAACACTCTCAGCTTTCAGACGCGGGAGAATTCCACATCGATGCACTGTCGTTTGCGGTCATGGCACCTTTCGGACTATGTTCTCGTCCGGAGGCGAGATCGACAGGACACGCTGGTGACCAAGACTGGACATATCAGCATCTCGTCCTCTCCAAGATTAGGCCCCGACTTCAACCCTCACATAAGACCTTGAGGTAAGTTAAATGATCTGTTGTTAAGGTTGTCCACTCATTGTCCTCATTTGAAAAACGAACTGATGCATCGAATGGAAGGTCTGTAGTGACCCAACTCCAGGCGAATGCTCACTGCTGCTAACGAGTGCACATACACTAATCTGCCTACACCAATCCTGTCTGGCCAATCATCTCCCTATGGCTGGCTCACACAAAAAGCTGTCTAGGCGCTCATGATGACCTCCGCATTCACGCACTTTGGACGCGGATGCTCTCACGACCAGACGCTACCTCCTCCAACAGGCAACTTACTCCTATCTATTATCTACAAACTCTCTACAGAATACACCAGTCCTTCTACAGTAGTCGCCGGTTATTCAACCCACGGTTAATATGCCCAGCCGTGTATTAAGCCCAAATCAGCTTGGGACGGAGTTTTACACAGCAAAATCCGCCGGCTAATAAGCCCATTCGCCGGATACAAAGCCAAGTTTGCCAACAGGATAGAGTGAGAGTATCATCCGTCTACACTCTGCAACGCGATCTAAAGGCATCAGATTTCACAAAATTCGACGATTTCTGGTGCCCGGAGAAGGATATCAAAGAGCACTTGCGAGTAAAGTTTCCTCCAAAACAACTGACAGTAGACTGCTTATTTTAAACGTGTTGCAAATCATTTTTTGCTTTTGTTATTACGCAAAATACAGACAAACAGCATTTTTTTCTTGTACATAACCAAGCTCTTCACATAATAAAGCACGTATGTAATGTATAGTGCCTATTCAGCGTTTGCTAATCAAGAACTAGGACTCGCCGGTTATTGCGCCCACCACTTATTAAGCCCAATTTGGTCTGGGTCTGAGGTGGGCTTAACAGCCGGTGACTACTATGCTAATAATAATAATAATAATATGTTTATTATGCCAGTTTACAGGCAATTGTAAAGAGTTGGTTTTGCACCTCTTGGGCGCCTTCCAACACCTCGAAGACCGGAAAAAACCTAAAACAAACTCCCTATGTTGCAGCCAGTATTGGTTTTGTTTCAGGTTTTTTGTTTTGTCAATACTGGGCGAGATAGGGAGTTTGTTTCAAGTGAAAAAAACCTGCCTTCAAAGGTATGATAAAAACGGAATAAATGTACAGTTGTAAGCTGAGTTGACTCATCAGCAGGAGAACTGTTTCATATCGTTTAAAAACATTAGTTCCAGACGGAGAGGGTTGGCACAAGAACACAGTGTTCTCAGTCTTTCTTCAATGGTTGTCGGCAAAAGTTGCGAGCTATCGGCTGAAGGGTTAGCAGACTGCGGGTTGCTGCTTCAGCCGCATTATCTTCAGCAGTGAAGCCTGGCGGGGTTCAAAGTCCACGAACGCCATCAGAGTGAAAGAGAGATTCCACCGAGTCAGCACCCAAAATTCGTGAAAGTTGTCCTGAATGTAGAAAACTAGTTATAGCTCTCTTAAACATAGGGTAGTTTTGCTGGGTTTTAATACTTTTGGGCAGCTTATTCCAGATTGATATGGCATTTACTGAAAAGAATTGCCGGTACTTAACTGTGCGTGCCATAGGAAGAAATAAATAAATAAAAATACGTCTCGATGACTGTCGCGTCGAGAGTGCTCAAGCTGCCTTATTGTACTAAGAGGATTAAAGGTTTGACCATTCAAAAGTTTAAACAGTAAAAATAGACCCTTCTGCAATCGACGAAGCCATAGGGGATCCAGCTTTATAAGTTCGCACCTTTGTTGGTAGGTTAAGTTACGGTGTTCTGTAGTGAAAACTCTTCTAGTGAAGAAGTGCTGCACCGATTCTATTTTCTTCCGTTCACTAGTGCCTAGTATCTCACTTCTTCTCTCCCACAAGGAACCTGAAGATCGCAACGGCAAGGGTTTGACCTATTAAATTATAATAACACTTCCGTGGAGAATCGCTGGCATTAACTGTAGAGCACCGTCCATGCGACAGATCGAGATATGTTCGGACCTGCACGTTGTCAGCAATATGACTGGTTGGATGAAAAGGACTAGGCAAGCAGCAACCTTGCCACCCAAGAGAACAGACGACACAGAACATGCATAAGCCACTCGATCGTTGCAAACAAAGCGATCTCCTACCAATTTCGTTGCTTTGTACAGCAAGGGTTACAGGAAATGCAGGTTTGGGTGGCTCGCAAGGCTGAGGATATCCGAGGGTATGCAGATCGAGATGAATCAAAAAACTTAATTCTTGCTCACTGACAAAGAGGACCAAAAAGACGCTACGGGGACGCCCCGAAGAAGTCTTCGAAGCAATTGCAAATCAACCTGAAGGAGAGGGGCTTTGCGCACGACTGATCGATTTGTAGAAGAACAGCGAAGATCGGTACCGCAATCGATGAACCCAATTGGATCGCTGCTGCCAAGGCAAAACGGACGGCTTGGATTCCCACCGCCAACGCCCTCCCAAAATGCCCAGGTTGTCAATGCAGATTCCACGTGCGAATTAGCCTCGTTGACCATCTCTGGACACCATACAGCAACACTCCCTTTTACATCCCGTTCTACGACGGTCACAGCTGCAGTCCCTATGCTAGAAGCCTCATGACGGGGACCTACCCTCACCACACAGTCATTAATCTCCGACACCATAACCCCTGCCGCAACCCACGCGATCACCATCGGTATCACCTCCCCCGGCGCCACCTGTAACCGCCACCACCGCCGCTTACACCAACAATGGGAGCCCTGGTCTAATCTGTCCTCATTGCGATCACACATTCACCTCCCGTATCGGCCTGGTTGGCTACTTGCGAATCCCTCACACGAAGCCTGGCGAACAAACACGCAGCAAAGTCCGCGGCTCCACTGCCCTCGTGCATTTATTCACCGCATGCGCCTACTGGGTCATATATCTGTCTCAATGACAGCAGAATTCACCGCGATTCCAACCCACCTAAAACATGCAGCACACCCACCAACAATTCCACCCTCCAATCGGCGTGGCCATAATCACACCCACCACCACCAGCAACAACAACTGTCCCGTCGACTCAGCATTATCCTGCCCTCACACTGCCACCGTATCACACATCGGCCTGGTCGGTCACTTGCAAATCCACCGCACAGAGGCTGGTGAACCAGTGCCCGGGGCTCCGACATACAGTCACTGCATCCGCCTAAACTGTCCGCACTATGCACACGCGTTCACATACCGCATGAGCCTATAAGCCATACGCACCTCCCATCCCCAGCTCTCCAATCGGAGTGGCCCTCAGCACTAAGTCAGGAAGGTGGGGCTGAGGTTGGGCAGTGGGAGAGAGTGTGGTAGACGCAGCGAAAGACTACCCTCACTATAATCTAATTCGCGCGCAATTCACCGCGCTGGCTTTCCGTTTGCTGTGAAGCACGTGATGGACATTATCGGAATCGACAGTGAAACTTCCAGGTGCAGGTTCACGCTGCGCCACCGACCTTCCTCACTTTTTGTTGACCTCGGGCACCGGCTAGGCAAAGTCAAAATCGACGGTCGAAATGCCATGGTGGTAAAAAGCACCGACACTATCCACCGAATGCACTGATTGTTCAAGTTGATAATCCACTTCCGCCCCGTTCCTACAAGCTCTTATTTGTGTCCTCACAAAGCCGTACACGTAAACTGCAAGTAACTAATGACAGTCGTACCTGCCTCGTGGACGTAAACGCTCGCCCGGGTGTCAGACCAATCCGCCCGGATGAAGTTTAGGACGCGCTTAAGCGCAGATTCCCACCTGTTATGCTTATTGCAATAATAGGATGCAGGTCAGCTATTAATACAACTATAGGAATATATTACTAGAATATGCTATCCGCTAGTCTTAGTAAGCATAATTACTAGGATAAGCACTCTTAGCAGTGGCACATTACCGCCAGCAGCCGATCCTAGCCCAAACTTACTACAATGTAACACAGCCTTTGCTGGACAGAGTTGAGAGGGCAGAAAGCAAGGAGAGCCCTGATGTGCTAGCATCGCCGCTATTACTAATACTACCAGTATCACTAATATCGCCCTATCCTTGTTGCACTGACTAAGTCTGTCATACTCTACCCACCTGATATTTATTGTCGTACTGCTGTCCTTTAGGGTGGCACTTGTAGTGTGCCCTAACCTCACTGTATTCATCATTTCTACTTTGAATAGTACTTGCACTCTCACACTATCAGTTAAATAGAAATAACACTACCGCTACCAGTACTATCAGCATAAAGACCTAGCAGTAGAAGCACGATTCGTAGCAGTAACAATGTGAAGCTAGTTAAAAACTTTACCTGCTGGATGAGACCAGGTGCCAACAGAATCACCTCAGGTGCTAAGCTCATATCCCCACCTGTCATAATAAATTCATAAAATAGAATGCATGTCTTATTATTGAACTTTTAAAACTGTTATAGGAATAACTAAGTTTTCATGACTATTTTATTGTGGAGAAGTTTACTTTCTATTAGAAAGATGATGCTCTGCAAATGCTGAGCAAAACTAGATATTGTAGAAAGTCAAGACCAAGGCTCGACAAACTACGATCCTGATTTCGCGTCCACATGTGTTCTAAAATGACGCAGTTAAAGGTTGATAGCGAAGATGCTTGACTGGCTATCGCAAGTCAAACGCAGGGACCACAAACTGATTCCTCTCATTAGTGTGGTTGACGTAAACCTTACATGCCCTGGCATGTATGCTGGTTTCCCAACGACACATGTAGCTGCCGGAGAATTGTAAGTAAATATCAGAAGTAGAAGTAGCATCGTCTAGTAGCAAGACAACAACTATAAGACTGATTCTATTGCAAAACTAAGGAAATTTTGCAGAAGTCCGCATATGGCGAACGCCAAGCGGTGAGACCGAGGTCAAAAGTCTATCTGGCCTAACTACCCCTGATAGAAAACCGACTGTGTACTATATTCACATAGACGTACTCAACACAAGCTCAATCCAAAGGTGAGTAATAACAGGGGCTCCCATCTAGTGGACTTGCCCTACAGTTTACGTTTTTTGCTATTTGCAGGTATGACAGCTAGTATTAGCCACCTCAGCATTAACATACTACATCTAACAGCACTTACTAGTACTCGTAGTCCGAAACCTGGTAAAATCTGACACAGCTTTGGTGGATAGAAGTGAGGGCTCGGAAGACAAGGCCAGCTATGACGTGCTCCAGCCAAGAACATGTATTACTCAGAATGGCATAAATCCAGATTGACATGACCCAAATCAACGTAAACTCGGACTTGTAGATTCTACAGATAGAGTTACAGTACTACTAGCAATCCGCTAAATTGCCAGTTAATAGCAGCATAGAAGGACGATGCCCAGCGATTATGCTCAGACTATCGCAAGCTAGGCGTTGTAGTAGGCCTGCAGACAGCCTTTACAAGGCAAAAGGCACAACCTAAGATGGCAGAAATTTGTGCTACTTGTAATAACGCTTTGCATTAACCCATAAACTAGTAATCTACTTTACCCCATACAGATTGGGAGTGCACACTGGGCACCGGCTTCCTACAGGCACACAAGCCATATCATAATATACTAGTTACTGGTCTTAGTAAATATGATTACTCGAATTTGCACTTTAGCATAGGCAAGTAATTACAGCAGAAATATCCTAGTCTTCGTAGTCCAACTCCTACTTGCAACGGACACAGTCGAAAGGGCAGAAAACATGTATTTACTCGAAATAACATAAACCCGGATTTCCCACGCCTTGTTGGGAACAAAGGAGGTATGAGCCAAACGGTAGCGCCAGAAACAGTACCAGTACTACTAAGACTCGGGTACTCTGACAGTGAGAAGTGGTAGAAGTAGAAAGAACCGGGTCTCGTTTGGTCTTCTTGGCCCTGGTCGAAAATGAAAAATGCAGTTGGCGTAAACTACGCCCGCTATCAATTTAAACTACTCTATGAGACCGTCACCTTCTGTACCAACCTGTTGGTGCACTTCATCGAAATCGATAGCCAAACACATACACAAAGTATCACGAGAGAAACAGTCATAAAAAGAAGCATAGGCTTCTTCGAATGGGCGCTGACCAGTAGCATGGATTAAACACCGGTCATGGGACAACCAGCACCAGCGGAGAAAAATACGACGCTCATAACCAACGTGAATGGAATCCGACTGACATCGGTGGATATGACTGCCTATCTAGGCAGCACCACGTCAAAGAACATCGATATCGAGAACTTAATAGTAAAACTCATCCCCAAAGTTGGCTAAGTATTCGGTCAACCACAGACCTCCGTCTGGGACCGCTAACGATTTCGAAACAACACCAAACTCGGTAGAGACATGGACAGTCTATTCAAGCAATCTGAAGTGCTGTTAAACTATTACAGTGGGCTAAACCGGTGGTCTTGAAGGCTTTCAACTGACGGAAAAATGCCATTTTCTCAAGGAGAGTCAGGCGGCTGCAGTAACCCCCTTCTGAATGTGGCCTTTATGACACTTCCATACAGATGGATTCCGAGGCGCCTTCTTATTGGTCTCTGTGAGAAACTGGTCAAATGTGCGTGGATAAGGTATCATGTGGCACATATACACTGGAGTAAATCAGCGACTGTGTCGGAGCTCGTGTCCATCTTGAAACCAGGCTAAGGTGAGAGAGAGAGGGGGAATGAGGAGGGCGGTAGATGCAGCGCAAAACTACTATCACTGCAATCTACTTAAAGTGGAAGCCACCATCCCCGCACACACTATGCTGTGGGGCAAAATTTGGACATCGCGACGGTTGGTTAGTAGCTTTTGTTGGATCAGGAGTCTCCGCCGGAGTCAAAACTGGGTGCATTTGGGAGATGGAGAAAAGCCATGACCTCAGCCGACTTGAGCCAAAGGTCCACGGGGATGAGTTGGGTGCCTGGCCGGAAACTGCAGGCGAACAGATGCTGACAGTCATGCGGAGAAACGCCGCAGCCGGGTACGGACGGGTCGAGCCGGTATTGGTACTGGCGAAGGACTATTGAGTAGTCACTGTATAGTTGAGCCAGAGTACAGCGAGTGACCCTTGAGAGTTGTCGTTCTGAGGCCGCAATCGGAGGTCGATAGCCACCCAAAAGGACAGTGGGGTAGTAACCTAGTTTTTCCTCAACGAAAGCTTTCTAGTGAAGACACAAGAAGCCTGTCTTGGTGGCAAAGCCATCGACGGGTATATCCATGAGAGATGAGGCGACAGCTTCCTTGTGGAGAGCTCGAATATACGGCTGAACGTTGCGGCTGGGCTCAGGAGCGTGGCAACATTGGTGATTATGATGGCTGGGTTGCGAACAGGCCCAACAGAGCTGCTGACCTAAGAGGGTGCTGTGAGGGGGAACGGTAGGACAGAAGCCTCTACATGAAGGAGGTCGATAGGCGACATTTTATAGCACCCATCTCCCTACGTTGGACATCGATACGGTCGAACTGACAGGTAAAGGAGATGGTTTATCTAAGCCAACCTGGCATTAGTTCGAAGATTATCCTCTAAGCAAATGCAAAGCTTAGCATTGCAATCACTGCAGTGTCTACCAGGAAGTATGTAGGGAACGAAAACCAAATTCTAGTCAATCCACTCCGACCGGCAACTCCGCTATTCGATCTAACAAACAAGAATCATCTCGCGTCTGGATCATCACATAGTCTTCCAGATAAGAGTATAAGGATATATTCCATATCCATACATGTGGTTGATAATCTATTGGGTGAATGGGCTAATATCATTGATATTTCACTGAAGATGATAAATTTCGGCTAAAAAGCGCGCTAAATATCGAATCAGACAAAAGCTTCAGACTCAAACTATTGACTCTGAGTTCAGGTTACTTTTGCTGGAAATCATCGTGGTATCTTGTATAACGTAGAATTGAAAGTGGTCTAGGCTCCTTTCGGATAATATTAAGGGTGAGGGGAAGGATCCCAGACACCAAGATCTTAAAATGGACCGACGTTTGCCACACAAACATCATGCTGCGGCAGATAGAGCGACCCTGTCGGGAGGGGAACCACAGCAGACGCGTCTACGAACCGCGTTCCCACCCGCCCTCCCGGCGGCCAAGGTCTGCTACACCCATCTCCCTACGTTGGATCAACTCTCCCCTCCGCCCAATCCATGTTTTTGATGACGGAACAGCCCCTCCCGGCCACGCTGCTCCGACTCCTCCTCTTCGCCGCCGGAATCGAGGCCAACCCTGGACCTCTCTGGTACTGCTCGTTCTGCCGAGTCCGTCTGGGCCGCCGCGACTGGTCTGTACGTTGCGGCTCCTGCAATGGCTGGTGCCATCTCCGCTGCAGTGGCCTCGCCACGGCTGCCGATTGGTCGCCCGCCTTCGCGTGTCCCAGCTGTCCCGTGCCCCCACCGATCTCCATGCCTCCAGCCCATCTGGTCCTGAACCCAAATCCTCTGGTCTCCGACCTTGCCTCACCACCTGGTCTTAAAATCTTACAATTCAACGCCAACGGCCTCCTTGGGAAGCTTGACCAGCTTCTGGCCTTCATACGCTCGCACAGCATAGCTGTGGCGGCTATCCAAGAGACAAAGTGGTCTAACTCCACTAAGGTCCCTTCCTGTGCCGATTACACGATTTTCCGTCGCGACCGCGGCCGCAACAAAGGCGGAGGTTTGGCCTTCCTGGTGGACAAATCCATTGCCCATCACCAGCTTCCCCTGCTTGGAGCCGATCCCACGGAAGTACTGGCGATTTCCCTTGACATTGGCCCGGCGCCGCTAACCGTCGTGAACGTGTACATCCCTCCAACTTCCAGTTGTTCTCCCGGTTTCACCGCCTCTATCGCTCCCTACTTACCTTCTGGAGACAGTCTGGTGCTAGGTGACTTCAACGCTCACCATGACCTATGGTGCTCTAACTTGGCAGCCGACTCCCGAGGAGAAGCTCTGGCTGATGAAATAGAACACGCCCCCTTTGCCGTTCTCAAGGAGAACAGCCAAACGCGGCTCCCGACCAACGGCGCCTCCAGCTCGCCCGATGTTTCCCTCGCCAGTCTCAGTCTGGTAGCCTCCACCATGTGGAAGACGGAAATCAGCCTGGGTAGCGACCACCTCCCCATTTTGCTCGAATTGGCCACCGCCGCCGAGCGTATCAAGGCCCCCAACCGGCACTTCATTAATTTCAAGAAAGCCAATTGGGCAGCGTTCACGAACGAATGCGAAGCCGAGATCGATGGCCTACCGCCTCCCACCTGTGTCCACATGGCGGAGCGAGCCCTTCGTCGACTACTCCTGGCAGCAGCAAGTCACCACATCCCTAACGGCCGCATTCCCTTTCTTCGTCCTAACTATCCGCCCGAAGCCTCCCGCCTGGAACGAGAGAGAGACGAAATACGAGCGCGTGCTGCCAGTGACCCGCGCGTTGGCGAACTGAATGGCTTAATCACTAAGACTATCAACGATGGCAAACGCCAACGCTGGCATGAACTAGTTTCAGATTGTAATTTCAGCGGCAACTCAGCTGCCACTTGGAAGCTATTACGCAACCTGACCAAACCCCGGGCTGATACATCAAACCAGTCTATTAGCTTTGGGGACGGCAAGTTCATTTCCAACAACGGTAAGATCGCCGCGAAGATGAACAAGCTGTTCTCGCCCCGCTCGGCGCCCAGTCCCAAAAGCCAGCGCCCCCTTCTTCGCCTCCTCCATAAAGCCCCGCCCCCAGATATTTCCTTTTCGGCTGATGCCATCCTCACCGCCGTCAAGAAAATGAGAGCTTCGAAAGCCTTAGGACAAGATGGTCTGGCGCCTATCCATGTGCGCCACATAGGCCCGAAGGTGGCTGCCTACCTTGCCGCCCTCTTCAACCTTTCACTGGGAACTTCAATCATCCCTGATTGCTGGCGCCAGTCGATCATCATCCCCCTGGTCAAAGCGGGTAAGGACCCCTGCCTAGCGACCTCTTATCGTCCAATTGCCCTCCTCAGTCCATTGGCGAAGATCCTGGAACGGCTCATCCACCCAATTTTGACGTCTGTGGCTGAACTATCTTGTCACCAACATGGTTTCCGATCGGGTCGTGGAACTACAACGGCGCTTTTCGAGCTCAGCGACGCTATCCTCGAGGGCTTCAATCAACAGAAGCCCGCTTCGCGGACCATTGCAGTCTCAATTGACCTGTCACGAGCCTTTGACTGCGTCCGCCACGATCAGCTCCTGCAGGACTTGGTCTCATTGAACGTCCCGACTGGCCTGGTCCGATGGTTGGCGGCTTACATCCGTGGCCGTCACGATCGTGTCCTCTTCCGGGGCGCTCTCTCCAAGCCCCGTAAGCAGTCCTGTAGCGTCCCTCAAGGCTCTGTGCTCAGCCCGACACTCTTTAACATCTACATGCGAGAGCTCCCACTCCCCCGGGCACCTGTGCAAGTGGTATCCTATGCGGACGAGATAACGTTCTTCTGCCGGCACCATGACATCGATCAGGCTCCTCACGGAGTTCATGCCTGTTGTCGAAAACTTCCTCACCCAGCGCGGAATGACGATCTCGGCAGCCAAGTCGTCCATAACTGTTTTTACGCTTGATCCGAAGGAGTTCAATCGTCACCCGGTCATCACCGTCAATGCGGCATCCTTACCGCTCGTCCGCAAGCCCAAACTCCTTGGTGTGCGTTTTGATCCGCTCTTCACGTTCGCAGACCATGCCAGGGAGACCGCAAGCAAAGTAAGCTGCTGCACCAAGGTCCTCAAGGCTCTAGCAGGCACATCCTAGGGCTGTGCGAAAGAGACTCTGTCGACTGCTTTCAAGGTGCTGGCCAAGCCGCA
>JAYGXS010000004.1:53623107-53647273 GCA_036362985.1 Ligula intestinalis | reverse complement strand
GGATGTGCCTGCTAGAGCCTTGAGGACCTTGGTGCAGCGGCTTACTTTGCTTGCGGTCTCCCTGGCATGGTCTGCGAACGTGAAGAGCGGATCAAAACGCACACCAAGGAGTTTGGGCTTGCGGACGAGCGGTAAGGACGCCCCATTGACGGTGATGACCGGGTGACGATTAAACTCCTTCGGATCAAGCGTAAAAACAGTTACGGACGACTTGGCTGCCGAGATCGTCATTCCGCGCTGGGTGAGGAAGTTTTCGAAAACAGGCATGAACTCCGTGAGGAGCTGTGCAGCCTGATCGATGACTCCGAGGTTGCGGAATTCCGTGACTTGTCGGAGTGGGACACCATTGAGCGAGTATGGTGAGACGACCTCAGTAGATCCAATTGTCATGAACGCCGAGTTCGCAGCATTGACCGGAAATCGGTTACTTGAAGCCCAAGAGGCTAACTGGATAAGTTCCTCTTGCAGGGCGATTATGCCGTTGGCACCTGTGACATTACGCCATATTTTCACGTCATCGGCGTACAATACGAACGGAGAGGAAAGGCATTGTTTCAGATCCTGAACGTAGATGGAGAACAAGGTGGGGCCAAGAATGGATCCTTGAGGAACCCCAGATGATGCGACTTCGGCAGGAGACAATACACGTCCGACACTGACACTCCAAGTCCTATCACTCAAATATGACCGGATCCAGTTCAGAATGTTGCCACCAATTCGAAGGGTTGCTAACTTGTTTACGATCAGTTGGTGAGAAACCCGGTCAAACGCTTTACTGAAGTCGGTAAATACCACGTGCGTTGGGCAACCCCTATCTTTCGATTCGGCCCAAGACTCATGGGCAAATAACAGGTTGGTGGCACAAGATTTTCCGCGCGTAAAACCGTGTTGCTCGTGAATCCAACCGTTAGTTTGGTCCAGGAAATTGTCGATCTCTTGTTTTATGAGGGTTTCGAGAACCTTCACTAAAACCGAGGTGAGAGTTACTGGCCTATAATTGGAGGGAAGCGATTTATCACCGGATTTATAAAACGGCTTCACGACACCAAACTTCCAATCTTGAGGAAGAGTGCTCGTACTGATGGACGTTTGAAAAATATCCATAACAAGTGGAGCAATTATATCTGCCAGATGCTTCAGTATAAGTGGGTGAAAATTGTTAGGTCCAGGTGAGGTCGATGATTTAAGTGCAGTCAAAATACGGATAAACTTTTCTACCGAGAACTCGATGTTTGTTAAAATCGTCGGGCTCTGAGATGGGAGAGACACTGGTGTTATTGTTTGCTGCTGGTTAGCATATACACCCCGGTATTGTGATGCCAAGGCCTGCGCTTTCTCCTCGTCCGATAGCGTGCGCTGACCATCCACTGCAATTAGCTCTGGAATTCCAGGTTGAGCTCTGCGACGACGGTTGATATAGGCGTGGAACCGCTTTGGCTGAGAGTCGGAGACTTCCAGTATGGTATCTTCGTAATCCCTTTTACCTTGCCTTATAACGGCATGGCATTCATTACGCACTCGTTTATAGCGGTCAAATGCAGATTGCATTCCGAGTAAACGAAACGCTTTCCACGCTCGGTTGCGCCCTCGCAATAAGACTTGAGCTGTTCGGCCGATCCAGAGTGGAAATAGCCGGGACGACATTGGAGTAAAATCTGCGACAAGTGCAGTAACGTTATATTTCAACAGTACCCATTTTTCCTCTACAGAGGCAGCGGTAGGCACCTCCCATAGTAAAAGTGGAGCAGCTTGACGCATGCCGTCAAAGTCTGTACGCCAAACATTTGGCCGTGGTCTCTCGGGTCCAACTGTTGGTCGTGAAAGCAGATAGTACGCGGAAACGATGCAATGATCACCAGTGGCCAGTGGGTTCGAGATAATGACATTCGAAATTTCATCATGCTGGTTAGTATAGATTAAATCCAAACACGACGACGAAGAAGCTGATATCCGCGTAGGCGACAGTACATGTTGCACAAGACCATCGACCGAAACAACATCAAGAAAAGCGTTAGTTAGACAGTTAGGAGATGTGGATACTGGGGGTACCATAGACCAATTAGCCGAAGGAAGGTTAAAGTCGCCCAAAATACAAACATGAGAAGATGATGCATATTCAGCGAACGTGTCGAGCTAGGCCAGAGACGTAGTGCTAGGACTCCTGTACACAACCCCTACCATTACAAGTGATTCGCGGGAGCTGGAGACTGACACCCAGAGTTGTTCAACGAGGCCTTCACCTCCAAGGCTTCGGATAAACTTGCTTTGGAGGTCCTCTCTCACGTACAATGCGACCCCACCATACGCAGGTCTGGCTCTATCAGTTCGGTAAACGTTGTAGCCAGGAATGTGAACTTCAGCGTCACCAATATCAAGATGGAGCCAAGTTTCCGTAATTCCAAAGAAGAACGGTCTTTGGTTGTTAACCCAATGGGAGAGCTCCGCGAGCTTGGGAAGCAAGCTTCTGGCATTGATTAAACCGATTGGGGAGGCTGTTCGACTGAGTTGTCTAACAACCTCACGATCCATGGTGCGGTGAGGAGACGGCGTCTCCTCATAACCCGAAAATTTCGGATTAACAGGTCCATTTCGCCTGTGAGTGTCCGACGCTTTAGCTCTTGGACGGCCGTGCAGCGTTTTTCCCGTTCTTCGGGTGAGAGGTCGGGTTTTACTGATACTGGTAGGCCCTTGAGCTTATAACATCTTGACAGCCATTTTTAGTAATCACAGATGACTCGAATATGAGCTTTAGCAGACGTGGGCGGCTTTCTGATTTGGCACCAAGCCGAATCATTTGGTTAACCACGGTTTGCTCACCAGAATTCTCCAACAGCCGTTGCAAAATGGGATCGGTCTCAGCTTTGTCAAATTTTAATCGAGAGGTGACATCGCCTTCTGTTGCTTCAGGAACGTTGAACATGATCAGACACCTGTCACGTTGTCTCACTTCAGCAGTTGGTCATTTCACCGACATAGATGTGGGAGCTGCAGCAAAAACCGGCGGGTTCGTGCGCTTCAGCACACTAGTTAATGGGGTCTGCTCCGGAATCGAGTCGGGGGTGGGAACAGGCGCGGGCGAGTTGGTTGCTCTCTGTCGTCTAGAATTCGTGGGCTTCTTGGTTACAGGAACAAAAGGCGGAGAGGAACATGTCGTGTCACCCCGGCCAACAGAATCTGGAGATGCAGAATCTGCAGCTGACGGGGCTATAATAGGTAGAACTGTCTCCTCGTCCACAACTGCTTGAACTGTAGCGGCATGGATAGTGGAAAGGCGGAGTGCAGCATGGGTTCTACATGGCTCCCAATAGATTACGCAGCATTGAACATCGAGTTCTTTGTGAACTTCGTACTCTTTGGTGGTCACAGCTGGAACAGCCCTGGCATTGGACGGCTTTCGTCCGAAGTGTGACAGTGCAGTTGCATTGAGGACATTTAGTAGAATTCGTCAATTTGAGAAATTAGCAGATTTCAAATAAAAAAGATCTACTAAAGAAGATTTGTATAATAAATACAAAGACTAAAAGCCTTTCTTCTTGTAAATAGATCGATTTATAGAAATCTTTCACGTTGTCTCAAAATATGATAGAGGAAACTCTGCATCTGAATTTGTCCGAAAACAAGGGGCAAACGACGCCTTTGAGATTAATAAGGATTTCAATTGTAAATGTCGAAGGGCAAATGATGCACTTTAATGAAATGAAAGGGCGATGAGACTAAAGCACACCAAACTTCAAAGCACCTCATGGCTGGCGGATCTCACAACACAGGTTTTTAGTGTATGAAGACTACACAATAAATATAACTTCAGATGGGTCCAACATTTTAAGATGATTGTGTTGTCTCTAAAGTTACGCAACGAGGATCAAGTTTATTGAGTAGACTGGTATCGTTGGCAGGGATCCGGAATGGCGATAGTGCAAATATATGTCAACGGGCCACAGTGAACCCCAAACTGTTTTACAGTTACCTCAGGCAGAGTACCAAAAACAAGGATCCAATACCCCTGCCAAGGACCGCTGAGGGAAGAGACTTAATAGATAATGAAGCAAAGGCTGATCATCTTTCGAAAATTTTCCGGTCAGTCTTAACAAAGGAAACGGCATACGATCACCCCACCGACGACACCGAAGCGGATATAATAGTTGAGACTGTACAATTCCCCGAGGCTGTTGTTCTTAAGGAAATCTTATGGTTAAAAGAATCTAAGTCACCAGGTTCCGACGACGTACCAGCCAAGATTTTGAAGGAGCTCGCCAATGAGTTGGCCAAACCACTCTCTATGCTCTTCCAAACCACTTTCGAGACCTGATGCCTACCAGTAGATTTAAAATCCGCGATGATTACGCCGCTATACAAGGGGGAAGCCGGGTCTCAGCGAATAACTACCGACCGGTCAGGCTTACTGCAATCTGTTGCAAAATCATGGAAAAAAATTATCAAACAACAACTTATGCAGTTCCTGGAACAAAACCATCTGCTATCGGATGCTGAGCATGGTTTTCTTAGAGGTAGGTCCTGCGTAATAAACTTGCTCTTCTGTTACGAACGGTGAAGTGAGGCAGTCGATAGTGGAAACTCAGTGCACACTGTCTATATTGACTTCAAAAAGGCTTTCGATAGCGTGCCACACCACCGCCTCCTTTATAAACTCAGCCACATAGGAGTAAGGAGTAGGCTTCTTAAGTGGATAAAAAGCTTTCACACTGTCCACATCAGCGACAAACAGTCAGCCAATGTTGAGGCTGAGAGTGGTGCTCCCCAAGGCTCCGTTCTCGGCCCTATCTTGTTTTTTATCTACATCAACGACTGTGTCCGCGAACTGGATTGCGGTATCGCCATGTTTGCAAATGATATAAAACTTTGGAGCGATATTCCAACTGTCTGACAAAGTGCACTTACAGGACAATTAAAATAGACTTCAAAAATGGTCGGCGGACTGGCTCTTAACGTTCGATGAGAGCAAGTGCACCACCATTCGAGTCGGCAAATCCGGTTCTTCAAACGGCACGGCTTACCGACTGAATGACATACCATTGAAGGAATTGAACGCCCAAAAAGACTTGGGAGTCTGGATCGCGCCCTCGCTTAAACCCTCCCTGCATTGCACAAAGGTAGCCAAGTCCACGATGTCGATCCTATACCTCGTCAGACGAGCTTTTTATACCTTCAATGAAGAGTGCTTCACAAAAGTCTTCGGAACCTTCGTGCGACCGCACCTAGAATCCGCTATCCAAGCTTGGAGACCTTGGGCCACGAAAGACATCAACATCCTGGAAAAGGTACAACGACGCGCAACCAAATTTGTTATGGGGCAGGGCTCGCAGCCTTATGAAAAACGGCTGTCGAATCTCAACCTCTTCCCATTGCGCTACAGGCAGCTTCGGGGGGACCTGATACTAGCATTCCGCGTATTACGTCTTCAAGACTGCTGTCTTATATCAGGGGATTTTTTCGAATTTGCAACGACCACGAATCTAAGGGGTCATCCTCTCCAATTAAAGGTGACAGGGGCCAAGCTGGACGCTCGGAAACACTTCTTTTCAAAAAGGATGGTCGGAGCGTGGAATGCGCTTCCTCAAAACGTCGTTATGTCAGCATCAATAGAGGGTTTTAAGCGAAAACTGGATCGATATAGCAGTGCACTATGGATCGGAACTGACAATGTACAATAATAATAATACTAATTTCAAATGTTCAGTAGTATTAGTTTTTAATATCCATTCACGCTTGCTATTTATAACGCCCTCCCACGCATAGCCTCATGCGAAGGTCTCCGCGGTTTACCCTACTCGGCTATCTGCGTACCGTGATTACCTCGCTAGCGATCTTATCAGCCAAACCTGACGGCTTAAAAATTTACCCTTGGTTCGACCCAAAGCGGACTGTCGACGATCTGGATGGATGCCTCTGTTTTTCCAATTCCGTTGGCAGACTCTGCAATCAGCAGAGAAGAATCAGGACGTGGCTTCCACAAAGTGATGATCCTGGGAGCCTTTGCAATGCCCTCCGTTGGAACCTCTTTTTTCTCCTAAATCTGACGCATTACCCCCACAAGAGCATCAGTTTTTCTCCTAAAAATCTCTGAGGAGTTTTTTCACTGTCTGCTCCTATTCTCATCCTATGACACAGGACAACAGGCTGAGAAACAAATTTTCTGCTACCACTGCACATATGTACAAGTAGGGCACTCTCAATGATTTTTCCGAAATATCCCTCAATATACTGATACTGATACTGAAGACGTATGGCGTCCCTTCCCTCCCTATGGCAGCATCATATTGAATAGCTCACAAAACACCGGCAGCAACACTTTTCTCACTAACTCTCCCTCCCTCTCTCCCTCTCGGTATCTCAGCTCTTTCAAGGACCCTCCCCTGAGATTGACCACAATGCTGCACCCCAAGGATCTAGATTACATGTCCTTGTCATCTAAATCTTTCAAGTAGATAATGTCTCGTACGTAATTCATCGTTTCTTATAACTAAACTTTCCTCCGATACTAGAAAGATATTTTTGTGCACAGCATCTTCTTCTAACTTTTTGTCTGGATGATTGCTATTAAATTCTTACACATACGAGTGTTTTGGACAGCAATGAGGATAGTTGTTTGCTTCTCCCCGGATAACTATCCTTCGAAATTCAGGTCGTCTTCTCAGCCGAACAACATTCCAGGGTAAGGACTGAACCACCATGAGTTGGGGATGGAATTAAAGCGAAGATTTGGATATTGATAGGTATTGATAGACACATTGTAAGACACCCTATAAGATCACAGTCTATATTTCCCCTCGCTCCTCCTAGGATATTTCTACATCGATATCCCCTATCAATTACGATCTAGGATAATGTGGCTGCAACCGTACGTTTATAATTTTTTCCTGCGTCTGGGGAATTATTTTTCTTGCGTGGACGATCTTTTGAAGTCGAAATTTAAGATAATTTTGTTTTCCAACCAATTCTACTGAGAAGCAACCTCTTTAAACCGAATAAAACCTCTTCAAACCAACAAATTCGTGGTCTAGTAACGGAAATCGTGAAGATCCGAATATTATCGAGACCTTCAAAGGCTGAGTCATTTCCCAATATTGAATACACTTTTTAAAATAATTTTAGTGGTTATTGAAAAATAGCTACAGTATTGGTTAAGTTAACTCTGATTATATGTCGTAAGTCATAATCTGAAAATCATATCAACTGTTTTTTTTAAAAGTAATAACTAATGCAGTTTGTTCAACAATTTTAAGGGATTTTAACAACCAGCTGCGGTAAAATCATAAAGGCTGAATTTTTCTAAATCGTCTCACATTTAAAGCAGATTTCCATCAAAATTATGAGAACGAAAATTATAGCTCATCGTAAGATATCTGCTCCCAGACCCAAGCGGTGCCTGACCACGCCTATTAGTCAATGCCTTGATATTAACATGCAGCCCATTGTCAAGGCTAAGCAAATTGATTTATCTGCATTACAGAACTGTAATTACTTCATGATGAAGTTTGGTTCTGTTTTGTCAATAATAGGCAATCTGTTTGATGGTAAGTTATCAGATGTTCCCTCGCGAGATTGTAAAAAGTTAGACTCCCTCGTCCATCTTATAACCACGGAAGCTTTTGATAGACAAGAACGAAACTTTAACTTTTTACGAAAAAATGCCTCCATATTAAGTCGCCCTGTGGATATTGCAAAATATTTTCTATGTTCGGGTGGTTTCAACTACAAAATTGCAGAAGCCAAACGCCTCCAATCGCGTAGCAAAAACCCGCCCATCCTATTTAAATTGTTTTCACCGATCGAGGTGGACTCAATCTTTGCTCCACGGTGTCGCATTTCCCGATATTAAGAAATGACTAAAAGTTTCCTCTGTCGAGATCTTACACCAATGGAGCGAAGAAATGCGGCTCTCCAGTCCAATATACCAATGACTTCTCAGCCCACTATTCCTAAATCTGTTCGTAGTCCCGATAGGGTAAATGCACTCGCTAATCCTCCACCCTGGATATCTGGTCATACACCCACTAACGTCAGTACACCCGTTATACCTGCCCCCCAGATGTCTAGTAATAGTCCCGTAACCGTCAGTACACCTCCTATCCCTACCTCTCGAATGTCTAGTCATAGGCCCATAAACACCAGTACACCAGTTAGTCCGTCCCTCTTGATGTCGGGACCGTCAAGCCCCGCCGCTCCATCATCTACTACGATTAAAACTAGTCTAAATACATTCTCTGTCCAACGATCGATAAATTCCGCTGCCTTTAACTCGGCAAAAAAGTCATCAAGAATGTCGCCAACACTGTCGAAAGCGTTTAGGCCGAGCGCTTCCCCACCACAACCTAGCTCCTCCCTTGACGGTGGGAGTCATATTATTCCCCCGTATAATGCGTTATTGAACACGCCGGGCCTGAACCACGAAAAATTTAATTTGCACGGCAGTAACCCAAACTGGTATGATTTTAAATGTAATCGGAGTTGCCGTACAGGATATTCACTGATTAAGGACTTTAGTCCTAACGCGAGCGGCCCTAACACTAATTTCATGTCATCGTTCCCCCTTATCAGTTCCTTTACCCATCCTCTACCACCCAAACCTGCAAACTTCTGCATGCCTTCTCGCCTCCCCCAATTCCTCCCAAACGCCCCAGAAGTTTATTTTGGTTTATCCTCTCCTCATTTTTCCCTGCCAGAAAGTGAGGCCCCTAGATATATCAGACCTTATCAGCCATCCATTATTGGTTACGCGTATGCTAACAGCTCCATACCCGTCAGTACTTATTCCACAAATAATAACGGCCTACAGTTTGCGTACCCACCCTCAAATTCTTTTTTATGAATAACGATAGCCATAGTTCTGCCACTAAAAACACACTAGATGTCATGTTGCTTAATGCCAGGTCTGTTATAAATAAAATGGCTCAACGGTGAGCTATTGCTTTTGAGACGACGCCCGATGTTATGTGCATAACAGAATCTTGGACCCATCCAATCATTTCTGACTCCTCCCTTATCATAGACGAGTAGGATCTCTATCGTTACGATCGCATTAATAAGCGTGGTGGTAGTTGCATTCTCGATATTAGAACGTCATTTAGGCACTTTCCGTTTTATCTAAATAGCACGCCCTTCTCTGGAAATTACTGTTTTGATTCTATTATCCTGTCGCCCCGGCAAAAGGCGATTATCGGATGTGTATATAATCCTCCTAACTCTTTATCTAAAGAAGATGCAAATCTGTGTGAAATATTGAAGTTTATTTCAGAATCCTCTTTTGAAGTTCAAATTATTGCTGGCGATTTTAATTTTCCTGAAATCGACCGGCTTTCAAACTATTGTGCACCTAGATTTCAGCCTTTCCTAGATACCATCAATTTTTCGGCGAGAATTATTAGTGAGGCCAAGGCTATATCTATTCCCCCGCCCAACTGCTTAAAGTATTAAGTGGTTAAACATTTACTTCTTAGCTAGGGAACGTAAATTAATATGTAGTTGTGGTGGAATTCATCAAAAAAATTTCAATTAAATTCAATTAACATTAACCTTCATTGAATAGAATACGAAATGTAGTCGAGGGATATATAATCTTATGCAGGCAGAATTAAAAATTAAATGGATATTAGTCCTCCTATAGGTGGAATGTAACGAAAAAATTTAAAGTTTAGCTACCGAGCAGTTGAAAGTAGATCTTTATTATAATTTGACGGGAGTTTTTGGCCTCTATAATCATGCTTGCCAATTTTTCTAACTGGTCTCAACTGGTTAGTACCCCAACAAGACAAAATCATATCCTAGATCTGATTTTCACAAATGGTATTGCCCCTCCCTTCGTTGATTTTAAGCAGGACATCTTCCAAAGTGATAACACCTAAATTCACTGTTGCCTTCCGCTTCCTTCTACGGAAAAGGCTAGTGCTAGTCCTACCTACCATGCGTATGACCTCGAGATATTAGCTTAATCAACAATTTTCTTGACTCATTAGATTGGCAGAGCCTCTACTCCATTTACTACGCTGCATATCTTTCTGAACTCATGCCAGTCGTTTCGAATAAAATGCTGGAATTTGTGTCCACTAAAATTGCGAAACCCTACACACCAGAATCGACCGTCCCTCATTTTCTTTTGCCCAGACTAAATAAATCAAGGAGGCAGCTGAAAGATAGATCTAATCGTTCGCTGTCTTTGCATCTAAGGATCGCAGAGATCTTCGAATTAGAGTGAACGATTCGTCTTGCGCGTGACCAGCACAGGGAATCTTGCGCCCTGAGTGAGTTAAACTCTGCAAAATCGGTTGCACAACTGTTTCGTTGCAGGTCCTCCGCAAAACGAGGAATTGAAATACCCCCATTGCTTAATGAAAATAAAACATTTGTATTAGATGAGTCTGATAAGACTGAATTAATCAATGGTTTCTTTGCGAAGCATTTTACGACAGAATCCGAACCGGCCTGTCGTTTCAACCATACTCAGACAATACTCTCGGAAATATTGATTTCTCCATAGAATTAATTCGTAAGCATATAATTTGTCTAAAATACTCGCACTCTTCGGGAACTGATGGTATCCCCAATTCAGTTTTCAAAAGAGTGTCGACCTTTCCCAAATTACTTAGCCATATATTTTCGGTCTATCTCTGAAATTGTTCCTTTTCTGACACTTGGAAGACATCAATTATTCTTCCAGTCTTTAAATCAGGATCTCGTTCGGTCATAAATAACTACCGCTGCGTTCATAAAACCCCGGCCTTAGCTAAACTTCTGGAGAAGGTAATTTTACATCAAATTCTCGATTTTTGCCTAAAAAATAAGTTTTAAGTGACTCGCAGCATGGTTTTCTACCCGGAAGATCATGCGAGACGTGTCACTTAGCTTTTCTTAACCACGTCACTTCCCTCCGTAACGAGCGGCAATCCGTGGTTGTTATCTACTTTGAACTGAACAAAGCCTTCGACAAGGTACCACACAGACGGCTTCTGATAAAATTGGAAGCCATTGGCATCCGTCCACCTCTCTTCGACTTCATCGGTTCCTAATTTTCTAACCGCAGCCAGAAGGTCCTAGTAGGTGATAGTGACTCCAATGCTCAGCTGATCACGAGTGGCGTTTTTCAAGGCACTGTCTTGGATCCTTTACTCTTCATTCTATACATAAACGAAATTTCGACTGTTCTAAAAAATTCACACAATCTCATTTATGCAGACGACCTCAAATGCATATACTCATTTTCTAAGGACATGGCAAGTATGTGCGTTGATAAAATAAATGCGGACTTACTCACACTCTCACGTTGGAGTGCTACCTGGCAGGTGGAATTCTCTCCATCCAAGTGTAGTTTCATGTGTTTCGGTCCCGCCAAGCTTCCCCGTCCCCTAGTATTTCAAAATGCTCCACTTTTTGAACGATCCCCTATAAAAGACTTAAGTCTAAGCTAAACAAATAAACTAGCATTATCGCCTCATGCGGATTGAATATCTGCGAAGGCTGCACAATTATGTGGTTTTATATCACAAAATTTCTTCCTGCTGGAAATAGAGTTAAAACTTTATTGCATGTATGCTCTACCCATCCTAGAATACAGCTGTCCCCTCTTTGGTATAATGAATGCTTCTGACTGCAGTAAGATTGAAAATGTACAGAGGATATTTACTCGCAAAATATTCGCTCTTTCTCGATCCACATCTTCTTATACGGAGAAATGTCAGTTAGCGAACATGACATTTCTTTGGGTCAGAAGACTCGAAGTGGGCCTCTGTTTCCTCTTTCGCGTTAACTCTACCCCTAATCTTCCACGAATCAGCGCTCTCATTCCCGCAGATAGACCTTATGCCACTCGTAATTCCTCCAGGATAATTGACCCCCCTTTAGCTCCACTTTGAACTATTCTCACTTCTTTGCCTCCAAATATGCCTTCCTCTGGAATAATATTCCCCTCGAAATTAGGCTCTCGTCTAACTTAGCATTTTTAAAGCCAAATTACGTAAACACTTAACTTCGGAAGATATAAAGTCCTTGTTATCCGTCTCTTTCTCAAACACACAAGGTTTTGACTTTGAAAAGGGTCCCCCTGGTATCTGAGGTGGTTATGTTTACATACCATTTTTTTCATATATGCCTATTTCTTCCTCTTTTGAGTGATATTTGCAACGATGTTTCGTCCACTTCTCTGTCCAGTCATCATTGCCGTTTTTTCCATTCTCCGTTTTACAACCCCGATGATAGGCTTCATGGCCTTTAGTCATGCTCATGGTGGTTCTGCTATTTTCGCCATGTCGTCGCTGGACTCTGCAGTCTACATGGTCGCATCTCCGGCGTTTCGTTGATGATCAGGTGACCTCTGCCGTTCACTCTCTTGTCGACCCTGTTGTCCGCGATGGCCTCCCCCGGTCTCACCTCCCTGATGGTTGATCATGAAGCCAGTCGGGCGGTGTTACAGTGGTGAACGACAGCCTCGGCTGTTATATGATTTCTCCAATTACAAGAAGCGTTTCCAACCCTCATACGTTCTCATCAACATTCCTGTCTCATTTGTACTACAATCAATCCTCTCAACCAAACCCCTTAATTTTTTTGAAGCAGTTTTTTTTCTCCTACGTTTTGTTTTTTTTTAAGCGGGGGTTTGCTGAACTCCGCCCCAGCTTTAATGGTAGTTTTTTTTCACTGCTTCCTCCTTAGTTGACCATGCGTTTCAGAGAGTGTTGACTAATATTTTAAAACGACGATATGTTGGTGAACATGAATTAATCTACCAACGCTACTAAACTCTCCCGCTGCCTATGTGGTTGTTTCACGGAGAGCAGCATTTATCAACTTTGTTTTTATTTTTCCACAGCACTAAGTTTGCAATGCTGAGGCCCTCCGGGCCTAAAATATGAAATTTATTGATTGATTTATTTAATCCACCCTGCCAACACCAGCCACGTCTAGCCACGCCTCTTCACGCGTGGCGCGATGCCGTGGCCAGCCACCGCGGCTTTCTCATTGATCGCGCCGTTTGGCCATAACATGATTAAAAAATTTCGATAGGGCTTTGCCATATTACGGATTTCGTTCCCGCGAGTTCTCCTTGCCGCGTTCTCATAGTAAGTGTAGCGTATCGAACAGCCCTTACCACTTATAGATAACTTCAGCGGGGCATAAAAGAAAGTGAAGGGCAATTTTAGAAAATGAAAAGTTTATTGAGTAGAAGCTTTAAAAAATTGTAAAAAGCTCTATCCGAATCCTTATCGTCTCTGAATTGAAGAAGAGGATTTACTTCCACTTGCCACCGGTTGTGCTTGCAGAGGAAGAAAACGTTGTAAGTCAAACGTACTTAGAGAGGCAAAAAGAGGCAGTTAATGATAAAAAGTAATCATAAGCTACTGCATTAAGATATAAATGCACAGTAATTTAACAAGTTAGCTTACTTATTCCTTGGCCGGGGATAATTGTGGGCATGCAGAATTGTCGGTGGTGATACTTGTAATCTAAATGCATGCGAACGATAATTCAAGGAAACATTTGGTACCTTATTCGTGTCGCGCCGACGTTTCAACCACCCGCCATACTAGTCCGATGATCCATAGAACCAGTTAATGGCCATTTGCCGTACTACAACTATATTGCAATCACTATACTGGCCATTACGTGCAATAGAATATGTGTGGGTCAATAAATATAAAATAGACCTACCTTTGAGGATGGGAAACAGAAGGCAAGCAACAAATGAGTTCCTGTATTTTGATACTCCGCACCAGCAGAATGTATGGCAAAGAGGTGGGTCTAGTAGGAATTTTAAGAGATTTCGAATAAAATCTGCCTTCGATCGACCGCCTACCACGGCCAGGTGCTTGACCTGAAAATAAGGAAATAAATATGCACATACCACCTCGTCTGCTTGCCCTTCCTCTTTACTTAGTCGACAAACAAAATTTTCGTAGGCTTTTGCCGTGCATAATGGGAAGTTTAGAGATGAAGACTCGACATGAGCAGCGTCTCTATTCCTCTCCAGTGTGCTAGCGATATTTGCCAGTGTCGCCTGCACATGTTCCACATAACCGTTCAATGCAACGAATTCCTTGGAAAGGTATGTATATCTCTTTCTACAGGATTTTTTGGAAGGTGGTAAATGGACTTGCTCTAACGATGCAGTTTTTCCTTTATGTCGCTTATATCCTTTGACATTTGCTGGCAACATACGTTTTCCGCAGCTGAACTTGCAAGCGGGCACCGGCATATCTATAGACAGCCTTAAGTAATAAATAATAAAAGTTGGTTACTGGATCGAGGCTGGTTGTGTTGACTGCATTAGTCTGTGCGACTTGGCCTTGAAAATGTGCAGCACATCGGTCTCTGTACTAGGCCTACAACATAAAGGTGATAATCAGACTTACTGTAGTATTTCGGGTGGTCTTGGCAAATCGGGCAGCTACTGCGAATGCTCATCGTCTTCTGAGTCAGTAGTAAGTATGCGTTCACGTCTGCAAAAGAAAATTAACTGTATATACCTCAAGGGATGCATACCTGGTTGTCCTGCCCCTGCCCAATTCGTGCGACTCGGAACTACAGAAGTTCAAGTGATCTACACTTGCGTGAAAATTCGGCTGGCATGCATTTACTGCATGTCTTAATACATGCGTTTAGGGAAACCACAGATCCGCTTTGTTCCAGTTTCCAGGAATGTAGCAATTTACGCATGACACCCACGCAAACAAGGTGCATATAGTCGAGTGGAAATATTGCAATCATGTCGATGGGCAACTCTAGGAACGGATTTATGCCCTTGTTATGCTGTTGCTGTTCTTGCAATCGAAACGACCTGTCATTTCGCAGACGCCCACTACGCAATGGAAATTTAATGCGGTTTGCATGATGTTTGCCCTTATGACAACACCTGTAGTGGTTGAAAATAAATGTCGAATACAACATAACTTTAACATGCATAAAAGCCATTGTGAGCTTTAATTTGTAGTACGAAAGCGCGGGCAGGAGCGTCACAGATAATATTAGCAAGATGCACCCTTACGATGTTATCTCCAACAGAATTACGCAGGCCATTAGCAAGAAATTCTTTCAACTCGCAGATACTATCTTCCAGAGAGAGGTTCAACGGATTTGATTTGCTGAAACCACAGAACACTCCAACAACGAGGAGCTGTCCAACAAATGGGTGGCTTACCTGCGCAAGGATTGGCCACTCGCACTTAGCAGAGTTGTTCAAATGCTTCAGCCAGTCAATGTGCAGTTTAACGTGGACTTCAGCAATGTTCGTTGCACGGTGTCTTATCAGGTCATCAAGGAGACCACGTTCACGGCCCAAAGGAACATAAGCTTCATTCGCCAGAGCGTTCCTAATGCAGGTTCTAGGCGTTTGTAACAGCGTCCTTTAGCTTTTTGGCAGCTCTGGATGGTCAGGCCGCATAAGTTCGAACAGGTCGTTCATTAAAGTCAAGTCGTTCTCATTCTAAGCCAACCACGTCTGTGAAAGCTTTAAATTCCGATAAACCTATGAACGCCCCTAGTAAATCTATGTCAGTTTTCAAATTCAGCAATATAATTACCGATAATAACTCAGTATCTAACAAAGACCCAACCGCTCAAGCTAGCGCTTTTCCTATCCCCGAACCTCATCAACATCCCCAAATAATTCAGCCAGCTTATAAAATTAACCGTTTTTCAAAACAAGTCATGCAATTTTCGAAGGCAAATTTTCCGTCAAATCATGATATAATGCCTCAAAATCCTATTTTTATGCCTCCTCCTGGTTTTCCCATGCCACACTTCAGCCATACTTTCTATGGATCCCCCTCTAATATACCTTTCTACAGTATGCACCGTTCATTTGATAATAATACTTGACAAACTGTAGACCAGGGCCAGTTTGCTTTCCGCCTTTTGTTTCTCCCATGCCTTTTCCCTTTCCGCCGCCAAGTTTTCCTTTTTTAAAATACTGACGAGCGTAACCTGCATCTGAAGGATACGCTCAGTATAGTCTCACTCAATGCGACATCAGTTGCTATTAAGATAACAGAACTTAAAACAGTAGCAATTGAGCTTGATCCAGATGTGCTCTGTGTCACATTCGGTTGGAACTGATAACATTCCAAACTCACTCATCAAACAATTAAGAGATTTCCCACCCTTACTGAGTAAGTTATTTTCAGTGTTTCTTGAGAATGGCTTTTTCCCGGACTACTGGAAAACTTCTATTATAATTCCCGTATTTAAATCTGGTTCCCGATCAGATATTCACAATTATCGCGGTGTTCATAAACGCCCTATCTGGTTAAACTCTTTGAAAAACTAATTGCCAAAAAATTACAGATTTCTGCATAAACAATAACATTCTCAGCTCCTCACAGCATGGCTTTTTACCGGACCGATCTTGTGAAACTTGCCACATGCCTTTTCTAAATCTACTTACTTCTTTTCGTAATGATCATCTATCTGTGGATGTTATCGATTTTGACCTTAGTAAAGCATTTGATAAATTTCCTCACAGGAGGCCCCTAGCAAAACTAGAGGCTAAAGGATTTCGTAGTCCTCTTACTGACTTCATCAGATCTTATCTTTCAAATCGACCACAACAGGTTTTAGTGGGATCCTCATACTCTCCTCCTACCGCAATTTTGAATGGTGTCCTTCAAGGTACCGCGCTAGGTCCTCTGATATTCTCGCTTTACATAAATGATATCTAATGGAGTGTTGAACACTCCCAATCTTATATTTATGCAGATAACCTCAAGTGTGCTTACTCTTTATTTAACTCTACGGCCGCGAGATGCCTAGAACAAATTCATTCTGATCTGCACGCTCTTTCGGCGTGGAGCTCAACATGGCAGATGTAGTTCTCCCCTTCTAAGTGCCGATACATGTGCTTTGGGCCTGAAAGGCTGCCACAACCTGTTATTTTTCAAGATTACCCAATGACTGAATGTTCCAGTATCAAGGGCCTAGGATTAAGCTACACCAATAAATTAGACCTTTCTCCTCACGCCGATAGAATATCAGCCAAAGCCGCACAGATTTGCGGCTTCATCTCTTATAATTTCTATCTTCCTGAAATGAAATTGAGACTTTATTGTATGTTCGTGCTTCCCATCTTAGAATACTGTTGCCCCTTTTTTGTTCTCATGAATGAAGTAAGCCGTTCAAAAATTGAACAAATTCAAAAAAAGCTCACACGAAAACTGCTGTATCCGACAGCTTCTAATACTTGTTTCTCAAATAGATGTCAATTAGCGAAACTAAGGTTCTTTTGGGTCAGGAGATTGAAAACCGGCTTTTGTCTCCTTTTTCTTCTTAATAATAGCACAAATTTACCCAGGACTTCTGTCATTACCCCCGTCAGCCGTCCCTACAACCTAAGAAACTTGGCACGTGTTATACCCCTCCTGCATCTTCCTCATGTAAACGCTCTTTGTTTTTTGCTTCCAGATATAGCTTTCTTTGGAATAACTTGCCGATCGAAATTAGGTCGTTAACTAGACTGTCTGCTTTCAAACGGAGACTGCAAATTTATCTTAACACTGATTCTATTAACCTTCTATTCTCCTCATCTTTTCCGAGCAGCTTTCTCCATGACTCCAAGAAAGGACCATCAGGAATTTAGGAGATCCTCTTGAAACTATTTTCTCTGCCTCCTGTCCCCCGAGAACCTAGATGTTTCCATAAGCCACCGCTGAATCAAACGAAGCCACGCGGAAGTACTCAGTCTAAAATGCTGCAGTTTCGTTGATTAATAACCTTCATCAGGCCACCCACACCTATTTCTGCTCTACTACTATGTTCCTACTACTATCTTCCTAAGCAGATTTTTTCTCTTACACACTTTTTGAACATGGAGGCCCGTTGAACACTGCCACCATTTTCACTGTAAGAGTTTTTTTTTAACTGCCATAATTTTTCGTTTTTAGTTCAAAATTACCTGCAAAACATTGCTAAATGTTGCCCCAAAAGGACAATTTCTGCTGACATTATTACGACTTACTACGTCTACTTGGACAAATTGTCAAATTCTTTTTTGAATTTTAATTTTTTCGAAATTAACTGTGTACAGATAGTGCCGTAACGGCGCTGAAAAATAAAAATTCCTAAAGACTGCTTCAAGTTCCACCTCAAGCAGAATTCCCGCGTCTATTGATGAGGCCCATTGGGCCTGAAATACACAACTTATTATTATTATATCCAGGGAGTCTCTGTCTCCCACCGTCTCAACTGTTTGATCAGTTTCTAGGGGTTCTTTATCTTCGAGTAAAGAACAATCATAAAACTCATACTCATAGAAACTTTCGGGCTTAGTTCGGGCATTTCCAATTCTTGTGATTGATTAACCACCGACGACGTTAAGAGAACGGAAGTGTTCTCCATCTCAGCATCATACGCCTTCCTCCGGCGTACAATCCGTATGCATATAGTGCTCGGGTGAAAACCGTTATACTTACGTTAAACCATTGCTACCTACCAACAATAAAAAATGGTACGGAAACGGTTTATCTGTACTTTTAGGCAGTAGAAGTGATAATCTGTTACTTTACCTGTTTATGCCATAATAATCGTATAATAAACCAATAATGGCATAACATAATTTATGAATATATAATTCCCAAAATAGACACAGAATAACACACCGCACAAACGTAAGCCGGATAAAAAGACAGCGACAGTTACAATGAGATGCCCTATATGCACGCAGCAAGGTAATTGAATATCCGGTAGCGGGCTGAGTAGGGGCTCCTTCTCCTTCGGATATAGATTCGTTCTTCACTGGTTCACTTCCCGCTGCCGTATTACCTTGGGCTCGTTGCTGTTCTTCCTCAGATGCCTGAAATATGATTTTGACGTAAACTGTCCACAAACAATCGCACACACAACGCGTAAGTATCCGTGAAGGACGAGTATTTATTAGGTCAAAACCATAAACACACAACTATACTGATCCTTCAGACGGGGGAAATAGCTGACGCTCTCCAGACACGTCCTCCACTCCATCAGTCTGGTCATTTTCGCCCACTCGACCTTTCCACCACCGTCACTAAAATTGAATAATTGCAAAAAAGGGCAGTAAAACAAAAGGTTCAGGTTGGGCTCCTACATGCCCCCCCCCCCGCCAAGAGGAGGCTCTGTCCGCAGAGCCGCTGGAGAGTCAGTGGAAGTTATCTCTAACTCAGAGGCAGGTCGGGAAACTAGGTGGGGGGGCGGGTAAGATGTAGAGGAAGTCAGGGTCTATAGAGGGAGGGGGTCACGTGGAGGTTGATGGCCTAATCGGGAAGGGTGGTGAGTCAGTGGGAGGAGGGGGGCCCGTGTGGGGTGCTAGTTTGTCGAAGTGGACGGTAGAGGTAGTGCCAGAAGGGTTGCGTGCGTCGCAAATGCGGAAGGTGGAAGGGGAAATGGTTTGGACCAACGCGAACGGACCTTCCCACGGGCAGAAGAGCTTGGAGGGTATCCCCGCCGGGGGTGTAGTGCGCCGGCGGAGGACGAGGTTGCTCGGGGAATATGGTTACCGTGTACTTGTTGGTCGAAATAGGCTTTCTGTCGTTCGTATGCCGTTCAGAGATGAGAACGGGTGAGGTTATGAGCCAGGCGGAAGGTCTTTTGTAGTTCAGCAGCGTATGCGTCCGGAGACGAGCCGTCGGAAGTATGAAGTGGAAGTAAGGAATTGGAAGGTAGTCGAAGACGACGACCAGTTAGTTGGAAGAAAGGGGAATAACCTGTGGAAGAATGCAGAGCGGACCTATAGGCCATCATAGCGTAGGGTAGTTTCAAGTCCCAATTGCGACGGTCGTGTGATTCTGCTAGGGCGTTCAGCAGGTTAATGATAGTATGGTTGGTTCTTTCGGTCTGTCCGTTTCCTTCCGGTTGTGCCAGGGTGGTGTGGGTCTTATGGATGCGGAGTATATCACAGACGTCGTGCACGAGTTTGCTCTGGAAGTTGGCGCCGCAGTCGGAGTGGAGAGACAGGGGGGCGCCAAACCGGCAGACCCAAGCAGGCAGGAATGCTTCGGCAAAGATAGCCGCATCTTGGCAGGGAAAGGGTACGGCCTCAGCCCATTTGGTAAAATAGTCAACCATGACGAGAATGTACCGGTTGTGCCTGTCAGTGGGGGGTAAAGGGTCCATCACGTCAATGCCGACCCTCTCGAAAGGGGATTCGGTGGCTATGGGTTGGAAAGGTGCTCGAGGTCGAGGATTAGGACCTTTAAAGCTTGTGCACGTAGCGCAATTGTTGCAAAAGGTGGCGAGCCGCTGCCTCGGTTTTAGCCTGGCCAACGTGACCTAAGTCGTGGTGTAAGGCCGTGAGGACAGGTTTGACAAGGCTCTCAGGAATGACTAGGCGGGGGGGCATGTATATGCCTTCCTTAAAGAAAAGAAGTTCGTTTTCGATAAAGAGCTGGAGCCAATGGTTGCGAAGGATTCGGGCTGTCTCGGACGAACCGCGAAGCTCATTGTCGGTGGGGCGAGGTTTACCGTGGAGCATACGGTCGTACATGACAGCTGAGTCCGGGTCGGTGCTCTGTCCGACTGCCCAATGATACCGTGTCGGTTCACTGATGATGAGTGCGGAGACCAAATCGGATGGAAGCGGAGTATCGCTGGAGTCGGGTGGACGTCTGGAGAGAGCGTCAGCGTTCGCGTGTTTGGTACCGGGCCGGAAGTGTCAGGAGTAGTTGAATTCTTGAAAGGCCTCTTGCCATCGGGCCAATTGGCCTTCCGCCTCTTTCGTGTGCGGTAGGCTCTGAAGAGCTTTATGGTCAGTGTGGATTACGAAATGACGGAGAGGAACTAATAGTCTTGCTAAATGGAAGACATTTGTCCGCGCCTCTGTCGATCAGAGGGTGCTCGCAGGAGATGCAACAGCCCATATTTATGTACATATGTGCAAAGAGGAGGTTGCAGAGAAGGGAGATGCAACAGCCCATATTTATGTACATATGTGCAAAGAGGAGAGTGTGATAAGAAGAAGATGAGAGGGTTAGGTAGGGACTGCATGTTACAGTCATCCTTCCTGGCGTGGTTGACGTTGAATAATATATGTAAACGTTAATGTGGGCGTTTATTTTATATTGTGACGGTGTTCTGTTTGTGTTCCGTTCATTTACAGGGCTGGTTTCGAAATTTCAGGGCTGGTTTCGAAATTTCAGCTAAGTCATCAGTCTTATATAAATCGATTTATCTAAGATAAGATACGACTATTAGTATTTCGTTTTCTGATATAAATTATCCATAAGTACCAGTTCTTACGCTTGCAAAATCTGCTTCCATTCCTTTTGTTGGTTTGGTCTCTGCTTGCTTACCTAGCATTCTGTTAACCATCTGTCTTGCTTTCAGCAACTTATAGAAGCTTAAACAGTAAGTTTATTCTGAATTACCAACTGGTTTCGTGATTAATCTACTTGTTGCTTCGAAAAGTATGCAGGTGACACGTTCATTCAGTAGGAAGCCTCAGGACTCCAGACCCAAGCGGTGTCTGCGAAAGGCAAACATTATTACTGATATCAGTCTTCAGCCTGACATCAGTATTCAGCCTGATCTGATTGCCGAGCAAATAGATTTGTCTACAATGAAAAATTGCAGCGAGTTTCTGTTGAAATTTGGGTCAGTTCTCTTAATCCTTGGGACCCTATTTGATGGTAATATCTCTGCAGTTTCCTCTCAGGAATGCAAACGTTTAAATACTCTCGTTAATTTGGTCGCAAGTGAGTCACAGGATAGACAAAAAAGGACGTACAATTTTATTCTGAAAAACGTTTCGAAATCAATTCGGCCAATGGACGTTGCAATGCATTTCCTCTACTCCTGCAGATTTAACTATAAAATAGCAGAGGCTATTCGACTGTCATCTCGCAGTAAAAACCCGCCCATTTTAGTCAAGCTATTTTCACCCATTGAAATAGACGCCATTTTTAAACAGCAAGAGCTAATTTCAAAATATCTGAGAAATGCAATGTATTTCCTCTGTCATGATCTCACTCCAATGGAGCGAAGAATAGCGTCAAGTTCGTCTAATAAAATAGTAAATTCACCGCCACCGGCTCAAGTTTCTGGTCGTAGCCCTAGGAAGCCTAGCGAGCCATGTACTATTTTTCCTGGCAAACCTAGATTCCTGCTCCCCAGTACAGCAACTGTCTCATCCCCCTCAAGTCACAAGACATCCCCGTCTAATTCCGACTTCGATGCTTCCCCAATTGCCATAGCTAGTAATTCTGGTAGCCCTCCTAGAAATTCCGAAATGCCCTCTACGTCAGGTAGACCAACAGCTTCGATACTCGATCAGAGTCCTCCCAAACCTTCGATTAAATCACCCAATTCAGGTCATCGAAAGGGTGGGATCTGGAACTCAACCGCGAGCATGCAGCCTTCTCAAACCCTAACTAAGCCTATACAACAGGAAGCTAACAAACATATAGGTTACCCTACTTATCACAATTATCATACTGGGCCAGGTTTTCCACCGCTTAATGCTCATAGTTACCTTACCTCGCCCACCAGCCTCTATTTCCCGTCTTGATTTTCCCAATTTCCCGGTAACTATCAGCAAGCTCACCACAGCACTAATCCCTATGGCCCATCGATCTCACAGAGCTATCTACCTGCAGGTTTTAGCTTTCCCCTCAGCTTTCTAATGTTAATTGTCCTGCTCCAGTCGATAGCTATTCTCCAAACTTCCAACCAAATTACCCACCTCCAAATTTTTATTGCTGAATAAAGATAACCCTAGTTTGATTACTCACGCTACACTAGATATCATCTTGCTTAATGCAACATCTGTTTTAAATAAGATGGCTAAGCTTAGAGCTATTGCGTTCGAGCTGAAGCCAGATGTTATATGCATTACAGAGTCGTGGACCCATCCACTAATTTCTGATGCTTTACTCATAATAGACGAGTATGATTTCTACCGTCAAGACCGCCCTAGTAAACGTGGTGGCGGTTTTCTTCTCTATATTGAAGCTATTTTTAAGCATTTCCCGTTCGACCTAGATGCTGAGTCATTCTCGGGCAATTACTGCTTTGCATCCATTATCCTGTCTCCTCGTCAAAAGGCGATTATTGGATGCATTTATAGTCCCCCTAACTCATCGTCGGAAGATGATGAAAAGCTTTGCGAAATATAAAGGCTGATTTCGGAGTCCGCCTTTGATGCTAAAGTTATCGCTGGGGATTTCAACTTTCCCGAAATTGATTGGTCATTGAACTGTTGTCCATCCAGATTTCAGCCCTTCCTAGATACCATAAATTTTTCAAACTGGTCTCAGTTGGTTTTTTCCCCAACAAGGGATCAGCATACTTTAGATTTAATTTTCACGAATGACATTTCCCCTTTTTTCGTTGACTACAATCAGAACCTCTTCCCAAGTGACCATACTTTAATCCATTGTTGTCTTCCGCTTGCTTCTACGAAAAAGTCTAGCACCATTCGTACCTACCGTGCGTTTGACCTAGCTGATATTAATTTAATTAACAACTTTATGGACTCACTAGACTGGCCGGAGCTTTCCTCCACGAACAGTGTAACAATTCCCTATGACTTAATGACGGCAATTTCAAATAGCATTTTGGAATTTGTGCCGATCAAAAATGTTAAGCCTTATACTTCGGACCCCACCGTTCCTCATTTTCTTTTGTCTAGACTAAAGAAATTGCAAAAACAGTTGAAAGGCCAGTCAACTAGTTCATTATCTGTGCGCCTTAGAATCGCAGAGATTTTCAAATTAGCGTTTAAGATTCATCTTGCACGTGACAAGCAGAGGGAATTTGCGCACTCAGCGAGTAAAACTCTGCAAAATCTATTGCCCAACTGTTCCGTCGTCAGTCCTCCGATAAACGAAATCACGAAATCCTCCCTTTACTGAATGAAAATAAAAACTTTGTGCAAGATGAGTCTGAGAAGGCTGAACTGTTCAATGCGTTCTTTGCAAAGCACCTTACGACGGAATCTGAACCGGTCCCGTCGTTTCGGCCATCATCAGTCAATACTATCAGTACCATAGATTTCTCCATAGAAGTAATTCGTAAGCACATTATACATCTAAAAAACTCGCACTCCTCGTGAATGATGGCCTTCCAAATTCACTTATCAAGAGCGTATTCAGCTTCCCCCGATTGCTAAGTTATTTATTCTCAGCTTATCTTCTAAACGGTTTCTTTCCTGACTCATGGAAGACATCTATTATTCTTCCAGTCTTCAAGTCAGGATCTC
>JAYGXS010000004.1:53497589-53613107 GCA_036362985.1 Ligula intestinalis | reverse complement strand
GAGATCCTGACTTGAAGACTGGAAGAATAATAGATGTCTTCCATGAGCCAGGAAAGAAACCGTAAAGAGGATAAGCTGAGAATAGATAACTTAGCAATCGGGGGAAGCTGAATACTCTCTTGATAAGTGAATTTGGAAGGCCGTCAGTTCCCGAGGAGTGCGAGTTTTTTAGACGGATAATGTGCTTACGAATTACTTCTATGGAGAAATCTATGGTACTGATAGTATTGACTGAGCATGGCTGAAACGACGGGATCGGTTCAGATTCCGTCGTAAGGTGTTTTGCAAAGAACGCATCAAAAGCAGAAGTGAACGCCATGATGCACGCTTGATGCACGCTAAACCACAAACCATACAGTAATGTGGTGTCTAAGTGGGTGACTGGACGCCATATTTTTTGTTATTTGCCCTCAGTGAATATAGATCACTAATTATGGCCAATCTATGAGATTTCCTAGGATTTATTAGAGTATTTGTTGTTTATTATGACAAAGTCAGAAAGTTTTTCAGATATAAATGGTCATTTAAATCAGTAAGGGAATTTCCGGGTATTTCTGTATAATAGACATGGCCATGGCCACGTTTGGCCTAGTCTGGCCACGCCAAGTGGGCGTGGCCATGTGGTAGCAGGGTAGCTATTTTCAGGGATGAAAGAGGCAGAGAAATACGATATTTCTCCGGACCTAGTTAAATCTTAAAATCGTAGTACAAATGCTGTATTGGGAAATTCAAGGCAAACTGAGATATAGTGCTTAGTAGCACTATTAAAATCTGCAGACTATACTTCCTGCATACCAACATCCAATGTCTGTTTGTGAAGCACGACGAAGTCGAGAGATTGATTCTATAATCGCACCGAGCATCATAGGACTGTTTCTTTGTACGCTAGCCACTGCAACAGTACCAGATATCTGGAAGCACAGTCTGATAACTGCCCAGAATCATCGACCAGAGAGCCTGACTTCAATGTTTGTGAAAGTGCAGGAAAACTTCATCTATTGCGAAATCCATGCCCACATTGGGCCAACTACAATCCTACCGATAGAACAACATGGCTTTGTCAAACAAAAATCTGAAACTATTTTGGAAGGCTGCGACGCTAAAAGCCCGTATGCCAAGCCTAAATTTATCCGATATGGTTTCGATTGAGTTTCAGGAAGAAACAAGTTTTGACCGATAGAAGAAAACCCCGGAGTAGTTGATTACTTGTTAGCCACAGCTTATTGATATTGGTTGGCTGATTAGGTTATCCCATGAACCGAATATCTAAACCCTCGCTGAAATTGAAAACTTTCTCTTTCTTGATTTGATCAATGTCGAACTGAAGTTCTCGAAAATTCGTGTGCCGCTACTTTAGCCGCGACCCTTTTCCCGCCGCAGCTCCACAGCTTGGCCTCTCTCGTGACAACTTGATATCGTCGGGCATGGCGAAATGGGGAGAAGGTGATCCTCGATGGATTGTAGAGGAGCGAGCGGATGCAAAAAATGTAAATAATTGGCACTGGACTGAGAAGAACGCCAGTCAATGGTCCATTGACAAGATCAACTCTCTCCTGAATGGGCTGGTTATCGATTCAGACGATAGTATGATTAAGTTATTCCTATATTTTGTCAATAGTATTTTGCGAGATAACTCACGTAACGAAATGCGAGGGTGAGGCTGTGGCGAACAATCGGAAGGCGAAATTAATATTTTTCTACGAGTGGGTAATTGAGGCCGATTGGACAGGTGCGTTGATTGATTGCTTCGAATGTTCGTTTTATCATGTTAATATCCGTACAAGTTTGATTTCTTGTAGAAATAATAAAATTGTGTGTGAAGTCACTTGCGGGTCCGCAGCTGTACAATTCGAGTTGTGCAAATTTGTTCTCCATCTTTGTTTGTGTTCTTATGTCTAGTGCACTGTTTGATTGCCCACAACTTTGCAACGACCCTGCGTTCCCTCAATTTTTTTTGAAACAGTGCCCTGTCTCTTCTGACTGGGCTTTGCTTTGTCCTGTGCCAGCGTTATATGTGCTACTTCATACAGGCCGTGTGCCATTTGCCCGTACGAAGCCTTCTAGTTTCGATGGCCTGATAACAATTTAGGAGTTTTTCTGGAATCAATACTCTTAATGATTCCTGTGCCGCTGGGTGTCTCATCGTGGACCTCGATTGCGCCCTAACGTTTGTTTCACTCTTCTTGAGAGTGCTGACCTGCTCACTTCGTGGAATAAATCACATGGTAGTGGTTTGCGTTTCGCCGTTGCGGACTACAAAGTTATTGTAAGTAGCCTTTTAAACTGGCTATACTTATTAACTTTTTGCTACAGGATCTTGGCATTTTGATCAAATCAAGCCAGTGTTGGGTGAAAGGATGATGCTGAATAAACGAGGCTAGATGCATTCTTACGTGGTTTGCAAACATAACCTTTCCCTTTGAAGTCAAATTAAACTTGGAGAAAAAGAACTGGCTAATTTTTCCACGTCTCACAAGAGTTACTCCTCTCACAACTATCAGCTTCTGACTAAAGTTACGCGAAATCCTGTGCCGGTTTATGTCGTGACCGTTTTCACTGCTGTGCTTTATAGCAGATTAAGAGTATATTAAGCTAGGATATCTTTGACTGCTGTTCAGTCCGACGTCAATTTTTGCTCTTTGATATTATATTTATCTAACTTAGCGTTAATTCTGTGTTTCTTTCTACCATTCTGGTGGTCTCTCTGTTAAACCTGCACTTCTTGTCAGACTATTGAAAAAATGCTGCTTGCGTTTTCGCACTGTTTCTGTTCTTGAAACCTCTAGCAGAATTGATTTCATTTTCCGTTAATAGTCCCTCGGATTCGACAGATACTTGAAACTTTTTTGGACTCCCAAACATGAAAATAGATTTTTGACTTTGCGGGTGCAAATTTCCTAAAAGTACCTTCAGCTTTCTGACTTGCTTTACATCATATCCTTTGATAGTCGACCGTTATGCTGGTCCTTTTGGCGTATACTTTTTTAATTATTGTTTTTTGAGACTCGTGGTTGCCACAACGAATGCTTGTTGCACATTTGCTAGCGTTTCGTGCAGAACTCTATTACCTTTAGTCTCCCCCTAAAATGTTATTGTATGATCGTCCCATCTTTTAGTTAATTCATAAGACTGTCAGGATGCATTTGATATATATCGTTTGTAAAGTTTTGCCTAATCTTTATTTTAAATTCAGTGTGTCGGTTACCTTCGTTTTTAAAAAAAACTACAATGTGTTGTCTGTTTTATTTATTTTTCAGGCCACAAGAAAAAGTCCCAGAACAAAACTAAATTTCGAGGCAAGCTTGAAGTTAATAACCTCAGTGAGGAATATACTGCCGACGAGCTGGATGTGTCCGTCACCTGCCAGTCCTCAAGTGCAGACGCTCACGAAGTTAAGGAATTTATGCGAATTGAAGGCGCGAAAAAGATTTGCAGTCAACTTTCCACTTATATCACAGACCTTAAGCAAGGTAAGGTGTTTGTTAGCCTCCCCATTCGTTATATAAACTGACAATATTATTCAATAATCGTATCTCGGAATGTACTTAATAAACGTCAGTTAGATTGCAAACAAGGCCAGCTGTAGAATTCAAGTTCTACTTGTCAAACATTTGCGTTTTAAACCCATCTCCGTCATGAAATTTTCATTAATTGAACGAAGAACTACCGTTTATCTATAATTATTGATAGAACCCTATTTCGTGATTCAGCCGAAGGCAATTCTTGCCTGAATGTTATTTTGGAAGTGTGCATTTTCCGATATGATACCAAGGCTACAGGTGGCTACAGGAATGGACAATTATAGTACGCATGCGGGTGACCGCTGTGAACTATAAATACCGTGCAGTCTGTGCATGTATTACCCCTTATCTGCGCATGTCTCAGACTTGTTTACGATTACCTATGACTAAGGATTCCCGACGGAATCCGAAAGTCAGGAAAATACAGTCCTTGTTTCAGTGATCGCAACTTCTTCTTCGGAATCAATTTGTTGTTGTCGACTAATTTTTATTGTTTTCTAGACTACCTAAGGCAAACAACTTGATTATTTTTCCACATGTATATCGACTTGCGACAAAGTTGACAGGCACTTTTTCCGTCCGCTTTGTCCTACGAGCTGGCCGCTTCTTTATTTCTCACTTGACCCTCAGGGATCATATTCAGCCAGTTTGCACGTCCGCCACGTAAGGCATAAACATTTGCCTATTCGTGTGCTCATGGCTCACAAATTTCCCGACGTTGTTAGTCAATACCAGTTTTGGGTGAGATGGCACTCTCAACTGGTTGACACAGCGCATAACCGATCCACCTTAGCTGGGGACTAGCGTTGACCCATAATACAGGTTGTTCTGACCTGGCAGTTACGTAATCGAAGCCAAATTTAGAAAAGGGTACATGATAATCATTAATCGATCACTTAAAAGTGATAAAATGGGCCATTTTTCACCTACGTAATGGGAATTTGTTTTAACCTAAACCGCGATTTATCTTGCTGAAAATTCGATGGAGGAGAAATCGCTTGCGTGTATATTTTTTTGCGGAACAAACTAACCAAGAAAAACTGAATTGCTGATAAGTGTGGGTATTCAAATATTCAAGCGAAGTTGTAATCCATACACAAGTGCTGGAACCACATGACACAGGGGTTCTGCATTGCTTGCAACTCACTATACAATCAGAAGCTTCCAATATATCCGTTAAGGCCGTTGGCAGCATTAGAAGGGTTGATGCGACGTAATTATTGCTTAGCTGGTCAGCCCTCATTCATCTAGATCAACTTATAGACACTCCGTTTCGGTTTTTGTGTTGTTCTTACCGCTGGCAGATCGCTCAGTTGACAAACCTATATCATGATGCAATAATGATAGCTTTATACGAGATGATATGCCGCACAGTACCTATTTTCCGTCTTGTTATGCGCCGCTGTTCTTCTAACTAGACGGTGGAAAACACGGGCGTCCGGAAGTTGGAGGCCAGAGTTCGAACCGATCGGTCTAAAACCTCGGGCAATGATAGCTCTGCCACTGAAGTGGTCTCCTTCAACGACTTTAGTCTCGTAGCTTCACTATATTTGGTGATTGAGACAGGAGACCTGCTTTGCTGGCTCATTGCGTCCTGATATAGTCGCCTGGCGTCATTGTTAAAGTCGGTATCGGACTTTCTTAGTTTTTTCTAGATTTTTGCGGTAGCCTCGTGCATGGCATCGTAATAAGTGCTTGAAAATGAGCAACCCTAGCATAAACTGTCAGCTCCATTTATTCGCTAGATTTCGGAAGTTTATGGAGACACTTACCGTCTCTTCAGAGATGGTTTACTAATCGTCTTACGATTAAGGCCATTGTGTGTAGTGCGGAGTATAGATCAATACTGACTAGAAAGTTCGCTCTATACTGACCTGCGGTGAACTGGTGCTATGGGCGAAGTACTATGAGTGCATAACTAGTCTATTTGGATGCTGGGATTATGCGATCTGTGTGTGCAGAGTAGGTTTTTGGCGATCAACTATTTCAACGCAGCGAGTTCGACAGGGCTCGCACCCCTCGCACAGCTGTTTTCTACACTTGCTAATGTTTAATTTGATATTCGCCTCAGTATGCGCGACTGCTCTCTTTGAAAATTGATGTGTGTCCTCGAAGTTCTCGATTAGAGCGCAGTCCTTATTGGAGCATTAGCCAACATCAGTTGTTCATGAATTTGAATAATCTCAGAGGCTCAAGGGGTTCGTTACAAGTCTTATCTCCCAATATTCAGCCCATCGAAAAAATGGGATGTTCGCCCTCAACGAAGTGGTGGCATGAACATATGGTGATCCATTACAACCATTTCATAGTTTGAATATTGGACCGTAGTATACTGAACCTCTGAGTGTATTTCGTGAACTTTCAGCCCTGGACACGCTAAAGACTGTCCGCCTATCCATCAGCTGATGGGCAAATGCCATCTGGGGTATTTGCCCATTTTCACAGTCTCGGACTTACTTAACTCTAATCCATCAAATTATGTCCAAGTTTTCCACCTTGGAGCCTCTAACAAAGTTATATGTAACTTTCCAAATAGAGTATGGCAAGGACCTCATTCTTCCAACAAAGGACTCCACTCCCAAGTCTAATTCAACGGTGGTTAATACGGAGGCCATCGCTGCAAGTTTAAAAAGTGCAAATTCTATTGCACCAAAGTCAACGGACAGTACTCCGGTGGACAAATCCAAAACGGGCAATATCACTTTGGAAGAAGATTTCCCATGCTCTCCCCAAGACCTCTTCAACTTTTTCACGTCAGAAGAGGTACGCTAAAATTACCGGTTTACACGCATGCTCATGCCTATGGGAATTATTTAGCTTTGGTGTAAACAAATCCCATTTCATGTCAGTCGCTCCCCCATTTCTTACCAACCTGCTGCCTCGTTTTCGCCAAACTCTGCTGTCATGGACAACGCTACTGTTTTCAACCTCCACGAGATTAGTGCAAAGAGTAACAATACTTAGATTAAGGGCAGAGGCTTTGTCCTTATTCACCTAAATGTGATGATTACCGAAGTACCATCCGTTACAGAAAACATGCATTCACAGTTTTAGCTTTTCATCTACTCGATATTTACTTGAGTTTGTTGGTATATTTTTCGAATTAAAAGAAACAGGCATTTTCACTTATTTACGTACCGTTACATATTCGCATCTTAAAAACACCCAATAGTTTCAGGCATGTCTTCTTACAGACCCAAATGGCTAATCAGCACGCTTGTTTCTGGATTTTAAAAAAGAACTGCAAGATGCCGAGGGTCGTCCCAAGCCCTATACCCCAAAATCTACATTTGTATAATTATTCAGTGAATGAGAAGGTTGCAACTGACAAACCCGATCTAATTCGTCCGTGTTACCACCAAAGACTAAAAAGGCCGTCTTTTTGCGGTAATCACTAAGCCATAGCCAGCCCCAGGTGGAAACGTGAATCCGAGTTTGGCAATCATGGAACCCTCCACTTCAGAGGCGGCTCTGTGTCCTGCCAGTAAGAGATATTTAGTCCCATGGGAGGGACATCCACCGACATCGCAGAAAAGAAGTGAACATACTCTTTTCTATATTAAGTCTCCGGGGTGTAAGTCTAGTATTTGAATAAATCAAAAACTCGACAACTTACCAACTGATACGGGAACAGATTATCTAGTTCGTAGTATGCCCTTTGGTGACAAAGAAGCTAGAGATGACTGTTTCAGTCTTGTCTTATTCGGTTGCACTAGTAGTCTAGCGATCTCTGTGCAACAACTAGGGCAGAAACGAAATCATATTCCAAATATATCTGCGCGTGTCACCTCCATGTAAACTGACAACTTTCAAGGTTTTAACAAATTCATAATTTTCTCAGTCGCACAACCTGTGTTATACTTGGAAAATGAAGACACCTTCAGGGAACCTACGCTTGTGGCGTTTGTAAATCGTAAATGTTTCTTAGTATTTCGTTCCAGAAGCTGCTTAATGTGATTTTAAAGTTCTTAAAAGACTCCGACGACCGAAATCACATGCATTTTCTTTTTTTCGTATGCCCGTCAGTTCATTTTGATGTGAAAAGCACTAGCGGCTTTTTTGTCTAACATCACTGAGAGCTTTCCTACCACCAGCTTTCTGAGAATATAGTTCGGTTTTAACATTATGTGTAAGGGTCTTCGGAAAAAGTCTACCAATGTGTATTATGACCAGCCAATTACAGTCACATGCCTTCAGACGATGGTTCGAAGGAAGTGTCTGCAAATTTCTCCTTTCTTTCTAGATTGTTCTTTTTACTTAAATGGCTCCAGGAACAGGTGACAACACGTTGTTCCGCTTGCAACGATCCTTTCTGCTCCCGGCTGTTATCTGACATATCTACTACTCTTTTATGCGTTCTCAGAAAAATATTTACCTTTTGAGGTTGCATAGTACTCCATTGAAAGTAAGGTCTTCACTATAAACTTCTAAATAGGGTCGTGGAGACCAATGGCTTGATTAAATGGGAAATTCAAGTGTGGTGCGCATCGCCAATTTTTGTGTCTAGAATATACTAAGACCAACGGTAGGCAGTGATAGTTTGTGCGTGAATTGGGTTATGGTGGATAGGAGTCGCCAGGAATCAACATCAGTCATTCTCTGAACATCCTGTTTTAACGTTAATGTCGACTGATGAAAATCATAGTTTTCTTCCCTCACGTACTGGTTTTTTACCACAGCACACTGTGCATTGATAGCCCACCTGCCAGAGTATACAAATAGCATTTTAAACTAGAGGCCTAACAGCACATATGCTGAGATCCGGATCCTCATTTTTTAAAATCACTTTTAGTATTATTTACCGTCAGGAACTTTTATTTATAACTGGCATGCCAGTCAGTATACAAACTCCGGTTTGTTTCGAGTCACTTCCCTCTTACAGCTATGTATAGTGTGAATAACCGGTTCTTACCATTTTTTCTGAATCGTCTGGGGTCTCAAGGGACGAAAAAGGCCGTAGGTTAAGTAGGCAGAATACACCCACGGGTACGTGCACTAGAATAGAAACAGTGGCGGCCAATTCGTGATAATCTGTCCATGGCTTCCCTTTTTGAACGAAACTTGATGATTCGTGCTTTCAGTTGTAAACTTATTCTCTGCACTTTTATCTCCGATACCCTAAAGCACATTACTCTGAACTATTCCTTATAGTTAACAAGGAGCTTTACGAGGAGTGACGCCAAAATCAACCCCGTTGTGGATGGAACATATCGCGCCTTCGGCGGAAGCGTCAGCGGAACATTTTGCGAATTAGTAGGTGGTTCTTTGTTGTGTATTTGTCTTTTCAATCTACAAAGTTTGTAGTTTTTACGCTGTAACCCCAAGGTGGGCTCTGCTATTGAAATATTATACCGGAAGTTAATTAAATGAGTGCCCATTTTATAAAGATAGTAAAATTTTCCTTTGATTCTCCGGTCTACTAGCCTTATAAACTTGAGTGAACAAAACAGCAGCCCAAGGATTGAACCCACAGATCTTGTTAGCGGGTTACTGTAATGACCTTGTGGGTGTTGCTTGTGCAGGTTATCCTTCGAACCTAGGTCAGGATGCATAGCTAACTCTTACCAAACTACTACTACTGCTTAGTCTGTTGAACTCTGTTGACCTTGTCTGCATTTGTAAACTAAGTCTGAGCTCGAAATGCCGTAGCTTAGTGGATTTGGAGGGTCTTCGTTGTGTCGCCTAGTTTTGTTTGCGGCTCCACGTGTTGGTGTTTCGCTAATTTCTTACTATTGTAGTCTGTATTTCAAATAAATGAAGTTGTAATCTGTAGGCAAGTAGTACACAACTTAACTGACATAAACTTTGAGATTTAACATCGTTGGTTTTTTTTACCCACCTGGCAGCTGGCTTCAGTGACCACCGACAAGTTATCTGCATGATGGTCGCAGCAACCTTCCGTTTACATTTTGTCATCAACAGTCTGTACTTTGATGAAGCCCTGATAACCACCCGAACACCACAAATTATGCTCTCTGGCTGTCGTTTTTCTGCTACCTCTAAAAACTTTAGAGCTCTTAAAATTGTCCAGCTCGTAGTAAGATAGCACGTTGTCCTGCTCGGGTTGTGCTGCAGCTATTTAGATTGATATACAATCTTACTGCCTCGATAAGACTCCTGTACCCTTGAGTTACTCCCTGCGTAGCTTCAGTGCATCTCCAACCATATACTTTGTCAGTTTCTCCAACAAAACGTTTTTTAACCATTCGAAAAAATTCCCTGCCTTGGGTTTTTACTTAGCCCTAGCAGAATTCTAGACTCTTTTGCTAAGCTGTAGTCCCTGCTCGATAAATGTGCATTTCGATACGCTGTCAGTGGGAATGAGTTTACCAAAACTAACTAAGAGTCTTGATTCCTCTTCGAAAATTTACATGGATTTCGGGAAATGGTTCATCTTCAGCCCCATCAGAACCTGCCACGACTCTGCTATCTGGACCATAATCGATGTCAGTCAAAGTTGTCTACTTTGCTATGTTTGCGAAAGGGAGCATATTATAGCGAGCTCCGTTTTTACACGGCTCTTGCATTTTCTGTGCACTTGCTAACTCTATAACATTGCTTTTTCCCTTTTACCTACTCAGAAACCTCCCTCCTTAATTTCCATGTCCTGGCGGAAACAAAACTGGCCGGCTGACCATTTGAGTCTGGTCAAACTGGAGTTTAAACCGTCTGATACTGGAACTCATTTGACTCTCACACAGTGCAACGTGCCTGCTTCAGACATGGAGGGTACAAAGACGGGTTGGAGTTCGCACTACTTTATGGGAATCCGAAGGATTTTTGACTGCGGCGGCGGTCGTTTTACCTGAATTTGTCTGTCTGTTTTGTGCTGATGCAATAATGATATGTAATTTGTCGTTCAATCTTTTTCGAGTTCTCTGCGCCGTAACTACCTATCGTAGGGAACAGCGGAGTGGGGAAAGCCAAGCAACGTGGTGGAAGAGGAGCATAACAAGTGAGAGGAAACGTATTTTGGTTTTTCAATGGTGGGAAGAATATCGGTGTGTTGTATTTGTGTTGCGTTACCGTTAGTCTTGAATGTACTGGTTTTGTGCACTAGTATCCCCGCGCAGAGACGGCCGATTATTTATGTAACGAGTCATTTAAGCGGGTTTTCTTATTTGACGTAACAATTGTTACCCTAAGGGAGCTGCCCCTTCGCTGTTCACATTTTATGATAAGTTTACTGGCAAATCGACGATAGTGATGAAATAATCTCTCTGGTTACCACGAGGGGATTGGATAAGGGCGAAATATTCCGTCATAGGTGACCTTGACTCTCACGCCCGGTAAGCTGCTGACATTTTCGTAATTATGGATGAAAGGCTTGCTTTGGATTCCTTCCTGACAGGGTCCACCGAATAAGTATCAACACAATGAAGGTGTAGGGTAAATGCGCACGCTCTCGTCCCATATGCATACAGTAAACCTTGCCTACGAATAAATATCGCAGTCGGTCAACCAATTGACGCTGACTCTAACTTTGACAAGGGATGCAATTTTCGGCATTCTCCTGGCCTCGATGCAACGATTAGTTCACATGGACCATCGTCAAGATGAAAATCCTTAACAAGAGTTCCCTGTCGTTTATTTTGCAGACGCGATTATGCTCGTAAACGACTGAGAAGTGGCTAAAGTCCTTGGTTTTGCGCAGCCTCCTTTGATTCGTGTTCGATTTTACGCATACTTATGATTGGGATAAGAGGTTCAGTGATGAACATCAATCATACTGCTCGACAATAATTTGCTGTAATAACTGTTAAACCCCTGAACGGGTCAAAAGGCTGCCTCCAGTTTGGCTTCTTCCTACAGTACCCTTAGGGCAGCTCTTTCAGATGTGAGCTCCGGATAGACGGAACTTCATCCATCTCATTTGAGCAAACGGGCATTCGCTGAGCCTGTGAAAGGGTGAACATTAAATCTTCTCAGCTACGGATTTGGATCTCATGTGGGAGCCTGCCTCGCTGACTCACGTTGGCTTTGTTGCCAAAACCGCGCAGGCTCAGTGTCTACGCGCGCCAGCTAAACTACGCACTGTCTGCCAACCGCTGTGAGAGACCCCGCAATGTCCTATTTGTCCTATACTCCCCCCGTTTGTCGCGGCTCAATGCACACGCTAGCTGCAGCCAATAGATGCACGCATGTCCACCTGGCTGGCTGCACGGCCCAGCAGTCTGGACTCCACAGCACCGAACGCACAACTTCGCAGAGACATGGCGAGCGCATGTTGTGGCGTACAACACAGCATTTGTACTATCTATTTTCCAGCAGTAAACTGTTGTCCACCAACACCGTCTTCCTTGACTTGTGATTTGGGGGAAACATTATGTTTTTCGACACAACTACCTGCGACACTCATTTTTAGGACACTGTAACCAGAATTGCTACTGGTTCGTACTGGGAGGGGGGAGGTAGGGGTCCAAGAGGTTGACTTGTCGTGATCGAGTCTCGGTGTTATATGTCTAGTACGCTTCTTAATGTTGATAAGCACAGAAAGTGATGGGTTGGCGTTGAGTCAACTTATCACGAATGCAACACCCTCGCCCCTACCTCAACCAATTCTACTCGTAACTAGAATAGAACAACCGTCAGTTCGCGCTGCATTCTCATTGTTTCGGAAGATGGCCTTGTAGCGGTCGCTGCCGGCCGACGCGCTCCATTTCTTTGTCCGGCGTCATTGTTCAAGGCCAGCTGCCTCAAGGTCATCCAATACCTCAATCAGCGGCTACAGACGCGCTGACCTGCAGAAACTTGACCTACTTCTACTCGGACACATGCACGTCCGTCTAGGTTTTCGCGGCCGCCCAAGCACCACTCGAACATGTCCCTTTTCCCCACTCTCGGCCGCCAGACATCACTGCGGATCATGCCGCTCCAGCCCAATGACGTGTGCTCCGAGGTGTACACAAAAAACTATTCCGTCTATTTTGGCCTTCCCAAGACTTCTCCTCTACTGTGTAGCCATGGTCTAAAGATTGCAGTTGCTAGGGTTTAACTGACTTAACCCCCTGCGATAGCCTCTTGTACGGAGGCAAAAGCTCAGACATGTACAAGCGCTGTCGCAGTGATCGTGCCCTCAGCTTCTATGGATTTAAATGTTACGGACTGGACCAGGCTGTCATCGTATTGGTTGACGAAATTTATGAAGAAATAGCTCAAGGTTTACCATGTCTTGGCTAAATTTTGCATTGTCTAGCTCCCTCTTGACGACACAGGAGAGGTCTTCTTTGTAATAGGAGAGAAATCTGCTCTCTAGTCACCTAAGTTGCTGTATGCTATTAGGTCGTAACAAGTGGCTACCGTAGCCTTTCTAGGTTATCTAGATCTAGCTCAGGTTTTTAGAGATAACCATCTTTCTAGAAATGTGCTCTACAAGTTCGGCACTAGAGGGCAACAGTATGATAGATCATTGCTGCAGTAAAAGCGCATTAATTGTGATGCTGAAGATACTAGCGATTATAGTTCGTTCAGTCCATAGGAAACTGTTACCATATTTGATCCAAAGAGCATATAATCATACACGTTGAGAGTCGGCTCCAGATAGGAATAGCAATGGGGACAGCCTGCCTAATGCCTAAACAGGATTCGGCAACTGAACTAAGTGCCGAGAGCACTGTTTTTCTGACATAGCATCTACGGGTTTTGTCTGTCCGGGCCACAAGCGAGTCATCTCTTGTTGTCACTGGGTGTAGCGTTTGGTAGACAGCGCCCACCTAGTGCTATTGAATGTATAAGATCGGGACCTAGTATGCAGCCGCAACCTTTATCGAGGATTATTTAGCCACTTGCTGTTAGTAGGCTATTATAATACTTTTTCCAGTAGTTAACTCCTTCTTCTGAGGTTTAGAGGACGTCTCAGTCTAATAAGAGATCAATCTTTTCTGTACTTAACTAACATTGCAATATCCTATAATTGTGTCGGTAGTTAAGTATTAATGAATAAGCAAGGTAGCACCTTCACTGTAACAAGATCTGAGTGTAAGACATGCATCTAATATTTGCAATAAGCATAGCTGCTGGAAATATGCGCTTACAAGCCTCCTTGTCCATCACGGAAGTGATCGGTAGAGCATGCTGGTTAAGCTGGGTTGATTTTTGTCGCTGTATGGATGACGCAGGCCAACAGACGATTGATGTAGCCGTTGAAAGTCCCATGATAATGCTTTGTGTCAATCGAGCGCCCAGACAGGTTCGTAAGCAACTAATTACTCTCGGTTTTGCATGCGACAGCTTCGGTCATCTATTTTGTTGATGCCCCAGTTATGCTCCAAACAGGTTGATGCCGTGACTTGAGCGCGACTTAGGTTTTCAGTGATAGTCAACTTCCCGCAGCATCGAACCGCATTCTCGCTCATCACTCATCCATCTGAGCCCGATGTCAGTCTGTCACACTTAAGGTCCGAAAGACACCTCGCGTGTTTGAGCGGGAGAGGACATTAGAAGCGCGGCTGGTGTTATCTTCTCAGCGGGGATGCATTCTACTGCGCGATGGCTAGACTATTTTTAAGTTTGGCGCTTTTCCGTTTCTATGGCCATATGGCCCTCCTTCCCACCTGTCATGGCATCTAGGGTTTGGTCTGTCCGGGCCATACGAAGGTCATCTCTTGTGGTCACTCGTTGTGGCGTTTGGTGGATCAGGTAAAGTTTCCCGCCGCTCCAGTAAATTGTGTCCTCTCCTGCCTCCCGTCTTCTCGACCGCGCGCCAGGTGGATGGGGAGGAGAGAGTGCATTAGATGCTGCGCAAGCTAACCACCCCGATGAACCACTTCGCGCGCGGGTCACCGTCCCTGCGCCCATTCTGCTGTGTAGCACACGGTGGACGATCAACGGCAACGATGGTCGAATTCAGGGGAAGATTCGACCGCTGGAACAAAGCGTGTATGGATCTGTCGTTTCGGATCCTTTTTCGAACCCCTCATCAGACACAGTTGCAGGTACAGTTGAAGAGGGCACCAGGGATGCAGTATCATTGGGACACACTAACCATTTTGCCATGTGCCTAATCCAGTGTGGGCAAGTTGGTTGCAGCAGGGCCGGATGTATGTTGGGGTTCGCGACACCGGTTAATCAGTCACAGGAATGTAGATTTGCCCGTAGCTGACAAAGCCGGTGTGTGAAGTATATACATTACGGCAATGGAGACAGGTTAGAACTGATTCCAAATTACTGGTAGTGCCATCGTTTATGGTATGGAAGATTTGAGGATACAAGTGAACATATCATCAGAGATAACATCAGATACCGGTAGACCTTACAATAGTTCTTATAATGTAGCCATTATGCTATCACATACCAATGAAAATTAACTGCTCCCACCTTCGTCAGGGATCGTTTCCTTCGATAATTGCTTGATGGCGCTAACTCATGTCACTTATATCCGAACTCATTTATGAACGTTCAACAACGAGAATCAATATCCCCGACCTAAAACCGGCGAGACAATGAGCTCGTAGCTCACTCGTTAGGGCGTTTGACTCTGATCAAAAAGGTCGCGAGTTCAAGGCCCGGGAGGGACACCACATGGGCCTGGATATGATTGGCTGACGACGGCTACTATGCCAGAAACAACCATTATAGTCTCCCTGGTCATTGTCGGCAGTACTAGCTGCCTAATATCTTAACTTTGATCACCCGTTTTGGATGTTGGCCTGACATTTGCACTGTGGGGCATACGGTGGACATCATCGGTAACGATGGTTGAATTGTCAAGAACAGCCTTACACACGATGTGTGGTTTGCCAGTATCGAACTTGTCAAATTTCCCCGCATTTATGTTTTGTGAGTATTTAGTGTAAAAGTAACGCGCATTTTACTCCGAAATGCTACTGGACACATCGAAAGTACAATCAGAGGACTGAAACAAGATTTGCTCAGTAATTTTGAAGTACGCAATTGGTCGGTTAAAATCCATTCCCTGTTTTCGCATTGCAACTGCACGATAAGCTTTTTGTATTGATTTCTTCCTCCCTTCCAGGTAGCACCCGCTGGTATCTACACGGAAATGCCCATATAACATGGCTCAGAAACGGTAGTGATGCCCTGAGCTACTTGAAATCTAGAGTCGTTTTTTATTGCCCGGGTTTTCGCGCGTTTGATGGAACTTAAGACTTAGCAACTAAAAGGCCTGCTTGTATAGAGCCCCTAACGGGGTGGCAAATACAATATAATGCAACAAACTATGTTACCTAATCATAGAAGTAGGCTGTTTTTCTAGTTTGGAGATGGGTAACGTCTCACGGGGTAAAGAAGACAAGGACCTGCGGTCCACGAAAGTGAACTTTCTGAAAAGGCAATTTTCTCAGCTGCATTCCTTCACCTGAAAATGGGTGAGGGAGATCTTGTGAACAGAGCCGAGGAAATAACAGGCGTTCGAGGAGAGTGTTCGAGGTTATTTCCGCCATAGTATGAGCCCGAAGGCTCGCTGTGATTGTGGATGTGGTAAATATTCCACCGAAATATTCTATGAAAATATGTTTGTTTTCGAGTCAGACAAATTCCAGCAGGCAGGAGATCGCAAAAAGCATTTGGTTGATGAGTTAAGCTACATGTCAAAATACATTCATCTTACAAGACTGACCACACACCGGTCCTCTGGCTTCCCGAACTAGACAGGCCCAAATGCATATAGTTACGGACAGGCAGACATTAGAAAGCGATTTTTCAAAATACTTCCACGTCTATCGATCTCCCTCTTGGCAACTTTTCGCTTATTCAGCGAGCATTTTTTTTACTTAGTCCATCTTGTGGGATTATCATTAATTAACCAGGCAGGGAAAGTAACAGCAGAAGATTCAGGCGTTCGACTTTGAGAAAGCATAGGGTAATATGCCGAGCCAATGACAAGGTGGCCATATTGCTGCTAGAAAGTTGCTCCTGAATTGGCACACTTAACAGAGTCATATACCTTCATCCCACCTACCAAGCGCTCCGCACATCTGCTCAGAACGGAGCAATAGGTTGGGCGAGGGAAGATACGCAGGGCCAATAGCTGGCAGCCGCGAGCGAAGAAGGTGGAAACGCTCAGTAGACACAAAAAGACTTGACACGCCTCATGGAGGCGCCCACGAGGGCGCAAAAAATTCAAACAGCCACCAGCAATCGATCGGTACAATCGATCGGCACCCTGGAATCAGGCACGGCTAGCGGTTAGACACACTCACTCGACAGCAGCAGGGGAATAGGCATTACACTCTGACGCTTGAAGCCAGAATGCTTTTTAAAAGTCAGCATAAATACAACTTGGTCTAAGAAATTGCCCCGTCTTCTTCTTCCTCTTCCGGGGATGACGAAAGCAATATAGTAACAGCAGGGATATAAATATTTACAAATTTATATTTTGCGTTTCATAGCATAGTTTTCTACAGTACAGCCAGTAAACGATTTCATGAGCGTCAGAAATGTGCAAACAATGCATGGTGTGAATAAAACATTCATGTGCTTCCGCACTGTTCAGCAAGCCTCTTGGTCAGTGGCGCTAAAATAAAATTGAAGTGATGATTTTAGAATTAAGCTAAAAATTGTTCAACAGTCCTTCATTATTTCTACGGAAATTCCCATTTTACAATCGAAAAGTCATATTGGCAAACAATTATTTTAAGTCCTTCATCATCAGGCCGGTACAGTGACATGGAGAATAAAAACGGTCAGTTATTTGCAGTTTTTATGATCATCAGGTGTGGGGGGGGGTGGTGGGGGGGGGGGGAGGATAAAGAACGACTACCGTTGCAGGCCACATCCATGTGCATCTATTCTTTCACCTGCTCCTGTGGAACAGGATATATTGGCCGAACAACGCGATGTCTGGAGAAGAGAATACGCGAGCACATACCAGCATGGCTCAGCAAAGGAGATAATATATCAATCTCAAGCTCAATCTTCGCCCACCTAATTGATACGAACCACCGAGTGGACACGCGAGAAGCCTTTCAGGTTATATACCGCACGCCAACGCACTACTCCAAAGGCCTGCGCAAACAGGTGCCAGCCACAGCAGAGGCAGTGGCAATCCGGTTAGCAAAACTCACTCTATGCTGTGAAAAGGCGCTGGAACAAGCAATCTGCCCCAATTGGCCGACTGCATGCGGAAATCCCACGCCTGCTGAAGCAACGGCGTCCAAAAACATACAAAACGAAGCCCCAGAGAATAGTCCCCCGTCTTCTCTGCACACCGCAACCAACGTCCTACATGCGCTGGTGCCCGCATTAAGGAGACGAGGGAAAGCCCAGATGCTTAATTTCATCCACCAACCTCCTTCCTCACTCTCCCTTCCCCCAACCTGACGATCATATAAACGCTGCACTTAACTGACCATTTTATTCGCCATGTCACTGTACCGGCCTGATGATGAAGGACTGAAAACAATTGTTTGCCAATATGATTTTTCTGTCCATCATTACTTACTTTGGCAGGTACTTCGCTGATAACATCCGGTGTGTGCCCTACAAGTACAGGAGACAATGAATAGTTGAAGAAAAGCTAAACATAACTGAAACCCTATTGGGGAGTAATGCTCTTACTTACCTCTGCTTCTTCTGGCTTCGGCTCGCCTCAAACAGTCAAGAACATGTTGGTATTGTACTCCGGGTACGCTTTCAGATAGCCGTTGCTAAAGCAGAAAAAAATAGATGCGTACTGATGCAATTCCTCGCGTCCACTCCCGCCTGGGGTCAGGCGCTAACTGTCGATGACCGACGCGCGCATACGCCTCACCGTGGCCACGCGCCCATGCCAGCCTTCGCCCATCTCAAGGTCACACCACGAACGGTAGTCTAGGCATTAGTCGCGTGATTGGCTGCCGTAACAAAGCATGCAACGGCATTCTAGCGGTTCCCGATGCCCTCGTCATTCGGTAATTAACACCATCGTAGCCGGACTGCAGTCATTCGAGAGTCAAAACTCTTTTAATCTATTCTTCTATCCTTCTGTGCAGAATACACTATTCCAAACACTCTAGCCTTCCCACCATCTTCTCTCTTCTCTCCTAAGGAACCATGGTCTGAAGATCGCAGACGCTAGGGTTTGACTCACTTAACCCCCCCCCACCGGTGATAGTTACAGCTGCATTCGCTGAAATGCTCGATAAATACTTGCGCTCCGTCTACGCCAAAAGACGAATTAGGAGTTGGCAGTTAGAGAGTTGAATGTGGCTAAACTCACCAAATAATGTTATCCACGCTGATGGTTTTAGGTCAGTTACGGCTATCCATGCCCAATCGCTCGATGCAACGCAAGAAATATTAAAGATCGTTTTGCGGTGGTGCGTTCTCCTCCTATTCGGGGCTTTTGGCCGGTTTCTAACAACGAACCCCTTGCAGCAGCCTGCAGAAGCACAAATCACCAATTTTTACTGGTCATAAATTGATAATCACTTGTTTATTGGATTACCTCAAGGAGAGGCCTAAAACTCAGTACTGTAGGAAGTCAAGGTAAGTGCTCGAAAGCTCAGAACAATAATTCAATTGATCTGGTGCTCGACCTGCCTTCTTCCTCATCCATGCAAGTACCTGGATCGCGAACCTTCGCATTCATTCATAGTACTGTAGATATGAAAACCACACCGAAAACGCTGATACAAGTTCGAATTATGAACGTAGATCGTTACCAAAGAGCTCCAAATAAAAGGCTTTTTCCTACTTTAAACCTTAACAAAAACATCCTAACGTTTATTCTAGCTTACTGGCCGTTCCTTTTGAGAAGGTGAAACATTTTTAGTCGAAATGAAATTTTATAGGATAGGAAATGAACCTACTCGCAAATCTATAATAATGCGGTCTTTTTGGGCAAGCTCTTCCTGAAGACGTCGAACTTCCGCCGATCTCGGTTCATTACGCTTAAAAGCAAGAGAAAAAACGGATCTTATTATATCGTTACTTTTTGCATTGACAATTTTTGTGTTAAATTAACGTTTCATTAATACTTACCTCCTCGACTTTCCTATCTTACCACAGAGATAAGAAAGCCTAGTGAAACAATTTACTTGTGCTTAGCGTCAACAGGTTTACAAAAGCGTAGACTAAAAAGTAAACCATTAGCTGGTCTACAGCCCACCTTGCGTGAGACGCCACAGACGAGGTTTCGTAGTGACAATATTGAACGCCCAGTGGTGCTCGACCCAGCGCAGTGGCTCACGTCCGCATGCGACGCGCAAACTTTGTCCTCGCTTGCTTGGGGCGCACACACGCACTCCGGACTGATCGGGCCAATCAGCGTCCTGATGCTGAATCATACGAAGTTGGCTGTGGGGCCCTTTTGACAATTCCTGCACTGACGGACACTCGGGATTCCGCCCAGTCAGGGTGCTGACGTAGGCAGCGTCGTCGGCTGCTTTGACGACCGCATGCTCTCACACGGCCCTCATGGTTGAACGCCATGCCAGACCGAGTGGCTTCTTCCTCCTAACGTTTCTGTACAGAATACATCCTTACTAACAATCTGGCTTTCTCAAGACTTCTCTCATCTCCTAAAAACAGGGCCTGGACGATCGAAGCCGTTAGGGTTAAACCTGCTTAGCCTTAACACTACGCGATATCTGGTGACTTCCCGACGTGTCTCACACTCCAGGACATATTGTAGCGGTTCTACAGCCCACCTCCTTCAAACGCGGGGCGCCACTGACGTGTTCTCCCAGAGTAAATCTTGGTCGCCCAGTCATGCCTTTCCCAGCGCTATGGCGCATGTCCGCAACGATGCGCGATCTTTGCCCTCACACGACCGGGCGCATAGACGGGCCCCAAACTGGTCGACCTATCAGCGTCCCTAAGCGCTCGTGGCCAATCATCTCTGGCCAAACGCTCTCCAGTCCTCTAGTAAATTCATGCACCGACCGACACTGGGGATTCCGCGCCTGAGCGGGGCGCGGTCGCGCCGACGCAAACCTGTCCCACTGGCCTCACGGTCGGAGAGCCCTGCAAGACTTATTAACAACTTTCCCCCTTACCCTTCTGTAAACAATATACTGTTCCATCTGCTCTGCCTTACTAAGACTTCTCCCATATCCCAAGGAACCAAGTCTGGAAGATTTTAGCTGTAAGAGTTAACCGTCTTAGCCTTAACACCTGTAATACCTTCCTCGTTGGAGGACCAGGACTGCCTTGTGACACTAGAGCTCGTTCGAAATACAATGCACATTCGGATACTTGAATTAAAAGTTACACACCGTCGGTTACAGTCGCAATCGCTGAAATGGCCGATAGCTATATACCCTCCAGCTACGCGTCAGGACGAAAGAGTTAGCAGTCAGATGTACTTGTAGGGGTCTCTGCCGTCCGACGCCCTCCATTGCTTTGTCCGGCGTCATTGTTCAACGCCAGCTGCCTCAAGGTCATCCAATACCTCAGTCAGCGCTTCCAGTCGCGCTGACCTGCAGAGACTTTACCTACCTCCACTCGGACACACACAAGTGCGTCTAGGTTCTCACGGCCGCCCAAGCACCACTCGAACAAATCCTTTTTCCCTACCCTCGGCCACCAGAAGTCACTTAGGACCACGGCGCTCCAGCGGAATGACGTGTGCTCCGAAGTCCAACTTCTTTCCTTCTGTTCTTCGTTCCGTTTTGTACACAATAAACTTTTTCTACTATTTTGGCCTCCACTGACGTCTTCTCTACTTAGTAACCATGGTCTGAAGATCGCAGTTGCTGGAGTTTAACTTACTTAACCCCCTGCGATGTACTATCAAGCGAAGGCAGAACGAACGAGACAAGCTCACAATTAAAGCTAAAGGTGTTATTAACGATGATAGATTGAGGTCAGTTCGGGCTAACCACGCACACGCACTCGATACAACGTGAGAAGTTTTGAAGATGGTTTCGCGACAACTTGTCCTCTTTTAGTAGTGACTTTTGGCCAGTTCTTAAGAGAGAAACACTTGCAGCAGTCTTCAGAAACACGAATCAGTAGTTTTTATTGGCTATACATTGATAACCTTTTGATTTTATCGTGAATGCGTAAAAAGTGAAAGCGTCGTCAGTGCTAAACTTTCATGTCAGGAAGACATCTCTCCGGTTCCCAATTAAAATTTGGTTCAAGCAGAGCCCTGAAACGTAGGAATCACACCACAAAGTCCAATGCAAGTTCGAATTATGAATGTAGAACTTAATTAGGGGGCTCTCCGACAAAAGGCTTTTCCCTACTTCGAACATTAACAGGTACATCCTTATGCCATTCCTTTTGAGAAGATGAATATTCTGCAGTCGTAATGTCATTTTATAAAGAAAAAGAATGTCCTATTTTGAAGGCAATATCTAAAATGTATGGGATAGGGGATGCACTTACTCGCAAATCTTTAATAATGCGGTCTTTTTGGGCAAGCTCTTCCTGAAGACGTCGAATTTCTGATGACCTCGGTTCATTACGCTTAAAGTATGAGAAAAAAGGACCTTATTCTATCGTAACTTTGGGAATTTACGATTTTTGTGTTAAATTAACGCTTGAGTAAGATTTAACTCCCACACTCCCCTATTTTCTCGTAGAGGTAAGAAAGTCTAATGTAAATTTTTACTTGTGCTTAGCGCCAACAGGCTCAAACATTGGTAAACAAAGTATACCTTCCTCGTTGGAGGACCAGGATTGTCTTGTGACACTAGACCTCGTTTGAAATACGATGCACATTCTGATTTTTGAATTGATTGTTACACACCGTCGGTTAGAGTCGCATTCGCTGAAATGCTCGATAACCACTTACGCTCCGTCTATGCCACAAGAGTAAGTAGGAGTTGGTCGCCTGAAGTAGCGTTAAGCGAAGGCAGAGCAAACCAGAATTGAATGTGGAGAAGCTCACACTTAAAACTAAAGAAAGAGTTTTTTACATTGATGGTTTTAGTTCACCAGTAACGTTTGCAGTCGCAATGATATTTTATAGGAGAGGGCATGCGCTTACTTGCAAATCTTTAATGACGCAGTCCTTTTTGGCAAGCTCTTCATAAAGGCGTTGAACTTCCGTCAATCTCGGGTCAGGACGCTTACAAGCAAGAGAAAAAACGGATCTTATCATATTGTTACTTTTGGCATTGACAATTTTTGAGTTAAATTAACGTTTGATTAACACTTACCTCCTCGACTTTCCTATCTTACCACAGAGATAAGAAAGCCTAGTGAAGCACTTTACTTGAGCTTAGCGCCAACAGGTGCACAAATGCGTAGACAAAAGTAAACCTGTAACGGTTCCACAGCTCACGTCCTCCTTACGCGAGACGTCCAGACGAGGTCTCATAGCGACAATCTTGGATGCCCAGTCGTGCTCGACCCAGCACAATGGCTCATGTCCGCATGCGACACGCAACCTTTGCCCTCGCATGCCTGGGGCGCACATATGCACCCCGGAGTGATCGGACCAATCAGCGTCCTGATGCTGATTCACACGAAGCCGGCTGTGGGGCCCTTGTGACAATTCCTGCCCTGACGGATACTCGGGATTCCGCCCCGTCAGGGTGCTGACGCAGGCAGCGTTATCGGCCGCTTTGACGACCGCAAGGCGTCACACGGCCCTCACAGTCGAACACCATGCCAGACCGAGTGGCATCTTCCTCATAACTATTCTGTAGACAATACATTCTACCTAACAATCTGGCTGGTTGGCGCTGTCGTTTTTTGTGATAAATTAACATTTGACTACAAATTAGGTCACACTTAGACTTTTGTATAATCGCTACTATATAAAACTTCCCATAGCGGCAATTTATTGGTGAGAAGAAAACCCATTAGCATTTAGATATATGCCCAGAACACACGCATATGTCCAATTTTGTTTGACTGCATAAAAACAAAGGGCAACGTTTAAGGACTCTAGAATATTCAAGCAGGGGTTGTTATGCAGACAGTCTTAATGCATTAGACTTCTCTGATAACTTTTTAAAAGTAAGTGTCTCTCTCACAATATTATGGAATGCTAGGAACGTGGAGGTCCTCGTTACTGGTAGTCGTTTTCAAAATTTACAATCTTAGGAAGTTCGATGATAAACTTATTAAGATTTAGATAAGATCTGCTATTTACCATAAATTAGTATTACTGAAAGTATGCTTTCTAGAATGTTCTTATCCTACGAAGCACATTGATTTAGGTAGGCACGTAGATTGTGCGTCCTGTTGTTCCTGGTAGACAGCCGGAAATCTAAATCACTGTGGGCTCTAGAACATCCTGTAAAATTATAAATATATATTGACGGAGTCTTAAGGCGTATGGTTATAGTTAATGTCTTTGTCTGTATGGAGGGCAAAGTTATTGCTATTCTGATTTTTTTTCGTCATTAAGGCAACGGTGAGGGAGAAGGCATTTGGCTAATAGATAGGAAACTTACACTGAATTTATTTTGAGCTTATGAGCAACAGGAATCTGGTTGTAGGGCCAACCGAAAACGCACAAGAGGATCTAAACAGTCGAGCTGGCATAGAACTGGACGGTCACGCTCATATCTTCAGTACATAACCTCCAAAAGAGTACTTTTGAAACTATTAAAGGATTTGTGAGAAAGCCGAGAATCTGCGGGATCCTGTCCATGGCCAGCATTCCATAGAGAAGGCAACTCCCCTCTGCAAGTAGCAAACTTCTGAACACGCCATGTCCAACGTCTATGTCGAGAGTTCAGAATTATGAGTAGTCATTCTGAGAATGAGCAGTGTTTAACTTGTGTCGTCACGAGAAAGAGAACAAATAATGGAGTTTAGACAGCCAACACCATGGAAACTCTACTTGTATAATTGCCTGCCAAGTAACAAGAAGTGACATCACGTATGGTCTTTAGGTTGCGCGTTTTATGTTTTCAGTTACGATTATAATTACATGCAAATGAGTCATGGGAATAAAGGATGGGCATTGGGAGTCGATAATCAGCGCCTGGTAACGCGCAGTGAGGGTTTGTTGAGGTTATGAATGTAGAAATTGACATAAGCGTACCCCAATAACATGTTTTTCCTTACGCCAAAGGTTAAAAGGTACACCCTAAGCGTTTCTTTCCTAGATTTATGACCGTTTCTTCTGAGAGAATGAACATTTTCGAATCGTAAGGACATGTTATATGAGAGGGGATGCACTCACTTGCAAATCTTTAATAATGCGGTCCTTTTGAGCAAGCGCCTCTTGAAGGCGTCGAACTTCTGTCGATGTCGGATCAGGACGCTTAAAAGCAAGAGGAAAACGGACATTAAATTACCATTTCACTTGTCATTGACGATTTTCATGTTGAAGAAAGGTTTGACTGCGACTTCGATCCTAGACACTCCTATTTGCTCTATTATATAAAACTGAAAATAACGGCTATTTATTGGGGAGGGGCGAACTCATTATCTTGTATATGCATGTCCAGAACACACGGGTGCTTCCAACTTTGTTAAACTTTATAAAAATAGCGGGCGACCTTCGACGATCCAAGAACAGTCAGGCAGTGGTTATTATACAGTTTTGAACCTAAGTCTTGCTCACAATTTGAATGTGATGCTAGGAACGTGGACGTCCGCCTTAGTGTTAGTCAAGACCCAAATTTACAATCTTAGGAGGTTCGATGATTAACCTATTTAAAGGTAGATAAAATCTGCTATTAATCATGCACTCACTTGCAAATCTTTAATAACGTAGTCCTTTTGAGCAAGCTCTTCTTGAAGGCGTCGAACTTCTGTCGATGTCGGATCAGGACGCTTAAAATTAGGAGAAAAACGGGCATTAATTTACCGTTACTTTTGGCTTTGACGATGTTTTTCGTAAATTAAAGTTTGACTGCGACTTATTTACTAGGCTTTTGTATTGTCTCTGCTATATAAAAATCTCGAAAGCGGCAATTAAATGAGGAGAAGAGAACACATTGTCTTGTATATGCATGTCCAGAATACCGAAGGGTGGCCTGGACTACGTCTCAACATGGTAGTTAGCAAATAGCCCCCTGCTTAACGAGCGGATGTCATTCCAGTATATTTTTCGACTGCGACGCTTTCCCAGTCCTGAAACTACTGGCATTCTGCCCACTGAAGTATCCTCATTCCGATACCTTGGTGTTACTCTGGCATTTAACCTTACATTTGCTTTTCATATAAAAGGCCTTTTTATTAAAATCCGTAAGCTTTTAGATTTTATCCACCGTTTGCGTTCATATCGCACACGGTAAGCCCTTATCTGGCGATTTATGGATGCCTGCATTCTCCCCCCATACTTTACTTTTCTTAAGTCATTTTCCCACCCTTACTTAAAAAAGACCTGGTCATTCTTAAACGTATCATCTAAATGCCCTCTTCAGCTAGCGGTGTTCCCTATGTCTTTAGCTGACATTATAGTACAGCGTCAGTTTAAAATGCTCAAGCAATTTACTAATGGCATTGTTAGTGAGGTTGCTCACCCTCTCCACCCTGAACTTATGACTGTGACGTCTTCCCGTACAATGTGCTGATGTCATCGGATATCAGCACTCTGTAATCCCTTTCATAGCACGCTACGTCACGTGTGAAGTAGCGGAAATTTAGAAGTTGAAAGCTGACCTGTCTCCGTAGTAGATGTTGATATCATGTAAAACTTTAGTTTTGAGTATTCTATGACCATTTAGCTTTGACTTTTACCATGAGCCCTTACTTACCTTATCCCTTGCTGTCCGTAAAAGATCAATTTTTGCTGAAAATTTAGGATATTTCCTTCTGAATATATCACTCTTCTCTCGTACGCAGTTGAATAAGAAGTCATGAAATCCTATGACCCTAATTTGCCTATAACCTTTGCAAATCTATCCGCATTGCGGACGTTTCCTGTTCTCATGCCCTTTTTAGGAGGTCATATAAGGATTCCTTACCGTTAATTAATTAATACATCTAAAAGTTCGGCAGCTCTACCTCTGCATACCAAACAACTCAACCATATTTTATCCAAGGTAGTGAAAAATCAATATCCAATGGGCATTGCTTCTTGTCTTGGTGACAGTGCCCACAGTAAACCAGTTTTAACTGCGATCAAGGGAGCTTATTTGTTCCACGAATCTTGCGTAAGAGTGGTTTTCCCCTTGTCTCTCCTGATTAGGGGCCGGAGGTAGAAGCTTCCGTTTGACATTTCTCGACTACTGACCTGTCACCGTGAGTTCTAGATCCGGAGATCCAAGCCAGCTGGAAGCGGGCCTTTCCAGAATCAGAAGTAATCGGCAAAAGTCATTCCCACGTGACAGGAGGCAACTCCGCTGAGAAATACAATTCAGAAAAAAACGCAGTTCTGAAACTGAGTCCTGACTCCGCCTAGAGCTCCGGTTCAGACTTCTGGACAGCCGCTGCCTTTAGTTTCCGTCAATCGCCAGATGACGGGCCGGTCAAGGTAGTAGCCGGCGGTTAATAGTCCCTGCCCGGCCCACGTGACCCACTGTGTCTGGAGAGTTTGGAGTTGGATAGGACAGTAACCGCAACCTAGACGTCGACTATTCCTGGTGATCATGTACGGTACGGCCAAGAAGTGGCACAAATTTCATGACGAAATCAGACTTGAACTTTATACAAATAAAGGGCAACCTCCAACGGTCCAAGAACAGTCAGGCAGCGGTTGTTATTTTTTTAAGCAAGTCTCTACCACAATGTAAATGTGATGCTGGGAATGCAGACGTCCTCGTTGCTTTTACTCAAGTCCAACATTTGCAATCTAAGGGGGTTCGATGATGAACCTATTTAGAGTTCTGCTATTAACCGTAAATTAGTATTACTGTAAGTACTCTTTCTCAAATGCTCTAATGCTACAAATCTCATTCACTTAGGTAGGCAAGTAGATTGTGAGGCCTGTGGTTCCTCGTGACGAATAAACATTTTCAAATCGTAATGACATGTTATAGGAGAGGGGATGCACTTACTTGCAAATCTTTAATAACGCGGTCCTTTTGAGCAAGCTCTTCTTGAAGGCATTTAACTTCCGTCGATATCGGGTCAGGACGCTTAAAAACAGGGGAAAAACGGACATAATTTACCGTTGCTTTTGTCATTGACGATTTTCATGTTAAAGAAAGGTTTGACTGCGACTTCGATCCTAGACACTCCTATTTGCTCTTTTATATAAAACTGAAAATAATGGCTATTTATTGGTGAGGGGCGAACTCATTATCTTGTATATGCATGTCCAGAACACTCGGATACTTCCAATTTTGTTTCACTTCGTAAAAATAAAGAGTGGCCTTCAACGATCCAAGCACGGTCAGGAAGAAGTTGTTAGTATGCAGAAAAATCCTTCATACACGCTACTTTCGGGTTTCCCTTGCAACGTTCTAAACCTAAGTATCTCCCACAATTTGTATAGAATTTTAAGAGTGTTGAGGTCTTCGTTGCCATTAGTCAAGTACCAAATTTGCAATCTTAGAGGATTCGATGATAAACCTACTAAAATTTAGATAGGATCTGCTATTGACCATAAATTACTACTACTGTAAGTACTCTTCACGAAATTTTATAATGCTATAAAACACGTTCACACGTAGATTGTGAGCCCTGTGGTTCTTACTAGACAGTCGGATACCTAAATCAGTGTGGGCTCCGGAACTGTCTTTGAACTTGCAGGAGGTTCTTTCGTATGCACAAGTCCAGTTATCTCAGTCGGATAGCGGTTTCGTCGTCTGTTACTGCTGTTGCTTTGTGTCTGTTTAAATTGCAAATCAGTAATAAAGTTTGCGTTATTTTTGTGATCATCGGCCAGTGTTTACAAGATCCGTCTCTGTTCATTTTAGTTCAGTTTATTTGAGGGAGATAGAGGTGTCTACTTCTGAACTCCCGATTTGTGTATTTATGTGTTGGTGTTGGTGTGTTTTTCCAGAAGCTAGTAAAATCCTTAGGCGAGTTCGGTTTTATTGTTAACGCCTATCCTTCTATTCTTCTGAGTCAGGACGTGCTTACTTCAAGGTTAGTAAATTGGTGGGCACGTAAGGAAAGGCGTTTATTATCGAGGCACGCATCTTTGGCACAGCCAAGCGTAGGGCAGGCTTGATTTACAAAAACAAGAAGCGCTTTAATCATGCTATGCGGTTGACGCCAGAGCATTTAAATGAAAAACTTCCCGCATCCCTCTTCTAATCCTTACGGTTAATATCACCTTCTGGAGCAGGTCGACGGTCTACTTTTCGTGGATTTGTTTTCATTCTAATCCTTCTCATTGACAGTCCCTCCTTAAGACCTCGAAAATACTTGCTGTTTCAAAACAAACTCCTCGAAACAGTCTCCGCTAAACCTTGTGAGGTAAGGGGAGCATTACCTGTACCGTATAAAGCAGCTCGTCTCCTCCCTTTGAGATTTCAGCCGGGTAGGGCTTTCGTGACTGTGAGGGGCGATTGGTCAGTACTATTGGCATTTTCTGAGCGACAGAAGTAGAATTATAGGTCTGAGTAGGGTAATTTCTACTCGCGTCCAATCGCTATATTAGAATGGAGGACAAAGATCGGGTACAAATTATGCGGCAGGCTTTTAAAAGTAGGCAAGTCACAGCCAATAAAATAGTAACCAACACGAACTATGTGACCTTATGCTCTACTGGAATGCTTACCTCGTGAATTTGGATTAGCAAAAGAGTAAATGTCGTTGAATAGGTTTTGCTATTTTAAGATCGCCAGTTTGAAACAATGGGAGAAGTTTGGGAGAAAATGATGCAAAGTGTAATTTAATTGCGTCAGTTTGTAGGGAATGACAATTCCCGAGTCCAATTCCAAAGTAAACTTACCATGTCTTCAATTCCTGATAGGGGATGGATAATACACACTTTATAGCTTTTGTAATTCCGAACCCGGATAAAAAGCCAGAACCATCATGCAAATTTTGAAACTTCCTGTTTTGCATGCTTTTTTTCCGGAGAGTTATGCATTATTCCTCGAAAAAATACCCATTGATTTTTAAATATTTTCAGATTTAGAAAAGAAGAGGTTCTTCGGAAAAATCAAGATGTACTTGTGAATTTTCGAGCTTGTGACACGTGCTCTTCCGCAGACGAAATAAAGGGGAAAAGGATTAGAGTAGACAGTTTAAACGATCAGGAAAAGTTAGACCGATGGCGTGTGAAGTGAGTCATAGTTTGTGCAAGCGCGTGTTTGTGGCCGGCGTGCTGTTGGAAGAGGGAGGGTGGGTGGTGGGTCACTGGATGTGGATGCGATAAGGTTAGCAGTCGCCGGTGTGTGGATAGGACGGGGTACGGTAAGTTTGGACCTCAAGCCACCGTATTGCTCGTTCAAATGGACGTGCCGGTTGATACTGCCCACCATAGCATACCGAGCTTCGAGAAATTCATGTGCTGGTTTTGTGTTGGCCATGGTGACGAGTTCAGTGTCATCACAACTAAATCGATGGTCGTACTCGATTAAGTGTGCAAAGACGAGGGACCGGTGGTCCATACGACCGACATCTCGTTTGTGTTCTTTGATACGTGTATCCAGGAGTTGATCTGTGTGCCCAACATACGCACAAGAGCAATGTGCACACGGTATGCGATAAACTACGTTGGATCGTTATTCCTTTGCTATAGGGTCCTTTATACGTGATAGCGCTGCACGTAATGATGATGCTGGTTTGTGCCCGATGTGGATATCGAAGGCACGTAACTGTCTGGCGATTACTTCGGAAGTCCCCTGCATATAAGAAAGGGAATAGAATTTTCGCATCCTTATTTCTCCAATAAGGTTGGGCACTTGCGGTTGTGTTTGAAGCCTGAGGCAGTTCTTTACGAAACTGGTCGGATATCCGTTAGATCATAACGAGCGATACAGGTAACCGAGTACTTTCTTCAGGAGTTGGTCACTGTTACAATAGCGATAAACCCGATGAAACAGGGTTTGCATGCAGCTTCTTTAGGGAACAGTGGGATGATTGCTTCCATAATTTAGGGTTACATCCGCGTTGGAGCCTTTCCTGTAGACGCTTTAGGCTAGATTACCATCGCTCAGTTTTTGTATTCAACATTTTCAGACGTTTTATCTATTAAAGAAGCTGCAATTTATTGATGTGATAAGTTGCCCTGACATTATTTTAATTTGAAAACGGGCATCCCAAGAAGTATAATTTGATCGAAAAGATTCTTTGGGAAACGAGAAACGAACTTTATTGTAAATTCTCGATGTTGGCACGCCAAGTCGTCGTCGGACTTGAGGGAAACGTGCAAAGAACGTTGCCAGCATGCCAAAAAGTCGATAATGATTCGTCATCCATAGTCAATAGTAGGCTCTGGTGGTTGGCGTTTTTTTAAATGCTTTTTTGAGATATATGTACATCGACTCCAAATTAACATGCCTATTGATCTATGCTTCATTAGAGAAAATTGCTTCTAAAAATTCGCGGCCTTTCTTTTATGGGCAGGAACCTACCATGTGGGTTTGGTCCCATGTAAATCTTTGCCCAGTTTCAAGCAAATGCATTGCGACTTCGGACAGGTGGTCGCGCCTCTTAAACGCTAATTGGTGTTCATGTATGTGTGTAGAGGTGGACCTTTCTGTTTTTCCACAATAAATTGCATCGCTGTCGATGCATGGAATTTGGTAAAAGACCTCTTTTCTGTCCAAATAGCCAACCTTATCCTTAGGGTTTACAAGCTGATTTCGAAGCATGGTGGTTGGCTTCTGCGCCACTTGGATTTGGTACTTCCTCAGGTGTCTTTCAACGAGTTCACACACGTTTTTAATATATGGAAGTGTTCGCCAACTTCTTGGATTGGGCACTTTATCGGAACAATCTAGTTCCGTTCTTTTGTTTTAACCCTTGTGGTCTCATGTATCAGTGTATCAACTCGCTAAGGTAACCATTTTTTGAGAATAATTTGAAAAAGGTACTTGAGTTCGTTTTCGTAAAAATTTAAATCAGAGTCGTACGCCTAGACCAGGTCATGCTTCCACCTTTGAAAAGCCATTTTCAAACAACAAGCAATGAGGAAGATGAAGAAATTCGATGTGTCTACCAAGACGTCTGAATAAAAAAAGACGCAATTCCAGCATTTTCTGACTGGTGGCTCAGTGTTAGTGATATAATATCGGGAAAAGTGCACAGTCAAAACAAACCTGGGTCGGTGGCCGCAGCCGAACTGCTGATCTCCTGACTTTTGGTAGAGGGTTTGCGGTGACCCAATTACGAGCGCACGTGTATCCGCGGATGCTAGTGAGTACGTAAGCACCAGTGCCTGTCTATCCCAATCCAGTCTGGCCAATCATCTTCCCGTGGCGGACACTGTGATGCCTCCTAGGCTCACACAACGTGGACGCTGTCCCTCTCGAGTGAAGACGTACTTTCATCGGACTTTCAAATTCCTTTAACCTATTCTCCACTACTTCTGTACATAATTTATGATGTCATCCACCTGGCATCTCACTTCTCGTCTTCCCCTGCGGCACCGGGCCTGAAGATTACGGCAGCAGAGGTTTTATCTATTAACTTACGTCACCACGATGGTTTTTTTTATCTATGCGTCTCGCCTTATGCGAACTGGAAATATTCCCTATCGCTGGCACGAAAGGTGAGTCTATTCGGAAAGCAAGCGCTATTTATCAGAATAATGAGCAATATCAAAGTAGTGCATGGAATACATTGGCCATGTTATTGAATGTTAGACCTGCTCAAGTGCAAGAGATATAGTCTAAGCAGGGTTAAAGCTTTCAAACGTTTGCCCCTTACTGAAGCCTCTGCAGTTGTCTACAATGTACGTTGCAATGGTGGGGACTGCAATTACGTTGAAGAAGCAGGGTGCAAATTGCAGCCCCGCTGACAAGAACACAAAGCACGTCCGGGGACTTGAGCCAAACTCGCAGCTTGCAACACATATCGGAGAGACTGGCCACAGCTTCGATATTCAAGTGGCGACCATTTTAGGCCGGGGAATCTCAATAGCAGAGGAGGTGACGCTTGAGGCATGGTACTCGGACGCAAACTTTGTCAACAGGCAGCTGGACCTCCCCACGGCCTACCAAGTCCCAGGCTTTTACGTTAGTAAAGGACAGGACCTGGTCAAACCGAATCTAGGATTTGCAAACAAAGACGGCCCCGTGACGAAACCACCATAAGAGAGAGCAGGATCACCAGCATCCCCTACCGTGTGGATAAAACACAACACTAACTGCCGCCAAGTTACGCCAAAATCCAGACGGAGAGACAAGCAGCGAGTGTAGCAAAATCGATCAGCCTATGGCCAACACACACACAGCCACAACTTTGGATTGCTGATCGATAAATGTAATTCTTGCTTTGACAAAGGACAGCCGGTCCAGCTGTCTGAAACGTCAGCAAAAAACGAAGCACATTCCGGTGAGGAAAAATGCTCGATAAAAATATTATCAATATTTACAACTGCGTTCTGTTTCCCTCTCCACCACATTGAGTCGTCGATCTGTTTGGTGTTACAGTGTAATACACGTAATGTGACCCGTTAAAATTGATCAAATATGTCCAAATTTGATTAAATGCATTTAGGCTTTAATTGACGCAAATTTAAACCAGGCTTCGCTCAAATATATTCATGAGAAACCATGAAACTTATGCTATATGCGTTCATTAACCCCTCCTCCCTATGATCCCCATAAGAGCCCCACAAAAGATTCGGTTTTGTCAGCCTTGCAAATCCCAAAAACAGATTTCAAATAATTCAAAATGTGTTATAGGAGGCTTCCAAAACTTCAAATACACAAAACCGAGTGCCATTGCGTTAAACTGCAGTTATTAAAGTGAAATCCGTCAATCCATAATTGTCTGTGACCGCTGAACTATGGACTGAGAATGTGAACAGGGTAAGCTTACAGTCAGACGGGAGCAGCTGGATAATTTGCGTCTTTAACTGGACTCGTCTCCAGTATGCTTTTTCCAGTCAAAAAGGCATAATTTATGGAAAGTTTCAACTACTAAGCAGTCCCAGCTAACACCCACTCTGCTCTAGGGCTAACCACAAAGGATGAAATATTCCTCTTTGTGACTTTGGCAAAAAGAACAAGCTAAAGGACTGAACTACTATATTGAACCCTCTGCTGGTACGTTTTCGCATTTTGTGCTATAAAATTCTGTGTCTTATCAAGGTCTTCGGTGCACTTCTCAACCACAGCCTAACAGAACTCGGAAGCTTTGGGATTGGATTCAACCTACCTGAAATCGTTCTTGCTCCTTTTGTTGATAGTCACTGAAATTCATTTGGTTCTCCTCTGGTGTGATCCTTGTAGTGGGTTTAAGTGCAGTCGGGGTTTCCTTCGGGAGTCTTTCAGTCTGTACCGCTTGACATCTCGTTGGATTCTAAATAGGGTAAAACCTACAAATGACATTCTGTTTACGAAAAAATCAACGTAGATTCCTATAAATGTCTGCCTACCTTCTTTGGAAATTATTCAGAAGACTAAAGGGTTGAGATGTGAGAGTGACATAAATATTTTCCACCAGACAGGGGTGTAGTGGGTGCTGCCGGCCGACGCCCTCCATTGCTTTGTCCGGCGTCACTGTTCGAGACCAGCTGCCTCAAGGTCATCCAATACCTCAGTCAGCGCTTCCAGTCGCGCTGACCTGCAGAGACTTTACCTACCTCCAATCGGACATACACAAGTGCGTCTAGGTTCTCGCGGCTGCCAGACGTCACTTGGGATCCGGCCAGTCTCCTGGGTGGTTGCGTGCTCCAAAATCCAACTTCTTCCTCATAATTCTCATTTCCTCTGTATACACAATAAACTATTCCTTCTATTCTGGCCTCCGTCGACTTCTTCTCTACTAAGTAACCATGTCTGAAGATCGCAGTTTCTAGGTTTTAACTTACTTAACCACCTGCGATAGCGGCAATTGACTTTACCCTTTTCATAACATATATTATAATGGAAACCGTTTGGCTTACATGTTCCTAGAAGTTAATTATTTCGGCTAAGAAATATTTTTGACATAGCAATTTGCTGATGAATATAGACTTCAAGATCAAAAAAACGTTGTCTAGGGATCGATTCGAAACCTTGACTCCTCTGAAACTCCATTGAGTGCCCTATTCTCTCAGTTGTGAGAAGTCATCACTGGCTCTGCAAAATGCCCTACTCATCTATGGTTCGACCTAGTCAACGGTCGCGTTTCGTATTCCTGTAATACTGAAAAAATTATTATCTGAGTAGTTTGAGGACTGTAGCAAATATCATGCCTAACAGAATGTTGTTTTGCCGCACACAGGACACGGCGAACGGTAGTAAACGTCGATCACTTGGTTTTCATATAGGATTAAGGCAAGAACCGACACTTTTCGGCCGTTGTTGAAGGTATCGAGGGCTAGTTGCTGTCTTGATACCAGAAGGATCCCCATACCACAAGTCTGAAAGGACGGACTGAATGGGAACAACTTTACTGAGCTCAAATAGCTTATTAGTAGCTGCTGCAAGCGTCGTATACAGAATCCAGTCGAGTCGGTGTAAAACTGTCTATGTGCACGGCTTTAGCGAAGCCTGTCCAGTCCTCAGTCAATCAAGAAAGGGTGCAGGTGTTGGTATCAGAGCTCGCGAGGAATCGGGCGTAAGCGCGTCGTCAACAGGAGCGCACAAAATTACAAGAACCCACAGATAACAGAGGGGATGAGTCAGGTGGGTGCGATGAGTAACTCGGGAAAGGAAATGGCTTGGAGAGTGAGAAAGAGATTAATCCGCGCAGCACTACCGAATTCAGGCTGCCAAGAAGGTGTTACGCTAATAGGAACATTAGCATATAGTTTTGGGGGGCTTATCCTTTTGACGACAGTTTGACCGTTGTTATCGCACAAAAGTTTGGGCGCAGGAACGGTTACTTGTAAGTGAATTGGTTTATTGGATTTGCGCAGCTTTTACTGTACTCTCTCACCCTCTCTACCTTATGTTATGAGGGCTTCAAAAAAACCAAAGGCGGGCGTGGATGCAGATGGCTGGCGCGGCAGAAGTCCGTGACCAGGCATGCCACCACTACCATATCTATGGCATGTCGCCTACCTCTACTCAGGTGGCCGATAGCTAGGCGGTTGCCTGTTGCTGTGGTGGGGGAGAGAGTGAGGATAACCCTCGGCGCACTTCTTTCCTCATTATAATGAGGATTCCTCAATATAATTAATGCGACGCGCTTGAATCTATCGCAGTGCACCAGAAGCCGCGGCTTCGAGGATTGCCAGCTGATGGGATAACTTGGACCAGTGTGTCTTGTTGTGTGGTGTGGATGTCTGTGGGCTGAGAGTCAGGCTCAAAGGCTACTTCTAAATGTAGCCCTTACGGAGCTCAATGTCGAGAGCCTACCTAGCGAGACGTGCTGTTTGGTACGCGTGTTGAGTGTTTGTCGCGCCAGCCGTCAGCGCTCTGCCAAATTTTTATTTCCCGGCCTTCTTGACTTTGTCTTGACAACCGGAATTACGCATGGGAGTGGTCAGAGAGTGGGGTAGACCCGGCGAGTGTGCCGTCACTGTACTTCCACCACTGTCTCCGTGTGCTTCAACTCGTTGAAGCTCGTAGTGGATATCATCGAAATCAACGGTCGAACTATCTGTGGCATGTGTTATGGCACTCATCCCGAATAAGACCTATCGTACCCCCCCTGTTGATCCAGCGCAGCTGTGACGCAGCCACTCTTATAACAAGTGAATAAATAATGCTGCTGAAAAGTCCATAGAGCCTATCTGTTGGTTCTCTCAAAAATATCAATCCTTTACTGACGGTCAAAGTAGGTATGCTCAGTCCGCTCGGACGGTAAAAGCAATGTCATCTTACCCATATAGTCTTCTGTTTATCATCTTTTGCCGCCAGTTGTCCCTCCAGGCTGTTTATTCGACCTGTGAGCTCATCGACTTTTGCCTGTAGTTGTTTCACCTGTTTACAAGGCGGAAAAAGTATTTAATGCACAATAAAAACACACACACACCTTCTGTAGACATCAGGCACGCATACTGCTTGCGTACCTGCTCATTATTGGGTTTCGAATTTTCAGCGTTGTGCGAAATTTGGCGCGGTTTTATGGCGTCAGCTGCTGCATCTAAAGCATGAAGTGATTTCAGCTTCTCCGCATACTCCCGTTGTTCTCTATTTTCCTTTTCAAGCGCGCGAAGCTTTTCCTAGGTAAGAACACGGCTGTAGAGTTGCCATTTACCGATTTTGTCAAGGTTTACAATAAATTCATAAATGCGGGAAATGCTTACCTCGAGCTCACTAATATATTGAACCCTCTGCTTGTCTGTTTCTTCATTCTCTGACAGTGAGTTCTGTGCCTTAGCGAGGTCTTCGGTGAACTTTTTAACCAGAGTCTAACAGAACTCAGAAGCTTTGTGATTGAGGTCAACTTACCTCAAGTCGTTCTCGTTCCTTTTTTTGATAGTCACTGAACTTCATTTCGTTCTCTAGCGCTTTGCGAGTGCTCTCAAGGTCATGCAGTGCCTCCTCTTTCGCTTCCTGAAATTTCATTTTTAAAGTACTTACTACTTAATATTGTGAGGAAGAGCATAAGAGAAGAAACGCACAGGATTAATTTTCTATTTCACTAAATGTCTATATTGTATAAAAATATTTTAAAGGGATTTTTCTCATAGTAAATTCACGTCACCTTCAAGTTTTCTACTCAAGGATATACAGAGATTTACAAGATCTCTTGTAGCACCTGTAATGCAGTCTATTGCGGACAGACAGGACGATCAGCCTCCACACGCTTACGCGAACATCAACGAGCGGTAAAAGTTGCCATGCAACCATTAGAGACTGGACACCAATTTGCATGGGGCGAAACTTGTATTGTTGGCTCTTGTCCATACAAGACCGACCGCGAGTTTTTAGAAGCCATCAACTCCGACGACTCGTGCATCAACAGGCACGTCGAATTGGACGCAATGAACACCAACCTCATAGAAGCATGGAAGAGACGACAGTCTATCCGGACTAGAAGCGAAAACCAGCCACCACCGACAGCATGATTAATTGCGGTCGACAATTAGTACCCGACCGACCGCATAATTACATGCGGATGACAACTAATTTTTTTCCCCAGTGACCGCACATTCACATGCGGGTGACGATTATGGACTATTACCTTATCCACCATAAAGCTTTTGTTGAACATCATTTTTAATTAAATGTATCGTGCGATTTTCATCCGTCTGACGATGACTTGGTTGGTCAGTGTTGAAAATTTACACAATAAACCATTGTTTCCCAAAGAAATACTTCTACCGAAAAGGGTAGCTTTTTTCCCAAAATATTTTTGATTGTAAGGATCTTAAAGACAACGAAAATTCAATAAATAAATTATCATATCTGTCTGTTTGGTAATGGACATGGTTTACAGCCACTGCGAAATTGTATGAGCACTAGATGGCGTCTTCTAAACTGCGTTGACAAAATGCTAGGTTGGAAACTCCGAGTACAAGTTTAGTGGCGGGTCAGGTTTACAATTAGTCGAGAATTGAAAAACAGGCAATGAATTCTTATGACCCCCTACTAATCGAGCACCGAATGCTAATCCTAACGGACACCATGAATGGGATTGAAGTTAGCTTTATGGTTAGTGTAGGTAGGCGTGGATGGACGGAGATACTATACGATATAATTAAGTGCTCAAAAAACTAGCCCACTGTAACGAGGACTCCGGACAGATTAATTTATTTTTATTGCCAACACGTAACCACCCTATACTGTGCTTCCCTATTGATCCCCTTTCCCTGATCAAACGCACAACTCCCCACTGTGTTCGTTTGGAGGATCTTACAAGCATTCGCTGCTGGTTAGTAGGATCACAAACGTTTTCGTTAACAAAAATGTTCAGCTGAAAGAATCCACTGCGTTGAATATAGAATTCAAAGGAGACATAAGTTGTTACCATGTGTGTACGAGAAAGTGCTTTTTGATGCATGCTTCAATAAAATACAGCGTGACGAGTGCTGTAAGCGAAAATCATGACGAAATTTAACTTAATAGTTTAACATATATTTTATCACGTGATTTTTATCCCCTGAGTAAATTTACTGATGGAGAGGCCTTTTAGTTAAGTTTATTCTGGGTAGTGTGCATTAGTTTTGGTGAATGTCGGCGTAGTCTCATATCGGAGGAATCTCCTATGCTTTTATGTAAGACAGAACCAAACTTTATATTAACATACATTATCCTATGTAAAAATTCCAAAATAAGTAAAACATGTGTAGAAAATATCCCCTTCAGAACCGGAAAACTTTGTCCGAAATTTTTCAGATGCAAATGAGGCCAAGTTTAAGGAATCGCATTTATTTTCAGAAACAACGAATAATTACCGTTTTAAAAATTATGCTTAGCTAACGTGTAAAGTTTTCTGCCACAAAATGCAGTACAAAAATGTTTTGGTCGCATTTTGCTTAACCGCGTGGCCTAAGCCCATAAGCACAGTGTCCATACATGTTACCATGAAGGTAAGGTAAAGCAGGCCTTATTAAATGTAAGTCATGTACAGGTCTAATTTTTTGTAAACTATACGTTCCACCTATGCGTTAGTTAGAACCGCAACAAACAGAAGAATAATAATTATAAAACTATCTTATTGCAGATATGGCCACACTTTTTGCATTCTCAAGCTTAGAACAGAGCATGGAGGTTATCCACGTTGGCACCAATGAGAAAAGTATGTTTTTTCACTCCCAGTCAAATCGAATCCTTTATCTTCAGGTAATATTTAACAAATTGTCAAAAATCTTCATTTTCATTTTGAAATTACCTTGGACAGAGGTAATATTCACAGCAATTCGTTAGCTGACTACCTAACTAAAGCACTTTTTTAAAGCGGTAATCTATTATAGAAAGTTTCTTTATTAATCTTAGGAAGAAAAATATCAAATTTATGTTGTGGGCGTTATTTTTGCTTGACAGTGTGGCTCGCTGTTTTGAGGCATTTCTTAATATGGTCCAAAAATTCACTTAATTCCGTAAATCTCTTGATGTATATCTTACTTTAAAGGTTTTTGAGGTGAACGAACAAATTAAAACATTGAAAACTCCCGAAAATATGCCGGAATTTAAAGGAAGATAGAAAATAGATAGTTATCCAATAGAGGAGAATATCCGAGTTCCAGGAAGCAGTTCCGAAGAAGAAGCGATCACGGGAACAAGAGTTTTATTGTCCTGACGTTTCGGATTCCCTCGGGAATCCTTAATCATAGGTGATAGAAGAGCAGTCTGAGACATGCGCAGATAGGGTGATACATGTAGAGATTACAAGGTATCTATAGTTCGTAGCTGTCAACCACGTGCGTACTATAATTGTCAGTTCCTTTAGCCACCGCTTGAAGTCTTAATTGGTGCGGTGATGGCTCATTAATTACCACAGCCTTCTTGTCCGCTTCAGATGCGGGTTTTAATAATTGCGCGAAAATTACGCCGGCTGTCGTCAGAGTTGTTGTTGCGCCCAGTCCTTTCCACGTGACTGATTCTCTCGCTCAGAAAATTTCTCAGTACACCGTATGGGAACGCCAAATCATTGCACTTGTATCACCCTATCTGCGCATGTCTCAGACTGTTCTTCTATAACCTATGATTAAGGATTCCCGCGGGAATCCGAAACATTAGGACAATAAAAATCTTGTTCCAGTGATCGCTTTTTGTAGAAAAGTTCTTTGCACATAAAGAAAGTGGAAAGGTTATCGGGAAAAATTATTTTTCTTAACACAAACGCTTAATGCTGTCCATTATTATTTTCAAGTTTTCGTAAATGTCTTCATGCCGCAAAGCGATTAATGGTCAAACTCTTACAAACCTGAGCATTTTGCATGCAGCACTCGCCATACTGTATATCTGAATGTATAGGGGCATCGAAAGTCGATGGGAAAAATTCATACTGCTCTGGCGGATACTTCTTAAAGAGTGTAGTTTTCGAAGGCAGCCAGAAGAAGGCTTGTTGAAAAGCCTCTGACATCAGTAGACTGCAAGACAATTGCCACAAGAAATGAACATTTTGAACATAAAACAGATTTCAGTAGTTCATTTATCATTTCACGAGGTAGACCTTTTTGTTACTTTGTGTTCTTCATGCTGCATAACAGGACGACCAATTGGTTTCAGGTTTGATGCCGCGAATTTGTGCAGCACACACAATTCTGCGTGTCGGTTAACTTTGAGGGTATTTGAACACTATTGCTCAGTCTACTATGACATCATTCAACTCGCAGCCCTTTCAGACTTCGAACTCACGCACGCGTGTTCTATCTTTCTAGAGTCAGGCGTCTTCCCCATGACGGCTTCTACTGCAAAGTCACTGTATTTCATTAAAAATGGAGTGAGCACGGAAGGCTAGAGGAAGACAAAGCAAGCAACTTGGGACCACGAGGCGTTCACTCGTGCACCAGCTTAAGACACCTCGCGGCCACAATACCTATTAAAATCTCTTAAAGATGATCGACCTCAAAGACGCCTTCTGCCACGAGTCACAACTTTAAAGTTTGATCGCCAGGATCGACATGTTCTATTATTGTTCCGCGGTCTGGGCTTCTCATTGGTTAATAGTGCGTGATTTAACTGATTACAAAGCAGACTTCGTCGCACCTACTTCACTCTTTTACCTAACGTGGGAAAGTGATAAGGCAGGGTCAGGACCATCGAAGGTGAGTAGAGACAGAATGGCTGACGAAATGAAACAGTCCGTATACATAGACTTAAGTCCAAGCTGGGCCCCAGTTAGCGTGTACCAGGGTAAATTTGCATGTTGGTCAATGTCTCATATGCTATAATAATCGTGCCAAGCAGAAGCAATTGCATCCTAAATCCCCCGTCTGAAGTAGGATCAATAATAATTATAATCAAAGCACCATTTCGCAATTTGCCCAGCCACAAACGATTAAGTAACGTCATAAATCTAAGTGTGTAAGAATAAAAGTACAAAGAGAACGAGAAATTGAATGCAATGCAATGCTCGCAAAATTAAATACACCGGTTAGTTTTGAAATGCAGCTGTGTCAAATGATGCGCTACTCACAAAAGTAAGACCCACACATTGGGCAACTACATCCTATGCATCTTGCATGACTTCTGAGTGAGGTGAGGTGAATAGTTTTCGTATAGGAATGTCCGACCCACCATGCTGATAAGTATCCTTTATAGTTTTTTGTGCGTACAGAGAGCGTAGTCCGGACTGTGTCGTTTTAGCGACAATCTTCTTGAAAGCACATGTGACCAAAAAGACCCATAAAGTGTCTGAAGGTCCTGAATCAGTACGGATACGTTATACGGGAGTTATGGGTGCCAGTCGGGGTTCCCCGAAATAGGTGCGATGAATTCAGACCCTAGTAAGCAGTAGGATGCATGATTAGAAGGTACACTAGTAATGAGGATAGGTCGTAACTGAGTTCATATTTTTAGTGGGAGGAGCGACAATGGTCGATCAGTGGAGGATTGCAGGATTGTTCTTACTGGTGATGGTAACGTTGGCAGGTCCAGAAATGTCCTGGAGGTAACTCCGTGCCCCTAAAAGGAAGGTTTGAGAGCTTGTTCCCCATTGAGCCACGACCCGGGGGTCACCTGCACCTCTATTTAATCCTGGCGGTAGTTAAGCTGTTGACTTAGAAGTTGGCTGCAACCAATCTCTGTGTCGGCAGGACGCAACGCCACGTCTACTGTGTGCGTACGTGGCCATCCCAAGTCTGAAGGTTGATTTTCAGGTGCACCTGTACGGTTATTCATGTCCACCTTGTCTGCAAACGTACGAGATGATATTCCAATCGAAGAGCCCCTTGGGCGTAGGCGCTCACTTTACATTCACACGGCGTGGGGAGTCCACCTTAGCAAGGAGCAAATACGCATAGAACCCACTTTTCTATTAGATCTCAGTGTATGCGATCCTGTGCTGTCGCCTCAGCTATAGTATTCTCCACAAGAAGCTGAAGCGAAAAGGATCGAAATTTATTCGTTGTTTTCCTCAGCCTGTCCATGCCTTCCACCGTGTACAAGAGCGTTGTCCGGAAGACAGCCCTACACACTGTCAGCCGGTAGGAGACCTGAATGGCATTAGAGATCCTATTCACGATTTCATCAACAGTCTTGGCGTTTGTCAATATTGTGTTCTCCGGGTACGCAAAATTGCCTACTCGTGTGGGACGAGTTCCGTTGGTTTTGACCCTGCATTATTTTTGGCGGCCATTTGATGCCGGGTGTTGCATGACTCCGGTCAGAAATGACCCTGTGCTATCAGCAACCACCACGGTCCCGCAATGGGTCACTGTTGTTGTAATGTTACCAAAGCTGAGATGTCAGCTTCTACTAACGCCCTGTTTGAATCCCCAAGGAAGAACACAAAACGAAGGGCGTGAAGGTGGATGTCACCAAAATGAGGGTTTTATTGTTCACAGAACTCTGCCTTGCTGCCTCAGGCAGCAGTGGACCCTTGTGAAGCCAGAACTGTTGTAACCCGCCTTCAGTCGTGCCTGAGGGTGTCTGGCTGTCTCATGTGAGGGATGTGACAGTTGCTTTGAAGCGATTGTGAAGCGAGTTCAAGTGTTGCATGACTGGTGTGTTGGATTGCTCGAGGGGTGAAGAGTAGTTAGATCCCCTGCTGCGTGGCCGCAGGATGGCGCGTTCAAGTGTCACTTGAAAACCGCGACTAGTTTGGCACGCGTGTGCTTGTGCCGGTGTGCGAGTGAATGAGCCTCAAGCGCTTTAAGCGCAGCGAGTGGGCAGCGACCGCCCGCGAAAACAAATGACCTTGGGGCAGTTAACAGTGAACTAAGAAGTCAACATCGTTACCTGTCCGCCACAAAAGCGACTCGTCAGGATAGCCTGCAAGCGAGTCAGTTAGGCTGACTCCTAACAAATACCGCCCGTAACAACAACTTAGGCGGAATAAACATCTTATTCTCGTATCCTTAAGGTCCTTCTGATAATCGCGGCTCTGATTATTACGTTTTTTCGTCAAATACTGGCCGCTTTAAGAAAGCCATCATTCATCTTTGAAAGTGTAATGCTATGGATGTTAAACTTAGTCGCAGTGTGATACATCGAAAGTTAAGCATATTTTCCATCGGTGGAGAAGATAATTTCTGTCTCGTCCGCCATAATACACTGACTTTGGTGCTAAAAAAACTTTCAATCCAACTCCCAACTCCAACTCATTACTGAAAGTTTGGTCGCTTAAAAACCTGTCTAAATACTTGAAAAAATGGTAGGCAGCGGATGAATATGGAAGATGTGGCAACATCTCGGATCCTAAGCTATAGAGTTTCTGCAGTGTCCTCCTGGCTGCATTTGGCCATGCGATGCCGTAGAGCAGAATTAGACCGAGTCAATTCACTAATATAGGTTTCATTTTTCTCAAATGTACATGCATTTCTTCGGGGTGCTTGCGATCAACCTCCACTGTTATGACCTTATTAGCCGTAATGGGGACTACCAAAATAAATCACCAGACTCTCACTATAAACTTTTGCTGAAATAACTCTGGTTTTTGGAAGCGTTTGGATGCTCCATCACGATCAAGCTATTACCCTGATCGCTTACGGTTATCATGAAGGATCCAGGTTTCGTCAGAAGTCACAATTCCACCAAGAAGTGGGCCAGCAGAGTCTCACAGAGAAAATATGCAACACACTTTAAAACGCCAAAATCTTTAGGTTCATTTGGATTCCTTTTATCGAACTTCTTCACATTGCTAATTTGCACCAGATAGTCGGACACCGTTAAAATACTAATATAAAACGCCTAAAACATTCCTATCTAACAATTTGATGTAGGTGTTCTTTGGAAATTGTCCTTAGTAATTCGCTGCCAAAAGTACACCGCCCTCTTCTTCTTTCTTTCCGTTCAAGGAATTTCTGGAACTATCCTAGTTCTTTCCACTCACTAGCGAACCCTCCTCTTCATGCTAGTTAAAAAGACTTGCGGCCACGTTTGAATGCATACAAAAAGGTCAAATGCTATTGCTGTTTATTTTAATTTCGTTTTTAAGAACTAATATGCTTGAAAAGTGTGCTCTTAAAGAAACGATATCCGAATTATTAAATTGTATACGCAAATAAGCATGAAGGATAGTTTATAAAACGCCACAAAATAACAATTAGTTTTAACTTTTAAAGTGGGCACAAGTCAGCCAGTATTTTTCAAACAACCTACTAAACGTGCGCTCTTTAATTTACTTTTCTTACTTTCTTCAGTTGAAGGCCTCTTGAATAAATGAGTCATGATATTTGGCGATTTTATTTTCAAGCCTATTCATTATAGAAAGTTTGTATCTTTATCATGCAAGTGTTACAATAAGCAGCAGATGTCGTAGGCGAGAAAATATTCGATTCATTCGGTTGGTAGTCGCACCTTACAGAAGAAAAGAAAAGAGATGCCCATTTCTGGTTTTTTGGTCTTCATCAGCCAGCCCTAAACACAGGAATTTTAAACTGGCGTTCTTATGGTTACTAGGCGTTCGTAAGTGTAATGTTCTCACCAGTAAGCCATGGACTCACTGTCTTGTCGTCTGCGACTGTGAATGTGAACTACATTCGCAGTGCGTTTGTAGCGGCCCCCAACAGCCATTTGGAACTGACCATCAGCCGCTGACGTATGGTGCCATTGGCCCGCGCGCTCATGTCATGACTAGCTCGCTCTAAAGTGAACTTTCCCGAAGGCCGACAGCCGTTGGCATCGACATCTGGGAACAGCCAATCACAGTTGCCGCAAAGAACCTTCTGGCCCGGCGACGAATAGCAAGCCTGCACACGTTAGCGCCCTCTCTCTGGCCGCTAGGGAATCCTGCTACTAAGCGGCACTTTGGATCAAGCCGCTCCAGCGGAATGACGTGTGTTCCGAGATCAAGCTTCTGCCCATTATTCTCCGTTCCTCCGTGTACGCAATATACTATTCCTACTATTCTGGCCTTCCCAAGACTCCTCTCTTCTCTCCTAAGGAGCCATGGTCTGAAGATTATAGTTGCTAGGGTTTAAATTACTTACCCCCCTGTGATCGATGGTTTTACAGCAGTTGATCCTCTCGCTGTGTTTTGGAGTTCAGTCTAGTGCCCCGCAGGCAGCCGCAAAGACACCGAAGAAGATCGCTAACAAATAACGGAAACATTAGGAGGGTCATTTCACCCAGGCTTACCCAACCCCAGGTCTGGGGTACCTGAGGTGCAAATCTGCGTCCTTTTGTTTATCAATCGATGGCCATTCTAACACTCTAAACGCTGGACCATGGTTCCATTGCCTGTCAGCTGCCTGCCGACCGGTTGCATTTTGGCTGGTTCTACATCTCTCATAAACATCTGTACTGGTGAAATCATTGTTTTTTAACTAATGTCACTTGATAAAATCATTTGATAAATTTATCATGCGTCATGTGTTTATAGTCATTATGGACCATCGGAAGAATATATTTGCCGAGCTCTACAGAAAAATGGTCCAGCTTATGTTCACACAGACGATAACAAATTAGTCAAGATGCCTATAAAACCGAAAAAGGCTGTAAAAAACTAAGTAGGCAGTCCACGTGTTGGTTTACTATCCTATAGTCAACTGCTCTTGCAGCGAAGATGTCAAACGGTGTGGCATTATCAGATTTCAGTTATGGTGGAAGCTTTTATCAGTTAGCATATCAAATCGAGGTTTTTGAATAATCATAGCCCAGGGCAGGGAAAATTGTGTGCCGATGACAATGGGAAGTCAGACACCGCTGTGTTTTTTATGTCCCCGAGGCGTCATCAATTTGAATATTAACGAGCCATCTAAGGGTAGCTGTAGGTCAAGTGAAGTGGATCGAAATTAATGTGTTTAGTGATCCCCAAAAAAGAAGCAGATTCAAATTTCGTAGAGGAGAATGTTACTACACATGTAAGGGAAACTTAAGAAAAGCACTTTGCCCGATACTTAGCTTCGCCCCTTACCGATGTAAATGAACGATGTATGCGCTTTTTTACAATGAGGAACGATTCAGGAAGAGATGAAGTTAAACGACCGTGAAAACGAAATCACCATCAGCAGTAAACTTCCAAGTACGGCAAACAATGAACAGTTTTAGTCGTCTTATGGTGGTCTAAAAACCTTTCACTTTTTCCTATGCTTAAGGAGGTATACGAGAATTACACACGATAAACAACTCTCCTTGCGTTTATCTACCATTTATGTACCATAATGTCTCTTATGTGGTCCCTGTACTAGGAAGTAGACATTTATTGGACCCCTAAGACCTTCGGCGTCAAGTTCCTTGATAATTTTGTTTCGTTTCCTCCCTGGCCACCAATTCAACTATTAAAAGATCAGGTCCGTTGCTATATCTTCATTTTAATTCGAGACCTTCCAGAGATTGCGTGCTGGGAGCTTCTAGTAATTTAAAATGCTCACCTTTGTCTGATTGCACATTAAAGTTAACTGAGAACCACTATTTTCCAAATCTTCAATACGTTTCATCTGTTCCTTTTGCGAATTTATCAAGTCAGTCAGTTCCTTTTGCAGTCGATCATTTGCAGCCTTCAAATAAGAGGGAAAGAGAACAATAAAATCTAAGTTATATTTCACCGGGGGTTTTTATTCATCTAGAGAACTAGTAGATTATTGGAAAGGAAATTATAATAAGAGTGCTGAGAGATATAAGTCCCTCTTTTATTGCATGATCATTGACTTGGCAATGCTAGATTGATCATTGATTTCTGCAGTCTTCTGAATATCCGTTGCTGTGTAGTTAGTTGGCCAGTTTGACAAAACCCTCACAGGATACGAGACTTGATTGGAAAGGGCCTGGAGGAGGTAATCGGCCAGCAACATGATCCCCTATTTAGGTTGCAAGTGAACCCGAATCAAACTTCAAATTCCACAAAGAAGATCCCATCGTACAGGACTCACAACCTGTGTGAACTTCTATCGCTGACGCGAGTTGAACAATCTATCTACCTGGTCCTCAGTTGCTCGACAACCCAATGAAACTGTAAACAACGCTGGCTCGGTTAAATCTGCACGACCAATATCCTTCTGAAGCGCTAATACCATCGTTAAGCCATAAGGCCACTGAAATCCTTGACGTGTCTCGAACACTAACTTCGAGTGTCACCTTGACACACATCCAGTTGCTGCAGTGGCAACCTTAATTTGCAAAGTCGCCCGCATAACCCGCGGATATAAAAATGGTTCGGTTGATGACCAGCAGATTTAACTAAAACTCAAGTGGGACTACGGCGTCTATCAGTCGCCACTGTTTTGAGGGTTTACTCATAGTTGCCAATAATTGACGCAGAAAGCCGAATCAAAATTTCATTATGTCGTTTTAAAATTATATATTGGTAAATTCTGCTGGAAAATGGTAATTTCTTACTTCGTTTCTTGCTGAGACACCACCGAGGTCCCATCGGTCACCGCTTTCCAATGACGGCACCGTTTGAATTTTTTTATTAGGATAAGGGACTCACGCAGCTTTTCGTAATCAAAACGTAGATGCAATCATCATGTGATACTAGCCGACAATAAACTATCACGTTTCCGCATCTAAGATTTCCTTTAATTGGGCACTGGTCTGGTTTCCAAAACAAATAACTCCGAAACAGTGACCATGCCCGAGGGCGCAAAGCACGTAGGTACGTAGTCACAGAGGTCTGCCTTGTCCTTGCCAGTACCCTGACTCAAAGTTCTGTTTATGAAGGTGTCACTTGCGCACTGTAATTCTTATGCACAAAATATTTTCATATTTCAAAAAACATACATTCGGGAGACTTACCTGCAAAATTTCGTTGTGCTTTTGCTCAGCCATAAGTCTCTCATTTTCGGCCTGGATAAAAGGTAAAAGGAGATATGATAACATAAAACGTGAGATCAAATTTATATGGATTTTATCTTTTTATTTCCATTTTCAAGCAAGACCGCTGTCTCCAAGACTGACTTAGAGATTCTCTAAGATTGCAAGCGAAGTTGCCTGCAAACATGGAGGATAATAGGTTCTCCGTCGTATCAATTTTTAAGCTCTCCGTAAATACTGTGCTTTAAAAGACCAGCAATTACGATCGTGGATTAATTTTATACTAACAGCAACTTTATTGTAAAGTTAAGTACCCAAGAAGGCACAAAGATAAAAAAACAGATTTATCGAGAACAAAATATTGCGTTCGTCATGTGGAAAACGATAGCAGCGCACTGCGTACTGCAATCAATCAGCGCTGACAATTATTCTGCAGATGAAGAATTAATATAGTGAACAAGCTTAAGTGAATAGGGAATTTATTGTATTAATAGTCACAAGGACATTACCGGCAAAGACATGGAACACTAGGGAGGCCTTTTCTGCCTCATTAGGCGTCATCGGCTATTGATACCCAACCCCAGTGTGGCCGCTGAAACTGCTGCCACACCGAACGTCCTAACAGTTGAGCTACGAGCTCGAGTGAAAGCTCTAATGGCAGCATGGACAGACAAGTGGGTCCTCTAACAGATCGGTGTATATTCCCGATCTAATGCCGGAAAGACCGTAAGATCGTAGCTAAACTGTTAGGACGTTCGCCCTGACGGGAGAGATCACGAGTTCAAATCTCGGTGTGGCAGGTGACCAGGTGATGTATGGCGGAGTGTAGTGGCACGCTGGCCGTTGCCACGAGAGCTAGGATCCGAGTCGCTCTCCTTTCTTGTCTTGTTGTGCAATCACCTGATCAGATGTAAGCTTGGGCCAGGTAATGTATAATGGGGTGTAGGGAAACGTAGGCCCACGTTGTGAGAGCTAGCCTTCGAGCAGCTGCACCTATCCTCTTTTTATTGTGGTAAAATCCTGATCAAATGTTTAATGCGGACCAGGGAGCACAGGTCTGGAGTGCGCCATACCAGCCATCCGCATTCTAACTTACTTTCGGTCTTCCTGGCTCTATCATGACGTCGGGCCCGAAAGAAAGAGGAGGAGGAGGAGGAGGAGGAGGATTAGGAGGGAAAGTGGCGGATAGAGCGCAAGTCTACGATGATTATAAGCGATCCCCCACGCAAATAAACCCCTTTGCTTCCAGCCAAGTCAAGTACGCGATGGATAGTGCCGAAATCGGTTTCTTAGCTTTCATATCTGTTGAACAGTGCTTGAAGTAGAAGGAAGGTCGATCACCAGCTTAAATTGTTTATTATTCTGAGCTTTCGGGCTCTTGCGTGCGTCCATCGTCAGAGATAAAAACGTCCACGAAAAGCAAGCGACAGTTATAGGAGGTATGAGGCAATCAAACTTCATAGGGAAAGGGGGGGGGTAGAGGTAGAAAGCAGGGAGGGAGAGGGGGGAGGGAGAATCCACCGTTTGGGATAATAGCCTCCACGAAAACAAACAACAGTTGTGGGGGGTAGGAGCTAGTCGAACGTCATACGAACAGAGGGAGTTAGGGAGGGAAGTTTGGGAGGACGGGAGGGAGGGGGGGGGGAGTGGTGGGGGTTTGGGGGGGGGGGGGGGGTGTGGGGGGTTGGGGGTTGTTGAACAGTGCTCAAAGCTCATCAGGGCTTTTAGTTACAAGAAAGACAGAAAGTCTCCTGCGCTCGCCCTGAACAAGGAACTACTACAGAAAGCGTGTCTGATTCCTGGTGGGGCCGTAGGGCTTAGGTTTGGAGCAAAAGCACAAGGTTCTACTCATAAGAATATAATCCTGGAGACATAAAATGCTTAATTATGACGACAGAGCCTTCAGAAGACTTATTTTTCTTCGTATCATATTAAAATTCCCCAGTTATAATAAAAATAAACCGATTCCGTCAACAGGGAATCCTAGGCTGCAACCCGTCAGCAGTGAACCTGCATAATAAGATATGCATTGAATTAGAGTTTATAATTAACAATGGTTTCACCGTCAGTTTCTCTGCAGTCATCGCATCTACCCGAAAAGTAAAATTGCCTAGTCAGTCATCTGTCAAAATATCATGGAGAGACAACGTTGGTTCTGATTTCCGAGCGATAAATTCGTGTAGGTAACGTTTCATATGTTTCGTAATCTGTTTGGCATATCTACAATATGCGCCGAAACTCGGGAAAATACCAGTGATACCATAAAACGGGCTTTCAAATGGGCAAAATATAAGTCCAGCTTAATTGCAATATTGGTTTTTCCTTTACAGGTATATGTGCCAGCCACACATGGTTGAACGCTGCCTAACAATTGATTTTGCTTCAGACCACGTCCATCGTTAATCGGAAACGTCGGGGAGCTGGCTCAATCTGAGAGGTTTGAGAGGTTGTTCGACTATTTTTTTTGACACAAGCGATTTATAACATTTCGAGGTTTCAAAGTAGTAGCCCGTTTAAATACATTGTGCGAAGCACCCAAAAGAAGCGATCGTACAAGTAACTACTCCAGTTATTTTGTTTTGGAGAATATGCAGTTGACTCTAGCAGCCACTTGGAACACAAGATCAGGTGCTGACGCATGAAGCCTTTGGTCTGCAAGGCCCGCGCGTGCACGCCAGCCTTTGCCCATCTCAAGGTCGCGCCCTACCACTAGTGTAGCCATCAACCGCATGATTGGCCGCCGTAACAAAGCATGCACCGACACTGCGGCGATTCCTGATGCTCTCGTCACTCCAGAATTGATGCCCTGGCAGCCGGACTGCGGTCATCCGAGAATCAGCACTCTTTCCGTCTATTCTCTTATCCTTCTGCAGAATACACCATTCCTAACAATCTGGCTTTCCCACCGTCTTCTCTCCTCACCTTAAGGAATCATGGGCCTCGAAGATCGTAGCTGTTAGGGTTAACCGTCTTAGCCTTAACACCTATAAGCTGTTCAAAAGTAGGAGATGCGACCGCTGAAAGCAGACGTGTATTTGCATGTACTGTACCACCTGTTCAGATTGCAAGCGTTAGCCCCGCCGTGCAGGTGGGTCTGATGCTCCAACACTTTACTTCATAGGCCCATTTTATAAGGACAGAATACAGTAGCCGCCGGTTATTAAGCCCACGGTTAATAGGCCCAGTCGCGTTTTAAGCCCAAATCAGCTCGGGACGGAATTTTACATAGGAAAATCCGCCGGCTATTGAGCCCAGTCGCCGGCTACAAAGCCCAGTTTGCCAACAGGATAGACTGAGATTCTCATCTCTCTGCGTGCGCAACGTGGTCTACAGTCATCAGATTTAACAAAATTCAACGATTTCTGGTACCTGGAAAAGGACATCAAAGAGCATTTGCGAGTGAAGTTTCCTCCAAAACAACTGACACTAGACCGCTTTTTTAAACGTGTCGCAAATCATTTTTTTTGTTTTTGTTATTACGTAAAATACAGACAAACATCATCCTTTTCTTGTACATAACCAAGCTCTACACATAATACAGTGCGTATGTAATGTATAGTGCCTATCCAGCGTTTGCTAATCAAAAACTAGGACTCTCCGGTTATTGCGCCCGCCGCTTATTAAGCCCAATTTGGTCTGGGCTCGAGGTGGGCTTAAGAGCCGGCGACAACTGTACCTAAATCCAAGTTTACTATCCAGGTTTAATATGCACCATTACTTATCCCGGGTTCCTCAAATTATCTTTCATCGAATGGCTTCACCTACGTCACCCTTGCTGACAAAGTTTTCCTAGTAGAAGGTAAAATAACATTTAGATTTAGAAGTTTGATTGCTTCCTTATCATTTCAACCACGAATATGTTACCTTGCAATTCTTCAAAGGCCTAATCATTTGTATATTAAGGTTATTACAAAAAGATATTCTGGTGAAAATAGGTATCAAAATATGGAGACTGCTGGTTTTAAGAGGAAACGTACAAAATAAGCAGAAACTGCGTCTAACTTGGTTTTATGGAATCGTCTAGAATATAAATCGGCAGACAGATTAAAACATTTGAAGGAAGTCTAGATTTTATTGCAAGAGAAATAGGGACTGGGCTGACCTCCACTTTTTATATGAGAGATAACTTAAATAGAAATGAAGGTTGGAGGAACGAGCACAGTATGTACACATCACTTATGTCAAGAGTAAGTAAGAGGTCCAGTTTCAAATATATCGCTACGAATTAACATATAATAAAATTCTTCGCTAATAAAACTGCAATTGTCTTAGGTACTCATCCTGTTTAGGAGAAAATTGAAGAATTTTGTTCAGTATCGAACGATTTATGGCCGCATTTCTATGTTGATCGCGGAATTTGATGAGGGCAGGAATAAAAATGACTGTTTGGTGATTCTATTCTTCTCCTTTATCATAATTATTTCATAATAAACCAAAAGCAGAAAAAATTCAGCATTTACAGTAGCTTGCCCATCTCATGAAATATCATCTAAAAATTCTGAAGTATGTTTTAAATTCGAGACAAATTCAACTTAAGATTGCTTAAATCAGCTGTAGATATTTAAGTCAAGTCAGGATGTCAGCTTTAGGACGAAATTCTTTGTGATCGCTTTTAAAAATGTAATGGTAATGTGTATTTTTCATTGATTTTCGATGCCCTTACTGTGTAGGCTCGGGTGAACAGCAGGCCTATCTATGAACATTTAAAATAACGAGCAAGCCACTAGCAAAAATATGTTTCTACTTGATGAACTTCTGTTCAGTTAGCAAGTTATCAGTGCGTGTGTGTGCCTGTGTTCACGGTGATGTAACGTTCCCAAAGCGTGTGTCCTCCTTCACCTGCAGCCAATCAGTTAACTGACGCAATTAGCTGCGTTTCGCAAAGTGAGTGTTTCACATGGCGAGATGGGTGCCGGAACAGATTAAACTCGTTAAGCAAGGTTCCACTGTGTTATCTTTTAAAATAAAGCCAGACACCTTCTTCCAGAAGTAGAGAAAGAAGACGTGATCATCGGAGCGGCAATAATAGTATTCTGAGCTTTCGGCTTCACACACCAGCGGCCATCGTCAAAGGGAATGGGATAGCGGCAAACGTGGACATGCTTTTTTAATTTAGCTACGATTGGGTGAGGGGGCGGCATTTGTGATCCTTCCATGCTCACGCCATCTGCGCGCGTCCTTGGTGTTATGGCATGCGACCTTGGCACCTTCTTAGAATTTCGATTGACATTAAATGAGAAAAATCTACTGTAATTGCCTTTGCCTTTTTCTAGGCCACTTGTTTGCAAACAGGACCATTGATGATGAAACCACACGCAGACCTATGGCTCTGAGTAATTTTTACAGTCGCAATTGGAAAATTATCGGTTGAAGTTGACTCCTGAAGAAGAAGAGGCAATTCATCCAGGGTAATTATCAATTTTCTGTTGAGTAAGGTTTCTCTTTTATCGTTAACCTGGAAGTCCTAGGCGTAATATAAAAAGAGCATTCTCGTTTTACGGCCAAGGTTTCTCTGAAACTTTCGTTCAACAAAAATGTATGAGAGTAAGTACTTTAAAAGTCAAAAGAGCCTTATAGGAGTAAAAAGCACTTCAAGCATTAAGTAGCATTTCAAATAGGTGTTAAATTGAGTACACATTAACAAGTACAAATACCTTCTTAACAGATGCCACTACCTCCTGAATGGCATTGTAGGCCTCATTTTTACGGAATAAATCGAAAGTGATTTTGTCCGAGGTTGCAGACAACTGTTCCACCTTCTTTGCAAACTGGTCGTCCAGTTGTCTGCTCGCCCGCATTTCTTCAATTTCCTTTTCCAAATTTCGTTTAAGTTCAGTCAGCTGAGCAATATCCTCCTAAATATGTTGATAGCTCATAAGGCAGAGAGCTATGAGGACTCACGTTCACCAGATCGTACGATTTCGACGCCTAGGTTAGGAGGGTTAGGTTTCGATCAATGCAAATACTTCGCTATCTACCTGGGCAGCTCGCAGGCGACTCAATTCACACTCCATCTGTGTAAGGAAAAAGAACAATAAATAAGCCATATACCTAAATATCTTCTAGGTTAGAAAACATATGGTCATGCGAAATAGCATGGTAAGTTTGTGGTCATTGCATGGAAAGTCACAGGTGTTTGATGATAACCAAACGAATATCCGCCTTCGCATCAGTTATTCCTTATTGTTAAGCATTTCCAACAGTTTAAACACCTGTGCTATTCCCGTACAATGATGGTGAAATGACTATAGGGCATAAGACGGCACTTTGATCCTTCTTAATCGGTATGGCCATTCAGTCACCAGCCAAATTACAACTACCGTTTATCAAACCTATATTTTTAGCTGACATTTCTTTTGCCCCTGTAAGTTACCTCAATTATTGGACTAAATGTGTATATTTCATGTGTAACACTCGATGAAAGTATTAATATTTTTAGATCCTCCAATTCAGGCTGTCGATCAGATATTTTTCATTGATTTAATAAATTTCAAAAATTAGACTTATTTTAAATACGCCCATTATACGTAAAAAGACAAAATGAATACTTGGCGCATCGATCTTTTGGAGGATTCGAGTTCCTTCACCGTCTGTAGACATCGCTTCTCGGAGTCGAGTAACTTGTCTCTGTCATCAAGTCGACTCCTTTCCAAATTATTTACTGCCTGAAAGCAAATAGCAAGAGAGTAGAGATAGAGTAAACTGACTTTTTCCAGCACAAACTATTAAAAAATCGTCAAACGTGGCTTCGCTAGACAAACCTGTCTTAATAGAAGTACGTGTAATTTCGTTGTGTCAAATTCAAGTCTGCCAGTCACCTTTTATCGTAAGATGCAGAGTCCATTACAAATACTAGATCTTGACGTCAGATTAAATTTCTGGTACAAGATACAACACGGTGCTTGCTGGTACAATAAACAGACCTCTTAAAATGCCTTAGAAAAAACAGTTTCTACATCATGGGCTGGCATCCTTTGAATGTTCAGGATAAAGAAAAGCAACATTTATGCATGACGAATGGGAGCCAGCAGTTAGCAGTTCATAAATGTCTGATGGACAAGTAAAAAGGTCAGGAGAAGTCGTGTAGAATGATTATGGAATTTTGTTTTTAGAAAACTGGAAGTATTATATAGAACAATAATTATCTTTATCTAAAGAAACTACTGTTGTGTCGGTCGTAGGATTGACATAACTATATCCTTTGCTCAGTGGCTACCACAGTTCCTTTATTTTAAAGATATTAGCCGCGTGAAAAGAACTAACAAAACTTACAGTTAAATGTTGTTTTTTTTTCAAACCCGTGTATTCCAAAGCAGTTTTGGGTTTGCGAAAGACTAGTTTTACGTAGTTGCTTCCTGTTTTAACAATTAATCTTTGACTATGGTGAGAACTAGTCCTAGCATAAGTGAATTGTTTGATTAAACCATGAGGGCACATACTGAATTCTGGCCTTAAATTCTAGAAAGGGCTTTAGAGCCGCGTTTGCTATAAAGAGAACATTAAAGATATTTAAAGAGGCAAGATAGACGTAGGCTAGAATAACTTGACATGGCTGACTTAGCATAGCTTCTGAAATTGAAAGTAAGCACCCAAGCATACGAAGACTGCAGATAGGATCGCTCATTATCTATACGCGAATAAGCGTGAAGATTATTTTGCGCAGATCCTTTTTATAAGCGTTATTACACATTTATGGCAAGTGGTACTAAAACTAGAACGTTTTTATTACTTGTCCTCCTCCTGAGTACCTATTCAGTAAATTATACTTAACATGCAATTGAATGTGCTAGCGGTCGCTGGTCTTAGTGACCGCAAACAAACTTGTGCTGCCCTCTGTCACAAACAACATAACACAAAATTCAGAATAGCATACGGGACAGAGACACTAACATCTAGCAGATATTGAATCTCCTCTCCCTTCTTTTCCAGTTCACTCTTCTGCCTGGATTCCGCGTTTCTACAATGAGAAAATTCATTTTAAATTAAACTGAGCAACGGCCCATCGAAGTTATCGTATGACAGATTTGCATAATGCAAAGATTTAGAACATATGAAGACTGCGCTGGAACTGTCCTTTGATGATGAAATGCAACCAATGTTTCTTATTAGAAATATTCCAGAAATATAATTTATGGCAATATTTCTTCATTTCTTAATTTCGAATTTTAATGGAGTTCTGCATTTAGGAAATGCGAACGAAATATGCTAGGATATTAGCGCAATTGAGTTTGCGAATTATTCAGGTTGAATAAGAAACCAGGAAACCAGCTTGGTCATTTAAAAGGAAGGCCAAGGAATACAAATAAAATTTAGCTTCTCATTGTGAATTCTGTTTCTTTTTCTTTCATCAACCGGCTATTTAATCTCAGTAATTGGCTATTTTCCGAGCAAAATATAATTCAGCGTGGAAAGCGAGGTGATTAAAAAGTATTGTTTTCAAAAAAATTGACATTCACCTGCCTAGTATCTGAAACCTGCTATTGAAAAGACATTTCTCATACATGCTCTTAATTGCTTAATGACAAAAACTTTCTATACTTAACCTAACTTTACAGAAACTAGTTCTCGAATGAGTAATTACTGAAAACTAACTGAGACATTTGATTCTAAAAGAATAACGTTTCATTATACATCAGTAAGTAAGTTAGCGAAATTAAGATTAAAAAAAAAGCATCGGTTACTCTAATACTCCGGTCAACCTTCTTTGGTAGCTATATTCTTGACCTGATCGAAATAAACATTCTATTTTTAAATACTTTAATGCTCAGCAGAAAAAGCTAAAATCGCTGTTGCTTCAGGGGTCTTCGTATTCAGCATATAGACAACTTATACATGACTCGAATATGTTGACCGAATTCCTGTTTCATGAACTTCGACATTATGAACCAGTCAGTAAATACTTTATGCGATTGCTTACGGCAGAAACGCGAAAATAAAAACCTTCGTTCTTTCGCGATATTTTGTAAAAAGCACGCTCAAAATATGCGGTAATCGGGGATTCGTATCTAACACTCCTCGGCAACACGTTATTGTCAAGACATCTGTACAGAAACCGGAGCTGCGAATACGTTGATGCCTCATGAAGGGTAAACGCTTCCCATAGGCCCTTTCTTTACGCATTAAATTTGTACAGAAGTCAACTGCTACTAAGTAGGCACAAGACAAAATCCCTTTACAATTATTTCCTACAGGAGAGAGTGTTGGATATATAGAAACCTGGAAAATCCATCTGCAAAAGCTTTGCAACTTATTTAGTCTTTTTGAACGAATGCAAATTTGGCAGGCAGTACTTTCGATGAGTATAGTTTTTGTGGGCGGCCGGAAAGAAGCTCCCCTGATGGCACAAAGCTAGATTCGTTTAGATTTCTGTGGATCTGTAAGGCGTCTTCGCGCAGCTTCGTGTTCCCGTGTCCACAGGCATACGAGCGCACCTAACGCCCGCGCGCCTTCACTCGCCCCCGCGTTCGACCACGCAGATGAATTCACTGCCAGATCTTTGGCTTGGATTTCTTTCGCCGGCGAAAGGTATCCCATGGTCGAAATCTGGTTTTCCTCGAATGCCACTATAGCGGTCTCTAGTTTCGTTAAACTATTCGATGGTGATTTTAACGATGGAATTGGGATGAACATTGTGCATTCCCTGATGCAAATATTCTATATTCGTCTAGATTTCTCTGGATTCGTAAGGCGCATCCGTGAGCTCCGTGTCCCCATGTCCGCAGGCCTACGTATGCACTCAAGACCCCCGCCAATTCATGCCAGCGCGCCTCCGCTCGCTCCCACGTCCGACCACGCAGAACGGTGCACTTCCATTTTTTTGGCTTCGATTCATTTTGCCGGCGAAATGCACTGCATGGTCGAAATCTGGGCCACGCGGCCGCGTTCATCACTTGCACGCACAGCAAGGCCTGCTTGCGCGGGGGAAGCCTATACGGCCGTAAGGTCGGGACCCCCTCCCGGGGGGGGGGCATGCGTTGCCTGAATGCGCGCAATCGCCTTAACGCGAGTATGGGCGCGCACACCTATTGGTGCGTCAGTGCTGCCAGCATGAGCACGTACGCGTTGGCCCATAGAGAGACACAATGAAGAAACACCAATCAGCGTACTGCATACTGCAAGCACTCCACGCCCACAACTTTAGAGCGAAGAAGACTAGCCTTTTGCTATCGGGGTCATTCAAAAGCCGGCGTCTTGGCTTGTCCGAAGTACGATAGTTAGTACCACAACCCCACCTATGTAACTTGCTTTTTTTTCAGGCGTTCAGTTAAAGGTTCATGAGATAGGCTAGCTTTTGTAAGTGCAACTTAATGCCTATGTTGTGGGAAAAATGCCGTCATACGAACGACAGAAATGCTCTCACCTTGAGTGCTGGAGCTCATTCTTCATTGAAACGGCGGCCGTGAACGTCCTAGAGGAAAATAAACCCTCCGATTTCATTGCATTCTCTAACGCATTTGCTAGGGCAGTCCGACTAATAGATGAGCTTTCGTTAAATCCAAGAGCCTTAAGAAGAGGTAGTACAAAGCAATAAAGGAAAAAGAAAAAATGAAAAGAAGTAAAATCTATAAAATGGCAATTTGCAAAGAAGAGGTGTTTGCTTAGTTCAATTGCCACCACATTAAGCATGCAGATCATTAGGAAAGAAATATCACTAAAACTTACCTCAAGTATGCCGCCTGGATCTCTGACCGAATGCTTTTGCCAGAACCTAACGACCTCGCTTCCGAGAATCAGGCTGGTAAAATGCATTGTGCGGCAGAGAGAAAAGTTATCATTTATGCATTTGAATAAAAGGGCATGGCAACTTTAGACTTATTAAAGATCAAGAACGTGCTATATTACCAAAATGACTCAAAATCGATTCTAGACAACATAGGACTGTTAAACGGCGCAGATTTCTGACGGCGTCTTATTGATTTTATGCTTACGTTTGTCTCCAGTGTACAAAATTTTTTATTTTTCTGCTCTTCTAAGTAGAGCCTACTTGGGACCTTGGTGACATTTATTGATTTAATCTTCAGGAAAATCAAGTGAAAGGTTGGAGGTTGATCAATATTTTGGACAAATTTATTTCACTAGTGCTTCTTGCCGGGTCTTTAGTCATTATTTTTGTCCGATTGGAGGGGAGCACATCAACAAACGCGCCTTACTTGAGTTGTAGGAAACATTAGTAGACATTCGCATTTGAAAGCCTGTGATTTTCATCACAAATTATCGCTATAATTTTCTTTCTCGTTCTTGGCATCTTCTGTGGTGATTCCGTTTCAGCAAGGCGTCATATTAAAGCTGAAATGTTACACACAAGAGCTCAATCCATTGCTGTGATATTTATCGCAAAGCAGCAAACCTATCCTTTTATGCCTCTGGAAAAGTAAATTAAGCACTTCTGATAGAAAAATTCACCGATGAATAGAAGTGCCACAGTGCGGATAGCATATTTAGATACGCGGAAACAAAAGACTTCGAACCTGTTATTTAATCAAGACAGAACAGACGTTTGAAGCCAATAGTATACTGAGTAGCATGTACTGTACCTTTGCCAAATACCATAAAGTAATTTCTCTCAGTGCCGGCACACTTACGATTTGTAAATCACTACATCAATCGGTTTGAGAAGAAGAAGAAGACTCGATCGCTGGGACAATATGTTTATTCGCGAATAAACATATTGTCCCAGCGATCGAGTCTTCTTCTTCTTCTCAATTGTTTCCTGGGACACGGATGTTCGCTTGTATTGATCAATCGGTTTGTAAATACGTAGTTGGAAGGCGAGCAAATCAATTAAAAGTTCGAACTGAATGATCCATCCATCGTCCAGTTTACTCGTTTTTAAGGCTCCTCATGAAATGGGCCCTAAACGAGTACATTTAATTAATCCGGCATAGCCATTCCCCGGTGCATAGAAGCTCCACAAATAAAACTGTTTACCAAGATATGCGGACATTGCATGCGTGAAAAAACTTTTGAAAATGCTATTTGTCTAGAGATCTAGGCAGAAGACAACATTGAAGCCAGTAGCATACTGAAATAACCTGTACCGTAAGATCGCCAGAAAAATGTTCCAATTCTTTTATAAATGTAGACCAGCACTCACTTTTTTGCTAAAATAATTTAAGGCCGAGGGGGAACTTTTCATTTACCCTAGTCATGGGTTTAAACATCCTAGCGCACTCGTCTCAATCGCCAGAAACATTTACCATCGTTTTCATATGATAATCATGTACGAGCAAATTTTTGAAAATAGCTTATAAATTAATAAATTTTGCAAAACCGTCAAGATTAAAAGCTAATTTCAACGATGAAATCGAGAACGATAAAACCAATGTTTCATCATTTTGTATTTACATTTTAACTTTCAGTAGACAGCGTGCGACAGCCTTAAAGTTGAGAGAGGGCGTTTAAGGTAGATAACGTAATACCGTGTACTGAGGTCGGTTCATGCACGTTGCATAGGTAGGATTTTTAAACGGACCCTTACCCCGTATTGCCTTCGTCAAGGTAGCTGAAGAGAGCAACGTTTTGATCAGGAGCAGAAGAGCCTTGCGGAACTGGAGCCTGACTACTAGGTCGCCAAGGTAGGAGTTTCACCGGTTCCGATAGTCCCTCTCGCAAAGATCGAACAGATATCCGGCAATCAAAGTCATCATCCAGTCGGCGAAATAAAAGTTGCAGGGACTGTAGGAAAAATATATGCTTGACAGGGTGCATCATTTTTTGCCAATTCCGTTTTTTCACTAATAAGAAACCGATAATAGAACTAGACGGTTAATACGCGCAGACAAAGATTGTTTAGCAGGCGGGATAATTATTTGCTAAAGGATATTTATTTAACTGGAAGCTCACGACCTCCCTTGCATTATTCATGCCTACGCCAGAAAAAAACTACTATCAAGGGTTGAATGATAGAATTGAAAGCATAAGTTCCAGGAAGCTGTTGAGAAGTGGACGCAACTGTCGCCTCGAAACCATAATCGGAGAGCTCTGCCATAAGTCGAGAAATTCGCGGATGTCGTCAGCCACGCTCTAGCCCTACTTCGATTTGGAGCTTTACACACGTCGAGGACAGCCACCGTGCGCGAGCCTATGCGGCCCCAGTCTGGTCTCCTACAATCAGCCCTTCGAGCGTCCGCCGCCTTCAGTCAGCAAAGAACGCCGCCCTCCGCTCAATCACGGGTTGCTACAAAATGTCGCCTATCGATCATCTCCATGCGCAGGTCTCTGTCCTGCTGGTCGTCCCTCACAACACACTCTTAGGTCAGCAGATTTGGTGGACTCGTTCGCAACCCGGTCATCCAAATCATCACCTCTGCCACGCCACAAACCTAGCTGCAGTGTTCGACCGTCCCTTAGAGCTCTCCACAACGAAGCTGTGGCATCACGTCTCTCGAATCTACCCTTTGATGGCTGTGCCATCATGACAAGTCTCCAGTTTCTTTACCGGAGAGCTGCTGTTGACGCAAATTTCAGCTACCATCCCCCAGTACTTTTGGGTGACTATCCACCTCCGATTAGGGCCACGGAGAGACAACTCCCGAGGTTCAATTGCTGTACCCTGGCGCAGCTAAGCAGTGGCTACTCCATGCTTCTTGGCCAGTACCAACACCGACTCGACCCGTCCACATCCGATAGCTGTCCCGACTGTGGCGTCACGCCGCATTACTGTCAGCATCTCCTAGCCTCCAGCTCTCAGCCAGACAGCCAACTCACTCCCGTAGACCTTTGACTCAAGCTGGCTTTTTTCTTTGCCCAACTTCACCCAGTTTGGGCTCTGGCGGGTACTCCTGATGCAACAAGGGCTACTAACCAATCAACCACGCGCCAGGGAATGAGATCTTAAACATAAATGGACACAGTAAGAAACGTTTGGATTCTTTTATCGGATACAATACGGTCGCGGACAAGGCATTTACTTCAGATTAACAGAACTATGAGAATGGTTGAATGGCATCAGCGTTGCGAAGAAATGAGGCCAGTCCCCCAGTCGCGGTTCAGTTGATGAAACCCGGCCACATTCACGTTCAACGAAGCTAAACTTCTTGCGAGAAGGGTGATAGAAGCATGAACAATGAACCATACCAAGCCGTTTGGGGAGTTCGCAGCCGAACGTAAATTCCAACATCAGTGTTCGTAAACCAGATGTTGGAGCAATTATCGCACCAGCTGGCCACATAGATGGTAAAATATCTGCTGTTAAGCTTTCGACTGCCAGTCACCAAGCAATGTTTGCACCAAGACGAACTATCATCGATAATTTATCTAGTAAACCTTGCACATGTGTAGGGGTTGCGTTTGTCCGACGCTCTACTAACTCTTGCCGCCACAGACGAGGTCACTGAGAGCATAGGACCTCGCGCAAAAGCAGTTTTCCCGCGTGCCTCGGGTCTAGTCGCAAACGGACGCGCGCCCCACCTAGCCAGCCTTCGCCCCTCTCAAGGTCGCCCCACGACCTTGAGTCTTCACATTAGCCGCATGATTGGCTACTGCAACAAAGCATGCGCCGGCCATCCGGCTAGCCCCGAAGCTGTCGTCACTCCGGAATTGACGCCCTAGCAGCCGGACTGCGCTCATCCGAGGGCCAAAAATCCTTCCATCTATTCTCCTATCCTTCTGTGCAGAAAACACTATTCCTAACAATCTGGCTTTCCCACGGTCTCATCTCCTCACCTCAAGGAACTATGAGCCTGGAAGATCGTAGTTGCTAGGGTTAACCTTCTTAGCCTTACCTCCTTCCGATACCTCCTTGTATACTTATTAGACGTATTTGATGCTGCTGACGTGCATCCAGAAGATCAAGAGAATTAAGCTTTCACTCCAAGGATCGGGTCAACTTCTCACGGCAGATAAGATAGTTCTTTGCTTACATGAGTAAGTTTTCTGCAGATTCAACTTTAATTTACCTTTTCGGTGGAATCTTACTATGGGCCCAATAAGACGATATTTAAATAATCTAATGTTTTCGCAACAAAATAGCACGCCATAAATAAACAGAAATTTATTTGTAAAGAAGAAGAAAAAGCGATATCTGGAACGCGTCTTCTTCTTTACAACAAGAGCTAGGGGCATGCATATTTGCTTTGATTTGTGAGAATTTTTTTACATTTCTTACTTTCTTACAGTTTATTGGGTGTGACAAATTTCGACATTTTTACTTACTTATACTTACTAACTTACTTCTACTTTATAGTGTATTGGGTTTCTCGATATTCCTGAAAACAATTTGGTGGTAAGAAGGTCGTCTACTTCAACTTACCTGAGGTTAAACTTACCGTTATGCAGTTAGATTACTATATTAAGCGGCGCAAGGCGCCGAGCACACCTTCAATTAACATGCACAACAACTTTACGTTATTTTACTTTATTTGATTTACTTAAATTAGTTATATTTAATTTCAGTGTTGAGTTCATTTTTACTTGTGCTGACATCTTCAGAGGTTCTTAGCGGGCGAACAACTTGACCCTTATTGAACTCAATGAGAATAGATGCTTCAAGACAAAAACAACTGATACTAAATCTAATTCTGCAGAATTTATCTGGTCATTCGAAAAAAAACTGCTGGCTATGCTGAACTGCTTCGGTTACCAGTTACAGATGATATAGAAAGGCTGTTTCGGTATTGATTAAAAATTTCAACAGCACTTAGCCACAAACTTGCCTTGTAAGACTCTTCTTCTAGACCCACCCGCGGACAGAGCTGTAAGAACTCGGGAAAGGTAATGAATCCTGACTGTCCAATATTGAGATCTTTCAGCTTAGCTGCAAATGCTTGTTCCCTGCCCGAGGGGATCCGAACGGGTACGGGTGACGGTGAGGGTGGCAGAGGGGTCCCAGGGGTTAGGGCAGATTTCTCGGCCTCTTTCGGCTGGGTCGGAGCTGACGTCAACACTCCCTGGCTCGGTAGCGTCCCCGATGTGATCCCTACACTGTAACGCAGATCCTTACTTGTATCAGTTTTGTCAGTCCCAACATCGGTAGGTTTCAGGAGGTCTGACAAATAGATGGATGAATTAAGTTTGGTTGAGCATTTGGTACTTTGGATACTGACCATACATATATATACACAGTAGACTGCATATCCGATAAAATGTGAATGTCAAAATTTGAGCGGGGTATTTAGCAAATATTGGAGGTTGTTTATTTTTTTCATTAAATTGACTTGAGGCGCAAAATGCTGTTTACTAGAAAATACTTCACTTAGAATTAGTATAGTAGGGCAAATAGGGGTGGAGTTGGGCCCGATTCAACTTTTGTTGATATCCCAGGAGCTGCAGATTAAAACTTCGTGTGCGCAAATGTTGTACTATAGAGGAACATTAATAAACACCAGAAAGTTCTTAAGTATATCTATTCAGAGAAAAGAAATCTTGTTTTGTCTTCATGGAATTGAGGTAAGTGTTCGTAAGGGACAACGCCTTATTGTCGGGAAAAGGAGAGTGAGGTCAGTTAACAAAATCTTGTCTTGCGAATCTCTTCAGTTTTGTGTCACAGAGATAAGGACTAAATTCGAAAAACCATAAGTTGTTTTATTGCACCGAAATAAGAACCTCCTATTTAAGCATTAGATGAGGTTTTGCAAAAGGTCATATGTTTTCTCTATAGAGTAGTAAACAAAACCCGTTTAAATATTTTCAATATAAAGAAGAGAATCGAGGAATATAAAACTCGAAACGAAACAGGCAGAATGCTATCCGTTTTAGTATAATCGAAGCATGTATTATGTCACTCTGCTGTGCTTTTAAGTCGAAAAACGGGGCCTAGTGGTAATCGGGTTGGCTTAGTCCAGCGTACCTCGGAGGATATAAAAACAAAGAAAAAACGGGAAGGTTTTGGGAAGTCTTCTTCTATTGCGAACTACAACTTTGGGCTGTTCGGTAAAAACCATGTAGTGGTCGTTGCCGGCCGACGCCTCCGGCGTCATTGTTCAAGGCCAGTTGCCTCAAGGTCATCCAATACCTCAGTCAGCGCTTCCAGACGCAGAGATTTGACCTACTTCCACTCGGACACACACACGTGCGTCTAGGTTCTCGCGGTTGTCGAAGCACCACTCGAGGATGTCCCTTTTTCCCCATCCTCGGCCGCCAGACATCACGTGGGACCCGGCCATTCTTCTAGGTGATCGTGTGCTCCCAAGTCCAAATTCTTTCTCCTTATTCTCCTTTCCTCTGTGTGAACAATAAACTATTCCTTCTATTCTGGCCTCCATCGACTTTTTCTTTACTAGGTAATCATGCTCTGAAGATCGCAGCTGCTAGAGTTTAACTAACTTAGCCCCCTGCGATAACACTACCTTAAATTGCGCGTAATACATCAAAATGTGTCCGAGAATTTCACAAAACTATTTTTTCAAACGTTATTCTACTTGTGCTGCTTTATTCACCAGGATTTTTGCATGAACAGACAATCTGTACATTCAAAAGTTAAGTTCTATTAGCAGCTCCCATTTTTCATTTTTTCAGTATTTTCTGTTATTCTAAAAAACGATATTTCTTTACCACATAGTATCAACTAATTAACCACAATGTGTGTCCTTTTTATTGGGATGCATACTTTTTAGGTTAGGAATTTTGGGAACGTAACTTGGCCTATTTTACGTACCGGAGAGTTTCTTGTAAAAATCCGTGGATTTAATCAATTTTGCAATCTACTGTATAGAAGCGTTTATACTTATTTACTCACTGCTCTCTGGCTGTTTTCCATCCTTTTCGGTAGCGGAAGGTGGCTGGGGTTTCGGGGAAGAAGTGCTATCAGTGGGGGGCTCCTGCGTGGCCTCGGCGGCCTTTGCAAAATCAGGCTGCCCACCTTTCGCCTTTTCAGCAAGCGTCGCTTCAGTACGTGCCTTGTCCGTATTTGCCTGTCTCGCGGCGGTCTTTGACTTGTAGGGAGGGCGTTTCGTGCCAATTGGTACGATTGTAGGTTTGATAAGCTTGGCGTAGTCCGGACTTCTTGCATCAACTATAGTCGCCTTTCCGGTGACAGGGGGGAGGGGTTTGTCATACTGAAAACCATCATTTTTCCTTGTATCAGCGGAAGGCCCAGCCTCCGGAGCATTTGGGGCCTCTGCCTTTGGTGCCTCTTCCGACCGCTTTGTAGGTTTAAGTTTCTAAAACAAACAGTTTTGTGAAATCGTGGTCTCTTAGTGAAAATCTTGGTCGCCCAGTTGCGCTCGACCCAGAGTAATGGCACATGTGCGCATGCGAGGCGCTGCCTTTGCCCTGGGGCGCACACACGCACTCAAGACAGGTCTGGCCAATCAGCACCCTGAAGCTGACTCACACAATCCTCGAGCTGGGGCCGTTGTAACAATTTCCGCGCTGATGGACACTCGGGATCCCGTCTCGAGCGGAACGGACCAGAGCAGCGTCGTTAGCCGCTGTGACGACATCACGCTCTCACGCAGACCTCACAGTCGAACACCATGCCACACCGAGTGGAAACTTCCTCCTTTCTCTTGTGTACACAATACATTATTCCTAACACTCGGGCCTTCCCACCGTCTTCTCTCCTCTCCTTAGAAACCAGGCCTGGAAGATCGCAGTCGTTAGAGTTAAACCTGATTAGCTTTAACACCCCTCGATAGAGGTGTGTACAGCAGAAAGTTGTTTCAGGGTATTGTCAAAAGGAACAGGCTACATAATTTCCGGGATCTTCTCAACTCAATCTGCTCAGATATATAATTCACGAAGGAAGAGGACCAAGATCAGCAGCTACTCTTCCTTGACGTACTCTTCATGCGAACTCCCGATGGCAAAATAGAAACAAGAGTCTACAGGAAGGCGATGACCATCATACAACTACTTAATTTTCACAGTAACTATCCGAGGGCTCAGAAGAGAAGCTGGGTGAGAACGCTGTTCAAAAGAATCCAGACTCGCAGCAGTAATCCGAGAGAAACGATACGTGAGGCCCGACAGCTCCGTGACCAGTTTATGCGAAATGGCTATCTTAATTTTTTCATAAGCCGATGCCTATGTGCTCGCCCTCCGAGCGCCCTACTAGAACCAACACCTACGATATGTCGTGCGTTGCCGTACATCAAGGATGTGTTGGAAGCGACCGAGTGCATTGGCGCTTAGTCAGTTCATGAGAATCAAGGATCGATTATTTCCCAGTGAGCAGTCGGACGAAATGTATCGCACACCATGTCCAAACTATTTCAGAAACTACTCGGAACAGACTGGACGCATGCTGGGTTCGCGCATACACGAACATAACCTGGCTGTATGACGGGGCGACACATTATCGCAAGTAGCTGCCCACACCTATGAGACTGGTCACGAGTTCAACTTCGCAGCTGCAAGGATAATTTCCAACGCCGGCAAAAAGACAGGCCTAGACCTGATTGAAGCTTGGGCTCGGATGACAACGCATTAAACCGATGTGTCGAGCTGGCGCCCGCATACATCGCCCTGCGCAGGCATCACTAGACCCGCGGCACTGGTGGTTAACTTTCCCCACTCCCCCCTGCCCGGTCCCTATGACGGTTGATTGGACCCTGCCCTCTTTAAATGTGGCTTTTTTCGTTGATGATTTTATCTCTGAAGATGGACTCCCACAAGAGTTCGAAAGCTCAGACTAAAAAAACGATGATTCCTGTGTTCTACACGGCTTTTTCTTCTCGATCTATACACATACTTGGAATGTGAATATTTTTCCCAATTCGTGAGTTTTTTCTTAGTCTGATATTGTGAATTTCTTTGGGCTACCAAACATGCACGCTTCAAAATAGAGGTCCAATTCTTTACGTGTGCATTCGCCGGCTGAAAGCGGTCAGCTAGATACAGTCAGTGACCAATCTTACGCAGTGTTCAAATTGTGTTTAGGAGTAGGAACTATTACCCCAGTGTAAGTTTGCTATTTATACCGAGGGAATGACGATAGTGGCTTCTGAACAAACGACCTTTCGGCTTCTTGAAGAAACCTCAATCGACAGAATTGGCTACTTCTGTAGTCTGCATTTTTTACAGGATTTTGATGCCGCTACAAATCGAAATATAAGTGATAGAACATATATGTACCTATATTTTTAATGTGTTCATTTGATAGAAAATCATGTCTTCTTCAAACTATATACAGGAGGAAAGGCATGTTTAGGTTTTATAAAAGTTTTCCTACTTCCGAATAATTTTGTATCTGATCTCCCTTAAGACATGTGTTTAGGATTTGCAATAAATAAGCTATATGCCTTCCGTTGAAGGAACATCATACTCTCCTATATATCATTAAGAAGGAAACGTAAAATGCTCATGCAAATTTTCAGTGGTTGTGTATTAAATGGTATACGTCATGAGATGCGATTTGAATGAAAATTGCACGGACTTCACAATTATAAGTTTCGTTAAAACCAAGAGGTAGCCCTTCATAGAGTAAATAAAATTGAATTAGAAGGGATTTGCTATCGGCTCTGCCCAAGAAAGACTTATTTGCATAATTTTTTAGCGAAGTCGAAAATCTATCGATAACGTCACACTCTGTAGGTTGTCATATTTAATCGAGTGAGGTTTGCTTAGGGGGCGAAGAGACGTGTGTTTCAAAACCGGTATTCTCATGTGCTTGAAATCGCTGGGGATTATGCTCCAAGGTAATAAATAATAAAATGCAACTTAAAGTATCATTCCTAAGCTAAAACACATTTTAAAATACTGGGTAAGGCCGCATTAGATCGATTGCTGGAAGACAAAATTATGTTTCAGTTTTCGTGTTCTGCTACGTGAACGCTGCCTTTCTGTGAGAAGCAATCGGTAATGGGAGCATAATTTCAAAAAGTTAGGTAGACTTTCTGATTTGATTATTAGTACCGTCAACTGAGCTTAGTCAGTAGAGTGAAAACATGAAGAATGATTAAGGTCAAACGACTGTTGTTTACTCAAAAGTCAGGAATCCGCATAAAACTCGAAGCACAACTGGGTCGAGGATAAGTCGAGTAGAATGAAGACAATAAGTATAAAACTGTTCCCGTCGTTTCTAATTCATGTTATTCATTGCATTTTTTAAATACCTAGGTAAATAAGATTTCATTACTGTGATGCGACGGAAGCAGCTAATGTTAAGTACTCGTCAACTGCCCATATGGTGTTTAAAGATAGCCATGTGCAGGGCACCAGAAATGTGTCAAAAACGTTTCCATATGCACCATCAGCAAGGATAACAGTTCAACACTCGAAACAGAGTTTGAATAAATCAGAAAATTATCCATTAAGCCGCGATCAAGAAGACTATCTGGTGCAGTCATGAAAGAGCAGATGATACATTTCGCAAAAAGGAAATGATGGTACCAAGCTGCGAGAAACTGCGCGAACTTGTATGGCTTCACAAGGTTTTAATCACACATATCGCGAAAAATATACTATTCCATAAAATAATTATATCGAGAAGCAGAAGCCTTGTCGATCACGGAGTCGTAGTTTTATCAGTCTGAGCTTTCGAACTCTTGCGGGAGGCCATCGTCAGAGATAAAATCGTCAACGAAAGCAAGCAACGTTTATAGGGGGAAGGGGCCAATTAACCGTCATCAGGGCAGGGGACGGGGGGGGGGGTTAAGGAGAGGACTAATTAACCGCCCGTGCCGTGGTCCTTTTTCTACCCCCTAACTCCCCCGTCCCTATGGCGGCTGATTGGGCCCTGCTCCCTATAAATGTTGCTTGTTTTTCGTTGATGATTTCATCTCTGACGATGGACTCCCGCAGGGGTCCGAAAGTTCAGACTAATAGAACTATGATTCCGGTGATCGACCCGGCTTCTTCCTCTCAATCTAAACACATACCTGGGGTGCGAACCTTTGCCTCAAATAATTACATATTTAAGCAGGTGAAAATACTTATGGATCGTGCGGTATCGGAATGCGGTGCAAGCGAAGTTCTAAGCTGTTTATCCGGGGGGGTGGCTTGGTAATAGGCGAGAAGGGACAAAGAAAGCTCACTGTGTAGTGTTCATGACGGGCGTACTCGAGGTGACAATGACAGTGTCATTGCACGGGAATAAGTAGTCCTGAGGTAAGGTGGATTCAGGCCAGACTGTTCTGGGACTATGGCAACGGCTTCTCCCTCTTACACACAATGAGTGCTCCGGTAGCTTTTCTGTCTTAAATGATCTGTAGTGGGTCGTTGCTCGCACGATGCCTGCCCTTCCTTTTGTGACCTCAATCTGTCTAGACCTCAAGGTCGTTGCGGCCGCCAGACTTACTGGTGCACGGGACATGGACCACCCACACGCTGTCCACCCACACGTTGTCCAACCAATCACAGGCCGACCTAGCAAATGAACGCCCTCTCTCTGTCTACTAGCCTGACTGTTCTCAGAGCGGCACTTGGGACCCGGCTAATCTTCTGAATGATCATGTTCTCCCAAGTCACATGTCTTCCATCTATTCTCCGTCCTGTGTACACAATAAACTCTTCCTACTACTCTGGCCTCTTCCCACTTCTTCTCTTCTAAGTAACCATGGTTTGAAGATCGCAGTTGCTGGGGCTTAACTCACTTAACCCCTTGCAAGAGATCAACCCTATAAGACTTCGAACTGCTTGATATCGACTCCGCGAGCAGCGTCCACTGACTGAACCAGGGTGCAACTAGCATGTTCCTTTCCTCCTCCTCCCTTGTCCTGTAAATAAATGCTACACACGCTCACTATCGGCTTACTAGACCACCTAATGTGACACTGTCAAAAAAGGTATAAAGGCTGTGGTCTGAAAAACGGTATTTGAAATATAGACTTTAGTTGGCCCAACGCCCGAAAAAAAATGTACAGAGAGAAATTGTCATTTTCTGGCAAAAGATCCACTGTAGTATTTTAGGCAATGGTAAGTTGCATTCTGATCCTGCGTCTGTAATCTTTTTTCGACAATCCCCCTTTCGTCGCTTAATCTACGTAGTCCTCCGTCCTTAGTTTACACACAAAGGTTTATTAGGGTGTAAATCTGGCCAGGCTGTAGGATTAAGCACGTTGGTTGCAGGATTGATCTGCATATCACGTTTTGGCTCGATGCACTTGCTGATAAAAATTCACCTGACCGCCAAGGGGATTCATCTGCCCCGCTGTGCTTTCGGCCCCACCAGAGGCCCTGAAAGCCGAAACAGCTGGTAGTATAGGCAAATAGTACTGCCAACAGTGACATGGGAGATTTACTGGCCATTTTTGGCCGTCCTCAGCCAGTCATTCCCAGACACACGTGGTGTCCCACCCGGGCCTCGAAATTGTAACATTTTGATCAGAGTCAAACTCCCTAGCCACTGAGCGGAGAGGTCGTTGTTTAGCTGATTAAGGTAAGGAGAGTGTCGACGAGTGTCAACACACCCGTTGACCTAAACCGGCTAGACGACGAGCTCGTGGCCCAGTGGTTAGAATATTTGACTTCGATCAAAAAGGTCGCGAGATCGAGGCTCGAGTGGGGCACCACTGTGGTCCTGGTATGACTGGCTCACAATGGCTGATAAGCCAGAAATGGCCATTCCAGTCTCCCGTGTCTTTGCCGACAATATTATTTGGCTCTTTACATCGGTGTTAATAGAAAAAAGTCCTTCGTTTTGGCAAGTCCTTCCGAAATGCACGGGAGAGTAACCGAAAAGACTGTTCCGAATCTGGTTTCACCAGCCTAAAGCAACCGATACAATGGCCTATTTAGTACTGATGAGTGCCTACAGGATAGCTAGAGGAAGTAATCCTGTTGACGATCCTTCATGGTCGTGTCAGGACGCTGTTTTTAAAAGAACTATATAGGTCAGGAAATTTTCGGCAGCAGAAGATGGGCTTCGAGAATTAGAGCAGTGTCTGACTTTACACGCACGGCTGACCCTGTTACCAGAGGAATTTGGTTGGCTCGGATATACAGCACTTATACTTTGCTGAATCTGTCTGCAATCAGGAGGTGGTAAACTTCCGTATTTTTTTTATCTTTCACCGATTTGCCTATTTCCAACAAAACGGAAAATTCCAATCCAATTATTAATTGATGAATGCAAAAATTATATATCGGTATTTGTTTTTCTTTACTTAGTTGACTTATTGTGCGTTTAAGAGATGCCAGTCATAAAAAAGTATTTTTTAGCCCAGTTGATTGCAGATGGGTTTTGTCTTGCTGTTTGTTCAATATTTTGGCGTACAAATATGGCGCCTTTTAACGAAGTTCATAGGAGTACGTAGCTCACACTCCTGGGACCCTTAGACCTAAATATAAAGTGAAAAAAATTAAAGAATTTGTGAACTTGACAAGGCTTGCCCGGAAATAACAGCTGATGATGTAACTTCTTTCACTAGTGTCTACTCTGCTGATAGGGATTTATTTTATCGCTCCTTGACAGGAGGCCACAGTATGAACGTCTCATAATGCAAATGGCCTTACGCTAAATCCTGCGGAAATTATTGTTTGGTTGAACATTAGGTTCAGAGTTAAGTTTAGGCTTAGGTTTAAAACTGTGGTTAATGTTCGAGTTTGCACGGAAATAGGTCTCCTTCCTAGAAATTATTGCGTGAAAACTCGTTTTTCTGTAAGCGGTCCGTTCCTATACCCATTTCCTCCAGGGGGCCATACAAGATATCCATGCTTCACAGTCCAAGCAGTGTGCACCTCTCTCTCTCTCTCGTTTGAACATGCTCATCAGACTTGGCGCCAGCAAGGTAAAAGGCGAGGTGAAGATCTTGATATCCTAAAGCGTGCTAAGTAAAGAGGTTCTTTGCGGAGAAGTGGAACCATCCGAATGAAGTTATCCTCCAAAGTACAACTTTATTGAGGTAAACAGAAAAAGCGTTAGATTCTGATCCTTTCACACACCTACGCCAAAATCGGAAACCACGATTTTGACAGTACTCTGAGAACTTCTCCTAGGCGCTACGGTTCTGGTGAAAATATTTTTACCTTATAAAAACCACTCACCTATTTTCGGAACAGAGTGAAAACGAAGCAGATAAATTAGGTGGGAAAAAAGATCACATGTATCTAGAATACTAAAAAACTAGCTTATCTGGTTAGTTGTCACTATTAAACAACGGTAATATCGGTCAGAAACGAGTGTGTGCAGTCAGCCATCCCACTGACCAATGACGCTAGGCCAGACGCGAATTGTGTTTATAGGCGAATTTTAAGGAGTGGTAATTAGGGAAATTTTCAATAAATAACAACGTAACCATCATGTTTGGGCAACAGGCACGTTTTCATTCATTAAAAGGTAGTTCAGAGGGATACTTACAGCAGGGCCTAGAATTCGTGTAACATGCTAATACATGAGAAATATTGATTCTCTTTCGTTTATCGGTACTGATTATCGTGTAGTCTATTCTGAAGTCATTGCAGTCATGATCGGATGCCGGCTTTTTAACGAGCCTTTTTCTGACCCCTAGCAAAAAGCATGTATTTTAAATAGTTACTACTTAACGTAGTACGCATTTTTATCATTGATCTTGACTGCCTTTATAAATTCAAATATATTTTATGGAAAACATCACAAAAGTTATTTCCTTTGGTAGAAAATTACGCCTTCTTTGAAGTCTATGCTTAAATTAAGGGCATCTTTCGTTTTCCAAATGTTTCTAAATTGCCGAATAATTTTTAAGCCTACTGACTGCTTCGCTTGAATTCAAGGGTTATAGGCTGCGCGATGCGTACATCCTGTTTAAGAAAAAAAAATATATTTTCGCCTACGGTTTGAGGAAGCCGTTCTCATAAAATATTGCAACAGATGTGGACATGCTGCATACCTTATAAGCAACAATAATAACTTGACGGATGTGATGCAAAATGAAAAAAAACACTTCACAATCGTAAAAAAAAACGCATAGTTAAAAACTTTTTAAAACCGAAAGATATTCGTTCTTTGACTAAAAAGTTTAAAGAAGGCGCAATTTGCTACCAAAAGAGTACAAGGAATATCTTTTCGTTTGTGTTTTCCACAAGTTATTTTTGAATTTATCAAAGCAGTCAAGATCAATGATAAAAATGCATACTATTCTTATAGTTTTTACAGTACATACGTTTTGTTGGCAGTCAGAAAGAAGCTCGGTAAAAAGCCAGCATCCTATGATGACTGAAATGACTTCCGAATAGACAACACGATAATCAGTATTTCAACCTTACTCAATGCCGGTTTGCGAAGAGTATCAATCTTTCGCATACGTCGACATGTTATATGAATCCTTAGTCGTAATTTTAATCCGTCTCAACCACAATTTGCACTTGTATTGGTATACAAACTGGGCAAATTGGTACGTATTTATAATAGTGAAGAGTCGTTTTCTGTGTTCATCCGGGTAAATGATATATAGATTTACCTTCCGTCAATTCAGCCTTATTTAAGACTTATAAACAATGAGACCCTGAGTTTGCAAAACAGATGTACCCTACATGCTTCTTCCTATGCAATTATTAAGTTGCAATCCAAAAAATTTAGTACAGTGAAGCAACGTAAAGTAAGAATAAATACTACATATTTTTCGCTTATGCATGTCGTAACTTACGTCGAAAAAGCTTTTCATGCTGCCCAAAACTGCCGCCCAGGGAAGACTGATTTAGCCTCCTGACACCGCAAACGTAGTTCGAATATTTTATCGCTTTGTGACCAGTTACTCAACCACGCCCTGTAATTTGTGAACCACGTGGCCGATTCGAGGGAGAGAAGGCAGAAGTGGCAGAGCGAGTAATTGGATCAATAATTACAATAGGAGTGTGCGTAAAGTGGCCAATAGCCAAGCCGTGTGTGGCCGCGACGAGTAAAGGACTGCACACAGGTATGGTGACTAGTTTAAGTATAAAAAAACATCAGCTGGAATTTCCCAGTTGAAAGCTGGTGATCCGGAGTAATAAAAACATGCAACGTTCTCGGGTGAAATAAGGTCAGGACAAATTACGATAGTGTGCAAATCCGTCGGCGTCTCCTTTTAACTTATCGAGAAACGAAGCGCAAAAATTGATATGGCCATATGCGATGCCAAACGGCTCTTATAACAAAATTCTTTTATGCATTGACGTTAGTGACCTATGTTGGTCACAGACAACAACATTAGCGGGTTCTTAGCACGAAGGTTGTGTAAAGACTTTGACAATAACATCTGGGCGTCTCGCGATGACAGTTCTGTTTAAACAAATTAGGTCGTAGAAATTTGACAACTGTTTTTGGGGCCTACTTAACAGTATGACGTACTGTTAAGATGGAGCCGAGAATATGTTCTGATGTTTAATGCTTACCTATAAACAGTATTGAAGTCGTTATGGAACTGTCTCTGGTTTGTACCTCAGTTATATTTCGGTAAAGCACCGTCTTATCATATTCTGGAACACTCCATAAGTATGCCATCCGGTGGATACCCAAATGGGTAATTCAGAAGGAAAAGAAGTGACCACTGGAGCAAGAGGTTTATTGTCCTGACGTTTCGGATTCCCTCGGGAATCCTTTATCATAGGTAAATCTAGAACAGACTGACACATGCGCAGATATGGTGATACATGCACAGATTGCACGGTATTTATAGTTCACAGACGTCACCCGCATGCGTACTATAATTGTCAGTTCTTGTAGTCACCGCTTGAGGTCTTAATTGGTGCGGTGATTGGTCATTAATTGCCACAGTGTTCTTGTCCGCGTCGGATGCGGGTTTGGTAATTGCGCGACAATTATGTCCGCTGTCGTCGGAGTTGTTGTTGCACCCAGTCCTTCCCACGTGACTGATTCTCTTGCTCAGGAAATGTCTCAGTACACCGTATGGGAACGCCAAATCGTTGCGCTTGTTGATGGACTGGGGGCCTGAGAACTATGACTCGAGCAGCTCGCGGCTCACGCGGTTGTCACTTTTTGCGAGGATTTCGGCCTCGTCAAACTTGAAAATATGGCCAGTCCCGTCGAGCGACCCACAACCTGGTAGTTGGCGTCTTTTTTCCTCACCACCGCTGCATGCTCGGTCATTCGTGTCTCCCGGTTTCTCCGACGTAGTTGCTTTGTCCAAAACTGCACCAGATTCGGTAAACGACTCCAGCCGTTTCCTGTTTAAATTGATATGTAGGTGAATTGCCTGACCCGATAATTTAAACAAGTGTAACATTCTAAAACAGATGGAATTGACAGATTAACATAGTCCTTCATACAAAAAACATCCGTTGAACGCGGCATCTTCACGCAAAATAATCGGTGGAGTGGTGCAACGCCAAGATGGTTGGCATCCGAACTATTTTCTGAAAACGGCAAAAGCAAAGCTAGGTGCATACATACATACATATTAACTGTACAGTCTCATAAACTCTACCTGTATGCTCACTGTTTTCACAATGTAGGACGCAGTTTGACCTTTAAGTCACTTTATTAAGGGAAGAAAGCTTTCGCCCTTGAGCTCCTTATTCATAACCAAAATCGCATAATAGGTCCACCGTAACAGTAGTACATAATACAAATGTAGGCTTAATATCAGCGATAAGTGTGAGCCAGTTGCAAGGTGCTTCTGCTGACACTTTGTTCATTATATCTGCAACAGTTTCTCAGCAAATGAGAACCAAGTTTGTGTTTAAAAATGTCAACAGTATCTGAGAGGACCACATCTTCCGGGAGTCCGTTCCACGCTCCAATGACCCTCTGAGAGAAGGCGTTTCGTCGAACGTCGATACGGGCCGGTTTCCTCTGTAGTTTAAAAGGATGACCTCGCAGATGGTCAGTCCAAGCCAATTCGAAGAAATCATTAAATTCTAGGGCGCAGTCTCGGCCTCTAACAATGCGGTAGGTTTGTACGAGGGCCCGGCGGAGTTGCCTTTAATCGAGAGGGAAAAGATCAAGTTCAGTCAGTCTGTCTTCATAAGGCAGATGACCAAGATTCTTGACCATCTTCGTAGCCCTCGCCTGCACTCGTTCCAGGTGCAGGTAATCCTTCTTGAACCACGGACGCCAGGCCTGGACAGCATACTCCAAGTGGGACCGAACAAACTTTCCGTCGGTTTTTCTGAAGAGCTCCTTGTCAATGTTGACGAATCCCCGCCTAATCGCAAACAGCACCTGTGTCGCGCGTTTAGCTGCCTTTACACACTGAGTAGATGGTTTAAGTGAGGAATTTATTACAACACCGAGATCCTTTTGTTCGTTCACATTTGAAAGCGGGTGCCCATCGAGGAGGTATTGGAAGGAATCGTTCTCCTCATCAGTCCTTCTAGTACGGAGTCTTAAAACCACACACTTACTAATGTTGAAGTTTAAGAGCCAACGAGCAGACCAGCAGCTAAGTCGATTGAGACTCTCTTGAAGCGCTTTCCTATCGGCGTCAGACCTGATGGCTCTCCAGAGTTTGACGTCGTCGGCAAACATGATAGCGCTGCAACCCAGGTCGTTGACACAGTCGTTGATATAGATAAGGAAGAGCAGTGGCCCTAAGACAGAGCCTTGGGGGAAGCCACTCAGAACAGATGTAGGGTTTGACTTCAAGTCACCGATGCACACAGTTTGCGATCGCCCTGTGAGAAAATCTGTGATCCATGCCAGCAGGTTTCCTCTTATGCCAATTGCTGACAATTTATACATTGGACGCTTATGTGGGACGCGGTCGAATGCCTTCTTGAAGTCCGTATAGATGACGTCAACCTTACCATCTTCATCCAGTGTGCGGCTCCACTGCTCAGTGGAGAGAAGAAGGCTGGAAAGGCAAGAATGGTTCTTTCTAAAGCCGTGTTGGAGCCCTGACAGCAGGTTTTTCTCCTCCAAGAACTTCATTGTCGTCTTCTTAATTATCGTTTTCATCACCTTACAGCAAATGCAAGTTAGGCTGACGAGCCGGTAATTGTTGACCTTCATGCGGCTTCCGCCCTTGTATAGCGGGTAAATATTTGCCATATTCCATTTGAATGGCAGTTTTCCTAGTTCAAATGAAGAACGAACGATATGTGCTAGGCGCTCTGAGAGTTCGCTTGCCAATTCTTTCAAGAACTTGGCTGGTATATTGTCTGGACCGGATGACCTTGCTTCTTTGAGGCTCTGCAGCTCCCTCTCAACTACAGATGTTGGAAATAGTAGAGAATGAAATGCTCGACCGGCGTTTACAACAGCACTGTTGGCAGTATCAAAATAAAGCTCGGTTTCCCTAGTGAATACCGAGGCAAAGAACCGGCTACAGTGCTTGCCTTACTCGTCTTCTCAACGACTTCTCCGCCATCATCATTCTTAAGTACTGCGACAGGATCCTTGTTTTCTAATCTTCTGTTAATATAGCGGAAGAGAATTTTGGGCTTTTCTTCGGCCTGTAGGAGGATTCTTGATTCATAGTTTTCCTGGCCTGGCGAATAGATATTTTATTGCATTTCTTTGGCGTTGGGATTCCTCGAGGTGAACTGGCGACCCATTTTTCCAGGATAACTTCCATTTCCTATTCTTCTTCTTCAGTTGCCGGTCTCTCGTCAACCAGGCAGGACGACAAGTCGTCTTGTGTACCTCCACCGGACAAAAGCGCCTAATCAGATCTAATGCAACCCTCTTGAGTGATCTCCAATCCTCCTCTGGATCCTCTTTGAGCAGGCAGTCCCAATTCACGGACCTTGTTGGGCCTCTCCGGCTACAGTGCAGTGTCGACGCGATCAATCCTCTCCCATTCTAAAAACTTCACTGCCAACATCACTGGCGAAGCCAGCCCTGCATTTTCCCTTTTACCACCCTTACCGTCACTATCGCCAACATTTTCACTAAAACATCTGAAGCCAGTGCCAACCTGTTGCAATATTCACCAAACCATGTAATCACGCAATCCTCTTGGTAAGACACTAGCGAGTCCTACCCAGACCATTTTTGAGGGCAAGGACTTCAAATACGCTAACGTCACATATTTAGAAGTGGCCTTGCCGCCACACTCCTATGCTCGAGAGCGGACTCACCACATTTTCACCGCAACTTACCCATTTTCTACGCCACAGATCGTATTTACCGCCACCTTCAGTAGCGCCAGCTCCATAGACAGGTCTCAACTTGTCTAGACTGATACTATTATAGGTCCGTAACATCCATAAGTCTGGTAACTTAGCTGCGCATCTATCGCACGGGGACCAAAAGGCCTGCGCCAGCAGCCCTGGCATACACACGACAATCACACCATATTTTCCAACGTTCTTCCTCGCTTGGACCCATTTGGCTTTGTTTCATCTACAATAGATTCCTTATCATATGCCATGTCAACTGTAGTTCACTTTGGAGTAGCAAATGCCAGGTTCGCTTCCCTTTTTGGACGTCCTCCTCAGTCGCAGACATGACGGTAGCGTCTGAAGGAACCTTTATCGAAAAAAAGCCTGGTCTGGATAGTAAACGAGCTTTAAAAGTGTAGTGTGCTGATTAGTGCAAAGGTCTAGAAACATTTGCTCAGGGCGAGTATTGAGGAGGAGTTTAAGAAAATTCAGGATCTCATTTGCGTGAACGGGTATCCTAAGAGATTTATTACAAGGAATATAGCTGCGAAACAAATAAAACCCACAACACTTAATGTGGAAAAGAAGACACTATTTCTCAAAGTCTCCTTTCGAGGGGACGTGGCAAGTAAACTTCAAAAAAGATGCCTTGTCCAAGCCGTGTCACGAACCTTCCCAGCAGCGAGAGTCCAGATATTATTCTCAACCAAGGCGATCTTATATGGGGAAGATAAGGATACGTTACCAGCTCAGACCACATCCATTTGCATCTACTCCTTAACTTGCTCCTGTGGAGCAGGTTTTATTGGTCGCACAAATCGGCGCCTCTTCAAAAAGAATAAGGGAACATCTCTCGGCTTAGCTGACGAATATTAAAGTTGGGAGCATAATCAGCGCCATTTTCGCGTACATAGATGATTCCGAACATCCTGTGGACCCCATTGAAATCTTCCGGGTTATCTATAAGGCCCTACATGGGTCAGCGCCTGCTAGCAACAGCGGAAGTGACCACTATCAGGTTGATAAAGCCGGCGTTGTATGCACATTATACCTTCCTATAAGCTCCGCATCTGGCGTGGGCCACAGTCACTCAGTGGTATGCATTTGTCTGCGCTCTGTTTGTGTCCCCCCTCCACCCCCCGCTCTATACTGGCTCCATAAAGCCCCTTCCTCTAAACCAACCTTCTCTTATCGACTCCTCCCCCCTGTTTCAACGACTCTTACGAACAGACGAACACTTTTTTACTTGTGTCCCAGTCCCCTTCACACGTACTGGCCCGACTAAAATTTAGCGAAAGCCTACGTACGCTCGCTAACTACTTTTTTGGCTTCTCTGATGGGAATTTTCGCAAATTTAAAACAACTCTGACACGTGGTTTCGATTTAAAATTTTTACCCAATTGGGGTTAATGGTAAATGCTTATCTGAAGATATTTAAATCGCATCAGGACGCCGGCTTCTGAACGATCTTCGCTCTGGCCGCCCGCAAAAGTACATCCTGTAAAAAATGGCCATTAAAATAGTAGACATATTTTTCACAGTGATTTTCACTGCCCTTATAAATTTGACTATAATTTGTTGAAAGTATGGACGAACACATTCCTCCTTAAACATATTTTGTAGAGAATTACGCAGTTTTCAAGCTGTTTATTGAAGAAAGGGTACCTTTCGGTTTTTTAAAAGTTTCTAATATTTTGGCTTTTTACGATAGGAAAATGTTCCTTCATAATAAATCGTATTTGTTAAGTTATTACTGTTGTCTATAAATTATACAAAATGATCCACTTCCATTGCTGTATTGTATAAGCAATATGTAACTTCCTTCTCGTCCTGTAAGGGAATATGTTATTTTCCTTTGAAGTTATGCATACAGCATGCAGCTGGGAGACCTTCAAAATTATTCGGCCAATTAGAAATTTTTTGAAACCAAAAGGTTTACTTTCTTTAGGTATAAAATGTGAAAAAGCTGTAATTTGCTACCCAAAAAGTGCGATGGAAAATATTTTGCATGTTTCCTATAAAATATATTTGGATTATTAAACGCAGGGAAAATCAATGAGAAAAATGCATATTGCTTATGTAACCATTTTATAAGCAAAAATACTTTTTTGTAGGCGATCAGAGAGAAGCCCATTCAAAGTTCGGTATCTTGACGTGACTGAAATATTTTGGTATAGGGCAATAAGATCATCAATATTTCAACCATAATTAAGTATTATGTTGATATTGAAAACAAATTTAATAATTTCGGTTAACGTTTCGCGAGAAAGGCAATCTACTGCATATAGGCCATCCAAAAACAACATACTTTCGAATTATTATTTGTTTGTGCACCGATCTGTTCCTCAGGATGTGCCCATCCTGGGATAGTGCTTTTGCGAATCAGATCAACCGATTGTGTTCCGCAAAGCTACTAATAATTGATATGTTACTAGCCAACTGTCAGTAACACACCTTTTTTAAGTTTTTTTATAGGACTATTCCGGCATAGACATGGCGTACCGTGAGATGGGCACAGGATCGGAATACTCGGTGCACAAACATATAATATATACTCCCGATCTACATCCGGCTAGACATCGAGCTCGATGGCTCAATTGTTAGGATGTCTGCCCCTGACCGGCGAGACGCGAGTTCGAAACTCGGGTGCAGCGGCAATTTCAGCTGCTACACTAGAGTTGGCTGCCCGTGGCTGATGAGGGCCAATAGCCCGAAATAGCTATTTCATGGTAGGCCATGTCTATGCCGGAATACTCCTATAAAATACTTTAAATTATTTTGCAGCACCTCCTGCGCTACGTTTTAATCCACAAATCCCCGACAGCGCTTGTAAAGAATTTAGGTAGGTAGGCTGCTAACGCTCGTCATCCGCTGTGCTTCTTTGCATTTTGAATCCGCCTAGCTCGAACAGGCTACTTGTTTCCGGGAGAGCCAGGATGGAGTTTGAATCGTGGTGGCAGGCCTCACGAAATCTCAACGCTTTTCTATCCGTGATAAATCTGATATGTTTGCACATATACGGACGTGATAAGATTTTCTTCAGCCTAGTGTAGTTCCTATGGCTTTATGAGCTATTTGAGACCCGGGTATACATTACTTTAGTCTGATCTACTTGTCATGTGGACCCGATCGTGTGCTGAACGCGTAGACGGAATTTATTTGGCCAATTAGATTATGTCTCACCCTAGGAGCAGGATGAGTGAGGGAGTGTAGTGTGCGTGTGCGGTTGGTATATCGCATGCCTGCCTCGCAACAAGTAAGTTCCTGAATAGGTTATCGCTGTTCCGCTTACTTCATGCATTTTGGCAGCTGCGTTAGTCGTACTGCCACCAAGAACGCAAGAACTAGATTGGTTATACGTTTAAACTTGCCCCTCTATTTATGCCTTCGGCATGCGCAGCCGAGTATCTACGTGCCAGCATTATGCAAACAATGTTCAAGTACGTCGCTCCCTAGTTTAACTCAATAGCAGTTACATTTCACGCCATTGGAAAGATAACCGGCCTTGAGAATCTTTTCATTTCAGGGAATAATATTTTCGCCAATTTTTTTTACTGGACATGCACCAAACATTTTTAACAGTGTAGATCCGACTGACGGTGGAGAGTATTACGCATTTTAATGCGCAGACTTATATAACTTGGGCTAAACAACAAGTCATATTCCATTACTATTTCCACTCGACCAGCTTTTCACTTTTTGCTTGCAAGCATGTTATTTATGTGTTTTTATCCATTTTTCTTTTTTATCCATGCATTTTTAACAACCTCGTAGCCAACAGGGACCTCAAAGGCGTTCACCCATCTTAACCTCAATAAACTGATACCAATGCTGAAATCTAGCTATATCTTCTTTTATAGAGATGACAAGCTCGTTTGACATTCCAGGGGCTGCCTTGCAGTAGTGTAGTGGCACGCCAACGCCATTTGCGAATCACTGATCAGCGACACTGCGGTGAATCGCCAAGCTACTGGCTCGCAGGTGACTGTACGACAAACGCCCCCTCATCGCGCCTTCACCTGCAATCCTTACACGCCCACGCTCAAGGTCGAGTTACCACCACTTGTCTTAGCATTAGCTCCTGGACTACTTGAGCCAACCAGGGTGCATCGTCCTCTGATTGGCTACAGGAACTAAACCTGTGCTTGAATTGCTGCAATCATCCACGCTCTCGTCACTTCGGATGCGGCGCTATGGCCGGCGGATGCTCGCTCGTCTGATGGTCAAGTTCCTCCTGATTATTCTCCACTCCCTTCAATACGGAATAAACTGCTCCTTCCACTTCGGCCTGCCGTGGCTTTCCTTCTCCTGGGCCTGAAGATAGCATTTGCTAGAATTTAACTTTCTTAACTCCCTGCAATAGTAGCCTTATTTGTATCTTCCTCCTGTGCCACCGTCACACATCACTCGAGTCGAACTTTGGAAGCTGCTGTGTCCTAACTATAAAGCGGGCAACGTCTACATATTCGGAGATAAGTTGATTTAGATACCCAAACCAAAGAGAGTGCTTTCATTTGTTTATGGTGTAGTGGGGTCTATGTCAATGTATGAATAGTGCCGTTCCGACGCTAACAAATATAAATTCTTAATAACGATGCGAAGACCGGCAGTTGACGCAAATAAAAGTATATTGTCCTTATAGAGATGCGCGCATTGACATTTAAGGCGCACTATCCATTTAGGAATGAACCGTTGATGTCAAGTGTAAAACTGAATTATCGTATTACCTGCTGTTTGGTTGGGTTAAATTCTGTGCATGTGATGCAGTTGTTTCTTCATATTTTCTATTATGAACAACATTTTGATGATGATTGATGATGAGAACTTTATTTTGATAATAATATCAAAGTTTCAGTAAAAAAACCATTATGCGAAAATAAACCCTCAAAAGGGAATGGTACCGTTGTCGTTTAACTCGCAGTGCATTGCAATGAGCAGCAGACTATTTGACAAGCTGATAAAATCTGATATCGGCAATGGATCTGAGCAATATGGAGCATTTCGCCTATTCGCGGTGGGGTGTATTGATATGCCTATGTGCCGACTGACCTCACGCAAGCCACTTGCGCCTGGACCAGTCTCAGGTCTTCTGGAATCCATCAAAAACCAGGCCGAGGAGGAGAAGGAGGGAAGAAGACGATGAAGCGCAAGTCTACACTAGCCAGAAAACGAAACCACGAACCCAGCCCTGACCTTGTGGTGGGGCATATGGTAGACATGTTTAGAAAGAACGGCCATTCGTAATATCCGTCGACCAATGCACCTGTAGTAGGAAGGTCTACTGGCGGGCCATGTCCGTCTTGTTTTGACGGGAAACAGGAAAGTACACTTTTACAACCCCCGAGGTTGATAAACACGTACTAAGTACGTTGTAAAGAGAAGTCGAGTTAGGAGGCATGGCTTCAAAAGTCACGTGGTAATGACGCAAGTCAACGGCGCCGGATTTTCCATCGTCTTAACCAGTAACATTTCTGTGTAGTATCTAAGGCAGACTAGCTTATAATTACTCACTATGTCACTTCAGACCTACATCACCAGTCATGTCGATTGTATACCAATCGGGTTGTATGAGTAAGCACATTGCTCTAAGATTATGGAATGCATTATCAAACGCGAGCTGATTCGTTTTTAAACGATGTCAAGTTCTCTCGGACGCACATCAAGAATTCCGCTGAGAAAAGTCCTGCTCGACCAGTATGGTCTATTTTCTAGAACGATGGACACGAACGATCGGAGGAGGAGACGTGGTAAACGCAGTCTTTATAGACTTCAAGAAGGCCTTCACTAGTGTTCCTCACCAAAATTTCCTACAAAAACTCAGCTGTATAAGGGTAAGTGGAAACCTTTTGCAGTGGATCGAAAACTTATTGAATAGTCGATCTCAGAACATAGGCCTTGATTATCAGCAGTCGGTGGAGGTGGCGGTTAAGAGAAGGGTTCCCTGTGGGTCCTTTCTTGGCACTTTCCTGTGTCATATATATATTTATGACTGCGTAAGCGAATTAAACTGCGGCACTGTCCACCAAGAAAATGATAAGACGAATTTGCAGGCAAGTTTGCACGATTTCGAGCAATGTTCGAAAGTCTGACTCCTGCCATTTACTGTTATCGACTATAGCATTCTGCGCACTTGCAGAACCGGCGCTGCGTACCGGAGGACGTACTACGTAAATCAGACGCCGCTACCAGAAGTAGATGCTCAGGTTGATCTATGAGTATGGATCAAGATCTCACTCAAGCCATCGTTCCACCGCCTGACAGTGGCAAAATACAAAATTTCAAGGTTCTATCTAATTAAGTGGCCTTTTCTCAGTCCGATGAAATGTTCTTTAAATCACTTTATTAAGGGAAGAAGGCTTCCTATTTTATAACCAAAATCGCATAATAGGTCCACCGTAACAATAATACATGATACAAATGTACAAATGTAGCCTCAACATCAGCGATAAGTGTGAGCCAGTTGCAAGGTGCTGCTTCTGACACTTTGTTCATTATATCTGCCACAGTTTCTGAGCAAATGAGAATCAAGTTTGTGTTTAAAAATATCAACAGTATCTGAGAGGACCACATCTTCCGGGAGTCCATTCCACGCTCCAATGACCCTCTGAGAGAAGGCGTTTCGTCGAACGTCGATACGGGCCGGTTTCCTCTGTAGTTTAAAAGGATGACCTCGCAGATGGTCAGTCCGAGCAAATTCGAGGAAGGTCTCTTAGATGTTCATGCGACCACAATAATAATTGTCCATTCAAGTCTGGAGACTGCATTCTGCCAACGACGCGCAACAATGCTGACAGGCTGTCCTTCGTCTCAACCTAAACTTACATCATCGATCAGCAATTTAAAGTTGTGGGTGTACGTTTTGGCCATGGGCTGATCGATTTTTCTCCATTCGCTGTTTAGCCATCTGTGTGGATTTTGGCATAGCTTGACGGCACTTGGTCTTCTGTTTTGTCTCCAAACACGAGGATGCTGGTACTCCTGCTCCCTTTTCCTGGGTTGTCCTCAAAATTCTATCTTCGTTTGCAAATTCTGACTTTTATTTTACCTTGTCCTGTCCATTACTTACACACGTCCCTTTTAATGATCTAGTTTGATCAGATAACTTTATTTTTGAGCTTCGTCTAAGGTATTCACAGCTTGCCCTATCATTTGTTGTAAGCAGTTGTGGAGGAGTATTGGCATCAAAGATTAGGGAAACAGAATTTGACTCCGGGGCATTTCTATTATAACGTCTGAGGGGAGGTTTCGCAAGCATTTAAAGCTTTTCAAACTCTCCCTTCCCTCGTTGGTTAATGTATCCAATAACGCACGACATTATCTGTTGAGGCCATAAAACAAAAGATTTACTCCTGTATGGACAAAACGCCCTGTTATATACCTTACAATTTGCAAAATCCACTGCGGTATTTCCTTCATTTATTACAGTTAATCCTTAGATATGCTTATTTTTATAGTGGCAAAGACGTGCACACCCATCTGTCAGACGACCCATTCGTCCCCCCCATATTGCCATTAAAGCTCTCTCTCGAGCCTCCACTGCTGGGTGGCAGCAATTTCAGCGGCCACACTGGGGTTGGGTATCACCAGCCGATGACGCCTGACAAGGCATAAAAAGCTTTCCTTGTGTCCCCTGTCTTTGCTGGTATTGTCCTTCTGCTTATTTTTATTTCTATATCAACCTCGGTTAAAAATATTGCTTCAAACACTTAAGTGGCGGTCACGCTATGATTAAGACTTTATCGCCGAAATTCTGTTGAAGTAAGAAAAAGGTCGTAAATTTTATATCGCCGCGCAATCGGGAAGGATCTCGCTCAAGACCCGGAAGCGTAGCACACGCTGGAAAAACTGAAGAAAATTTCATTTAAGCCAATTGAAAAGTCATCAATGAGGTAAAGAGCTTGGGCGAAAGGGTTCCTGTTTTATCGAAAATGACGCAAACATCCTACAGCTGCCATCATTTCCATCCTAACAGCGCATACCAGTCAGTCTAGGAGGATCAGGATGCGTCCCGGCCAACATGTAAAAGACTGATAAAAATTATATCACTCCGTCCATTCTATGTAAGATATTTAGTCTAGCGCCGAAAAAAAGGAAGCCCTTCCTAGTTTTTGGAAGGATTGTCACATTCTGCCAATGCTCTATCACAGCCGATTATGAAGTGAAAGCAAGAATGTACTGTTTTCTTCACTCGGGTTTTAATCCCACATATGTAAGTATACATTCAGCGTTTGCTTCGCAATTAAGATATTTACAATCATTTTTTTAAAATTTGTGCCAGCGTATTTCAACCGTGAACAATGTATAAGCTCTCGCCACTCTTAAGAATAAACATCGGTTTCTTTTTGTTTTAATTGTTAAATACGACCTCTGCCGCGAGAGCACCTTTGGCAAATTGTTTAAGTGGTGACGGAATTCTAACATGCATTAAAAGACTTCAATTTCGAAAACTATTCTAAGCTCTCATATGATATGCAAAACAGCATTTAAAAATCAAAAATTGATTATCTGTTCTGGAGAAGTTGTTCTACTTTATTGTCTGCGATATATAATATTCTTGTTTTCGCTAAGCGAACGGTCACGCGCATACTAGGCATTGCAGTCGCGTACAGTTGAGATTATCGATTGAAAAATAACACCCAATTTTTGCCATTTTTTCATTCGGTACACTGTCTTTTCGTACTCTAACTACTGTACACTAGCTTACCGGTTGTTGACAATCTAAATCGTACGCTCGGTTGCATGCATAACACAACCTAACTTCAGAAAAAGGTACCAATGCGTCCTCATCTCTTTGGAAGCAGAGAAGATTACAATCGCTTAAAATTTGGCCTACGTGTGGAAGATGGTGGATTATGTGTGCGCCAAAACGTGTGTTCTCTGACAAACTGGATTTATCCGCAAACATGTACATTTACTGTGATAAATATGTGTAAAGCGTATAAATCAATCCCAATACTCCCACATAACCTTTGGAAAAGTCCTGAAATTACTCCCCCATTCTACTTTTTTCTCTGTTTGGTTTTCAAATGCGTTGGCCTAGACCATATCGATAGTATACAGCAAGTTATTGAGCGCATGATGGCCTCTATGGTTTCGTCTTACGCGATATGAAACGAAAGCGTCAAAAGATCAATTTTTGAAAGTGCACATTTCGGAATACGTTTTTTTCTGATCTTCGAGTCTATGACATAATTGCATATAACTAGATATAATAACGTGACAATGTCAATCATCTCGATGACATCTAACGCATGACTCATAGCAATTGTTGTTGGTTAGCAGTGTCATTACTTCATCAACTAATCATGCGTAAGGTTTGAAGAGAGGTAATTGCCTTTCTAAAGGTATATCATAAGTAAATCAGATTTCTCAACGTCGTAGTCATAGCAATGCATGTACCATGTTTTGAAAGATAGATTTAGCACGAATATTTGATGGAGTCGCTTGCGGTTTACTCTACAGTACTTATAAGTGAGCAGGAAAAACAATAAGCTTAGGCTTTTGGACCGGTATTTTAAGATCACCTTCAGTGGATGATCGAAAGGCCTACTTTGAATATTTGCATGTATGTTAGAAAAAGTAGTGGACTTGGCTTCAGAAGGTGCATTTTTGCGTAAGTATTCTGGAGTTGTCTTGGTGGAATAAAGAATATTGGCATGCGCCATGCTTTAATAGGTTTTCACAAAGATAACAGCTCAATTTTTTTTGAATATGCTTAGAGATGTTTTCCATTTCACGCCACTGCCGTCTGCCAAGGGATACCAACCCACGCAAAACGCATGGTCATCATGAGAGTTTTTGGTTGTTCTTACTCTATAATTTTATTGTTTTGGAACCTAGAGTGTGAAATTTTATTGATATCACTACAGCGCAGAAGCTGGCTTGCAAAAAGCATAGGGCATTATGATTTTGCACTGGATAGTTAGACGTGGTAAATGAAATGAGATGACAGAAAGGTTGTTTTTTATATCTATGTGTTTAGTTTCTCCACTTGCCGTCATCCAAACTGTGGCTGCATATTCCATGACAATTGTACTCAGTTCGGCCAGTTGTAGCTCCAAAAATCTAACTTTGCTTTTCAGAACTACTGCCTGACATTGCTTTTATCATCAATATAATTTATGACAAGGCCATAGAACGAACCTTTTGGCAGGTGCTTACCACTTTAACTATGCCTACATGCCAATGCAGTTTTTCTGCATGTCAATCTATTCACGCAACCGATTACCGGTGACCCATTCCTTTTACATTCCATTATTTGCAGAAATGATTGCGTTTTGATCTTTATTTAATACACCCTTAAAATAAAGTAAAAAAATAGAACAAGAGTTCAATTTATTGTTAGTTCGGCGCTAAGAATGATGTTACCAGGATGTATGCTTGAAAGTATCATCTTAGAAATATCTGGAATGCTGCTCTCTACATAAGTAGTTTTCCATACGCTGTAGTTCGGTGCTTATGCCTTCAACAGGTTTTCCATTTTATATCCAGTTGCAGATGCCATTAATTTCGCTACTTAGTTAAGTTATGTTGGCAGAGTGCACCGTAATGTAAAGTTAACTTTTTATCCGTAGAATTGACACCTATTTACTCTTTCTCTCTACAGAAGACTTTATTCAAATGCATTTAGCTGACAAAGCACCTCAGCTCTCTTTTGCAAAAGGTTGCTAGATATGCGTTATTAGATTAAAGCAACGTAAAACACCTTAGAATGATATTGACTGTAAAGAGTCACTCCTGATGTAACTTTTAATATAAGGGCAAGTTGAAAATATTATCTGCCAACCAGTTTTATTTAGCCTACTTGAAAGTTATGGGTTCACACTTACGTGATTTACCGTCAGGGAACCTTTCAGATATGTTTGTACTTTTAGTTTGTTTTGTAATGCTTCGTCTCCTTGGTTAAACAACAACACATAAACCACTTCTATACTTTATGCTGTAAATAGCTGGCTCTCAAGAGGATTCAAGTTATTTCTGTCTGGCTATCACTAGGAAATACTTTTTTGACCCCAGATGAATATAACAGAGTAAGCGAAAAGGACTTCGGTCAGCAATAGACCAACATGTAAACAGGACGTCAAAAGTATGCGCAAGATCAGTTGTAATGACTAAGTTCAAAGCAAACGAATGCAGGCAGAGTGATTAAAAGTGTACATGTATAGTTACCGATACTTTATGCCGGATTCACTCCATTAAGCAGGAGTATTTTCAATCTTTTATAGTGTATTTTTCTTCAATCCTTCGATCGTAGCGCACATGGAATTCCTTTGCTGAACCGGGAATTCTGACTGCCTTAAATGGCGAATTATCTGTCACAATGCAAGCCCAGACGCAGCAGAATCAATCCCCCAACAGAACCCAATAGATCCACTGCACTGTCCTCCTCGACAGAAGCCTCACCTTCTTGGCTCAGTAACAATATTAATGGTCCCTCCTTGAACCGGTTTTCTGCACTTGTCCCCGGAAAGCTTCAGCCTCCAGAAATCGTATGCACGCACAGTGCTCGATCATACCTTGAGTGCTCTACCCACCCAAAGTTTGATGATGCTAAGTTATCCACTGCAAACCTACTACCAAACAGTCTCCAGTCAAAAGACTACCCGAATTTATGGCCTACTGTAGCCTTTCTCACAGATAGGATTGTGGTTTCCTCGGGTCCTTCCTACCCTCAACCACATATGCCTCCCTTTTTCGTCGAAAATTCCTTCCTCTTCTTCAATAAGGCGATGAATTACGAACTTGAAACTTATACTGCTGCTGAGAATTTCAGTTATCCCCGCAGTGATCCCCTAATAAGTGTACAGGGATATCATTTGCAGCCACCACTCAAAAAGATCGGTCTCCAGAGATTACTGCCCTCTTTGTGCTCAGATTCCTCAGTTTTTCCAGGGTATTATACTTCTAAAGCCCTGGAATCATACCATCTTCAGCAGGACGTTGGAGCACTAACATTTGAATTTCCTCAGAAGATACTCATGGGAAATTCGGTGAAAACTGTCGTCCCGGTAAGTTGGCCGGTCCCTATCGGAAGTATCATTCCCAGTGGAGTTTTGATGACTGCATTTGAGGGCCAAAACTACCACATCCAGAAACCTATCTGTCATATCTCTTTGCTGTCTCAGAGTAACAAGATAGAAATTTATGTGCTGTCAAATGGAAGCTGCAAAATCGTAATAAGGACCTTGTCAGATAAACTTCAGTCAACCAAACGAAGACTGCGAATTCATCGGGCACGTTTTGCTGCAAGCGAACGTGTTTGTGCCAATCCTGTTTTAGAGCGTTGTTATTCGCTCGTCGTTTCAACAGAATATCCACGTTACCTCAAATTAAAAGTGAGTGTCCATGACTTGTTAAGAATGATAACTGTCTCCTCGGACTTGACTACGGAAATGCCGCCACCACTTAAAGTGTCAGCAGTCACCAAGTTTACTGCCTATGAATATTCCTTCCGATTTCTTGAGTGGTTGGCAGTAAATGACATCTCTTCAGTAGAAGATCGTCTCGGAAAACCATTTTCGTTCCCGGTGAGAATTCTTGAAAAAAGTGTTCCGCAATTACTATCCACTTTGCAGACCCCTGCTTCCTTCCCTAATGAATCGCAAAAAATGGAAACCATTTCCTCTCATAGGGACTCTACAATTTGCTGTCTACTTGATGGACTTGCAAGGATGGATTCAGATGCCCTGGGACATCCAGTTCTGAAAAATATAGCGGCAAACGGCTGCCGCAGACACAAATTTAAAGTTAAATCTATTTATACAGCGCTTCCAATAAAAAGATTCGCACGGCTGCAATCAGAGTTATTGACAACAGTGTCTCCCATTTCTGATGTCTGTGTTTCTCATGCTGATATTATGGGCAGAACTGTCTTACCAAATCGCGTCTCAGATGTAGAGCGTGCTTTGCGAGGCCCTGTTTGTCGTCACTTGGCACACAACTTTAGCCCTGTGAAGGACCGGCACATCCTTTCGCTGGAAAACTTGTGTCCCAAAAACCCAGTAGGTGGGGCGGAATTGAAAGAGCGGCCATGTTCGTCCTTGGCTTCTTTGGCGTCCTCCAAATATTTCACAGTTTCAACAACCAGTGATGCCCCCTTAACGTCCAGTACAATCAAAAGTGCCAGCACTGCCTCTGTCAGAAGACGACGCAAATTCTCTTTCCTAGATCCCTTAATACAGTCTCCTCCCAAAGCAGAGGTCCAGCTTCTTGAAGACAGTAACCAGTCTGCATCAAATACATCACCCTCGATGCAGGATCTTCTGGCACCAGGTGAAGTCTCCACTCCGTTAATTCAAGACACCAATACATTCCTCGGTAGCTCTTTTCAATCTGCTGTTAGTACAGTGTCTGTAGCATCGGATATACCGATGGTGGAGGCTCTTACGCAGTGCGCCTACTCCTGTCCTTTCCACGGCGGTTACTCGAAAGCTCTTCTGGCGGGACACATACAGCATCAACATTCTAACGAGAGAGTCTTGGAGAACGAAGAGTTCAAGTCTAAATTCGAAGCAGAGGCTGTATATTGTGGATTGGTATGATTTTCAAATATTTTGAATCATTCGAAAATTGTATGGTTGATGGCTTCGGCCTCGCTTGTTGGTTTTAGGTAGTGCCTATCACACACCCACGAAGATTATTTATACAGGCGATGCATTCAGATTTTTCTAACATTTCGACTATTTACCTGCCTTTTCGTTAATGGAGGCCAATTCGTTTGTTATTTACCAATATTTCAGATGTTCGTTATAAAATATTTCAAATTAGAAGGGCGAAGTCACCTAATTTCTCATCGATTCTCCCTTCTTATAATAAAGATCTTTTTTATTAGGAGGTTTGGCAGGTTTGCTTGATTTGAGTTGAACCAATTGTTAAAAAACTCAGCGGGAGTTGAACCCACATAGTAGAGAAGGCTTTTACCGGAAGCCAACGCCCTAAGCACTTGAGCTACAGTAGTAGCCTAGTAGTCATTCTGGTTAATTCTAGATGATTGCTTAGGAAATCCTGCTTGGGCAGTCAGCTTGCTGCTCCGTATTGGTGAATTCCATACGAGCGGTAATGTTGGGCACGTAAAATTGACCCAAGTGTGATAAAATACATGGCGCATGGTGGGTCGTTTGTAGCTCAAGTGTTGAGGGCGTTGGCTTTCGGTAAAGGCCTTCTCTACAATGCGGGTTCAAATCTCGCCGAACTCCTTGAGTTTATCCATAAATGGGTCAATCAAAAGATCTTTTTGCATGAATAACTACTAGATTTCCGGCATTTAAATGCCTATAGGTTGGAACTACTTTTGATCGAAAAACGATTTGTCTAGTTTGTCAGGAGTGTGGGTAGGTGGGCATGCAAATGTGACAAACTTTGTTGAATTTGACAATCCAGATCGGCATTCTTAGTTACTACCTAGTTATTTATCATACTCGCAGCGCGTTTACTCGTTAACGCAATAAGGGTTATTCCATTCTTAAAAGCAACCTTTGCGTAGCAACTATTGTGTGGGCTGATTCTGAAGATTTCTGTTATGTCTATTATGTGTAGTTTATGTTGAATCTCTTGGTTTTCTCCTTTGCTAGTCGGGTAAACCCAGAAAGTTAATCTCAACAAGCAAGATTCCAAGCACCCGGACTCATTGCATTGAGGAAAAACATCTTCCAGAGACCTATAACACTGAGCGAAAGGCTCCCCACCCACCAGTTTCTACCTCTGCACAAAACCTCCGATCATTCAAACAGACCTCTGAGAATGCTACGGGATTCTTCGAATCGCCTTCGAGAGGTCAAATTGTCCTCGCGTACATTGACTTCTCTCCTGATGACACATTATTGGAGGGCGATGGTGGAGGACCCGACTTGGGTAGCCATTTCTCTCCCACCTCCCCCATACCTATTCCCGTGGTTCAGGAATCTACGCAGTTTTTCTGAAGTCTTTGATACTTGTCCGATCAAATACTAACTTAAAGAGAAAACGGAATAAACGAAAAAGGAGGGGCACCTTTTTAACGCATTTGAGCAGGCAACTGTGGCTTGCCGTGGCCCCGAGACAAACTTTTTGTCAGCGTTCAGTAATTTACTGAGAATAGATTTCCTACTTTGTGACTTGCAGTAGCACTTTTCTAGGGACTTTCATTTTTTGCTCATTCTTTGAATTAAAAAATAAAATGTTAATTTATTTTAAACAAGCTGGTCCGACCGCACTCACTCTCTATCACTGAGGGTACTGTTCATGTCGTTTGGGTTGCAGTGGTAAAAACCTAAGCATCGGAAAAACTGTTGAGTTTTCTGTTTTGTATGTTTTCGCCGAATGGTCCACCTCTTGGTTGAATGCGAGTGAATTCACAAACCTTTCTACGCTCCGTCTATATTTTGCGGAAACATAATTCGACGAACGCGTCTCAGTCAGAGATTGATAACCTACTGATCAACTCTAATAGCAATTTTCCACTTTCAGCTCAAAAGTCGGTGAAACGTCGCAACTTTATGCTTAGGTCCATTTTTGTTCAGAACCCCAAATAAATGCAGTCTTTTCGTAAATTATATCAGTGGTTGTCATGGTGCTTCGGAAATGATAACACAGAATATAGGCGGGTGTATTGCTCGATGGAAGACTTTTAAGGAAGAGATTCAGCCTTGACACAAAGAACATCATATTCGATACCGTTCGAACCCAATTTCCAAAACACTGTCATATAGGGAATTGAGCATTCACAGAAGGAGTATGCTGTCAGCAGAAAGAAGATCACGTCCCCGAGCACAAATGTGGTTTTTCGTAACTAAAGGAAAACAAGGTCGGCCTGATGTATGTTGCGGTTTGAAGATCTTTTAGGATGCTTCTTATTTGAACTTACATTCATTGAGTAAAAGTGGCAAATCACATGTCGTTTCTTAGTTGAACCCACCAGCCAAAATCAATTTAGACTTTGCCTGCAAGTGCAGAACAAGCCCGACTTCTAGGATGAACCCTGACAGCTTTCCGACCACTAAAGTTTAACGTTTTATAGAGGCGTCAGTCCGCTGGAAACGCAACTATTTTCACAGAAATGGCAGCATATCAAAGAATATTCCAATTCTTCCTAAATGCGAGTTCATATGTAGTTATAACACGTCAAATAGGTGACGAATGTACCGGGGTATAAGTCTGATGATTGCAACACTGACTGCTTGCTGTAGATATGTCAATTTTTTGGAGTGAATTTGGTATGATAATTGAAGTATTTTTTCATGTCTCTGGAAAATTCTATACCGAATTTGTGTCATATAAGATGTCAATTTGGATGTGAGAAGAAGGTGGAACACAGATCTAGTGAACGAAGACATTGCAAACGATTAGGTACGTTTAGTTTGGTGTTCACGGTACAGAATTTATAACTCCTACACGCAAGTGGTGCAGCTTCTCTCGTGAGATGTCAGTCTACGCTCTAAACGATGGGTCTTTGAACATTTACAGTTTTTGGAAACCTTATCAATTGCTCTGGTTCCTCGAAAACAGAATTAACTATCTCATAAGTCTTTGGAACATGCATGAAGATTGCGAATTATAAAGGAGTAATGAAGTCCAATTATACGTATAAAGCTCGTGTCTCTTCTTCTTCTTCTTACTGTCATACCATCCTGGAAACGCATTTTCCTACCATTTACTACCTGAGCGTACGATAATAACAAAGTAAAATTCTTGCATGCAGCTGAAAACCATCAGGAGAATGAAATCAATACCTCCTAGGCTCTTCAAGTAAGCACCCGAAGGTGCAAACATGTGGACGATCTATTGACTTTTCCGCCAAGTAATCGAAAAGTTCTTGTTGTTCATGAGGGCCACAAAGCGATGATCAAAAGGAGAGTCGATAATTTAAAAAAGAATCCCGTAGTGGGTGCCAGATTTAATATCAAAGGTCCAGCGAAAAAAACCCAGCTTCCAGCTACTGTTCATCCTTTCCATTTTATGCTTGGTCATTTTATGTAAAAGACATTCGGTAGGTGGCGAGGGGTTCTAGTTGGTTAAGTGGTTATTTTGCCTTTAGGTTTGCGTTGATCGATTTTGAATTCGCGCCAGTCCATCGTTGTATGCGTCTTCACCCAGCAATCTTGAACTATTTAGTGTAAAGAGCGAAAGAGAAGAAACACGTTGTATCGACAAAGACCAGGAAGACCAGAATGGCTAGATCCGGCTTATTATCCGTCAGCAGCCAGTCATATCCAATCTCAAGCGTGGGACACCTAAAATTCAGACCCGGGATCCTTTGGTCGTGGGGTCAAATTCCAGGTGCTCCACACTTGGTATTGTATCCGATTGGCTGATGATGGCTAACCGGCCAGAAGAAACATTCCGGTCTCTCTTGCTGTCCTCTGTAGTCCATAAACTGCATGTGTCACCAGTCGCCAGGCCACAGCTTTCGAGAACTCAAAATTGAGCTCTTGGCACAACAGGGTGAGCATATGCCATAATTTGGTCAGCGAACGTCTATCCATCAGAAAAGAAGTTCTTTTTGCATTTTCGAGTACCCAATGTGGAGCTAGTAATTTTATAAATGCTGTGCACTTTTAATAAAAAGTTTTGTGGTTAGACATTGGCTAAAGTTTTATTAAAACATAAAATGAGGAATATGTTATATAATCAGGAGTCCGGAGGGGGAGTTTATGTTCCCATCTGAATATTCTTCTCCTTGGAGACATCGCTTGCCTTAGGCCTCCGATGAGCTGGTCTCATCCATGATAAATTCCAGATTCTCATCGTAATCCTCACATGGTTGCCCAAGAATCCCGCAAGTCCCAGGAAGGTTTTTCCTTGAAATTTAAATTTAAACCACACAGTTGCATATTATCTGGCCAAGGAAGATTCAGCTTTTGACTGACTATCTATGTATAGTAGTAGACAAACGCTCACCGATCGGTTACAGGACTCTTTGTGCCTTGGGGCTTTCTCAAGCCCTACCAGCCGCAGTGCGGCGGCTAATGTTATAGGCAGAATGACATTACCGACAGTCTTTGTCTTTGTCGGGTATGCCGTTATGCATATATGCATTGACTTCTAATAAGTCAGGCCTGGTCATTCCAGCCTCCTGTATCTCTTTGTTAATGTATTTCCGCATATATATAATATGGATTGAATAAATATAGTCTGCTGCTGCACTTACTTCAGATTGTCTGGTAGAGGCTTCGCAACCATCTGCGGTGACCGTGCCAAGTAGGCAGTAATAAGCGGTGATTTGAGCCTGTGAATTTTCGTAGAAAGTCAGCCGTCAAGTGGCGATTAAGTTGACTTACGTGGCCACTGTTTTAGTCGCAAGTGGGTGTTTCCTTCTGAGGTTATGTTCTCTGGTGAATATTCTTTCGGACTGTTCTTCTTCTTCAGTTTTTCTGACACTACTGAAGGGAGTGCAGCCCATAAGACTGAAAAAAGGAAATATTGATGCTACATACATGTGATCCAGAAGCAGTTGGCTGATATTGGTGGTCAGTTGGAAGTATTATTGTAAAATTTCAGAGGATTCCTGCATAACAGCTGTTCGTGCGTTCATGAAAAGCTTACCATTATATTTACTTAGTATATACCGTTCATTAGCACAGGAAAGCATGGTTAGTAGACACGAACGCTTTAGTCATACATACAGAAAGGAAAAGTTGTACATGTGCGTATTTTACTAATTATTTTATAGTAAAATACTTTATGATGGATATTTTATGCAAACTGTTTTCAATAGGGTCTTCAAAGTCGTTGCCTACTATCCTAAATATACTGAACTAAACAGAACCGACGTAATAGTCTATTAATATCAGTTATAAGTGCGAACGAATAGCCTTAGCCTTTTTAAAATTATAGTGATCGTTAACAGAACGTCAGGCTCGCAAATGTCAGGGTATCTGCAGGTATCATCCCAAATTTTACATTCCCGATGAGTTCAACTGGAGAAATTTGTCATCTGCCTGTTGATAGTACTTGGCATCAGAACAGAAGGCACTCCTCAATCTAAAAAAATAATTTTCGTCAAGCTATAAATAATCACGCGCAAGCAACGTACTCAGAAAAGAGCTTATCATATTCTGAAAGTGACTACTTTCCTGGTAAAGAGAAAATTTACCAGGAAAAGAGATTTCTCCTATGCGGAATATTTAAGTTGTTTGTTATATGTGGCCAGTGCGTACGCCAATAGAAGTGAGACATACATTTCGCAATCTCATTCCCACATATAACAACGTTTGCACTGGGGAAATGATGACAGCGAAGCATGAAACGGAGCCTACCTGCAGTCAGTGACCAAACTTATGAACCTTTAACCGATAGTTTAAAAATGACTTTTGATTAAGATGGACCATCAATTGACATTTTAGTTTAACTGTCCAACCTAATTTCGTGATATTTCCGACATAGCGGTATGAGAAAGTTCAACTACGTTCCTTTTCGCAAAGTTGCAGATTTTATGCTCCAAGAAGAAAAACGATAGTCAGGGTTAAAAGGGCTTTGTCCATTTTGTTTTATTTTGCAAGATTCGATGTTATACGAAGGTTACCTTGCATTCAACCTTAACCCCAGCCAAACATATCCTAAAACAAGCCTTATCTTTACAAATAAAACTAAATTTAACCCTAAAAATGAACATCACCCAATTTTACATGGAATTTTATGCAACGGCACCTGTGTTCTGGATACTTTCTGCGCTTATGTTTCAGTTAGGAGGTCACATAAGTCGTGGCCTTTGTAGCTCAACTTTTAGAGCATTGGCTTCACCTAAAGGCCCTTCCTACTATACGGGTTCAAATCCTGCCAAATGCCGCGATTTTTTTTCAGCATTGGGTCAACTCAATTACGCCTTTTGCCAACGCATTTTCTATGGTTGAAAACATGTTTCATATTCTTCTGAATTAATGTTATTAATTGCTTCCTGTGATCTATTCATCTACTTCTTCTGAAAGCTCTTCCCCTGTAGATTTTCTTTCAGTCATGGGCAGAAACCTAAGTCCCGGAATGGCTTTGTCGTGCGAGTAGGGGGGTTGCGAAACCGTTCTTTTGCCGTTGTTCGTCAAAACTGGTTGATTGTCAACGCTGTGTGGGCAGGTGCATTTTAATTATGAGGCCTCCTGTCCCCCGAACCCCGAATGCAAGTAATTTTTTCTCCTTACTGCACACAATCACCCCAAACGCGCCATAAATGGTTTATTTATAGTTTTATATATTTTTTGTCTTGTTTTAGTTTTCTTTTTAGTTTATTATTAAGTTCTTTTATTTTTCGACTTCATTGTATTTTAGTTTACCTTGGTAAATTTAGTTAAGTTAGGTTTTAGCCTATTTAGTCACATGCAGTGCAACTATTTAAAGGGCTTATATTGCATGCTTCTGTGTAAACAGCTTAGCATGTATTTCTTGGGAAAAAACTTATTTTTAGCCTTGAATCGTGCATATAATTGAATTCCAATGTATTTAGATCAGGCGAAGAAAAGATAAAAATAAAATGAGCTTCAACGCACCGAGATATCTCCGAGTAAATAATGCCCTTCAATTTCCGATTAAATATTATCCAGATACAAGTCACCGTTGTCAAAAAGAGACAACGAATTGCTTGCTGAAGTCGTCGTGGGCACGAAAGGATTTGAAATCGCTTCGGGTCCACATTTTGTCTGGAGAAGAGCGGATTCAGTACCACAAGGAGGTTTGAGTAGGCCGCACCCACCTCAAAAACGGTCTGCTCAAACTCCCGCTGCATATGCTGCTCTTCTTTCTCTTGTTCATGCGATAGCAGTCTGCAAATATAAGGCTCCACGAACTGGGTGGGTACTTACCTCCATTGGCCTCTGAATCTTGTAGCCCTTTCACACTGATGAAAGTAACATTCAAAGTAATTGCGTAGAGTCTGAAGAAAACTGTCAAATTCTTGGAACCTAGATAGTAACAAATATAAAGATATATGTACACGTGAGTTTTTTCTGCACCTACCGAGTAAATTTCGCACTTACATCCACGCCATTAGTGGTGAGTTCAGCCTTGGCCACAGCTAAAATCAGTCCTCGGGAGGTGTACAATGCCGACTTACCTTTGATATTTTCAAGTGTTATTAAAGCGGCTTTGCTGGTTGGAGCGACGGCGGTTGTATTTAAGAGTTTCACCGGTGACTCTTTGGCCAGATTTTGTCTGCACATTTTAATATTAAATGGAAAAAAATGCAAATTACATAATTGTTATCTTTGTCTTTCGAGATGCTGTTGCCCAAAATTCCAGGCATTTTGTGTTATCATTCCACTCGTAGTGGCCGGCTGGGGACTAGATATATAAGGAAAGAGGATGAGCTAGAATATATGGAGAAAATATGTTATATTTTGGGCAGGGAACTATACAGGGGTGCTTGGAAGGCCAACATGTGCAATAACCGCTAAATTACAAATTTTTATTAGGGTGAATTTTCCAAATTCTTCCAAATTTTCGCGCGATGGCCATTGGTTCAGTGGGGATTGGTGATGATTTTGAACTGCGGAGGGGTCCTCGAAAGGCCAACATGTACAATAACCGCTTAAGTCAGCTTATTAGGCAAAATGGCTTTTAAAAGTAACCATAGTAGTAACCGCCTACTTACACATTTTAAGTAGGGTGAATTTGCACGATCTTCTAAGTTTTCACTCCCACGCCGTTACTACAGTTTGGGTTGGTGATGCTATCAAAATGTGCTCCTAAGTAACCTCACCCAAGGTCAGCGGACACCCCCTGACATACACGCGCATGCCGTTGGTCCCGTAAGGGTTATAAATGATATTAAAATGTACTTCAGTGACCTCACCCGAGGTCAGCGAAAAACCCACAACTTACACGTATAACTTTCTTAATTTACCTGATCATTGCACACTGATTAGTGCCCAATATTCCCCTCCCATTCACCCTCCTAAAACCAGGTGCCCGTATTAGAGTGGAGCGCGCTTCGCGTGCACTGGGGAGCACCACGATAGTTCCTTACCGTATCTTGTTTTTATCCCGGGGGAGCTCCTTATTTTAACGCGTGACAAATTGAAGCTGAATCAGTATTCCGAAGAGATGTAGCAGGTTGTCTCTAAAGTCGAAAGGTTTCTTCAATAGTGTAACATTTGCTGTCAAGTCTGGTGTAACATAAGGAGTTCAAAGATCTCACTGGCCGCTTTCCGAAGAGACCTGCAAAATGTGAAAAGTGATTTTGCTAAGTAGGTTGTGCGGTACAGAGGAAGGGTTCAGCTACCGGTTGTGCGTGTCGAATTGTTCATCTGTACTGGCCTTGACACGTTCGATAAACAAACATTTTAATGCACCAAAGTTTATTCTGTGTTGAATAAAAGCGTAGGGTATAAGTTAGAATTGAAAATAGGACTTCGGTGAGACATTAGTTTTAATTACTAGGAAATTCGGCATCAGACATGTTCATGCAAACTACCACTCTGACATGAGGTTAAGACAATCTGTGGCAAGTACTTTAAGCATTGACAGTTAACTTTCTCATTCATTCACAGTTAGCTAGGTTTGTGTAAAGGATTAATTTTTTAGTTTAATTTTTAAAGAACATTTTGGTTTTCAAAAATTGATACTTAGAATACGGAGTATTCCACCATCATAAATGTGCAATTATGAGAAAGTTCCTTCCACACACCTGATGATTCATAGAGCAGAGTATTCACGCATTTATAAAAATTCCTGTAAAGTGTGCAAATCATCCGTTTAACTGTCAGTAGTCTTACAACGCCAGAAAGCCTCTTTGTTAATATGTAAACTAATACAAAGGGACCTCATGAGCAAAAAAATTTAATATTTTGGAAAATTTCAGGATGCATGGTAATGTAAGTAGTTGGAATTCCAATGTCCCTTTTCCTCAAGTGCCAACACTTTAGAACGCTTAATTTCATTTTCAAGTAGTACAATCTGTGAATGACTTACACATCCATTTCAGAAAATAAATATCCACAGGGAGACATCCAAACGACGACGTTAACATTTATAAGCTGTATTTTAGGCCATTATAAATCTATTAAGTTTTGTTGTTTACGTATTTATCGGAGATGCCCGAAAGCTCTGTGACTAGTTGTTCTAAGTTTACGCCCAAGTAAGTAATCACCCATGTTTATCACCTAGGTAAGCGGTTGACTTACTAAGTTCTGTGCAAGAATCCGCAGTATTTATTCTTGAGGCGGCATTCCCTGGACCAATTCACAGTATGTAATGGGGGGAAAAAACTCGTTGTGTTGATCGATGGAATACGGAATGGCAGAATCATCATCTAAACAGCTGCCGAATCAGAGAGTTGTGGCCTCTTGTGATGACTCTAGTGTTTTTCAGTTCAAAGGCATAGTAGAATCCCATAGAATGGGTTGTGACCTGAACGTTTTGCAAACTTTATGTGCATTACCAATAAACGTTCAAATAGTCGAACCTGTGTTAATCTTCCTGTGCCTCCGGAGTAGTTTGCTTGTCCAGAATGGTAGCAGACTCTCCAATGGATCCTGATGTTTCTTGTCCTGGCAGTGCGTCCTTCGATATAGTGGTATGGCGTCGGATGTTTGTCTCGCGGCTGGGGAAAACCCCAGCAAGAATGCGACGGCCGTCGTTTGAGATCTTTTCTTTTATTACCAACTGGAGAACTCGCAAACTATTCTGTGGCATACTATATGGTCCCTCTTCACAACTTTTTACTATCAGTTTGGTGCTAATGAACACTTGGTGCGTCACGTGGTCCTGTCCGCTGCTGTCTATTATGATGGAACAGATTATGAATTCGAAGTGTCCCTTGAACATACTTTTTATTCTAGCGCTCAAGTCTTTTCTTCTAAACTGCAACTCAGCGACCTGTTTTTTGGGTAGGTCGACTTTTTGTGCTAGTAATGCTGATTTCTTGAGTGTGGAGAATTTAAGTGTCGGTCTTTCAAGCCAGAAAATTGACAGACAAGTAGCATATTCTCCGAAATTACCGAAACCTTTACCGAAGGTTTTCAATGGGCTTTAAACTGGGAAGGACTGCGTAGGTGGGGAGAGATTAAATGTTCACGAAAGGTACTTGTAAGTAAGCACACAAACGATAGTATTTTGGCTTTCAAATGGTCATTTTTCTAGATCCTTAAGTAAGCTACACTTATCTCGGCTACCGTTCCATTCTAACGCTGATCAGAATTTTGACCCCGATTCGCTCCCCCCCCCTCCCACCGACCTTGACAAACGCACTAATTTTTCTACGAAGCTCCATAGTTTATTCAGTTAATTACCATATAAATGTAAGGGTCTGATGAGATTTTATCGAAAACAAACGTATGTTTACAAATTTATCGTCTGAAGTTTTCGGTGGGAATCTTCGCAGCTTTAAGCTACACTGCCAAACAGTTACAGACAAAGAACAGATTTATACATTGCAGCTTGGCTGTTTTAATGCGGGAAATCATATGATCGGTTGCATTGCTGAGGACTTTATCAACGTTTCTTCCATCTGATGACGCATACTTAATCAGAGTTCCCACACCACTTTTGTGCGAATCTCAATTTGTCTTAGAATAACGGTTACTCAAGTCCCGTGTGTTATAAATGTCGTATTCTAGGCTATCACTGTAACGAGTAGTGAGAAAATTGATGCATGCCGCATAGATTTGCCTAACTTTGTCTGGTTCTGTGGCCAAGCAAATACCATTCAAGTATAGTCACACAGGTGTTTGCGCTTCTTTGTTCGCTTCTGTACTAGAAATATTGAGCCACCTGATTGCGAAAATTCCGATGCCAAAGTCGGCAGTTGGCTTGTCTTAGCTTTTGATAGGAAGGATCAAGCCTTGGCCATAGGTTAGAACGCAAAAAGCTGAGCCAATGGCGGCCGCTGGACGCCAGGGCCCTTATCATAGCCCCCGAGAACCTGTTGGGGGTTGCCTGTCCAGCGGTAACTGTACTCCTCTGTGGTCGCGATTGGTGTGACCATATATATTTTATATTTCTATGAATTAACTACTTATATTGTTTAAATAGGCTTAATTTATCGTCTCTTATTTCCTTCACTCCCTGTCAGGCCTCCCTCAAGTGGTACCATTAAGCATTCACATTCGGGTTTTGCTTAGAGTTAAAGAGCTGTGGGTTAAGGTGAAGGCTTATCGACTTTATCAAGTCCACTTATGTCTTCATTCTTGGCCACGACCAAAATCAGAATTAGCGGTCTGAGATGCTTTCGCCTGAAATATTTAACTAATTCCACTGACATTTCCTACCTTACAATTTGCAAAATAAACCTTTTGCTTGTTCACAATTCATTGGTGTGAATGTATGTTCATTACATTAACTCCTGAAAAAGTTATTTTGTTTCCTTCACGCATAAAGTCCCTACTATCACTATTTTCGTTGAAGAAGAGTTCTTGTTCGTCGTTTTGTCACTGGGGCTACATACGCGATAGAAAACCCAAAAAACATAATATAGCACTCGAACTTACAGTAAAATTACCTCGAGTAACAGTGTTGTCAGTCCGTATGACAGACTGGATCTTACCCCGCAAGGATGCTATTGTATAGAAGAAAGGGAAACTGTAACGTGAACATTTGGAAGGCCTCAGTCGTTTGTGCTTTTTCCGCTTGTTCAAATATCTGCTCTCTGTGTTTTTGACGTTATTAGCTGTCGCGATTTTATTTTTTCCAAATTTTCTATTATAGCCCCTCTATACATCATCTAACCTTCCTTCATTTTACGGCAACATTCCTTGAGGAGTCACGGTAGTAACCATGATAACATCAAAAACCAGAAAAGCGTTCAAGCCCCAATGTACCTAGGAACATGTACAAATGTCTAGTTAGCATGAATAATATTTGGTCGTGGCTGCTGTCACCCAAGTTCCTGTTTATAACATTTTCCTGCGCATTAAAATTTCACTATTAACTGAGTACTGCGCAAAACTTAAGGGGTAAACAAAATTTAACTTACTGAAGATACAGTCTGCATTCAAGACCGGATAAGTTGGAAGCCGGGTGCAGACACAGATGCTCCGTTAATTATTGTGATGCCGTTAGACAGTTGGTGCTGAGGACAAGTAGTCGTCTCAGAAAAACAAAGGCTGATGGTGTCACAAAGTGCAGTCTGAAACTAACTTTAGAAGTCCACATCGAGACTGATAAGTTGTACCCAATTTACTTTTCTGAGGGGTTTTCCAAAAGCCAGATGGTCTACCATTTTCGACAGGAATATATTGTTTTTTTTTCGAGTATAAGCAACAAGACCCAATTTGATCCACTTCCAGTCATCAAAACTAGTTCCTACTATTTAAGCACTTTGAAATACAAATGGTTTTACATATATATAGCAAACGCGCTGCAGATCACCGCGCGAAAAAACAATTGCAGTTCACAGAGGGAAATTCCCAAAATGTTTGAGGCTTATCTTCTGTATATTTAAAAAAAGAGCTAGGAAGAAACTGACTGGTGGACCAGAAAAACCCACTCGCGAGGGATCTGCGGCCAAAGTGTATGAGCGTGATAGTCATTCCAGCGTCTAAAGAACGTTCATTGTGTGCATCAGCCTTGAAGGCGATTGGTCAGACAGACGGAGACAGACACTAATGTATAGGCACTTACTAGCAGCCGTCGGAGGCAAGCGTTGCGCGCAGTTTGCTGCTATCGCAGAGGCACGTCAAGAACTGCAATCACGTGACCTCATGCGCGCCACTGTGCGGAAAGTTTAAGGGTGTACAGGTGTAACGGTCGAAATGTTTTTCAAAACGCCAAGAGTGCTATTCATAATTTTGGGGAAAGAAGGAGGAAGGCTGGTTATGCTGACGTCGGGGAGAAGTTCAACGAACCCTTTCCATGTCCAGAAAGTGTGTTGGCAGTGTGAACGCGATGGCAGATGGAGGGTTTCTGCGTCAATAGTCCGCATGTTCAGTCATAATCTTCACTTTGGCAATGGTTATTCGGTTGCCTTCAAAAAAGACTGCTCCGGTCTTTATAACAACTTGCTAGTTCGCAGATCCTCATTGAGGACATTCCAATTCTCCGATTTTGTCTGAAGGTGTTTGGAAGATGTTTTGAATGTTTGCTTGACGCGGCGATTTTGCTCCTGTTATCTTTGAGCGCCCGCAGTGACTTCATCATGAAATAGTGGCCTGGACAGGTGATTGACGTCCATCCTCGATTGTGGCCGCCCTATTGCAGTAATGTCAGACTCACCACGGCGTAGATTCCAAGGACGCCGCTAACTTCCACGATATCACTTTCATGATACTTTCCCGTCTTGTCATTTTTATCAATATTTGCTGGTAGCAGGCGGGAAAACGGTCGTGTCTTCTTGTTTCATCCTGAAAGCCGCGTCCCCGACCGGCGCAATAGCGCTGTCAAGGCAACAGCCCTGAATATGGGTAGCATAATGCGACGGTTTCAAACACAGCATTTTAACCGACCAAACGTCTGACCAGATTTGGAGATGTGAGGGGCAGTTTCCTCAGCTATCCTACTGCTTTTTGAAATATTACTCCGAAATTAGGAATGAAGTCTCTTGATGAGTTGTTTTTTGAACAGGACATGATTTTAGGATAACCACTACTGATTACACTGAAATATTAACAGCCGCCTATTTAAATCACCCTAATAACGCTTATGAGCTGTTTCTAGGGCATATAAAGAACACCTCCGTCTTTGTGGGTCTTGTACTTTCCGTTGAACGAAACAGTCATAGTAACCCAAACAAGTCTATGTCACTTGCAAGCTGACAGCCACGGCTGAAGTACCGGTCCCAGCACGAGATGTGAAATGCTTAAAATTACCATATCTGCTAAATATGCCAGGCCACTGACGCTTTCGGGGACATATCTCCACCAAATCAGACTCCTGACCAAGACACTATCCTCATAGCAGAATTGTAATAGGTCAGTGAGAAAAAACACATCCTCATCGTTGGGGACTTTAACGCCTCTGGTGTTGATTGGCAGACATGGACTGCATAGGGTCTTCCAGACAACTTCAATCACAAACTACTACAACGGGCAACAGACAAACTGCTCTGCCAGATCGTCACGTTTGGAACGCGGGTTAGGGAAGGACAACAGTCGAACTGTCTTGACCTTATCTTTACCCGAGATGAGGAAACTGTGATTGACCTGCAGGATCGACCCCATTAGGGTCAAGCGACCACATTATGCTGTATTTCGAGTACTCGCTGTTCTCTAGACCCTATTTCTCCGATAAATGGGAAAGTAACATTTGGAAGGGTGACTACCCACTTATGAGAAAAGAAATGTCAGAGGTATCATGGGAAATAGACCTCCAAGGTGGAGCAAATGAACAGTGGATGACCTTTAGCTCAACGCTGAAAAGAACTGTTTGTCTTTACTGTCCCTTCAGAAGAAAGACAAGTACAAAGCGCCCGAAGTGGATAAACTCAAACACAGGCCGCTTTCAAAAACAGAAACCGCTTCTGGAGACGTTACAGACTAACCGGCTCCGGTAAACACTTACGGGAGTATAAGCAACAACGCAACATTTGTAAAAGCGAATCTACTGAACTGCGCAAGAAATACCAGTTGAACATATGACACAAGTCATTGGAACACCCCAAGATATTGTACGGTTACATACGCAGCACGAAGAGATCTCAGGAACTGAGCCCTGCCCTAAGATCAGCCGATGGACAACTCGTGACCGAAGACCAGATGAAAGTCTCTCTCCTCTCCGATTTCATTGAATCTGTCTGCACCCGAGAACCTACAACTTTTGCTGACGGTACGTCCGCTCATCGACCGATAACTGCATCCTTACCCTCCTCCTCATTGCCCAAACTAGAGGACCATGAGTTTTCACACAACATTGTCAGGGCCGAATTACTCCAACTCAAGCCTGCCAAATCCCCTGAGCCGGACAAAATTCCGGCACTAGCACTAAGAGAATTAGCTAACGAACTGTGCAAACCTTTGGTTGCCATCTTCCAGAGATCTTTTGAAGAAGGCGAACTCCCAGAAGAATGGAAGTGGGCAAACGTCACCCCGATCTACAAGGGAGGTTCACGACTTGATTGCGCAAATTACCGTCCTGTCAGTCTAACTTGCATCGCCTGCAAAACAATGGAGCACATTATCAAGAATCATTTAATGCAATTCCTGGAAAGCAACAAAATACTATGTGATGGACAGCACAGCTTTCGTCCAGGACACTTTTGCCTCACGAGTGCTCTTTACTCACAGGAGAAGTGGACAGAGGCCGCAGGTAAAGGCTATCCAATTCATGTAATATTTTTCGACTTCAAAAAAGCCTTCGATAGTGTACCACACAGGCTTTTTCTACAGAAGATTTGGGCCGTGGGAATTCAAGGAAAAATGTATAAATAGATCCGTAGTTTCTTGTCACTCAGAGAACAGAGGATCGCTGTCGGAAACTCAACGTTGAAATGGACAAAGGTCGAGAGTGCTGTACCACAAGGCTCAGTTTTGGGTCCGCTGCCATTCCTGATTTACGTAAACGACTGCCTCAATGAGCTTGATTGCGCAGCTGTCATGTTTGCGGATGACATAAAAATATGGGCTGAAGTTAGCTGAGCCGATGACGCAAAGAGATTACAGTCGAACATCTGGTTATCTGGTCGCCAATGTGGCTTCTTACTTTTAATGTATCCAAGTGTCTGGTTCTACACATAAGCCCGGAGCGAAAAGTGTCGCCGAAGCAGAGTTATTTTATCAATGGCAACGCATTAAAAGAGGTTGATACGCACAAAGACCTGGGTATATGGACAACCGTGAACTTGATGCCAACAGAGCACTGTAAAAAGGCCATTCAGAAGGCAATTAGTACCTTGCACTGGATCAGACGAGCGTTCAAAATCTTCCCACCTGAACTCTTCGGGAAAATATTTGGCGCCTTTGTGAGACCACATTTAGAATGCGGAATGCCAGTTAGACACCGTAGTTGATGAAGGATATGGACCTTCTTGAACAAGTGCAACGCAGGGCGACAAAGATGGTTGATGGTCTCAGGGACTTACCATATCAGGACGAATTGATCAAACTTGACCTTTTTCCTTTGTCTTACAGGAACGTTCAGTGCAGCCTGCTCTGGACATTCCGGATAATCCGGAGCCACAGTTCCTCCCTGAGATATGAGGATTTCTTCCAATTAGCCACCACCACTCACCTGCGTGGCCACCCTTACAAGGTCACAAACGAACGCACTCGACTAGACCTCCGAAATTAATTCTTTAGTCAACGCGTGGTACGACCTTCGGATTTGCTACCAAGCAAGACGGTTTCCTCTGGCACAATAGCAGACTTTAAAAGAAGACTCGATGTCCTTCTATTTGACAAAAGGCGACTTTTACAACACGATTTCCCACTGCCAGCATGGTAAAATATTTTTCGGGCTCTAGACTGTTTTCATTCTGTTCCATGAAAATTCACTCAAAATTCTGTCATGGTGTCATATGTCCTCCACCAACTGCACATTAACTGTAAGAGTAACATTGTTTTCTTTAAATTAATAGGGTCCTCAAGGGCATTCCTTGCCTGTAACCCTTAAGTTTACATATAGATACATATACAAATTAACGGTTATTCGGCTATAGGTTGAATGCTGCTAATCTATGTGGTAGCTATACCTAGTACGTGATATGAATGCAACGAATAATTTCGTCAACTTCATCCTTAAACTAAGTTGTGTGGCAAGTCCAAGCTAACATACACTTCCCATGCTATCAAAGTGAGAATACAGATTGTTGGAGCAAATTGGTTAGTCCACATGAAAAGGGTGTGTCCGGTTCAGTTGCCTTGGTAGTCGAAATTTGGATTCAAGCACATATCTTTCGTTCTTCACTTGAACCAGGAAAACTGCTATCTGAATGGAAAATGGCAAATATTTACCCGATATACAACGGTGGAGCCCGAACGAAGGTCAACAATTACCGGCCCGTCAGCCTAACTTGCATTTGCTGTAAGGTGATGGAAACGATAATTAAGAAGACGACAATGGAGTTCTTGGACGAGAACAACCTACTGTCAGGGCTCAAACACGGCTTCAGAAAGAACCATTCTTGCCTTTTCAGCTTTCTACTCTCCACTGAGCAGTGGACTCGCGCACTAGATGAAGATGGTAAGGTTGACGTCATCTATACGGACTTCAAGAAGGCATTCGACAGCGTCCCACATAAGCGTCTAATGTATAAATTGTCAGAAATTGGCATCAGAGGAAACCTGCTGGCATGGATCACAGATTTTCTCACAGGGCGATCGCAAACTGTGTGCATCGGTGACTCAAAGTCAAACCCTATATCTGTTCTGAGTGGCGTCCCCCAAGGCTCTGTCTTAGGGCCACTGCTCTTCCTTATCTATATCAACGACTGTGTCAACGACCTAGGTTGCAGCGCTATCATGTTTGCCGACGGCGTCCCACAGACGATTGAGTCGCGACCTGCTAAGAACATTCCGTATTATCAATGACCATTTTTTTCGCTGAAGTCCGAAGAGTTGTTTGAGTTCTTAAACGCGACTGACCTGCGCAACCACCCATACAAGGTCCAACGTGAATGCACACACCTAGATCCACCTAATATTTTTCTGTCAGTGGGTGGCTCGGCCATTGAACTCCCATCCAAACGAAATAATGACATCGGATACTGGTACTGTGTACAAACGGCAGGAGGATTACTTAATGTTCGATAACTGACGAACCTCACTACAAAACTATCTCTAGCCAACCATGACCTTTACTTCGCGATTTCAAATCATATTCATCGCACAACTACATATTTGCTGCAACAGTAATGCTGTAAATCTTATACTGACTGTATTTCATGCTGTGTATATCATTGCAATTTTAACCCGACTGTACAATAATAGAGTCATCAAGAGTTAACGCCTGCAACTCTTCAAATATACATACGTATCCTGTTTGCTAGCAACGGGCTTTCAAACGGCTTTCAAAACAATCAGGGCCCAAGGTTTGGAGAGATTAAGTTCATTCGAAAATTATATTACCAGATAGTTGTAATCATAACATATTTAAGTTGAACATAAATACCTAATATTAATATGAACGTTAACGTTATATGTTAACATACCGCTTCCTTGGCCGGTGATAGTTGCAGACATGCAGAGCCATTTGTGAGAATAATTACAGCCTAAAGGCATGTGGACGAGCAGTCAAGGACACATTTTGTAACAGACGTTTCGACCGCTCACCGTACTTGTCCTTCGATCCATGGGACCAATTGATGGTCGGTTTTCGTACTGCAGCAATGCTGAAGTTAATATACTAGCTAATCGCTTAAAGCCTGCTGGCTTTTCAGCACCACTACTGCGTCCGGTTCAGTTGCCTTGGTAGTCGAAATTTGGATTCAAGCACATATCTTTCGTTCTTCACTTGAACCAGGAAAACTGCCATCTGAATGGAAAATGGCAAATATTTACCCGATATACAAGGGCGGAGCCCGAACGAAGGTCAACAATTACCGGCCCGTCAGCCTAACTTGCATTTGCTGTAAGGTGATGGAAACGATAATTAAGAAGACGACAATGGAGTTCTTGGAGGAGAAAAACCGGTGAGGTTGTCTCTAGGGGTCGGAATTTTCCGTAACCTAGAATAACCATCGCGCGAAAATTGGGACGCCGTGAAAAATTTGTAAAGTCTGGAAAATTAAGCCTACTTAAATTTTGAAAGTAGATGGTTATTCTCAATCGTCGTCGTATTCCTACTTTGCTTTGGAACATTTCTTGGCGTGCTACACTACTATCGTTGGGTGGCTAACGGTTTCTGATAGCACGACTCATGATCACATGACATGTGCTCATTTCTTAGCATACTGTGCTGCAGCCTTCGGGTGGCTTACATTTGCTGATCCCGTGACTCGAGCACATTTCGGGCTCTCCTACACGTCCACGCGGACGAGTGAATGTAGCAGTCCGCGCGTTTGCCAAGGTTAACGTTATCCCGGCTAGAGTTCCTACGGGACATCATGCATTGACTCATCCTTCCAAATTTACCTAGTTCCCCTATCGTCATCACGTGTGCCGCCCGCCTCTGCCCTTCATTCTCACTTTATCGTTTGCCGGCCGCTTTCTGGTAGACGTTTTCCTGAGCCGGAACGGACTTAATCCGATCGTCACCAACGATGTCTTTTCCTCCCCACCCACGCGGACGACTGAGGTGTGCAGTTAAGTCTTCTGCGGGACAATCCGACCGAATGTCCTGACCAAGGACGCTTCCTGGTGCGGAATCGCACATTGTCTCATTCTTCCTAATTTCCCAAGTGCCTCGATCGCCTTCCCGTTTGCCCTCTGCCTCTGCCCTTCTTACCGACCGTTTTTCTCGGAGCCATTGTGTTCCTGAACGGGAACGGACATGATCCCTACGATCAACAAACTTGTCTATTCCTCACCGTCCACGCGGTCGAGTGAGGAGTGCCGTACAGTCTTCGGTTGAACAATCTGACCGAATCTCTGCACGTTTGCTAACCAGGCCAGGGAGGTTGCAAGCACAGTGAGCCATTTCACCGAGGTCCTGCTACCATCCCCCAGTCCTTCTGGGTTACTATCCGTTGACGATTGCTACCTCGGGACGTCTCCCCCCCCGGGTGACTCATTGTGCACTAGCACAGCAACTCAGTGGCTAACTTATGCTCATTCACCAGCATTAACGCCGGATGGACTCTACTACACCCTACTGTTGTCCCGGCTGTTGCGTCTCGCCGCCTGCCTGCCACCATCTGATCGTACGCAGTTCCCGCCCAGGCACCCAACTCACGCCCCCCCATTTTTGGCTCAAGCCAGCCAAGGTCGCGACTTTTCTCACTCTCCCCAACTGCACCCCGTTTGGACTCCGGTGGGAACCCCTGATTCAATTTGGGCTATTAACCAACTAACTTAAGAGTGAAAAGTGCAGTTTACTCATCGGTTAATCGGTACGGTCGAATCACTTGTTCCCGGTCGTTTCTTGCTACAGCTTCGGCTGTAGCCGCTAACACTGCGGTCCCATACTTAGGGATCTTCCAGCGTCTCAATTACGGTCCCCATGCTCCGCGTCATTTAGGTTTACCACAACAGTTCGCCTCGGTTATACTTTTCATAATCCGCGGACTAAGCCTCTGTAAAACGCCGACGGAATAAGTCCTATTTCCTCGCCCACACCTCGAAAACTTGTAATTCAGTGTTTCCTTTTACTCACACAAACTAACATTTACAGACAAATATTTACAAACGGCCTCCTTCCGCACTGTTTTAGCCGTTCCCCTTCGACCGCATGCGGTGGCTTCGGTTGGTTCGTTCTTTCTACACGAGTGCCTACAAATACTATAGCTTTCGCTTAGCTGTCTTACCTGTGGCAGCATCCGCATTCTTATTCTTTCATTGCATTGGACTCTCATCGATCCAGCTTCCTCCGCTTCTTTTTCCTTTCGGCCACCCGCCTGCAGTACACTTTGCCGTTGCGCAGTTCAGTTTTGGCTGCAGCACATGCTAGGAGCTGAATTATGAGTTATCCATTTTACCTTCCCCCGGGTGATTTTGGTATGTTTCTCTCGTCGCTTCCGCCGCAGTCTTCCTTCGATGCGTGGCGATCTTCGCTTTCTTTGCTGGTCGTTAAGTGGCTGCCGCATTGCTCGACTGCACCTGCAACAAAGAAACTATTACGACAAACTTTCCTGAAACTCACCTTAATGAGATCTATCCAACTCCGCACCTGCATCATCACTCCACCTTCCTGACCCATGCGTTGCGATTGCTGGGTATTGCCTTATGTCTGTGGAAACCGTAGGCGTTCCGCCCAACCGCACCATCTTTTCGTCCACGTAATCTGATATTGTGACTAGTTTTACATGCATTAAACTCTTACCCGATCCGCTGGGTTCGCCTTCGTTTCCGCCATCTACTTGCATGTTCATGTCCTCCATTTCCTCCAACCGCAGGAGGCAGCAAGTCTCCGGATTGAGGTTTTTGTTTACCAGTCGTTTTCGGGTGCTCAGTTTCGCTTCTGTTGGGTAATGGTTAGGTGCCGTGAGAAAAATTTATACCTTTTCATCATATTCACGGGGTACAAATGAGCTATGTGGTTGCAGAAAGTATCCCAAGCTTCCGGCACTCTATTCATTCGGAAGGCACACCACATTCGGTATTGGATTTCCTCAACGTGTGCCCAAACGGACCTTCACGGAATAGGTCCACTTTGGCGCAGACCCCGTTTAAGTCGACTCCAAAACGCCTCAATTGCTTGCGTGTGCTTGCCCGTAATTGGGTCCACAAAGTTCTCAGTGTGGTTTACCGTGTAATGCGAATAACCCATTGTCTTCAGCTTCCTATAGCTGCTCCAACAGTCTGTCACGATTTCACTGCCGTGCTTCACTCTCCGGCATATGACACTGCAGAGGGACGACGCAGAGCGGCTGCTCAGTTTTTAGCACACTGCCCTTCTCTTGACAGTTTCGTACATACCGATTACCCACAATTGCCGCACTTTTCGCCCTCGGTTGTACTTACGGCGGGTAATCATCGACTCGTCCACCTGCACTTGAATGCCGGGTCCACCGATGGACGAAGCTACCCTGTTCAGGGTGTTGGAACAGACGTTCCTACAAATTGCAAACCAGTTTACGGCCGGTTTTAGGGATACTCCACAGACAGCGCCCGCTTCCTGTACCGTTCTGCCGGCAACAAACGCCAGGCACATATTTGCTAGCTTATGCAAGGTTAACCGGCTTCCATAAAATATAGAATTCGTCCGCACAGATTGTTTGCTGAGGCACAGAGCGCACCTGAAGATTTGTCCGTCTCCGTTCTGCGCATACTTCTGCAGGGACATTCGTCCACCGCAAGAGCATCGTAAGTCCGTTGATAGGAGACTTCTGCTGCGGAAGTAGGGCACCAATTCGACCGAATTGATGGTTTGCAGAAGCCTATTGTCCGGTGTCGGTTGGTTTAATCGTAGGGACCTCGGTGACCTGTGGTCCGGGCTAAAGTATAAAACGCTTGCACTTTTAGACTCGTCCTTAAATACTCTACCCCACGTAGGCCAAGCTTGCTAACCGAGGTGGACCGTCGCCATCTTGGTTGGGTCGTCTTCTTGCCCTTCTTCCCTTTCGCCACACAATTTCCTCCCTTCTATTCTGTTCCTGTACACCCAGACGTCTTTCGGCTTACCTTCTTTGTCGGTTAACTAGCAGGCAAGGCTGTGCGTGCTGTGGGCTGTTCGGTGGAGTATTGGACGGGATTTCTGTCGAAAAATTGGCTTCCGTGGTTTGCGTTCTTCCAAAGCTGTGTGGGAAGGTAAAAAAGCTCACAGTTTTTGCTTTGGTTGCGTACTCAGTATCTTCCTGCTTAGACCTTCGATTATAATGGCAGACTACTTGCGCACTCAATGAGCTTACCGTAGGCCCAGTTGTGATCATACCTGATAGCTCCAGATATGTCTGTTTGGCTGCCGACCGTAGCAAAATCGGCTTCTCCGGATAGCGTCCACGCGTTCCTGCTAGAAAAGACAGAAAACCAGCTCGATATCCTTAATTTGCGCACCCGTTCGTTCTCCTTACTGTGAACCATCCTATTAATTTTATCAGCAATTTCAAGGAAAAATTTAATTAAATTTAGTCCACTAATTTCAGTTATCAACATGCGTTTCGTTAAGGAGAAACAGCACTTACCTAGTTCTTCCCCATATTGTAACGGACCAAACCTGAACCGAACCCTGTTTTCTTGTTTTAATCA
>JAYGXS010000004.1:53368068-53494707 GCA_036362985.1 Ligula intestinalis | reverse complement strand
TGAAGCCTGGCGGGGTTCAAAGTCCACGAACGCCATCAGAGTGAAAGAGAGATTCCACCGAGTTAGCACCGAAAATTCGGGAAAATTGTCCTGAATGTAGAAAACTAGTTATAGCTCTCTTAAAGATAGGGTAGTTTTGCTGGGTTTTAATACTTTTGGGCAGCTTATTCCAGATTGATATGGCATTTACTGAAAAGAATTGCCAGTACTTAACTGTGCGTGCCATAGGAAGAAATAAAAATACGTCTCGATGACTGGCGCGTCAAGAGTGCTCAAGGTGCCTTATTGTACTAAGAGGATTAAAGGTTTGACCATTCAAAATTTTAAACAGTAAAAATAAACCCTTCTGCAATCGACGAAGCCATAGGGGATCTAGCTTTATAAGTTCGCACCTTTGTTGGTAGGTTAAGTTACGGTGTTCTGTAGTGAAAACTCTTCTAGTGAAAAAGTGCTGCACCGATTCTATTTTCTTCCGTTCACTAGTGCGCAGAAGACTGAATAAGGGTGAGCAGTATTCAAGACTAGGTCTCACGTACATATTATAAAGGCTAGTTCTAACCTTTATAGTCTTAAAATTTCTAAGGATAAATCCGGTGGTTCGGCGTGCTTTCGAGACTATCAGGGCACAGTGCTCTGACAAATTGAGACTATTAGAGTAGGATATGCCCAAATCCTTGATAACTCCTGGGACATTTAGTTCGTGGCCGTCAATGCTTAATGCCGGTTGATGATCGTCGCCAACAACCATAACGGAACATTTGTGCCATGAAAGGGTGAGGCGCCATGTGCAACACCACTGGGCGAAGGCCTGAAGATCCTTTTTTATCAGCTCGAGCACGATGTTATGATCTGCCGGTTTATATCGATAAGCGACTTTTAAATCATCAGCGTACATGAAGGGTCTGCCATACTGAAAACAATCTGAAACGTCGTTGACAAACAGGCAAAATAGGAGCGGACCCAGTACACTACCCTGTATAACTCTACTCCTCACATGCGTGGGGTTGGAGATAACATTGGAAATTTTTACTCGTTGTGTGCGAGCATCCAAATAGGAAGATATGAAGTTCAGAGGCTTGCTACCTATGCCGAAGGAGGCCAGTTTCAGAAGGAGGAGGTTATGATCGACCCGATCAAAGGCCTTAGTAAAATCAAAATAGACGCTATAAGTGGCAAAACCGCTGTCTCTAGATTGCAGCACATAATCAAAGAAAGAGAGCTGACAGGTGTCACAAGATCGTTTCTCGAGAAAGCCATGTTAAGCTATACTGAGCAGTTTGTTCTCTGTCAAGTGACGCATCACCTTTTCTTTGATTAAGGTCTCCAAGATCTTCGATGCTGCGGGAAGTGTATTTATTGGCCTAAAGTTGTCGAATGATGTCGATCGGCCATGCTTGCGAATAGGCATTATGTGCGATTCCTTCCACAACGAAGGAAAGGTTTCGCTCTCAAGTGCAAGATTAAATACCTTACAAAGAATAGACGGAAAGATATCATTCGCTTCAGCTTTTAGAAGGCTAACTGGGACGCCATCTGGTCCTGGACTATAGGATTGACGATAACGACGAATGGCTACAGTCACATCCCAGACGGTACAACTTATGGTTTCGAGTATGGCACCCGTCCAAGCCTGGATAACCGGAGGTGCAGCGAACGAGCTTTCACTAAACGTTTTGGATAGGAACGCATTGAAGCTATCGGCGGTCAACTTAGCGTCAGCTATGGGGTTTCCTAAAGCATCTTGAAGCATGGGGTGTTGCGTTTTCCTCTGCGCTTTTACTGTACGCGAAAAGAGTTTCGCAACATTAAGGGAAGGGTTTTCAGCGAAGTGAACCTCATCGGCTATCTGCTTTTCTTCGGAGAGCTTCTTAGCCTGCTCAAAGATCAGTGTGATCAAGGGCAGAACGGAAGTGTCGTTCTGCCGATGCAAACGACGAGAGAGTTTACGCAGCCTACGACGGAAAGACAGAGGAAGGTATACTTCATCCTTGACATGTATTACTTTCTTACGGGGGACAAAGTGGAGGATGAGTGGATCCAACACTTTGTACAGTGCATCGGTACAAACATTTACATCCAAACATTGGAAAAATTCAGACCAGTCGAGAGCGTTTAGATGTGCCAGTAGGTCAGCCGTGTTTGCTGATCGGAAGTCATGATAAAGACTATACTTTTGGGAAAATATTTTATCCGCCTCCAGTTCTAGTTCACTAACAACTGTAAGATGGTCTGAACTCCGAAGTGCGTCTAAGGATGACACTGAAAGTGGTTCGCATCCCCTACAAAAAATTAGGTCGAGTATGTTTGCTCCTCGAGTGGGAAAATCGACTACCTGATCCCACACGCCGATATCTATTGCCTCAAGTAAGTTCTCGAACTTTGAAGGACCGGATGGTGGAAACCATTGCACGTCAGGAAGGTTAAAATCGCCTGCAATCAAGCAATACTTACGATTCAAGTCAGCTGCGGCATGAAATGCCTGCGAGAGACAAAGATCGTAGTCTGCATTGGCATTAGGTGGGCGATAAACACAGCCAACAAGTAAGGAGCATTTGTTTTTTAGAACAACTCGTAGCCAGCAGCTCTCCTCCACCGCTGTGAATTGTGGATAGTCCAACGGGAGAAATGCAAGTGTCTGCTTAATATAGATGCAGCTTCCTCCGCCACGGCCATTTTTTCGATCGTTCCGAACGCATGAATAGCCTAGAACAGAGAGTTCTGAGTCAGCTACAGAGGCCGATGCCCATGTCTCAGTTACCATAACAATGTCTGGGCGGTTGACGAAAACCATAGTCTGGAGCAGAGGCATTTTATTAATCAGTGATCTGGCATTTAAAACGACCAATTTAAGAGGGCATGTCTGAGGTTTCGGTGGCGGGACAGCTAGGCCGTCACTGTTACCGGCTTCGACCAGAGCGATGTCCTTCTGACCTGAACTATTTTTCCCTCTCTTATTTTGAGATTTGTCTCGCCATTGGTTCTCCGTTTTTCCAGCTCTATTATTAGCTGTCTCATCTTTCTCCGCTCTTTCAACTCGTAATCCGGCTGAAAAAAAAACTTGCGAATGCAGACTCCGTAAGGATGGTTTGCGCTCTAGCAAGAGTTTTGTCTGTGCTTCAGTTTCTTAAATAACTTTAAGAGGTCCTGGCCGAGAAATTGATTCTGGAGCTGTTGGAGCCTTCCCTATTCGAAATGCCTTAAGAATGCGGAAAGACTCGCCTGGTTTTAGCAACGGTTTGGCGTACACTCGCATAAGACCCACGTCATGGTCAATTCGTTCTTGTGCAATTGACGACTCTGACTCTGGGGCCCCCTTTACAACTATTTTCTGCTTGCGACTCAATGGGGCATATGTTGCAAGCTCACGTGCTTCAGCCGAGGGAGCAATTGTAGCCGGTACACGCGGTTCTGATGTACTGGCTATTGGGTAAGCTGAATGCAAACCCGTGAACCGTTTGGCTTTCTTAGGCTTATGCCTCTTTTGAGTTATGATCTTGTCAAACTCTTGGTCATCGCTTTCTTGTGCAGAGTCGAGCAACAATGTGGTGCTAGGATGCAAATCCCGATAATCGCTAGTGTCGCTTAAGCCGAGTGACGATGGTATAGCCCGTGGGCTTGACACATGGTCCGATATGCAGGTTTCAGGCGTGTCGACAGACATGTCCAAATCCAAGTCAATATCGGCGTCAACTCGTTCTTGTGCAATTGTTGACGCTATCTCTGGAGCCCCTTTTACAACTATATTCTGCTTGTGACTCACTGGTGCATCTGTTGCGAGCTCACGAGTTCCGACCAAGCGGCCATCTGTATCCGGTACTAAAGGTTTGATGGGTCCTGATGTGCCGGTTTTTGGGTTAGCTGACTGCGCATTCCTAGCCCATTTAGACTTTCGAGCCTTTGTAGCCCTATGCTTTTTTGGCTTCATGATCTTATCGACCTCTGTATCATCGCTTTCTAGTGCAGCATTAAGCAACGATGTTACGCTAGGACGCAAATGCAGATCATTGTTAGTGCTGCCTGAGCAGAGTAACGATGGAGTAGACTGCGGGTTTATTTTAGTTTCTTTGCGATCGAGTGAGACGCCCACGTTCAGTTTTCAAGAGAAAGATATGCAAATGCCTTTAAGCTCCCTAATGGTGACACAGTGACTAAAAATGCATCTACACAGTAGAAAAATTCAAACAGTGGTCGCTACATAAGTGCAGGTGAAAAGCGAGCAGGCAACATTTGGTCGCAAATAGTAAAACTACACGACTACTCACTTATCACAAGTAACATAATTACATGCAAATAATTCCATGGGTCATTGGCGATACCAAATGGCACGGGCCAGTAGCTGAGACTAAAGTTAAAAGACCAGAAAGTGATGAGGATATTTGAGGCAATACAGGAGACCCCATCGCGGTTATTATCTGTGTACTAAGGATCGCAACGAGCAGGAGACCGTAGAGGCCACGAGGTCCTCACCGAATTGCGGAGATAAACTATGACGCGCCCTTTCTTATTGCTGAATTTTCCAACAAGGGGACAAAAAAGAACGTGTCACGATCGTCAACAGTCCGTTGCACGTAGACATAAGGTAGATGGGAAATAAATGCATAAGTGATGCATTTGACACGGCAAAAGATTTCAGAAGTAAATGTTACTCAAAAATGGCAAGTCTACAAAGATCGGGTTGTGTTATTATGGACATTGCTTAAACGAGTCAGCTTCCTTTAGAAGCCTTTAAGAGAAGTGAACATGCCAATATTCAGGGGCAGAGTATTCCAACCTTTGACCACTCTACGGCAAATGTAGAACTTTCACTTGCTCAGCCTGGCTCCAGTCATACGTAGTTTGAATGAATGACCTCTCAATTTCGAAATTGTTGCTTTCATGACGAAGTCTTTTGATAGATGGCAGTAGTCCTGACCGCGCATGATAAGAAATGTTTGCATAAGGTCACCTCGTAACTGCTTGCAACTCAACGGAAATAGATCAAAATTAGATAAGCATGTTTCATAGGGTACTGAGCGCTGTCCGATCACGTGTTTTTTTGTACACCTTTGAACCTCTTCGACGATGTTGAGGTCTTTCGTGGTCCAGGGTCCCCTAGCTTGGAGAGTGAACTACAGTTGCGGCCGCACAAAGACTTTATCGAAAAGGTCATTATCAAAGACAGAGAAAGTCGGCTTGTCGAGGTAAATGACTGACGTCGCAGACTTGGCTATTTTTGGAGGATTCAGCGAGAGTTTAAGCGAATTCGTGGTCCATATTCTCAAGTCCTTCTGTGCGTCTACTTTTTGAGGTTGGATCGCGTTCAGGCAGTAAACCGTGGGATTCTGAGAGCTGTGTCGGCCAACTCGTAGGATATTGTGCTTGTTCTCATTGAAAGGCGAAAGCCATTCCTTTGACCATTGCTGAAGTAGATTTAGGTTTACCTGCAAATGCTCTTCGTCGGCTACAGTTCTGATGACGTTCCAAACTTAATGCCATCGGCAACTTAGAACGAGGCTTACAAAAACATAAAAAACTTAGTTCCTCAGCGAACTCTTTTGGTATTAGCGCGGAATTTCATCGGAACCGGTCGACTTCGATTCCCACTACCCCTGACGAGCAGTTGCTTTGGCAAAAGATATATCATCCGTCCTTGGACCTTAATCTAAGCCGTAGTTTGGAGAGATAAATTCGCTTTCAGTTGTAAGGATAGAGTTGAAAAATTGTGAAAGATACTCAGCTGTTACTTCATTCTCATCACGCTCTGGTTCGTCGCTTGCCTTCAGTAAGGTGATGGGGTCCCTGGTTCGTGTGCTCGTTCGTAGGTAGTTGTAGAATAACATCAGATTGGCAACTGTCCAGTTCAGTAGATATTTTTTTAATCTTGGCATGTCCTGACGGTGAGTCACTTAAAGAGGTTTCTATGTTCTTTGTGTGCGCTTGTGAATAAAGGATTGCTATTGGCGAGAGATTTCCTTCACAACCTTCGCTTTTCATTTGCTGAGAAACTGTGACAGATATAATGAACATAGTGTCAGTAGCAGCACTAAGCAAATGGCTCATATTTATCGCTGATATTAAGCCTACATTTTTCTTATGTACTATTGTTACGGTGAACATATTTTGCGATTTTTGGTTATGAATAGGGAGCTCAAGGGCGAAAGCCTTTTTCCCTTAATAAAGTGACTTACTTTTTCAGTGCCTTATGCAGACCTTGGGGTTTGTTGTTTAGCTTCTTCCATGAAACTGGTCAGTGGTTTCTGAGGAGACTGAACAATAACTCACTAAAACCTTCCCAAACCTCGGCTGTATTGCTGGAATCAGCTTACTCCCAATTTACATTTTTAATTCTAACCTTCATTTCATCGACGTCACCACGCCAAGTATCTCTTCTAACGCCCTGTTTAGGTACCTAAAACATTGAATAGTCCCAATTTATTACGACGTAATCACTTTGACCTAGGAGAGGTAAAAATTGTACTTCATGAATGCTGTCTAGCGAGTTTGTGAGCACCAGTTCCAGGCAGTTTGATTGTTTCCCCTCCGCACCCCGGTGGGAAATAGGACGTGCTGAGTGAGAGCTGAACTAAGTGATAGCTCCAGTAAACGTCATTTTAACGCTAGTTCTAGACCACATATGAACGTTGAACTCTTGTAAATGAGTGAAGTCGCCCATAATCAAGACATCAGACTAAGCAGTTAACGTTGCTGCTGCCTTTAGTAGACTATTGACAGTCTCGATCTCAATTTATGGTGGTCGGAAAACAGTTAAAACTTCCGGGTTAGGTCATTCTGGTACTTTTATAGTAAGCCAAATCGCCTCGGCACAGCATGCAAACCTTACTGTTGTTTCTGACACCAGTATTCCATGTTTTTTTCTACGTGACAACGCATCCTCCTTGACACCCTCTTCGAGACAGATGAAATCTTGATAGTCACAAATCACGGTCATGCAAGTCTTCGAAAACCAGGTTTCTGATTAGGTAGAAGCGGCTGACAAAGCTTAACATGTCATCCACCTGCGTCTCACACAAAAATATTTTTATTTGTTAATTATTTGTTTATGGGCAAGGTCAAACGAAATATGCCGTACAGGATCGATCTGGCAGTTAAGAAAACTCCACAACAGTATTGATAGTGTTTCCAACCGAACTGTTTTCGCAGCTCTTCAGTGTATTCATTAGACCACAGTTGGAATATGGAATGCCAGTATGGATGTCGTGGATGAAGAAAGACGGTCATTCAATCGAACAGGTGCAACAGCAGGCAATAAAACTGGTCGATGGTCTTAGTTCTCAGTCTTATTCCGAAAGATTGATTAGGTTTAAGTTGTTTTTCCTATCCTACAGACGATTGAGTCGCGACCTGCTAAGAACATTCCGAATTATCAATGACCATTCATTTTCGCTGAAGTCCGAAGAGTTGTTTGAGTTCTTAAACGCGAATGACCTGCGCAACCACCCATACAAGGTCCAACGTGAATGCACACACCTAGATCCACCTAATATTTTTCTGTCAGTGGGTGGCTCGGCCATTGAACTCCCCTCCAAACGAAATAATGACATCGGATACTGGTACTGTGTACAAACGGCAGGAGGATTACTTAATGTTCGATAACTGACGAACCTCACTACAAAACTATCTCTAGCCAACCATGACCTTTACTTCGCGATTTCAAATCATATTCATCGCACAACTACATATTTGCTGCAACAGTTATCCTGTAAATCTTATACTGACTATATTTCATGCTGTGTATATCATTGCAATTTTAACCCGACTGTACAATAATAGAGTCATCAAGAGTTAACGCCTGCAACTCTTCAAATATACATACGTATCCTGTTTGCTAGCAACGGAAATGTTTTCGCGAGAATAACTGCAGCTCGTTGAATTTTACTAGTTCGAAAAGGGGATGGTTTGGCACAATTGCACGGTGTTGTCAAATTACCTCCCATGTTGTGGAAGTGGTATTCTGCACCAGAAAATATGTGTCGACAAACGTTTGTTCATTGTCGGCTTAAGAATTAACCGATTGCTGGCTGCAGATTAAGCCCCATTGTCCTGAGAGTGCGGCCAGCAATAAAGTTCACAGTCCGTGAACGCCACCAGAGCAGAAGATATACTCCACTGAGTCAGCACCCGAAATTCATGAAGGATGTCCTCAAAGTAGATAAATACTGATAGCTCTCTTAAAGGACGAATAAATGTGCTGAATTTTTATACTTCTGAGCAGCTTACTCCAGACTGCTATGGCGTTTACGAAAAAACTGATAATGTCTAACTGTGTGTGCTAGAGGAAAAAATTAAAAAAATCATACCAGTGATTGGTATGCTAAGTGTGATCAAACAGCCTCAGAGTAGTAGGAGAACTAAAGATACGACTGTTTAAATTTAGACAGTAGAAATAGGGGCTTCTCTAATCTGCGAAGCCACAGCGGATCAAGCTTTGTAAGCTCAAAATTTTGTTGGTAGGACAGACCACGGTGTTCTGAAGAGAAAACTCTTCAGGTAAATAAATGAGGGACCGCTCCTATTTGCTTCTGATCACTAGCGAACCGAACGCTGAAAGCTAGTATAGACTAGTACTAATATTGCTTGTTTTAAAATTTCTGAGAATAAACCCAACATTTCGGCATGCTTTCGATAAAATCAAGGCGCAATGCCCGGACAAATTAAGCCCATAAGAATATAATATGCCCAGTTCCTTTATAACTCCGGGCACATTAACTCGCGGTCGTCTATGCTTAGTTGAGGCTGATGGTCGTCGCCAACAACCATAACGGAGCAGTTGTGCAAAAAAACCAAATAGAAACTAGCAGTATTCCAGGCTAAGTCTAACGTATATTTTATAAAGGTTGGTTCTAGCCTATATGGTTTTAAAATTTCTAAGAGTAAATTAGGTATTTCCGCAGGCTTTCAAAACAATCAGGGCCCAAGATTTGGAGAGATTAAGTTCATTCGAAAATTATATTACCAGATAGTTGTAATCATTACATATTTAAGTTGAACATAAATACCTAATATTAATATGAACGTTAACGTTATATGTTAACATACCGCTTCCTTGGCCGGTGATAGTTGCAGACATGCAGAGCCATTTGTGAGAATAATTACAGCCTAAAGGCATGTGGACGAGCAGTCAAGGACACATTTTGTACCAGACGTTTCGACCGCTCACCGTACTTGTCCTTCGATCCATGGGACCAATTGATGGTCGGTTTTCGTAATGCAGCAATGCTGAAGTTAATATACTAGCTCATCACTTAAGGCCTGCTGGCTTTTCAGCACCACTACTGCGTCCGGTTCAGTTGCCTTGGTAGTCGAAATTTGGATTCAAGCACATATCTTTCGTTCTTCACTTGAACCAGGAAAACTGCCATCTGAATGGAAAATGGCAAATATTTACCCGATATACAAGGGCGGAGCCCGAACAAAGGTCAACAATTACCCGCCCGTCAGCCTAACTTGCATTTGCTGTAAGGTGATGGCAACGATAATTAAGAAGACGACAATGGAGTTCTTGGAGGAGAACAACCTACTGTCAGCGCTCCAACACGGCTTCAGAAAAAAACATTCTTGCCTTTCTAGCCTTCTACTCTCCACTGAGCAGTGGACTCGCGCACTAGATGAAGATGGTAAGGTTGACGTCATCTATATGGACTTCAAGAATGCATTCGACAGCGTCCCACATAAGCGTCTAATGTATAAATTGTCAGAAATTGGCATCAGAGGAAACCTGCTGGCATGGATCACAGATTTTCTCACAGGGCGATCGCAAACTGTGTGCATCGGTGACTCAAAGTCAAACCCTACATCTGTTCTGAGTGGCGTCCCCCAAGGCTCTGTCTTAGGGCCACTGCTCTTCCTTATCTATATCAACGACTGTGTCAACGACCTGGGTTGCAGCGTTATCATGTTTGCCGACGACGTCAAACTCTGGAGAGCCATCAGGTCTGACGCCGATAGGAAAGCGCTTCAAGAGAGTCTCAATCGACTTAGCTGCTGGTCTGCTCGTTGGCTTTAAACTTCAACATAAGTAAGTGTGTGGTTTTAAGACTCCGTACTAGAGGGACTGATGAGGATAACGATTCCTTCCAATACCTTCTCGATGGGCACCCGCTTTCAAATAATAATAATAATAATAATAATTTGTATATTTAAGGCCCAAGGGGCCCTGTCGTTACAAACTTAGTGCTATCGTGAAAATAAAAATAATAATGATAAGCAGTGAACTCTTATAAATAATTGTCATCGGCAGTAAAAAAAACTCCTAGATCGGTGGATGAGTTCAGCGGGCCACCGAGTTCAAAAAACGTTTAGGAGAAAAAACTGCCTTAATAGGTAAAAGGGTTTGATGTGGTTAGTTTGGGACCTGATGTTGAGGGTTCGGGACGTTTATGGTCATGGGAAAAAATAATATATCGTTGAGTTAGGAAGGGGTCATCCGGAAGGCAGGAGAAGGCAGTAGAAGTCAAGGCAACGTCATCAAGTTGCGACCCACCAGATTCCAGAGCCAATCGCGAAGAACAAAAGGACCTCGGTGTTCTAATAAATTCCTCACTTAAACCATCTACTCAGTGTGTAAAGGCAGCTAAACGCGCGACACAGGCGCTGTTTGCGATTAGGCGGGGATTCGTCAACATTGACAAGGAGCTCTTCAGGAAAACCTACGGAGCGTTTGTTCGGTCCCACTTGGAGTATGCTGTCCAGGCCTGGCGTCCGTGGTTCAAAAAGGATTACCTGCACCTGGAACGAGTGCAGGCGAGGGCTACAAAGATGGTCAAGAATCTTGGTCATCTGCCTTATAAAGACAGACTGACCGAACTTGATCTTTTCCCTCTCAATCATAGGCAACTCCACGGTGACCTCATACAAACCTACCGAATTGTTAGAGGCCAAGACTGTGCCCTAGAATTTGATGATTCCTTTGAATTGGCTCGGACTGACCCTCTGAGAGGTCATCCTTTTAAACTACAGAGGAAACCGGCCCGTATCGACGTTCGACGAAACGCCTTCTCTCAGAGGGTCATTGGAGCGTGGAACGGACTCCCGGAAGATGTGGTCCTCTCAGATACTGTTGACATTTTTAAACACAAACTTGATTCTCATTTGCTGAGAAACTGTGGCAGATATAATGAACAAAGTGTCAGTAGCAGCACCTTGCAACTGGCTCACACTTATCGCTGATGTTAAGCCTACATTTGTGCATTTGTATTATGTACTATTGTTACGGTGGACCTATTATGCGATTTTGGTTATGAATAGGGAGCTCAAGGGCGAAAGCCTTCTTCCCTTAATAAATTGACTTAAAGTGACTCAAAGGAGGAGTAATTTCAATTTTATTTTAAATTCTGCCTTCGCAGGATCAAATTTCCCTCGACAACATTTCATATTCTATGCAATAGAGGTTAACGTTGGTTGAATTTAATACTTTTAGTTTACTTAAACAAGCATAAACCTATTTAATTTAATATTTTTGATGGGTTCCGCCACAACTACATTTTATTTTGCGCTCCCTAGTTAAGAAGTAAATGTTTTGTAGCAAATACCCTTAAGATGGCCTCAATTTTTGTTCATTTTGCACTATATTAAAGATGGCGTCGTACCGTGTCACGACTTAGTTATTTCAAGCGGACATAATCCTCTTGGCTAACTGATCGGCTATTTTATGTCGGTGAGTTTATGCTATTGGCTATTGTATAAATTGAGCATTCCCATTGGTTTATCTTCTATAATATAGACTTAATCCTGCTGTCGCTTACTATATATAGACGGCCCTATGGAAGGTTGATCATCACTCTCGGCAGCCGCCTCCAAACGCCTTCCAGAAGTCATCTCCGGCCAGGACCAGGACCAGGACAGTCAATCATCCCCGCCAAAGGACGACTTTACTGATTGTTCCGATTGTTGTAGCCAGGACTAATAAATTAGTCCTTCAAATAGTAGTAAAGTTTAAGAGTAGCAGTCTTTGTTTAAACGGTCTTATTTTTCTTTGGGTTCGGTCGTTTTCATCTAGTAATCGCACTCGTTGTTCTGTTTTGGGTTATAGTCGCACGAAATCGCCCATCGGTCGTCTTGGTTCGTTACAAATTAGTGACAGAGGTGGGATATGGACGTCGACGCCCTACTCGCTCGTCTAGTAACGGAAATGGAGAAGGTGACTTCTCCTGCGTCCAGGACAACGCGGCCAAATAGGTTCTCGCCCTCAGACGACTATGACCTATGGGAGCGTCGCATGAAGATCTTCATTGACACAATTGATGAAGGAAGCAGATCTGCTGTCGTCCTCGAATGCGTGGACGACGAGGTGCTGGGCGTTGCTAGGGCCTGTAACATAACGTCATCACTAACCACGGCCACCATATTTGACAGACTCAGACGAGAGTTTGGTGTACCAGTCACGCCATGAAACAGTCGTCAAACCCTTAGAACCAGGAGACAAATGACAGGAGAGTCAGTTGGCGAATACCAACGCCATCTCCGCGTCTTAGCCCACAAAGCTTTTCCAGACTCCAGCTTCGCTGATCTGGAAACAAAGATCCTGGACATCTTTCTAGAAGGTGTATCTAGTGATGACGTTAGGCGTGAGTTTGCTCGAAACACACCCACCACCATTAAGAAGGCTCTAGAATATGCCCCGCAAGAGGAAGCAGCCTTCATTGCCGTGCACCAGCGTGACGCTGCCCCACTGATGACTCGCAACATACTCGGTCCCCGGCCTCCAACGATGGTTGGCGTCTACGCCACGAGACAGTGCCTATCCCGCGATATTGGCACTCAGACGGCTCAGTGGCAGATAAGTCCTCCTACGCAGATGAATCCTCCACCGCCAACCTATCCGTCCTACGGCTTCCCTCAACCATGGTAGGGTCCTTCACAACCTTGGCATGGACAGCCACAGAATGTTGCTGGCTGGACTGGACCTCCACAACCGACCTCTTCTTGGCGAGGCCCAACACCGCCCACTCCAGAAGGGAATTGGAGACAACAACGGGCGAGACAGAAAAGCCCCCCATATAGTCCCGGTGTTCATGTGATCACCCCAGGTGAGGACGAACAATCCGGTAAGTGCCTTTTGATAACTGATATGTGTATTACGAACATAGGTTCCACTAAGTCTTTCCCAGTTATTAATACTACTATAGGAAACTCTAAGTTGCCATGCTTATTTGATTCAGGGCTGGGTGCTCCATTATTAGGCTAGAAACATTTCTTAAACTTCAAGCGAAGGTTAGATATTGCAGTTAGTCCAAAATTAGTCTGCAAATGGCTAATGGCAACACCCTGCGACACAACGGCATAGTAGAACTAGAGCTTTTGTTTGATAGCATTAAATTTACGCATACATTTATTATTTGCCTAGATATCATTTGGAAATGTATATTAGGAGCAGACTTTTTACATGCTTTTGAATTTTTAGTAGATTTTAATCTTAATTGTATACGCTTTTGTGGAATTGAAATTCCCTTTAATATCGAGGCGCCACGTATACTGGTCGAGGTTAACACGTCCCCGTTAGACGAATGTGTTAAGGGGTTAGTTACATCCTCGCTCGATTCGGTTAGCTCTACGAGGCTAGGTAATCTAATTCATGAGTGTAGGGACATTTTTGATTGGGACGGTCGTTTGTACGGCCGAACCAATGCAGCTCATCATGAAATACATACGGGAACGGCCCGACCTATTAAGATTCCGCCTCGACGACTACCTGTGTTCTACCAGACACAGTTAAAGGCGATGATAGACGATAGGCTTGATCGAAAGATAATGAAGCCATCTAGCTCTCCCTGGTCGTCTCCGGTCGTTCTAGTCATAAAGAAGGACGGGACATTAAGACTATGCGTAGATTATCGTAAGTTAAACGAGGTAACGACTTGATATTCCTTTCCGTTACCTCGCATTGATGAAACGTTAGATATCCTTTCGGGTAATTGGTGTTCCCGACGTTAGATTTAGCTGCTGGATATTGGCAAGTAGAAGTCCGGCCGTCCGACCGTGAGAAAACTGCTTTTTCAGTCCCCTCTGGATTATACGAATTCGAGACTATGCCTTTTGGTCTAGCTAATGCGCCTAGTACTTTCCAAAGGCTTATGAACCAGGTTCTAGCACAATTTATCCCGAATACTTGTTCAGTGTATCTCGACGATATAATTATTCCTGGAAAGGATTTTGACGATTATTTGCATAATATGCGTAGGGTATTCGACGGGTTGAAACAGGCAGGTCTCACCCTTAAGCCGGCAAAGTGCGTACTCATAGGAGATAAGGTTAAGTTCTTAGGACATGTCGTGTCAGCCTCGGGGGTTGAAACCGACATAGATAAGGTTGTGGAAGTCCGCGAGTGGCCGACACCCACCAATGTGACTAAAGTCAGAAGTTTCACGGATCTCGCTTCCTACTATAGGAAGTTTGTTAAGGACTATGCACATATAGCTGCACCGTTAAATAAGCTCACGCAAACGGGAGTTCGCTTTAAGTGGACACCCGAATGTGCAGCGAGCTTCAACGCTTGAAAAGACAACTTTTGTTCCAGTCCAATCCTCGCGTTTCCCAATGTTAGTCAACAAGAAATAGCAAGAAATAGTTTTTATTACTCTATATACCATAAGAGATAATTTTCACCCTGCGTAGCCTCTTCGGTAATTCAAATTTTCTGTCGCAATTTTGTGCATAACTTTGCTTAGAACATATCCTATCACTCACTTTCTATTCAATATGATACCCAAGCCACAACTGAGACGTAAATTAACCCGGAATACCAATTCTCCTAACAATAAACCCATCTTAAGCATGGAGAAACTTGATCTTGATGCTTTAGACAACTTTAGTAAGCTTTATAACCAATATGCTTGCCTGTTTACGGTCCTTGGTGCCATCTTTGATGGAAAGGTATCCACGCTCACTTCTCAGCAATGTGAAAAACTAGAGCCTTTCGTCAATATGGTGTCTACTGAGACCCGTGATCGGCAAAAAAGGAATTTTAATTTTCTTTTGAAAAATGCTTCAAAAGATAAACAACCTATAGATGTTGCTGTTCAGTTTCTTTACTCTTGTGGCTTTAATTTTAAAGTTGCAGAAGCTAAAAGACTCTCGTCCCGAAGTAAAAACCCGCCGATTCTCGTAAACAAATTTTCGGTGATAGGAGTAGACCTTATATTCTCTCAACATGAGCGGTCAGCCAACTATTTAAAGGAAAATAAACTTTACATATGCAGGGATAAAACGCCAATGGAGCGTCGGGTTTTATCTAAAGTAGCAAATGAGAACACTGGCTCCGGTTCAACAAAACCAAAAGTTGTCTCTGAGGCCGGCCCTCCCGCTCAGGTAAGCCCACATCCCTCTGAGTCAATGTCAGTTTCCCTTGATACTTCTCCCATTCACCTAACTCGTGATTCGAGTGAGATTGTAGCCTCGTCAAGTCGTTCTCCTTCTAAGCCAACCACGTCTGTGATAGCTTTAAATTCCGATAAACCTATGAACGCCCCTAGTAAATCTACATGAGTTTTCAAATTCGGCAATATGATTACCGAAAATAACTCAGTATCTAACAAAGACCCAACTGCTCAAGCTAGCGCTTTTCCTATCCCCAAATCTCATCAACATCCCCAAATAATTCAGCCAGCTTATAAAATTTACCGTTTTTCAAAACCAGTCATGCAATTTTCGAAGGCCAATATTCCGTCAAATTTTGATATAATGCCTCAAAATCCTATATTTATGCCCCCTCCTGGTTTTCCCATGCCACACTTTAGCCGCCCTTTCTATGGAGCCCCCTCTAATATGCCTTTCGACAATATGCACAGTTCATTTGATAATAATTACTTGACAAACTGTAGACCAGGGCCAATTTGCTTTCCGCCTTTTGTTTCTCACATGCCGTTTCCCTTTCCACCACCAAGTTTTCCTTTTTTATAAATACTGACGAGCGTAACCTGAATCTGAAGGATACGCTCAGTATAGTCTCACTCAATGCGAGATCATTTGTTAATAAGATGACAGAACTTAGAACAGTAGCATTTGAGCTTGATCCAGATGTGCTCAATGTCACTGAATCTTGGACACACTCTCTTATTTCTGACTCGACACTCGCCATAGATAATAATAGTTTGTACCGACAAGACCGCATTGAAAAGCGTGGCGGTGGTTGCCTTCTTTATATTAAATCATCCTTTGTACATTTCCCGTATCACCTGAGCATTTCGTCATTTTCTGGAAATTTTTGTCTTATTTCAGTCATCCTGCCACACAATAAAAAAGCGATAATTTGGTGTGTCTACAATCCTCCCAGTAACTCAATTTATGTAATGCAGCTGTGTGAAATGTTTGAAAAAGTTGCAGAGACTCAATTCGATATCAGAATAATTATAGGTGATTTTAATCTGCCAGACATTGACTGGCATGCAAATACCTGTCCACCAAGATTTCAGAAATTGGTTGACACTATTAACTTTTCAAACATGTTACAACTGGTCAGTTCAGTGACCAGAAATGACAACATATTAGATTTAATTTTTACAAATGATGTCCACCCTCTTTTTATGATTTTTTTATCGTGATATTTTCACAAGTGACCAGGCCTTAATTCACTGTTGTTTTCCAGTCTCTCTTTCTAAAAAGCCCGATGTAAAATGCAATAACCTCGACTTTGGTAACGTGAACCATGAATTAGTAAATGATTTCGTAAGTACCCTAGACTGGCATAGCATATTTTCAACTAACGATCCCTACTTCTTCCAGGAGCTATTGTAAAACCTTACACAAAATATGCAGGCTATTACCCCACTTAAGATTTTTAAATCAAATTCAGCTTCTTCTACTGTGCCACATTTTCTCCAAAATAGACTTAAGAAATTACAAAAGCAACGTAAGGATACGTCTAATAGCTCTTTATCAGTTCACATAAGAATAGCGCAAACATTTGAATTAGCGCTTAAAATAAGGCTTGCACGAGATAGGCGTAGAGAGGCCACAGCACTAAGTGATGCGTATTCTTCCAGATCAGTTGCTCAAGTCTTCCGTCTTCGGTCGTCGGCTAAGCTTCAGAAAGTCATTCCACCCTTACTCAATGGCAACAATCATTTTTTTACAGAGGATTTGGAGAAAGCAGCATTGCTAAATTCATTTTTCGCCAAGTTCTTTACCATCGAAACTAGCACCACTCCTGTAATCCTTCTGCTGTGTGATTCAAATCTCTGTACCCTTACTTTCTCACCCGCTTGTATTCAAAAAGAAATAAGTCGTCTTAATATTTCACATTCGTTAGGAACTGATAACATTCCAAACTCACTCATCAAACAATTAAGAGATTTCCCACCCTTACTGAGTAAGTTATTTTCAGTGTTTCTTGAGAATGGCTTTTTCCCGGACTACTGGAAAACTTCTATTATAATTCCCGTATTTAAATCTGGTTCCCGATGAGATATTCACAATTATCGCTGTGTTCATAAAACGCCCTCTCTGGCTAAACTCTTTGAAAAACTAATTTCTGCATAAACAATAACATTCTCAGCTCCTCACAGCATGGCTTTTTACCGGACCGATCTTGTGAAACGTGCCACATGTCTTTTCTAAATCTACTTACTTCTCTTCGTAATGATCATCTATCTGTGGTAGTTATCTATTTTGACCATAGTAAAGCATTTGATAAAGTTCCTCACAGGAGGCTCCTAGCCAAACTAGAGGCTAAAGGATTTCATAGTCCTCTTACTGACTTCATCAGATCTTATCTTTCAAATCGACAACAAAAGGATTTAGTGGGATCCTCATATTCTACTCCTACCGCAATTTTGAGTGGTGTCCTTCAAGGTACCGTGCTAGGTCCTCTGCTCTTTTTGCTTTGCATAAATGATATCTCATTGAGTGTTAAACACTCCCAATCTTATATTTATGCAGATGATCTGAAGTGTGTTTACTCCTTCTCTAACTCTACGGCCGCAAGATGCTTAGAACAAATTCATTCTGATCTGCACGCTCTTTCTGCGTGGAGCTCAACATGGCAAATGGAGTTCTCACCTTCTAAGTGTCGATACATGTGCTTTGCGCCTGAAAGGCTGCCACAACCTGTTATTTTTCAAGGTGACCCAATGACTGAATGTTCCAGTATCAAGGACCTAGGATTAAGCTACACCAATAAATTAGACCTTTCTCCTCACGCCGATAGAATTACAGCCAAAGCCGCACAGATTTGCGGCTTTATCTCTTATAATTTCTATCTTCCTGAAATGAAATTAAGACTTTATCGTATGTTCGTGCTCCCCATCTTAGAATACTTTTGCCCCTTTTTCGGTCTCATGAATGAAGGTAGCCGTTCAAAAATTGAACAAATTCAAAAAAAATTTCACACGAAAACTGCTGTATCCGACAGCTTCTAATACTTGCTACTCAAATAGATGTCAATTGACAAAACTAAGGTTCCTTTGGGTCAGGAGATTAGAAGCAGGCTTTTGTCTCCTGTTTCGGCTTAATAATTGCACAAATTTACCCAGGACTTCTGTCATTACCCCCGTCAACCGTCCCTACAACCTAAGAAACTTGGCACGTGTTATACCCCCTCCTGCATCTTCCTCATGTAAACGCTCTTTGTTTTTTGCTCCCAGATATAGCTTTCTTTGGAATAACTTGCCAATCGAAATTAGGTCGTTAACTAGACTGTCTGCTTTCAAACAGAGACTGCACATTTATCTTAACACTGACTCTATTAACCTTCTATTCTCCTCATCTTTTCCGAGCAGCTTTCTCCATGACCCCGAGAAAGGACCATTGGGAATTTAGAAGATCCGCTTGAAACTATTCTCTCTGCCTCGTGTCCCCCGAGAACCTAGATGTTTCCATTAATCACCGCTGAATCAAACGAAGCCACGTGGAAGTACTCAGTCTAAAATGCTGTAGTTTCGTTGAATACTCACCTTCATCAGACCACCCACACCTATTTCTGCTCTACTACTATCTTCCTAAACAGTTTTTTTCTCTTGCACACTTTTTGAACATGGAGGCCCGTTAAACACTGTCTCCATTTTCATTGTAAGAGTTTTTTAATCGCCATAAGTTTTCGTTTTAAGTTCAAAATTACCTGCAAAACATTGCTGAATGTTGCCCCAAAAGGGCAATTTCTGCTGACATTATTACGACTTTCTACGTCTACTTGCACATATTGTCAAATTATTTTTTGAATTTTTATTTTTTTTTTGAAATTAACTTTGTATAGATAGTGCCGTACTGGCGCTAAAAAATATAAATTCCAAATTCCAGAACAGGCGGGAGAATTTATACTTGACACAGATGCAAGTGAATTTGCGATTGGCGCTGTTTTATCACAAAGACAATGTGGAAGCAGTCAATCCTGATGACGGCTGCGGTCCAGTAGTACTGGCAAACTCGCGCCCAAACGCATTGGACACTGCAGAGTCTCGCCGGCTGAAATTTCTATATACTAACGCCCAGAGTTTATTCTCGAAGTTTGATGAACTTCAAATACAGGTAGCCGATGGGTCCCCTGATGTTATAGCAATTACAGAAACCTGGCTGTCACAAAGCATCAGTAATTCAGAAGTGTCGCTATGCGGATACCAACTATTTAGACGAGACCGAGTGGAACGCCAGGGTGGAGGAGTTGCTATGTATGTAAAGAACGAATTAAGTGTGTGCGAGAAGCCTGAAAGGATTACTCATGGTATAGAGGCTATTTGGCTGACAATTAAGGCACGGGGGTCGCAGCCCCTGGAAGCCGTGACTGTCTACCGACCACCGCGGACAAACAGTGATGCAGATGCGCGTTTGCTGGGGTGCATAAAGGAGATAGGAAGTTGACCTGATGTTGTACTCATGGGTGACTTCAATGCGCCCAGCATATGTTGGAACAATTTGCGGGCCAATTGTTCTAAAAACACCTTTGGTCACCATCTGCTAAAAACAACACTTGAGGCACTTTTCACACAACACGTCCTAGTTTCAACTAGAGCACGTGGAGGGCAACAAGCAAGTTGTTTAGATCTAGTCTTCACGAAGCATCCCGACACTATAGACGAGGTATGCTGCCTACCTCCACTAGGTCGAAGTGATCATGCCGTACTTTTATGGGATTATGGTCTTTACTCGTTACCCCCTACAGCAGACGAACCACGGTCAAATATATGGCGAGGTGACTTCTCACAAATGAGAGTAGAGGCATCACAAATAGACTGGGGTCTTCTTTTCTCTGGGGATGTCACTGAGGACTGGAATACATTTAAGGAGTGGTTGTTGCAGCTAATGCGCAGTCATTGTCCACTTTCAGTGCCCAAGGTATCTAGCCGACCTCCATGGCTGAACAGAGCTATCAAAAGAGAGATCAATAAAAAAAGAAAGCTTTGGAAGAAGTTTTGCAACACAAGCTGCAACGAAGATTTTGAACAGTATAAAATCCAGCGGAACAAGGTAAACAAAATGGTTTTCAAAGCACGACGGGACTTTGAGAGCGATCTACTGCGTCGAGCTGTCAATAATCCAAAGTTGCTATACAGTTATTTACGGAAAAGCACACGTAACAGGAACCCGATTCCTGTTATGCAAACTGATGATGGTCACGAAATCTCCGACTGTAAAAACAATGCAGAACATTTTGCTGAGTTCTTTCAGTCTGTCTTCACCATAGAACCTCCCTTCGTCGCAACTGTTGACGAGGTCGTGGAAGCACCAAATATTGGGGATATTTTGTTTGAAGAAGAGGCGAATTTTCAAGAACTAAAAAGCTTGAAGGAATGTAAATCTCCGGGTCCTGATGAAATTCCTGCCAAATTGCTCAAGGAACTTGCTAGAGAACTAGCTAAACCCCTTTCACTAGTGTGCCAGAAATCGTTTGATACTGGAATACTTCCTCCGGACTGGAAATTAGCGCATATTACACCGCTTTACAAAAGCGGTGGTCGTGCATCTGCGAATAACTACAGACCCGTGAGTCTGACCTCCATATGCTGCAAAGTAATGGAGAAGATCATCAAGAAGCAATTGATGATATATTGTGAAACTCACAATATATTGTCGAATGCGCAATTTGGATTCCGTAGGGGAAGGTCATGTGTAACAAACTTGCTTTATACGATGCAAAGCTGGACAAGGGCAATTGATGCAAAAGAAACTGTACATGCAGCCTACATTGATTTCCGGAAGGCCTTTGACAGTGTTCCACACCAACGTCTCCTGCATAAGTTGAGACTGATGGGTATCGGAGGCAGACTTCTTACGTGGATTGAGAATTTCCTATCTGGTCGTTCCCAAACGGTGTGTGTAGGACGACAACAATCAAGGCCGACAGTCATCGAGAGTGGAGTCCCTCAAGGTTCAGTACTCGGACCCACCCTCTTTCTCTTGTTCGTTAATGATTGTGTACAGGAATTGGACTGCGAGTGCGCCATGTTTGCAGACGATGTAAAAATATGGAGGGTCATCAGGTGCGCTGCCGATGAAGATAACTTCCAGGAAAATCTTTGTCGATTAAACGAGTGGTCGCATAGATGGCTGCTGTCCTTCAATTCTAACAAATGCACTCTGCTGCGCCTGGGAAATCGAAATGCGGTGCCTTATGCGCGACCCTACCATCTGAACGGAATCCCTCTGCAAGAAACAGAAATACAGAAGGATCTCGGCATCTTGATGACAGATAATCTCAAACCTTCTACACAATGTTGTAAGGCGGCTAAAACTGCAACTTCAATGTTGTACGCCATCAAGCGGGCATTCACGGTTTTTGATGAAGATTGTTTCTCGAAAATCTTCGGTACCTTCATAAGGCCACATCTTGAATACGCGATTCAAGCCTGGAGACCGTGGATGCGGCAGGATTATAACGTACTTGAGAGGGTGCAGCGGCGAGCAACAAAATTAGTAAGAGGCCAAGGTTCACTACCATATGAGATCCGCCTAAATAACCTTAATCTCTATCCTTTGAGTTATAGGCAGTTACGCGGAGATTTGATACAAACCTTCCGTATCGTGCGTGGCTTTGACTGCGCTCTCATGTGTGAAGACTTCTTCCAACTCGCCACTACAACTAATCTCCGGGGGCATCACTTCAAACTCTATGTGCCCCAAGGACGATTGGATGTACGGAAGAATTTTTTCTCTAATCGTGTCGTGGACCCGTGGAATAACCTTCCCGAGGCCATTGTTATGTCCCAATCTGTGGAGATATTCAAACACCGACTTGATATACACATGCTACAACACAACGTGAACTATGTGACAAATTAACCTTGAAACACCACTGCGCCATGTGACTGTCTATATTTTCCTGACTGAAAACTTGTTAACATTGTTTATAATTCTTGAGATTTCGATGTGACAAATAGGGAGTTCAAAGGCGCAAGCCTATTTTTCCCTCAAATATACTGACTGACTGACTGACTGACAAGCTGATAAGACAGAGTGTGTAATCCAGTACCTAAGTCGATCCCTGAGTAAAGCTGAGAGGCGGTACTGTGTGACTAGGAAAGATATGCTTGACCTCGCCTTTTTCATTCAAGAATGTCGACCATTCCTACAATACCGGAAGTTCATAGTTAGAACGGATCATAGCTCACTAACATGGCTTCGTAACTTCAAGAACCCCGAAGGGCAAGTCACACGATGGCAAGAGCAACTAGCAGGCTACGAGTACGAATGTTTATACCGACCAGGTCGTCTGCACAATAATGCTGACGCCCTATCTAGGAAACCCTATAGACCGCACAGAAATTGTCCATCGTGCGATATCGCTTCCCGACGACCAAAGTTACATGTTGGCGCAGGCACAACGTGAAGACCCGCACATTGGGCCGATATACCATAGAATAATTAATGAAACCCGGTCGTTGAGCACGGACGAGTTAAGGGGGCAGAGCTACGAAACACGCTGCCTGCACACAGTTTGGGATAAGTTATTTTTGGATAACGGTGTCCTGTATTATAGAGATAGTGATCAGCATCCACGACTTATCTTGCTACCTCTATCCATGGTAGACGAAGTAATAGAGAGGATACATACAGAGTTAGGACATGTAGGAATATATAAGACCGAATGGGCACTCAGGCTTAGATATTACTGGCCCAACTTAAAGCGTTCCGTGTAGAATCACATTCGGTACTGCACCTTATGCAATCAACTTGAGCCACCGTGACAGCTAAACAGGGCCCCTCTTCAGCCAATATTGGCCGGGTATCCCAACGAGCGCGTTGGTGTCGACATCATCGGACCCATTGCCGAGTCGTACAGGCATAATCGATACATTTTATTGATGGTTGATTTCTTCACAAAGATGACTGAAGTAGTAGCCTTGCCCGATGTCTTTGCCGAAACAGTCTCCCAGGCCATTTTTAATGGTTGGACTTGTAGATGGGGCGCCGCCGATCAGCTTCACTCTGACAGGGGAAGTTCGTTCGAAAACGCAACCATACGCGACTTATGTAAGTACCTGCGAATCAATAAAACTCGCACGACTGCGTACCATCCGCAAGGTAATGGACAGGTAGAGCGGACGAATAGAACCCTAATCAGTTTGCTCAAAGCGTTCGCTGATAGACAGGCTCCCCGAACGTGGGACGATGCTTTACCAGCCTGTATGCTAGCCTATCGCTCCACGGTACATGCATCGACCCACCAAACCCCCTTTGCCCTTACATGCGGCCGAAAAATGCGAATTATCGAGGACCTTCAAGTACCTCGCGATAGTATCGAAGTTCCCATCGGCGTTTACCTTACGAGTCTAAACAATAAGATGCGTATCGCCGCAGAAGAAGCGCGAATACATCTTCAGGGGTCCCAGAGGCGTCAAAAGGATCACTACGACCGTTTGGCCCACGGAAGTCCTTACGAAGTAGGTGATGTCGTTTGGCTTCGGAATTATTCCGTTGCCCAGGGAATGCCATCTAAGTTTGTAGTTGATTGGTGCGGCCCATATACCGTTACCCGAGTTATTTCGAACACTACGTGCGTTATCCAGGGGCACGAACGGCCTTTCGGCCTCGAGTTTACGGTACACTTCAACCGCCTCAAACTGGGCGGCCGCCCCGCCGAACCAGATCGTAACCCCGAACCCCCACGCGACGAGGTACCACCCGAAGATATAGAGGAGACTTTCGTACCCGTAGAAAGTAGTCCACATAATTCGGAGGATGAAGTGCACGCCGAGGATAGCGATACCTTTTTCGGGGAGGATGCAGTGTAGCAAACACCCTTAATATTGCCTCAATTTTTGTTCATTTTGCACTATATTAAAGATGGCGGCGTACCGTGTCACGACTTAGTTATTTCAAGCGGACATAATCCTCTTGGCTAACTGATCGGCTATTTTATGTCCGTGAGTTTATGCTATTGGCTATTGTATAAATTAAGCATTCCCATTGGTTTATCTTCTATAATATAGATTTAATCCTGCTGTCGCTTACTATATATAGACGGCCCTATGGAAGGTTGATCATCACTCTCGGCAGCCGCCTCCAAACGCCTTCCAGAAGTCATCTCCGGCCAGGACCAGGACCAGGACAGTCAATCATCCCCGCCAAAGGACGACTTTACTGATTGTTCCGATTGTTGTAGCCAGGACTAATAAATAAGTCCTTCAAATAGTAGTAAAGTTTAAGAGTAGCAGTCTTTGTTAAAATGGTCTTGTTTTTCTTTGGGTTCGGTCGTTTTCATCTAGTAATCGCATTCGTTGTTCTGTTTCGGGTTATAGTCGCACGAAATCGCCCATCGGTCGTCTCGGTTCGTTACAGTTTACCCACTAAATATTTTAAGCATTTGGGCTAAATATCTACCACCGAGTCCCAGCCAATCACGCCGATAGCCAAAAGCTGGTTGGCTCGATAGTTCTAGCTTACAGTCGTTCGTTGCCCTAAATTTGTTGTTCCTATTAGACTCAATGACTTGCGCTGACCTGCTGTAACATGCCTGCCTGAGTAAACCCTTTCTCTCTGGCCCACTAGTCTTCTCCTTCTTACGGGCCCATTGGTTTGGCGTTCGTGTCAGTTAGAAGTATCAGGCACGAGCCATAACAGGTCGGCTGAATACTGCCCCCACTTTCATGATAGGAGATTTTCACTTCCTTCTTCTTAATTCATCATACTTTTTAGCGAGTGCTGACAATTATTTTAAAATGACGATCTGTTGGCGGACATGAAATTATTTGCCTACCATACCAGCCAATGTAGCTGCCTATGTGGTTGCTCATAAAGAGCAGCACTTATCCACTTGGTATTTATTTTGATCGCAGCACTAAGTTTGCAATTACGAGGCCCTCCGGGCTCAAAATATAAAATTTATTTATTCACTCCAAAACGTGTAACATCCTTGTGCAGATGAGGCAAAAAACGGATATTATAAACAACCTCACGAGAGTTTTATAAGATCGAATAATTTAAAATGAAGATGCCTAAAAGGGCAGGCATATTCTCGGCAGGATATATGTCACATTGAATGAAAAAAATATGTACATTGCCATGAAAAAGTTTTTTAAAATATGTGTAGTGGGAGTCGTCAAGATATGACGACAAATTGCAGAGCCTATATAAAGCATAGATTGTCTGTATCCAGCAGATTTCTAGAATGTCAGAAAATCGAGTGTTCTACAGTTGTGTGAAAATGCTGCCGGTAGTAATTGACTGCATGTCTTAATACATCCTTTCAAAGACACCGAGTACTTTCTGTACATCAGTCGCCTCTTGCGTAACAATCTCTGCATGAAACTTAGGCAGACAAGGTGAATATAGTCGGTTGGGAAAGACGCGATTATGCCAATGAACAAATCCTAGGACGGAGATATGTCCTCTTGATACCGTTGCTGATCTAGTAATCTAAACCATCTGTTGGCTTGCAAATGCCCACTGTATAATGTATGTCATGCGATTTACTGCTTATTTCGCCTTCAAACTGACAACTGCTAAATCCACCTCAGTTAATGGACATGACAATTTTTCCATACCTAAAGTATTCTTACTATGAAACAGTAACACGTATAATGTATGGCTATTTTATTTAATGTTTTGCTAGTATTGTACCTTTAAGGTCAGGTTTTTTCACTGAAAACAAACTCCTTATTTCGCACATTATTGACCAAGCACAACAAAACCAATACAGTAGTTGCCGGTTATTAAGCCCACCTCGGGCCCAGACCAAATTGGGCTTAATAAGTGGCTGGGCTTATTAACCGTGGGCTTAATAGCCGGCGACTACTGTAGTGACCGCAAAAGAAGGGGCTTTTTAGGTTTTTTCCTGCCTTCCAGTGTTCTGGACGGCGCCGAAGATGTGCTTTACAAATAGACCTTAAAATTACTAAAATACTAACCGGGACGCCATTGATTCCATATTGATGAAAAGGTCGAATGGCTACGGTTGCGTCCGAAAGGGTAAATGTATTGTTTTCGAGGACGGGGCCAGTCCAAAACCCGAAAAGTCGGAAGTTGAGTCACCAGCTTTTCAATGGACGTTCTGAACATGAAAGCATTGAAGTTATCAGCCGTCAACTTCGCTTCAGTTATGGGATATCTTAAGGCGTCTCGAATTATGGGATACCAAATTTTTATGTGCGATTTTACCGTGTGGGAAAAGGTCCACAATATTAAATGAATGGTATGCGGCAAAGTTGAGCACATTGACTAGCTGCCTTTCTACGGACAGCCTCTTAGCCTGCTCAAAGATTAGTCAGGTCGAGGGCAAATTGAAAGTGTCCTTTTGTAGATGGAAGTGACGTGCGACTCTACGCAGTATACGGCGTAAAGTGGAGTTGGCATGTTGTATAGTGTAGCAGCACAAAATTGATATCCAAACTTAAGAAGAAGTCAGACTAATCGTGAGAATAATTATTTTTCAATAATTCGCCCACATCTGCTGATCGGAATCCATGGAAAAAGATTATCCTTCTTTGGAGATATTTTCCTTCGTGCCACGTTCTAGTGCAGAATCAACTATAGCATTCTCTGAACTCCCAATTGGGTCTGAGGTAGACATTGCTAATGGCTGGCAGCTTCTATGGAAAATAAGAGCAAGTAAGGAAAACGCCCCTTGGGCCTTAAATATACAATTTATCTATTTATATTTCGTCCTTGGGTGGGAAAATTGACTACATTATCCCTCATGCCTATACCGAGACCTAGAGTAAGACTTCAAAGATTGCAGGACCGGAGGACGCGACCACAGAATTTCAGAAAGACGAACGTCACCCGCAATTAACCAGTACCTAAGATTCAAGTCAGCTGTAGGAGAATTTGTAAAAGCTTAAAGTCCCCAGGATGTTGAAAGTTCATTGCCATAAAATCTAGGCAGACACCCTTTAGAAACACTGCATTAGAAATGCACTACAACTGTATGGTCTGTGCATTCATCGACTTTTCCTGCCCCAAACAATGTAAAGTGTATGCATGGTGAAAAAATCATAATATAATGAGGTTGAGTCACCCTTCATACCTAATATCTCAACACATAATCGATATTGTCATGATGGTAGCCTCTGCTGCCGGGTGCGTTCTCGATGATTGGTCGGCATTCAAAGCCGTATTACACGGACTAATGACCGATTTCTGTCCTATCACGGTAAAGAAAGTAACAAATAGGCCTCGATTGCTACCGCCGACGCTGAAGAGGGAAGTAAACCGCAAAGGAAGGCTGTTCAAAATCTATCGCAGAAAGAGGACCCCCGAATCGTACAATAGGTATAAGGCCCAGAGAAACAAGGTTAAGAGCCTGATACGAATTAGCCGACAAAACTTCGAGAGTAATCTAATAAATCGTGCAGTAGGAAACCCAAAGCTTTTCTACAGCTACGTTAGGCAATGTACTCGAAATAGAGACCCTATTCGAGATTAACGAAAAGGCGGAACATCTATCCTACTTCTTCCAGTCGGTCTTTACGAGAGAGGCTGTTTTCACCGCTATTAACTGCAGTGTGGGTGTGATCCAGACCATAGACTCGGTTGCACTCACGGAAGCTACCGTTCTGCGAGAGCTTCTACAGCTTAAAGAAACGAAGTCGTCAGGTCCGGATGAGATACCTGCAAAGCTATTAAAAGAGCTAGCCATAGAGTTGGCGGTACCCTTGTACCTTATCTTCCGAGCTTCTCTTAATACTGGACAAGTGCCACCCGATTGGAAGACAGCGTGGATCTCACCCATCCACAAAAGTGGAAGTCGGGCGACCGCAAATAACTATAGACCGGTCAGCCTCACCTTAATATCCTGCAAGCTTATGGAACGCATAGTCAAACGCGAGCTGATGCACTTTTTGGAGCAACATCAACTTCTTTCTGATAAGCAGCACGGATTTCACAGGGGAAGGTCCTGCTTGACCAATCTGCTCTATTGTCAAGAACAATGGACCCGAGCGATCGATGAAGGGAATACGGTGCATACAGTCTACGTAGACTTCAAGAAGGCGTTTGACACGGTGCCCCATCAACGTCTCTTATACAAGCTCAGTCGCATAGGGGTAAGGGGAAACCTTTTGCAGTGGATAGCAAACTTCTTGACTGGTCGTACCCAGACCGTATGTATTGGCGAACAGCGGTCGGCGGAGGTAGCAGTTGAGAGCGGGGTTCCACAGGGATCTGTTCTTGGCCCTATTCTTTTCCTTATATATATTGATGACTGCATAAGCGGACTAGACTGCGAAATCGCAATGTTTGCTGATGACATAAAACTTTGGAAGTTCATACACAGCCAAGACGATGAATTAAACCTCCAGGCAAATTTGCATAGACTGGAGCAATGGTCGACCCTTTGGCTCATGCCATTCAATGTGGCCGAATGCAACCTAATGCGCTTTGGTAGAACCAGCACTACGCCTCGGAGGGTGTATTACCTGAATCACACGCCGCTGCCAGAGGCAGAGGCTCAGAAAGACCTGGGGGTGTGGTTCACGCCTTCACTGAAGCCATCACTCCACGTCCTGAAAGTGGCTAAATCCGCAATGTCGAGCTTGTATCTAATCAAGCGAGCCTTTGCTAAGTTTGACAAAGTTGTATTTGGCAAGGTATTCAGCACGTTCGTGCGACCTCAACTGGAATTTGCCATCCAAGCCTGGAGACCTTGGACAGCCAAAGACAAAAAAACCTCGAAAGGGTACAAAGACGCGCAACAAAATTAGTACGAGGCCAACGGAACCTCCCTTATGAGACCCGATTGGTAAATCTTGACTTGTTTCCTCTGGATTAAAGGCAGATACGTGGGGACCTAATCCAGGCATTTCGCATGTTGCGTGGTCAGGATTGCTGCCTTCAAACAAATGACTTCTTTGAGCGGGCCACCACCTCTAGGCTGCGAGAACACCCCCTCAAATTACGTGTGACTGGGGCAAGACTTGACCCAAGAAAATTCTTTATCTCTAAGCGGGTAATCCAGGCATGGAATGCCCTTCCTGCGGATCTTGTCATGTCCCCTTCCGTGGATGTTTTTAAGGCAAACCTAGACCGATATAATGATTATCGTCACGATTAAGTACTCCAAATCCAATCACTGAAGTATTCCGATTCTAAAAATTGAAGCGCCCTACATCCAAATCCTGAAATGCTAGAAATGCTATAAATATATACTAAGAGTAAATTGTAAGTAGTATTATTATTAGTACTTAACCAAATGAGTTTTTGACATTATCTAGTTATGACGTATCTACTCACTATGCGATCTGCGCCGATCGTGTCTGAGGACGCATCTACCGCACCTATGGTCCTAGGCTATGCGGCCCTGTCACACCCTTTCTCGTATCGACCGACTGCTGACGACGTGGTGGGTTCCTCGGCTCTTGGCACAGCAAAGGCGTATCATGGTCGCATATCCGGTCTTCGGGACGTTCTCTTGACTCCGAGGTCTCCTCCTCGTATGGTCCTTCGGGTGTAGATATTACTCGTCATGGACGCCATGGCTACCGTCAACATTCACAGAAGCATCATGCCCCTATCATTCACATGCTTCCCCACGAGCGACAGTTTTTCTCCTAAAAACCAAAAATGACATTCCATTTTGAATTATGAGCCAGCCTTAGGAGTTTTTTCACTGTCTTCTATTCTTCCTCAGTTACACTGCTGGCTCGTGTAAACGGAGTGTGAGTTTATTACTTGAAACAAGCGAGTAGTCGTTTGAAATTGTGTCAACGACTTCTTTAGAATGTTCGGCTTTGCCAATGCATTTCTTAAATCCTATGTACCAAGAGGGAGTTCAAAGGCGTTTGCCTATATTTCCTTTAATAAATTTGACTTGACTTGACTATATACGTAGAGACCAATTCAGTCGAGACGGAAATAAAAGGCCTTCCGGTCTTCAGCCATAAGCGAACATTCATATAAAAATAGACATATACGACATAAAAAGATGGTAAGGTGTAGAGGCTTTATCGCTACAAATATATAAAACGTCTTAGCAAATACGCGATGAAAACTTTCAAGGGTACACTAACTGCTAATAAGGGATTTACCAGTCTATTCTAGTGGAAAAGTCGCAAAATCCAGTAAAGAGATTGACGATGAAGATTAGAAATGATACAACTCACTTAGATCCTTCACGATCCTAGTCGGCAGTAGTCAAGTAGTCGACTTGCCAAAGGATAACTCTGCGAGGACTGGATCCAAGTTCGTTGGGCTGTGAGTTGCAAAATGGGGAGAAAACTCGTTTGCGAATTGTCGCTGAATTCTCCTGGAGCCCGAGAGTGATCACCAGAGAGGTGTCGTTGAAGGGCAAAATAAACAGCGGCAGGTGAGGAGAGAATTGAGCTGTGGAGAGTGATTAGCAAGATAGTTGATAGCACGCGTCAAAACCGAAAGTGTGAGTAAGTGTTGTATTTAGTTTTAACAAACTTGGTTATTGATAAATTTAAACAACACGTAAGTAGGGCCAAGAGCCCACATAACTCCCCCACCAGAGCGTTGGTGGGTTACAAACGCTCGACAAACGAGGATGTACAAAAATGTTAAACAACAAAGTCTCGCAAGTTGGTAGGAAAGCGAACATGTCTACCAGAACGAGTGGAAGGGGGGGGGATGAGTGGGAGTGGTTAGAGGGGTGGGGGTAGGTTCGAGTGGTGAGGATGGCGGTGGGCCGTGGGCTGCAGGTGGAGTGCAGGGTGAAGGTGCCCCGAAAGTGGACGGATCAGGTGATAGAGGAGTGCATTCAACGTAGGCCGGCTTTAGTCTGTCAATGGAGACTGTATCAGTAGTATCAGCCCTTTGAATGACGAAATATTTGTCCTTCCGTTCAAGTACTTTGAAGGGACCATCGTATGGTGGGCAAAGGGACTTGCGAACTGCGTCGTGCCGGATAAACACGAATGGGGTTGTGTGCAAGTCGTCGTGCACGAAAACGCGTCGAGTTGTCGCGCGGGTGGGGGTTGGGCGTAGTGCGGCCATGCGTTGCTGCAGCTGTTGCACGAAGGTGTTCGTGGCGTCAGGGGTGACGGAGGAAGACTGCACGAGCTCACCAGGTAAACGGAGGGATGTGCCGTAAACAAGATCGGCGGCAGTGCACTGAATGTCTTCCTTAACAGCCGAGCGAATGCCGAGGAGGACGAACGGCAGGTTGTCGCTCCAGTTGTGCGGGGCAGGTTGAGACGTCAACGCGGACTTCAACTGACGGTGAAGGCGTTCCACGAGGCCGTTGGATGCTGGGTGGTAGGCAGTGGTGGTGATATGCGAGCACCCAAGCAGTTTGGTGAATTCACGGAAGAGTGCAGATGTGAACTGACTTCCGCGGTCAGTGGTGAGTGTAGCTGGAACACCGAAGTTGGCTATCCAGTGAGTAAGGAAAACCATGCAACATTCTCTGCCGAGGTATCCGAGATGGGAACGGCGATGAGCCAACGTGTGAAACGATCGACAGCAGTCAAAATGTGCGTGAAACCGCGAGATGGGGGTAACGGTCCGACTAAATCCATGTGGACGTGTTGAAAACGGGCGTCGGGAACCGCGAACGTGCTGGGAGGTGAAACGGTGTGTCGCTGGACCTTATTCTTTTGACAGGCTAAGCACTGCCTGGTCCAGGTAGCAATGTCGGTGTTCATCTTTGGCCAGACGAAACGGGCTGCGATGAGTTTGCGGCCGGCACGAACACCGGGGTGGGATAGCGAATGGAAGTGGTCGAAAACAACCTTCCGGTAGGATTGGGGTACTACAGGACGAGGGGTACCTGTAGAAAAATCACACACGATAGAGCCTGGTGCCGCGGGGAGCGGAGCCTCCCGCAGCTGAAGCACAGAAGACGCAAGCATTTCAATGATGGAGTCATCAAGCGCCTGCGCTTCCGCAAGCTTCGCCAGATCTAACGTGGTGATAAGAGCGTTGACCTCAGCACGGGACAAGGCATCAGCAACAACATTCTCATCACCGCGGACGTAGCGTATGTCTGAGGTGAATTGAGAGATGTAATCCAAGTGACGTACTTCGCGCGGCGAATACCGATCTGGCTTAGCTTTGAGGGCGTAAGTGAGAGGTTTGTGATCCGTGTGGACCTGAAAATCTCTCCCCTCGAGCAGGTGTCGAAAATGACGGATGGCCAGGTAAATGGCGAGAAGTTCACGCGAGAAAGTGCTATAACGAGTCTGCGCCGGCTGAAGCTTCTGAGAGAAAAAAGCTAGCGGCTGCAACTGTCCGTGGACCTGTTGCTGCAGAACTGCGCCTACGGCAATGTTGGAGGCATCGGTGGTCAGAATAAGTTGTGTATCAGCATCGGTGCTCAGATGATGAAGCAGGGTGGCGTCCGCGAGTGCTTTCTTGGCTGCCTCGAATACTTCAAGAGCACTGGGTGAAAGTTCAAGCGACTTGGACTTTGACTTCAAAAGATCCGTCAAAGGTGCCAGGATGGCGGCGCAATTTGGTATGAAACGCCGGTAGTAGTTGATTAGGCCGATGAAACGGCGAAGCTGGGTTATGGACTTCGGAGCTGGAAAAGACAACACGCTTTGCACCTTGTCTGGGAGGGGTGTGATCCCGTTTTGGTCAAGACGATGGCCAAGAAAAACCAGAGAAGTGACGCCAAAAAGGCACTTATCGACGTTGAGCTGTAGACCATTTTGTTGAAAACGATCGAAAACTTGGCGTAAGTGTTCAACATGTTCTTCGGGTGACGAGCTGGCGACAAGGATGTCGTCGATGTACACGAACGTGAAGGAAAGACCGCGCAAAATGTCATCGACAAAACGCTGAAACGTTTGGGCCGCATTCCGCAAACCAAAGGGCATGCGAAGGAATTCAAACAGGCCGAATGGAGTCGTGACGGCGGTTTTAGGGATGTCCTCCTCCGCGACCGGTATTTGGTGAGATGCTCGCACGAGGTCAATCTTGGAAAAAATCGTCTTTCCAGCCAACATGTGAGAAAAGTCATGAATATGGGGAATCGGGTACCGGTCCGGGACTGTAGCTCGATTGAGAGCACGATAATCACCGCATGGCCGCCAATCATCAGATGACGTTTTGGGAACCATGTGCAGTGGTGAAGCCCATGGACTGGACGAAGGACGGATAATCCCCAAATTCAACATGTGCTCGAATTCGTTCTTCGCGATTTGTAGCTTCTCGGGATGAAGTCTACGCGGATGAGCATGGATCGGTCTGCCGGTGGTAGTGATATGATGGCGGACAGCGTGTTGTACCTGCTCCGTAAACTGACAAGGCTTAGAGAGGGAAGAATAATCCCTCAAGATGTCAGAAAATGGCGGGCTTGGCACGGCCAAGTGGATGCCAGCGGAAAGCTCACGAGAAACTAACCCCACAGTAAACAGCTGAGTGGTAGGATCTAGCAACTTTTGATGTTTAAGGTCGACTGTGAGGCCGAAGTGGGATAGGAAATCCGCTCCAATGATAGGCGACCGGACGTCGGCCTGGATGAAAACCCATTGGAAGCGGCGACGTAGCCCAAGGTCTAAAGTTAGGGACCGTTGACCGAACGTGGCGATAGAAGTGTTGTTCGCAGCCTGCAGTGTAAACTGCGATGGCTGGAGATGATGACGACGAGGGGGCGGTACAACGCTAACTTCTGCACCTGTGTCGATCAAGAAACGGAATCCTGTGGACTTGTCGGTCACGTAAAACAGGCGACTGTGTCCGGAGTGGCCAGCACCAGTCGTCGCCATTACTGGCTGGCGGCGCCGTTTCCCGAACGTGAACGTCGAGCATAATAACAAGGCGGGACGCATTTAATAGCATCCGGGCCGAATGTTCGGTGGTACCAGCAGACTTTGTCGTCTGCACGCTCTTTTGAGTTAGAGCGGTTGCGGCTTGTAGAGGGACGACCGGTTTGAAGCCGGTTGAAGGTGGAACACATCGTGCTCACTTGAGAGCACAATAACCTCACAGTATCTTTAAGATCCTGCAGGTCGTCATCTCTGTGGTCTGTAACGTCTCGAATCAGTTGAGTGGGTGAAGTAGACCATGAGGATGAGGTACCAAGCGATTTAGTGGACTTTCGCTGTGTACGGCTGTCAGGTTTACGGTCGGATTGTGAGGCCGAAACCTGGGAGACGGCATGCTGAGGTACTGAGGTCGAGGCTTGGTTTACGGCGTACGAACTAGTACCGGGGTAACATTGTTGGATGCGGTCTGCGTGCTCCGCGAGTTTGGTCAGCGGAACATCATCATCGAGTAGGGCGAGTACTTGTTGCATTGAATGGGGTAATTTATCCATCCAAATGCGACGAAAAATAGAATCATCTAAGGTGCGACCAGCAAGCAGGTGACGCATGTGGCGCAGTAGAGCGGAGGGGGTTTGGTCGTCAAGCTCGACGTTGCTGAGGAGTTGACGAAGTTTGCTGTCGGCAGATTGTGCCGTACGTTCGAGAATAGCCTTTTTTAAGCTAGAGTAAGGTTTGACTTTAGGGATAGGATCAAGGAGATCCTGAACGGCGAAAGCGATGTCGAACGGTAAGTACTGCACGACGTACGCGTAACGCGAACGCTCGCCAGTAATCTGACGTGAGGCGAAAACAGCTTCGATCTGTTTGAACCAGACTGTCGGGTCGCGCACTTCGTAAGGTGGAAGCTTAATAGATATCTGAAAAGCCTGCGGCTCGTCGTGAGCAGATGGTGCACACGAATTGTTAGAACCAGCGTCATCGTCGTCGCAATCGTGAAATGGGTGGTATTCGTCGCCCATGGTGAAAAATTTATGAACGGCAGATTCAAACGGCAAAAAAAAGGTGAATGGAATAAATAATAAGACGTGGATAACAATAGAAACGGGGTCACCAAATTTGTAGAGGCTTTATCACTACAAATATACAAAACGTCTTAGCAAATACGCGATGAAAACTTTCGAGGGTAGACTAACTGCTAATAAGGGATTTACCAGACTATTCTAGTGGAAAAGTCGCAAAATCCAGTAAAGAGATTGACGATGAAGATTAGAAATGATACAACTCACTTAGATCCTTCACGATCCTAGTCGGCAGTAGTCAAGTAGTCGACTTGCCAAAGGATAACTCTGCGAGGACTGGATCCAAGTTCGTTGGGCTGTGAGTTGCAAAATGGGGAGAAAGCTCGTTTGCAAATTGTCGCTGGATTCTCCTGGAGCCCGAGAGTGATCACCAGAGAGGTGTCGTTGAAGGGCAAAATAAACAGCGGCAGGTGAGGAGAGAATTGAGCTGTGGAGGGTGATTAGCAAGATAGTTGCTAGCACGCGTCAAAACCGAAAGTGTGAAAAAGTGTTGTATTTAGTTTTAACAAACTTGGTTATTGATAAATTTAAACAACACGTAAGTAGGGCCAAGAGCCCACAAAGGAAAGTCTGAATACCGGATAAGTGTTGCATTTCGATGTAATACAAGTAAAGTTTGCGACTTCGTTCGAACGCCGTAGAAAATCTCTATCAAAAAAGCAAATATCTGGCACATGTTGAGTAGTTGAGGAAATTCTAAGAAGACAGTATACCTTTAAAATAAGAACTACCAGTGAAAGTATGTAATAACGCAATGCCCGTATTCCCAATCAAAGTTCCGACGCATATCTGTCCTTCCAATTCAATTCTGACCAGCGCTCTTTTAATGCATTCTCAATTTTTTGCCACTATTTGAAAACGTCTTCGGTTTGTGTTATTTTGTTTTATATTGTTTTCCCTGTTTCTTGTTAGTTATTTTCCTTCCCAACATTTTTTTGTCGTCTCTTTACTTATTAGTTTCTTATTTTGCCTTCGGTATAGTGTTTGTTATTCACTGCGAACCTGTGATAAATTGCTCATTTTTAAGCTTAGGAGTTCTTATTGCACATCTATTCTATATCATATAATACCCTTACTTCACCTAAGGCTTAGAATTTAGTATCTCCTCTTGCGATTACGTTTCTCTCGAAGCTGGCTGACAGAGCTTACAGTGATCTTATCCTTCATACGCGAATACACACATATATCTATTCGACCGTTTTTTATGTGCTCACTTCTCTCGCTGAAGTGCTTAGTATATTACTGGTTACGGGTTCCATTTGGGATTCTTAGAACAACTCGTAAACCATTTTCCATATGTGCTGTGTTGTTTCCTTGCGTTCTCGTTATGAGCACCTTAGCTTCATTAGCTTCGATTCCCTTATCTAATTTCTCTGCTAGCCCACTTGGGGATCTTTTCCGCACATGATGAATCCTCATGCAGCAACTTGTATTCCCACATTTGAATAACGACATCTACTCGTAGTGCGTCTTTAGTATATTTTCATATGTACATTTAATCTACATTTTTTCGTTAGTGACTTTCATATTATTCCCAGTTAGTAAATACACCCAAAATAAGCTGTCTGTAGCCCATTACAAACTGTAATGAAGCCAATGCGGAAACTATTCCTGTAGCAAAAAGCTAATCGAAAAGAAATAAAATGCCAATGATTAAATTAAAGGTGACAATTCAATCCAGCTTGCAAGATCGGGAGTGCCAGTAGATGTCGTCTTTCACAATCGTAGTTTTTAGTCTGACCGTACTAGAGATTGCTCAAGTTTCCCCTTCGTATTCGCTTACTAAATAAGTCCTCACTGGGCATAACTTCGAATTATTTTCTGTCAATTATCCTTTTGGACTCTGTCATTGATCTGCTGCATTCATGTTTTTCAATATACCTTAATCTAAAATATACCTGCTCTTACATAGATTCGCTTTTCAACTAAGGTTCCCTACTTTGGCTGTTTTACTGCTTTCAAACGCGATTTCATTAAAATATATCTGACTGTTATATAGTTTCACCAGCCGTCTTATTAACGGTCCCCATTTCGTGGTGTGAGACATGATGCTATCCGGATCCCGCTGAAACCTTTTTCTCGAAACATGGAAGACTCTCTTGCTAATGCTTCTCCGTTGGGAAAGCTTCCGAGATGTGTATTTTGTGGAATGGACGGCTCGGCCAAGTTTGGACAAGGCGAACTTTGCCGATTTCGTACTTCCAGGAATCCTGTTCGTCTTCCAGAATGGTATGTAAACGTCCTCAGTGCTGAAATGCGAGTGTACGCGACAAGTAAAAGGTCTTCTGGCAGACTGGCCTATGGAAGTAAGAGACATTCAGCAGAAACACCCGTTTTCAATGCACCAATTCTTCCTATAAATGGAGCTGAAAATCTTGTCGGGGATTATTGCTCTTTTGATGCCTGCCGAAGACTTCAAGAAGGAAAAATCATTGAGTTGTTCATTTTTTAATTTGATTACTGCTTATCTCTAGACTAGACGGAAAACCTGCGCTAAGCGGGCTCCCGAATGCATTCGCTGACTCTGAAGGCCGGCCGTTTGGTTTTATCGACGAGCTCAATACCATGGGCTGGCCCATTTCCCCAAACCCTGACGAACGATTACAACTCGAGTGCCTTCTTTTAGCCTGTGCACCAAGGGAAGGTGGTGAAGGCAGTTGGTTTTTTGCACACCATTGCTGTGCTTCGTGGTCTGACGGTGTAGTTATGAACGAACAGGTTCGTTTCTTCGCGTTTTGCTAGAAAACTCCTTAAATTTTTAATAGAAATTGTTCGAAGGAGTTGAGGAAGCTGCACTTCGTGCAATGCACACTGTGTGTGCTCTATGTTTGCGACTGGGAGGCAGTCTTACTTGCCGCGCTGACGGTTGCACTCGAAGTTTCCATTTTCCCTGCGCGGCTGGCGCTGGTTGCTACCAGGAAGTACGGACTTTGGAGATTTTCTGTCCTTCACATCTTGATCACGCCATAGCTTTCGGTATGTCTCAGTGTTCTTTCGTATATTTTACCTGTAGACCTATTCTGTCTTGCATTTCTTAATGCTATGCCTTATCAAATAATAAACTCTCTTCATATGGTCTTCAAAATTCAGATGAATTTGATCTTATTCTCATCGGCCCCTTTTCAACACTTTCTTCATCGTTGACATATAACGGAATGTCAGTTTGTATCCAACGTTTTTGCGTTCACCTCACACCTGTAGATGGTGCTGTCATTACTTATAATTTAGAGTTAATTTGTTGCTCAGGACAAAGTTATTGCTTTTCGCAGTGCATTCCGGTCTTCCAATACGCATTCTATAAACACCTGTCGGAAATTTAACCTGGAACTGTTAGACATCCACTGCTCGTCTCCTTGTAGTCCTTACTGATGTGTATTAATTACCTTTTTACGATCTTGGTATTTTACAATGGGCGGGTTTACCGTTTGGTTTACAATTCCGTGGAGTTATGTTAATTGTATATCTTAAGGATATTGACTACCCATACATCACCCTTAGTTCTATTTTCGCCGCTCTTATGCTTTAGATATCAAAATCCAGTTGCTAATATTTCTAATCAGACTGCCCTCACGGTCTGTGTTAAATGAATGCTGAAGGGAAATTTGCCTTACTGCCTTCTTATAGTAACGGTTAACATTGTAAATTTGTCTACTCAGCCAAATTCACATGCTCTCTTTCACTGTTCCATACCACCAGGCGACACCGCAACTCCTTGTTTGATCTGCGAACAAACGAACGATGCTCCGGATATGATATTTTGCACCAGTTGTGGAAATCACTTTCACAATTCTTGCCTCGAACCTCCGCTTGTTCTTAGCGTGACAGTTCGTGTGGGTTGGCAGTGTCCGGAATGCAAAACATGTCTTACCTGCAGGTAACTCCTCTTGTCTGATCGGTCCCGTAATATTTATAAACTGCCTATGTTTCGTCTCTTTACCATGCCAAATATTTATATGAAATGTAGGCACATATTTATGACCCTTTCCCACCTTGTTTGACCGAAAAATTCTTCCATTTCACGTTTTATGTATAACTAGTAGTATATTTATTGTTAGTTATCAGTTTGTTACCAGCTTAAAGCAAAAAGAGCAACTATTTGCCTTCGGCCTTTCAGCTTCGATTTACTCAACAGTTAATCAGCTGACTGGTTTTACAAACGCTTCTAGCCGAGTTCTCCAAAAGTGCTTGGTTTCGTCCTTGCTCTCAAAATTCTTGCCTATTTAGGGTGTCCTACTTTATGCGTTTGCATTCCTGGCAGTGATGTTACTATAGCGTTCTTTACTGCGAGCCCTTGGCGTGCTCATTTTATCATCTAAATTGAATTTTAAATCACATTAACGAACTGTCTTCTGCTTCTTATCCGATAACTTACCAATTTATATACACTTCGACGCCCTTACGTGGTGAGTCCATACCGGCGTTCTTCTAATCAAGGGGGGGGGCATTTGTAAACTAAATGTTAAAACTCAAGGTGTTACGTTTCCTCGTCCTACCTCACAGGAACATCCTTGTGGTAGAAAATGTTGCCGATGTCCATGTTCCACAATGAGTTATAATTTATAGCCTTTAGGATCTACTCATGCTCTCCTACTTGCTGACAAATGATCAGAAGATAGGTCGACTGGGGTTCCTCCTACTGAATATTCTGTGTACTTTAAGTGGAGTTCTGCAGGGCTAATGCTATACGCATCACAGTTTCAGGCTATAGTAAGACTTGGTTTGCTCTTGGCCACTCCTCTCCCATGCCTTGCTCTTTCCGATTTTTCAACGTCCTCCTTCCCTGTACTTCTTTCAGTGAGAGCAAGGACGAAACGAAAATGCTTGTTTGTGATATTTGTGATAAGGGCTTTCACACGTACTGTCTCAAGCCTCCGGTAACAAATATACCCAAAAATGGCTTCAAATGCGATCGCTGCAGGGTTTGTACAGACTGTGGTCTTCGCCGTTTCTCCTCCAAAGGTGCTGGAAATTCTGTCGGCGAAGCATCAGACCTTCCAAACCAGGTTGGCCACCAGTTCACCTTTTTAGCTTGTCTCACTAAGTTTATTTGCTCACAATAGTTACTTGAGACTATATTTTACACAATTAATCGCATTTCCTCCAAGTTGAATTTCAGTAAAATAATGATTGGGCTTATTAAAATTCGCGTTCTAGTATATCATCTCTGTTTCCCAAAACAATTCGCTTTACAATTTTCCTTAAACAGAACATGCTGGTACCAGACGTCTTCTCTGGAGGTTTAATAATTTATTCGCTTCTTACTCCTATCAGATGTAATTGTTTGCTGAGCACTAAATTTGCCCGCTATATTCAGCAATATTCGTTTACTATTTTCCATGTGCTTACGAACTTTCGTTTAACTATACATTGTTTTCAGCCTCCAATTCGATGGCATTCGAACTATACCCTATGTGAACGCTGTTTCCAAGGCCGAAAACGTCAGAACGCCTGTTGCGCTGTTTGTGAAAGGGCCTGGCGTTGTTCCCTTGGTGTAAGCTGAAGCTTTCTTTTTCCTTTGTTTTTCTCTGCTTTTGCTGGACAAAGTCCACCAGTTAATTATTTGCATGCATGACTGTGAATTGTATCCTTTTATATGATGGTCAATACGCAATAAATTTCATCTTTCTGAACTCCTTCTACAGTCCTCAGGACCTGGAGTTGCAGTCACCATGAGTTGGCCTGGTCGGAAGTGTTCCCAGTGTCAAAAAATGGTTCATTTTGACTGCGACCCTGTTATGCAGTCCAATAACTCCCCTCGTTCTTCGCCCTCCTTCAGCAGTGATGACGCTACGCTTTCGCAAACAAATGGCTATGTTTGTCCCCCTTGCCGAAACCGCGGCTCGAACTCACCAAGCGAGGTAATGAACAAACCGAGTGTGGGTTATGACAGTATATTTAAACCTACCTAAAGCAGCTCCTCCAGTTGTTGTATGACCCTCTGTTATTGATTATCAGCGCAGAGGTTCATCACAGAGACTTGATCTTGTAGAATTAAAAAAATCTGGGTTACTCTGCATTCCGAGAGAATATAATGAAGGCAGAAGGCCCAAAGAAAAAATCAAGTTGTACCCACTTTTTCCGCCCACAATACCTGCCTGCTTTCGGTTATCGAAGAAACCCTTAAATTAGCAGAGAGCTGCCGCCTACTTCAATCGAATTTTCTATCGATTGGACATGACCAGGGTGATATCGGCCACTGTCTTAGTCGGATGTATTCGGCCTTTCTTTATCGCCATTGCAGCCTCTGCGACTGGCTGAGATTAGTCAGAAAACGGAGTTATGCGTATACGAGACCGTCAAAAGTCCGTCTGTGGGAAATTGAGTCACGCCAAAACATTCAAAAAACATCGCTTGCCTAGATGCATTCGACTGGGGATGTTTTTGCTCTGTTACTTTACCTCGTTCGCCTGGTTACGTCTCCAACGAATAGCTGTACATTCGCCCGAGCAGAATTTTTCATCTGTACAATCCCTCCTCGTTGCCCTGTATAGTTCGGTATTGTGCTATCTGAACTTCGTAGTAACATCGTTCCGAGTTTCATTTCGTCCGCACTGAGTCCTGGCTGGCGATTGTGTTGAGGTAATAAACTGGAGACATTAATAGATGTAATGAGAGACTGTCGTATTTTGTCCGAAAGACTGACGTACCAGCTGCGTAACCACCACTTAGGATCTTGCAGCTGATCTGCCAAATTAGATCGCAGTCATCCATAGTATGCAAAATAGAGCCGGCTGAATCGGTTAGGATGGAAGATGTAGCAAGCGGGTCAGGGGATATTTGTAACGGCATTTCTTTGCTGGGTTTTCGACTTTGTAGCCTGACCGTTTTTTACCTGTAGACATTCGTATTTCGACAAGCAGAAAAGAAAGACATAGAGTAAAACCGTTTTTGAACGTGTTTATATTTGCTAACGCATGTTGCCGAGTTTGAATTACAGTAGACACAACGAAATTCGCATTTATTCCTCTTTTTTTTATAAATACGCGTAAAATATCTTTAGGGTGCATCCGCTACGGCCTCCCTGCGGACCAGCCCGAACATGGGTGGGAGTAGCAGTTGTTGTGGTGATGTCGGTGACGACGGCAGTGTCAGTCTTGGAGGTGTGCCAAACTCAGTCGGCGTCTCCTTCGGCCAGAGCGAAGGCAGTCCCTGGGGGCACACCAGCTCCAGTATTCAAGAGGTCTCCGACGCACTCAATACTGCAAACGTCATGTTTGACGACAATGCTACCGTAGCAAACTCAGTCAACGACTCCACCTCCACTACTCCAACCACCGAGCCGGGTAAGCAGTCCCTCGCAGTCACAGCATCAGCAGTGTCGTCATTCGAACCCCTTTCATTATCAGCGTCTTCGAAGGCCATGGCAGTATCTCCCCGTCCTAATTCCAAGGAGGCCACCCGTTCGCACAAATCCTTGAAGTCACATTTACACAAGTCAAAATCTGTCAGTAGCGTCGGTGACTCACAATTGTGGCCGAACCGCAAACGTAGTCACGGGGATAATACTCAGGGGTCCAAGTCTCTTTCAAAGGTTTGTTCTCAGTCTCATCAATAGACGTACTCTTTACTCCATAAATTAACTTTTAAAAAACCAGCTTCTTTTCCTCTGTAGGTGTCCAGCAACTTGTCCCTCTCATCAAGCGTCTCTCAGCCGACCGCCACCAAGACCTTAAGTGCAAAACGCAACATTAACTCCACCACGACCTCCGGGGGGACACGTGCCAGGAGGAACAAAAATCGAAAGGCCGGGACGGTAAGTTCCCCTACTCAAAGCATGGCTCCTGTCTAAGCTTGGGTTTCATGTGGCGATCACTTGAGCTTCCATTTCGCCATTTTCCAATTTCAGTTAGCCAAAACTAAGTCAACTCCCCGAGAGAAATCCCGCACACCCAAGTTGAGCCTCCAATCACCCCTCCAAACCGCACCTCGAGTGCCCTCGATAACGCTCCAAAAACTAGTTCTTCCAAATAGTTCCGTGCTCTGTGTGCCTTTGAGGGAGTCAGATAGGTCTGGCCCACTGCAGAAACGGGGACTGGCAACTGCCGACAGACCTTACAGTGTTAAAAGCGGCTTCGGTGCTTCTCATCGACAAGTCAGCGCACGTTTTGTTCGGACAGCACAGACCCGACGTAGAGTTGGTCGTGGTCAGAAAGCCGGTGCCTTCACATGCACTGACATGGAACCGCTGACGAAAGTACTTTGTTCATGTGTTAGTTTGGTTTGGTGTTCTGACGTTCGTTGATGACAGCCTAGCGGCTGTCTTCTGTTGGTTCTCCCGCACCTTTTTTTGATTCTGTCTACTTGCTTTTGCTTTTGTCAACATCGTCTCACCTAGATTCGGCCAGTACGATGCATTGACGCGAAACACTGCTGGGCTGTGAAAGTAAACGCCACATGTTCTAGTATCTTTTTGTTTGCTTTTGTTGCCTCCGACTGGCAGGCTTTATGTTCTGTTGAGTTTTGTCTGTTTACTTGCCATCTTCTGACCGTGTTCTCTTCAGCATACTTCATGTCGTTTTTTTACTTTTGATGAACTATGATCACCCTCGTTTCGTTGACAGCTCAGTTCTTTCCAGGTACTGCAGTGCATACTTTATGTCTAATTTCCTTTGTGCTATTCGGTAGTTTAGCTAGGATACTGGAAAAAAACAAGAATACTGGAATGGACATTCCTGGTGTATTTGCCGTCATCGGCCGGTTACACACCAACTCTAGACCTACGATTTGACTTCGGGCTGGGACGGGGCTTTAGATATTTCCAGTTTACTTCAAAGGAAACGAGTCCATCGCCCAAACGGTAGGGCGATCGTCTCCAATGCTCATTGACTGACTGAGTCGGGTTTAACTCTCGGATCTTTCCGGTTTGAGGTTGGCTTATGCCCGACTGCTAACGCTACGTTCTTCGATTTATATAAATAAACCACATATGCACTCGTCCTTTTAAATCTCACTAACTTTATAGAAACATTGCAAATAAATATAAACTGGTCTCAAAGCTTGCACAAGCAGTTCAAGCATGTAGTCGACACAAGGGACATGAGAACTTTCCGGTCGAAATAAGTTCGTTTTCGTCAAAGCTGCCATTCCATCTAGGCGTTTTTTGTTGGAAAGTATGCTTTAAGAATTTGAAAACTGCTTCTCGAGTGTTCAGGGCTATTGCTTCAGTTCTGTATGTTTTCTTGCTTTTGAGAATTAAAATGCTAGAGGTTGTCCCCGACCTCCTCCTACGCCAAAGCGTGTTTTTTTTAGTGCTTTCCGAACAAAATTCCTCTTTCTCAGAAGTTCCTTGTGCTGCAGGTTGGCTTGTTTCGTCTGATGCGTGGTCGCCCACGGGTTACGCAACCTACCACTCTACTTGTCTCTACTAACAGCCCCGTCTTTCTGTCCCTCCCCCCCCCGCTTTACGATTGCAGTGCGAGTCGAAGACCTATCAGGAGAAGGACGACCACCCGAGCACGGTCGTAATCTGCCGCGCCGATGACCTCTTCATGCTTGAACAGGACATCTGTCTGGCCTGCGGTTCCATCGGCGATCCCGAGACTCTGATTGCCTGCGCCCAATGCGGCCAATGCTTCCACACCTACTGCGCAGACGTCTCACGCATCAGCCGCACCATGCTGGAGAAGGGTTGGCGCTGTCTGGACTGCACCATCTGCGAGGGCTGTGGCCAGACCACGGACGAGAACCTGTTGCTGCTGTGTGACGAGTGTGACATCAGCTATCACACCTTCTGCCTGAAACCACCGCTCAAAGAGGTGCCCAAGGTAGGCGCTGCATGCGCGGGCAGTGCTCGCTCCTCCACCACCATCACATGCGTTACTTCCGCAATTTCCTCCAAAATGCAGTCGAAGGCGCTGCTGCCTGCAGTGGCCTCGTCAAGACCTAGACGTGGTCGACGATTGGAGGTAGTCTGTCGCTGTGTGTGTGTCCGCTGCCATAGGCTGTTTCGCGTGTCTGTTTCCAGCCACCGCAGTTGCTGCTACTGCTATGCGTACTGTCCTTCTGTGTTGGTTTCTCCTTTGCACCAGCCACGCATCTCTGCTTCTCTTATCTAATTGTACTTGTGGCAGTGTTGGCCATGACTGAGTCGAAACTAACCCCTCTGCTCCAAGTAGAATGTCACGAAGGCTGTAGATAGTGGAACTTGTAGGAGTCTAAGCACTGATTGTGCCTAGATCCCTACAATCCTCAGATCGAATCCCGAGTTGGAAGCTAAAAGGCAAGAGTCACCAGAAGGAGTGGTTTATTGTTTAAAGAACTCCTAATTGCTGTCTCAGGTGGCAGTGGCCACTGGCGATGCCAGGGCTGGTCCTGATTGCGTCCAGCCAGGCCTGAAATAGTGGACTGTGTGTTGTGTGGCGTGAGTTCAAGTGATTTGTCATTGGTGTGTTGCAACTACGCGAACGGATGTCGTCTGCAAAGGTCTTTTCTGCATCGCGCGAGGGGTGTCTTAGTCAAGTGGCCCTTAGGCAGGCGCGCTTATTTGCACGCACGTGTATACGCGGGTGTGTGCGCACGTATGTGTGTAAGTAAATAAGTTGAGGTCAACTGTCGGGACCGCAGGACGGGGGACACTGACACAGTTGTTATCGGTTAGCCAGAAGCAGCTGCGAGGTCAAGCCTTGGGGGGATAGGGGCGCCAGTTGTTGTACTAGCTTACTCCCTTAACCTAGTTTGCCAGCAATACATGGTATAAAATTTTTAGGAAAGATTAAAGAATAAAGAGGAAGGTATAAAATTTTTAGGAAAGATGTAGGAATTCGGTGACTTTGTCTGGGCGAAGCCATAGGTCCTCAGGCGTGAGGTCCGTAGGGTTGGCCGGGCAGTCGAAGAGGTGGTATGTTGTGTGAGAAGGCAGGAGGCAGTCAGGACAATTGTCTGTGACGTTGTCGAAGCATGAGGTGAGACGGCATTTGAATGAATTCAGCAGCGTGGCGAAGCCGGAACGCAGCTGGGATAGTCTGGTTCTGGCGTTTCTGGACAGGTTGGCCTTACGTTCTCTGTCCATGATGTCGGAGACCGGCGGAGGAGCGTTGAGGACTCTGTTGGGATTATAGCTGCTGGTGGCTTGCTCGACAGTTTCGGTGTGGATACGCCTAACGAGGTCCGGTGTCGGTAGATTAGTGGGGTACACCGAAGCATGTGGGCGGTACGCGTCTATGGTAGACTGCTTCATGCGTTAACAGGCGATTGCCCGGATGTTCTGGGTTATGAGACTGCGCAATGTAGATTTTTGCCTGCATGATGGAGTGAACCTTCAGAGGCAGGACTTGAGTTTCCTGATACAGGTGATCTACATTGGTCATGTTAACACAGCCCGTGGCGATGCGGAGAGCAGCGTTCTCAACGCGTTGGACTTTCGCCCAGCTGGTATCACTTAACAGTGGGGCAAAGATAGCTGATGCATGCTCAGTCGTTGCCTTGCCTGTTGCCCGGTATGTCGTGACTAGCGTCTCAGTGTCCTGGCCCCATGAAGAACCTGCCAAGGCTTTTAGGGTGTTGAGCTTGGCTTTGCTGGCTTTGATGTCAGCATGGCGGTGTAGAGCCAGCGTCGGGTCGAGAGTGAGGCCCAGGAGTTTAGGATACTGACATAAGGAAATGTCATCGCCCTCCACCTTAATTGGAGGATGGGACTTGTATTCTTTAGGGTCCGGAGTAAACAGAGTTACTGAGGACTTGGGCGCGGATAGCTTCAGTTGCTTATCGTCTAGGTGCCGGACGAAACTTGGGATATAGTTATTTAAGGCATCGGCAGCCATGTGATAGTTAGGGTGAAAGGACAACAGGGTGATGTCATCAGCGTAAGACACCATTTCTACTTCAGGGGGGGGATTCGGAAGGTCAGCCATGTAGATTTTGAATAGCGTTGGTGAAATGACAGAGCCTTGAGGAACTGCTGTCCTAGAGTTGCAGGCTTTGGAAAGCGTGCCCGAAAATTCGACTCGCGTTTGTCTGCCACGGAGATAGCAGTTCAGCCATCTGCAGAGCTCGTTCGGTAGAGACGAATCCATGAGAGATGTCATCAAGGTGTCAATGTTAACCGAGTCAAAAGCTTTAGTAAGGTCGAGGGTGACCATTACTGCTCTGTCCGCAGGTTTCTTTTTGTTGAAACCACATGCAATGCGGTCCGTGACACGTTGTAGGGCTGACAACGTAGAGTGGAAAGCTCTGAAACCGTGTTGGTCCTCTTGGAGGTTGGCATGTCTATTGAGCGAGGGGAGAATAAAACGCTCAAGTATTTTCACGGCCGGGCTGAGATGCGACCGAAAGTAGCAGTTGTAACAGTTGTTTCTGACGACACTACTATGGGGCAGCGAGCCTTAGAAAACGAGGGGGGCGTGGGCGTCCGCCACAAACTGACGGTTTTCCGCTGGCCCCTTTTCACCACGTCCGCCCACACCTTATGTTCACCACCTCGACACCGTTGTCTGGTGAATCTGAATCGGGTCTGATTACATCTAAGGCGATTTCGTTGGCGGGAATGAGTCCTATTGTGTAGTCTATAGTCGAACGCGTACTCGGGAGACCGGACTCGAAGACCGCGCAAGTGGTATTAGTGATAGCCAGTTCTCTGAGAGTAAACTGGCATCATTCAAATCATTTTTCATGGCATATCTTCAGGCCGTAGGCATTTTCAACAGACAGGGGGTGCGAAACCGCAGTGTTGGCCATTCAACCTCGACTGGAGGCAGCGCTAATTCCTCTTTCCAATTCCAGCACAACTGGGCTAAAGTAAGGAGAATGTCCACGCATGCATAAAAATTCAAGTGAGACCGATTAAATTGCACTTCCTACATAGTAACGCGTGCCTTTCTTGAGATTCCTCGCAAGGGTCGTCGTGTTCCAGTCCGTGGCTACGGTCTTCGTTTCTCTAATTCTGTTTAGTAGGTCTGAGAACATGCTAGCTGGCGTCGACGTATAGCACTTGCGCATTTTCATTATCAAGCGGTCTCTGTGCGGCTACTTGGGTTTCTTTCATTTCCCAATCGCGTTAAGAATCCACCGTAGGCTTTTAGTTGACCTCACTGCAATACTTGGGCGTCCACGCTGTCTTAAACCGGACGAAAGTTACGTAAACTAGCTAGTAGTCGTAGTACGGACACCAGTTTCAAACGTCGCTCCTATTTTATAGCTGTTATATCTTCATTACACCCGGTCGCATGAACCGGTGCGTTTCTGGATTGTTTTTCTAAATCTGATACAGACCGCCGGTATAACCGCTATCTACAGCAGGTTCGAAATCTTGCCAATTTTACTGTATAACTTGTTGCACCTGCGGCCTTATTCTTTCACTAAAAAGTGTCTTCTAGTGTGCTTATCACAAAACGGGGTTGTTTGCATTCGAGGGCGCCGTGGAGGTCCAGCCGGAGTTCTTGTATTCCAGTTACCTATACTATATTTCTTATTTGCCATGTGATCCGCCGGTCCTGATCTGGGTGAACTGGTTGCCGCAAGTGTCGTACCATTTTCCGGAAGTAGTCATCAGTCAATTTGCATGAGCATGGAGGTTCAATGAATTGCCGTAAACGGGATCTCCTTTTTCTTCACTCCACCCTTGCGTATGCAATTATGGCGGAAAAAAACTTATTTTCTGATAATTGCCGTTTGCCTTTTCACGGTGCTTTCATCAATATTGTATGAGGTAGTTTGTGTAATTTCCATTCGTATCGTGTTTTTTGTTCCCTTATTTGTTTTGGAAAATCTTTTTCCTTAAAATCCAAAGCCCGCCTACTTCGCATCTGGGCTTTTCCACTTTGGGTTCCCAGAGTCCTACCAGAGTCCATATCAGCTAAGGCGGCAGGCTAGCCCTATTCATCCCTAATTTCCTGTCTTCTCGCAGTAGCGAGAAACATTCTTGCTCTGCTTTCTTCCCGCTTTCTTTGCTCGCAAGCTCACTCACATGTAAGGGCTACACTATGTATTTTTCTGCTATCGCACTTGCTTGCAATACTAATATACGTGTATAGTTTAATTTACCTATTTCTCATAATGGTTTTGCACTACTTGCCTATTTAGTTTTTGAAGGGGCAGGGGGTTGCTTTCCGTCGTGGTTCTAAACAGTAGTTCATTCAGCATACTTCAGGTTCAGTCTCACTTATGGCATTTGGGGCGTAAAGGCTTTGAAACGTCCGTGTGCATGGAGGGGGGCTCTCTGAGTTGCTCCGGAATCACTTACCTGTCAGATTTAGCCTGGCTGATTCTGGGGGGACGAGGGGGGCTGTAGTTATTGTACAATCCAATTTAGGTTCCTTTGATTTTTATCAGTAGGAACTGGGGTCTGTGGTACCTTACCACCGAAGGCAACGTTAGGAGTTTTGCACACCGTGGGCGGTTCGGGTCGCGCCAGCCACCTGCACCCTCTCCCATCCCCTGTCTTTTTGAGTCCACCTTGACACCAAGCCCAGGTGAGTGTGTGGAACAGAGTGCGTTAGATGCAGCGCAAGTCTACTCTCAATATAATCCAACGCAAGTCACCGTCCCTGCATCATCCTGTTGTGGAGGTCGTGGAAACTAACGGTCAGACTGTCAATGGGTCAGTGACTTTCGCTGCGGCTACCTCACTCTCCGCTCCCACACCCGTCAGTGCGGTTGAAGTGGCTGAAACTGTTAAACAGCTTATCTGCGCTTGTCACGCTACTTGCTTCATTATAGTAAGGCAGACTCCACCACGCGGATGATGCTTCTGGCCTGCCACCCTTCTCATTTATAGTAACTTGTCAGTATGGGGCTGTCAACACTGTCACTAGAAACCCCCTTATCTGGTGATTCAAGCCTTGGTGTTTGATGCTATCCACTTCCCAGCTTTTATGGCTACCTGTTGTTAACCTGCCCGAAATCCTATCCTCCCCCTTTCTTGTAAGTTTAAGTGTCCGCTGAAGGTTAACTCTCTCTCTCTCCTTCTATGCCCACACTGCATATATTTAATTTTTATTATCATCACGTTTACGGTTTGTCGATACCGCTCCCTTTGAACCGGCCTAAATCTTTGGCTTTTCGAATTGTCAATGAGCATCTTTTCATTAACCTATTTCTGCTCTCTGTGAATGGAGCCTTTTTTCGCTGAAAATGTATGATGTTTATTCGTAGATAAAGCAAGATTATCTTCTTCTTTAGTATCTTAATCCGTCTTGTAATCCACATAACATAGCTTTACCTAACCTCCACGCTATTCAAGTGTTTGCGTCCGTGGAATGCCCGTCTCAACTTCAGTCCTTTTCCTGACGAGTCCCGTGTAAATGTTAGACATTTGAAAATGAATTTTTATATATTTTTTCCCCTCCATTTTTCCGGCGCCATCAGTGATCAATCTTATTGAGGATATGTGACTTATGTTGACTTGCCGCGGGGTATAAAGACTGTTATTTAGTCCTAGGCAAATACCACTTCAATGTTGTCGGACATTTGTTTCTAAATTCGACCATTTTTCCCAATGTCAGGGCGGATGGAAGTGCTCCAACTGCGTCTCCTGTACCAGCTGTGGCAGCAGATCTCCCGGGGTGAATGGAGACTGGCAGGCTAATTACACGCGCTGTGCCCCGTGTGTCTCTCTGACTATCTGTCCCGTCTGCACCTTGCCCTATCGGGACTCCGAGCTGCTGATAAAGTGTGCCATATGTAGCCGCTGGTCGCACGCCGGCTGTGACCAACTCCGAACCGAAGATGAACTGGACTTTGTCACCGATCTGGGCTATAACTGTGCTCTTTGTCGGGAGTTGGGGGCTCCGCGGGGTCCTGGTCATCAGCAGGTGCGTTTGCGCCTAGCCATTTGGTTTTTTTCAATGTCTTCTCTTCTTCGCCATTTACTGCCTTTCAAATTGTTTCGCCTCCCCCTAACCTCTGCAACTTTGGCCTTCTGCTTTGATCCCAGTTGTTGGATTTTCGTGCTGCAAACGGTAACAATGTGTCCGTACCGTCTTCTTGGAAGTGCGGAGAGCGGATGGACTCACTTTTCGCAGATAGGCTGGTAAGTATTCACCAAAATCCTTTGTGTCTTCTGCTTCTCTATAACTTGCGTTGAACTGTAATTCTTACTAATGTTAACTAGAAGTACATTAATGCTTAAGGCGAAGGAGACTGGAGTGGCCGTTTCTGGCCTATTAGCCGCCATCAGCCAGCCATACCCAACACCAAGTGGTGCACCGCCCAAGGCTTGAAATCACGACTTGCTGGCTAGAAGCCCAACACCCTAAACATTGAGCCACGGGCTTCTTTTCCTGTCGGTTTAAGATCGGTACTATGAACAATGGTGAACGTCAATCTACCGTTGTTCATACTCCTGATCAACAGCGGACAGGATAACAAAACCGTAGTTCAGTGGTTAGAGCGTTGGTGTTTTAGCCAACAGGTTGCGGATTTGAGCTTCCGGTAGTGCACCGCTTATGGCTGACTGATGGTTTATAAGTCAGAAGCAGTCATTCTAGTCTCCTTTGTCTTTGTCAGTTATGTTCTTCTGTCGATACTACTTACTTGTTAGTGGATCGTAGTGCAGGTCTCGGACGTATATTCAATGAGGTGACTTGGGAATTTTGAGTACGGGCGGATCCCCAGCAGCCACACGGATTGTTTGTTCGAGGTTGTGTCCTCTAGCGCCTAACCACAAGGCAGTGGGGTGGTAAGCGAACTTGTTTGATGGCGGTTCACGCTCATTTCACAGTGCCGTCAGTCTTTTGGCACTGGTAGCACTGTCGTTGTTGCGTCTGCGACTACTTATTCTTCAGGCCCGAGAGTCCGTTTATTTCACAGCTAACCTTCACTGAAAGTTGTTCCGCTACCCACCACCCGTGGATGCGCCGGGTAGCCAGCAGCTAGCTTAACGGGTAACCCGCCTTCCCGGTGTCGATACTACTGGTCGTTATACGGTTGTTGATAGGGCTCGAGAGTAAACACCAAGACACAACGGGACGCGTGAGTCCTGTAACTGATTGGTGAGCGCTAATCTACCATTTAGGTTAGTCTTCTGCTGTTTTACCAAAGTTTTATCCTACATTTAATGCTTCCACGTTCTTTTTAGTCCTCCTGTTCTCCCGGGATGGCTTTTGGGTCTGCTGGATCGTCTGCTGCGCGTTCAGATGAGGAACAAGTATCGCCCCCTGATCCTCAGTAAGTGCTCTAGCCCTATCCTACCTTGACTCCATTGTGTCATGCTTCTTTTGGTGCTATCGCCGTTTCGGGGTGAACTTTTTAGTCTCCCCAAATGTATGATGTACTAGGACCCATGAGTTTTCATCGCTTTCTTCTTCTCTTAGCCAATTTTTCATGGACGGCGTTGTCCTCAGCGAGACTGGTCTCAATACCATTCGCCAGGTCATGCTGAAGGGACATCCTAAACGTCACCTAGCCGGAGGCCGGCGCACCTCGCATCCATGCGCATCATCTGCAACTCCGGGTATGTTTTATGACATGTAGTTTTCCCCTTCTCGTTGAGGCCCCTCAGTGCTATGGACTGATTCGTCCACTGCTGCCTTCAGCTCTAAGTAACCGTTTTTTACACCCCCCCCCCCCCTTCTAGATGCCGGCTCTGCGAACGATTGCGCTCCCCCGTCTGTGTTTACTCCGGTAGGCCATTTTTTTTACTGCTGCTATACCTCTTCCTTTTTACGGCTGTTCCTAAAGGAATTGTAGAGGACGTAAAACGTTTGCGCACAAGAGATCGTGGACACTGGCCTCGAAATCTCTGGCTGGCGTCTGCATGTGTAGATTTTGAGTAGTTTTCAACCAGTAACATAGTAATTGTTGATTGTCAGCCGCTCTTAACGATAGGCCTCCGCCAGTATGACGGAGAACATAAGACTGAATGATTAGACATCCTCCCATCACTCAATTTGTCATCACCACACACTTGTCTCACCCCTTTTTTGTAAATCGCTATCCGCCTCCTAGTTTGAACCTTATTTTCCCGATGCCATTTTGATTGGCTGTTTCGGTGTTGTTTGTCGGATCCACCATGGGGCTGTTAAAACCGATTTTGCAGCAAGTTAGTGACGAGGATCTTGCCTGTGGTTCCCCAATTTTGGCGGAATTCAGTTAATAGAGGGGGGCTGTGGCAGTTATTTTATGAAGGGAGTCGTGTTCAGGCAATTTAGTGTTGCCCTGGCAAAAGTCCACCTTGCAGTAAGGGATGCCTCTATGGTTATCAAAAAGTTGCCGATCCAGGTTGTCTTTGTAGAGGTGGAAAATACCGACATCTCTGGAGATTGAATTGGTTTCACTCAGTGTCTTCTCATTTCTACTGCCTTCAGATGGACGACGAAGCATCTCAGCAGTCCGCCGCAGACGCTGAAGTCGAAACCATCTCCACCACGTACGCTGAAACAAAGTCGCCCAGTGTCATCTCGGAAGAAGATGCTTCTCATCAGCTGGCCGGTAGTGAATCAAATTCAACGGCAGATCGTGCAAACGCAGCCGCAACTTCAGCGGTAAGATTTCCCCTTGTACACACCGCGCATTCGTGTGCATTTTTCTCCCCTTTATTTATCAAATCTCCGACATTCGTAACCTTCGATTTTTACTTTGTTTTTATGCCCCGAACTCGAAATTGCTTGCAACTTTGCAGTTACGCTCTGTCATACAAGTTCTAAGTACACAGTCTCTTGTACTCGCTCTAGTGGGAATATGTATGCACCTACTGCGAATTCATTAGACGTGCCAGTACCCAACATTCCTATCCTTGTTTTGTTTTGGCTTCCCAGCCATTCATATCTACTGGATTGTTTCCTTGTCACTCCCTGCATTCTACTCTTAAATATTCCATTTCATATCTCCCACCTGCTTCACTGTCTTGTTGCACATTATTTCGCTCTCCAGATGTCTGCAGCCAAGTCGCGAGATCCGAATGCAAAGGGCAAGTCAGCTAGTGCCAACGCTCGTCGTCAACTAAACCTGGGTGTTGGCGGGTTCAGAGCACGTTCTACTCGGATGTACCACGTAGGTTACCTTGACTGGCCTTTCTGTAGACATTTGGGGTCTCTAAGCTTTTATCTGTTTAACTACTTGCTTATTTGATGCAACTATGTTCATGCCTTATCTAGCCGGCCTGAATGCTATCGCAGATTGTATTTGCACGAGTGACTGTCTGCGCTAGCGCACCTAGAAAGATCGACCGCCTGTAGTCTCCAGTGGCGGAGACAGAATCTAAATAGCCCAGTACTGTGTGTCTAGACAGGCTTTGTTGAACCAGATTTTGATCATTTATTCGCCCCAGACTCTTTCAGCTTGGTAGCTACGTCGAATAGAGTGTGGCAACTGAATTTATTGGACGAGCTACAGCGAACGTCATCAAGCCGTCTCACCTGCCTTTCTTTGTCGACTGGGCATATTGCGGCAAGTGGGAAGCGTTTCCTTCTAGGCAGCTCTCCGGCGATAGCAATTAATCGCCTCCGATTTTCACTCATTTCCCGCACGCATGATTTAATGTTCACAACTATACAGAGGGAGTAATTGGGTGGATGTCCGGTACACGCGGATTTTTGGAGAGACAGAAACATTGAGAAGAAGAAGAAGAAGACTCGATCGCTGGGACAATATGTTTATTCGCCTGACGTTTCGATATCCGCGACGGATATCGAAACGTCAGGCGAATAAACATATTGTCCCAGCGATCGAGTCTTCTTCTTCTTCTCAATTGCTTCCTAGGACACGGATGTTCGCTTGTATTGGCAGACAGAAACATCACATTCTTTTGACTAAGATATAGTCTTAACTTCGTCAATTTGATGGAAACCTCCTTGCAGGGCAGTCAGGATTATCTATTTCTTCAGGCCTGGAAGGGCTCTTCTGGTCACAAATAGCTGTGATGGATAAACCGGTCGATTTAGCGACCTCATTTACCCGTGAAACTGCAGTCCGTCATCCTGTCTATAGTCCATTGTAGCGAACCTAGTCTAAGTCAGTCAATCGGCGTTCTGTTCCACATCCGGCACTATCCAAAGCACGTAGGACCCTTCCGAGCATCCAATCAGGAACCTACTTAAGCAGGATGGGCCATCGATTAAAAACGTACCTCATTACAGAGGGCAGATCGACCGGTCGAGTAAGTCTTGTGAACCGGAACCGGTGCAGTGGTACAGCAGACCTTACCCATGCCGAGGGTTTTACCGACAAATTGACAGTATGATCTGACCCATAGAAACTGTCACTTTCGGTAACAGACATAACTCCTGTTGCGTAGTTTATATTACTGGCTGTCTGTTAGCAGCTTGTGAATATTACGCAATTATTCTGCAGTAGCTGATATATGTCTGCTCAAATGGCCATATCAACTGTCTGCCCGAGCCTGACATAGGTTTGTTCTAGAGAATCGATTACAAGTTCGCGTACTAATGTCCACAGAAATTGAGAAAATTATAATGGCACAACTTAGCCACATCGTGGCGCTGTACGTAGCTGCGGCCCTCGTGGGCTACTAGATTATTTCTCCCACAACAATAGATCGAGAAGTCATCACAAAACGGTGTTCTGATAGTTATGGGTACCTGACCTGTCCTTCACGGGCACAATAGCCCACCGGATTGCAGTTCAGAGCGCGCAGTACTTGAATATAATTTTACCTACCTCGCTAATCTTTTTCAAAAATGACGAATACCAACCCAGATTTGGCCGTGTTACAGACAATTCATACGAATGTTGGTATCCTGTGCTCTTTTATTTTGCTGTTATGAATCATAGAGTGGGATTGTTGACTTTTCTGCTTTTCTTCCAGTGTCTGGCCTTCTGGCCTGTAATCGCGACGTCGCCCAATTGATAGACTTTGCTCACTTCGGTGTCGATGGCTACTTTTCACCGTTTCCCACGACTTGAGATCGCTCGCTGATTCTATCTCTCACAGCTCGGAAATAATAACCTAGTTTTACCGTCCTTTATGTGAACTGTCAGAGCCTGCCAGTCAACTAGGCACGCGGCTTGGCACCATTTCTTCATAATTACTGAAATAATACAAATGTTTGAGTGGGTGGGTGAAATTCTGCTCAAGTGGCGAAGTAATCGGTTTGTAAAATGTACTATCTCATCTAAGCATTGTAGGCGTCTAAGTGATGGTTGCACTCGGATCGCTACAATCATCAGTTCGAATCCCATGTTAGAGGTGAAGGGCAAGAGTCACCAGTAAGAGAGGTTAATTGTATACAGAATTCTCAGTTTCAGTCTCCGGTGGCAGTGGCCACTGGCGAAGCCAGGGCTGGTCCTGACTGCGTCCAGCCAGGCCTGTGAGTGTCGACTGTCTGTTGTGTAGGGTGATGACTGTTGCTTTTAAATGACTAGGAAGCGAGTTCAAGTGGTTTGCTATTGGTGTGCTGCAAGTTGCCCGAGCGGATTTTGCCTGCAGAGGCCCCCTGCTACGTTGGTCAAAGGGGTGGTGTGTGAAGTGGTCCTTAGGGAGCACGTGTGTGCGTGCGTTTGTGCGCACGTGTGTTTGCGAGTGGTAGTTGGTCAAGTGGTGGTCTTCAGGTCACCAAGTGGAACAGCTGTCTGCAAAGACAAATGACGTTGACGGCATTGAAGAAAGAAGGGGGGGATGGACAGTCATTATAGCCATCCACCACAGCATCATCTCATCAAAGCAAGAGTAAAATTATACGTTTAGACTAAATCTCTTTGTGCATGGCTGTTTTGTCTACGCTTTTTATAGCCAAAGAAGGCTCAACTTGCAGCTGCCGCTGCGGGTGTTCTGAGTGGCAGCCCTCTAGGCAGGATGCCCCAGCCCGGGGATTCAGGTATGGGCAAGAAGCGGCGGCCGAACAAGCACAAGTCCAATCTCGAGGAGAATTATCCGGATTACCTGATGCAGGCCTTCTATGGCGGCAGCCTCCTAGCCGCCGGTGACCGCGCCAAGAAGCGTCGACGCAAGCTACTGCGACAGGCCTCGCTACGCAGCAAGTCTCTCTCTTCTACCCTACAACTCTCGCTCAACCCCTCGGCAACACCCTCCGAATGCGGTTCGGCTTCGGAGTACGGGAAACCGGTAAGCTGAGTTCGTCGTCCTCTAGATTGTGTTTATTGCTACTATAACCTGATTCCTGGCTTTATTTTTGTGCCTACTTCAGCTTACCTTCAAAATGTTATGATTATTTTATATTGAAGTGTGTGGTGCACAACGAAAAACCGGTGTCGCGATCTATCCTCTGACATTGTCTGTGAGTAGAGTAAGGATTTTGCTACAAGTGCCAAGGGGTGGTGATAGTCATAAGCAAGAAGTTTCATGGATAGAATGTTCCGGTATGGAAGTGCAGAAGAAAGGGGGGTTACTAGTCTGTTCGATCAGTAAGAAGGAGGAACAAATTCTTCCATCATTGCGATTTGGACGGAAGACTCCATGGGAATTTGAAGGTTTGTGACGTTGTAGAGCTTGTTTACCCCTCTGTACCAACCGACTGTATTTTGAAAAAAGTGCTAAAACTTACTGTTAGACCGGAAATACTGTGATTGATTGGGTCCGTTACTGCCGCGAAGTCTCCTTTTGGAAATGTTATCTGTTGCTAGAAAAGTAAAGCTGAATGAAACACCGGAAAACCCAATACACCTCGACGAGGTCAGATTTGTAGGTCGCCATCAGTACATTCGTGGCCGTCTTTAAGGTAGAAATGTATATTTCGAAGAAAACCATAGCGATCCGTAAACACTATTCTCTAATGGATGGTCAACAGATTTTGAATTGTGCCAGTATTCCGACACACAAGCGAGATGTAGCGGCGTTGATCCATCTCATTGTAACACGAAGAAGAAGCAGGTTCAACAATACATTCTGACGAATGGCCAGCTTATCGGCCACTTACTGCGGCTGGATGCGATCATAAGGCCTGTATTTACAAGGAAAATTAAGTCGATTTGAATGCATGTGCGCACGCCCAGCAAATCGAAGGGACTTGGTTAGGCGTAAACCTCTCGATTTTGAAGAACAATCGCAGAATTCTGCAGCATTTACTTCAGGAACACTAGGATGAACGCTGCTGGCGTGTTTTGAGAGGAGATGAATACCACTTCGTAGCCATCTTATGTGAATTTAAAAACGTAGTGTTTGTTTGTTTTTATTTTATTTTCGCAATGCAGACGATTCTGCTTTTTGACAAGTACCGCTTGATTTTTTGACCAGCCTTGAAATATGTATGCAATTCTTCTCCCTCCCCTCGTTTTCCAGATTGTTGATGCTACCTGGCCCGGTAACGCCGGCCCACGTTATGTGCAGTCCTCTAAAATGCCCAGCCCCCGCAGCGGATTTACCTCGCCGACTAACCCGCCTCCACGACAGGCCTCTTGGGGTGGACCTATGACTGATCTGAACCTGGATTCACCCCTTCCTGAGGACTTTGACATTGAGGGCGATGATGACGGTTTCGAAGAGGATGATGGCTTTGAGGAGGAACTGTGCACACTGGAAGATCCGAGTGTTAGTTTCGGCATCTACAAACCTTCGGAGGCGAGTTCTCTCGGTCGCCATGATGAAAATCTGTTTGCGGATGTATCTACTGCCAACAGCGGCCAGAAGAATTTGTTAGCGGCGCCAGCACCGTGTGTTCTGGATGTCGCCCTAGAGCCGAGCAGACGAATACCGATTTCTGTCGACCCAGCTGCAGCTCACCGTATACCAGTGGCTGGTAGCAGTGCTCACGTATCGACCAGAATAACACCGGAACCGTCGTTTGTAGATGAGGCACAAGCGCAGTGTGTTCCTATTGATTCTCTTCCGCCACCTATACCCTCTCCCAAAACACAGCCGTGCTTGCCTCCAGTTTTAGAAACCACCTGTCAACTTCCAGAAAGTACGTTTTACCTACTGTTCAGTGTCATTTTTGTATTTTACAATATGCAATAATGTTAAGAGGTTTATGTGCAGAAAGCTATGCTTGAAATTTGTCCTTCGGACACCCTAAAGGCACCCGTATAACTTCTACTTTGCCAACCTAATTAGACCTTGTCATTCTCCTTGGAGTAGCTCTATATGTCCCAGCTTGAGGTAGGCAGTCCTAGATTTCGTGCATCTATTCTTAAGAGTTAGATGGCGTTTGGCTTACTTTGCTACGCACTGTTACTGCACTTCGTGAACAGAATGTTTGTTAGGGAATCCTGAGTATACTTTTCAACAAACTAACTTCAGTTACTCTTTCAACCAGCATTCTCATCTCCGAGCCGAATCTACTGACGATACTTTCTCGAAAAAATTTAGTTTATGAAAGTATTCTTAGTCGCCATCAAAGTGACCTCCTCTGTCATCAGTTTACCATCCCTCCTTAATTCTTTCAGTTTCTTCGTCAAAATCCCTTGTGGCATAGTTTTACTGCGTAAACCATAAAGTTATGCAGGCCTCTTGATAAGAGCTGGTTCCGCAATGGCCTTCTTGCAACACAGACGTTCCTTTTTATTCCCATTCATCAGATCTGGATGAGGTTACCGATCTGATGCTCATGGACGACCTACTCAATATCGCCGCAATAACTAATGAAGATCTCGCCGGTACTACACCCTCAAGCTCGGTTCTGTCCGGCCAATTGGAGGAACCTCGGTCGCCACGCATCTCTCCAATGCAGGGTCCCGCCTCTCAATCCTCACAGCGGGACACAGTGTGTATGATGCCCAATATGTATGCTACCGGAGTCTCCGCCTCATCCACGCCTAACACACCGCAAGGAGGTGCCACCCCCCTGCTACCGGGTGCTCGCTCCAAGATGCCACCGTTCGACCGCAAGCCGACTACTGCACTGCGAGGCGAACTGGTTTCCCAGGTCTCGACACCAGTTGCTCCTGAGTATCTTGAACACCAGGCAAAGGATGAACGCCTGACGGGTCCCAGCGAATTCTCACAGCTTGATAGGGTTCAGGTATGTGTCACCCTTCTATTTGGCGACCCAGTTTGGATGACTTCTCTGTGTTGTTTTGCGTTGGCACCACCCCTTCTTAACGTTCTCCGGCATAAAAGGTCATCATATATCTTCATTTCTGTTGGTATTAATTAAAAACGCTGCACAGTAGAATGTGGAAGTTTGAGACGGACTACTGGACGATAGGTGAGAGTTAGCGTTTGGGTGAAAGAGAAAGTAGGCTCAATTCCGCGTAAGATTTTCTCCAATCCAAATAAATTTCAAGCCACCGCTCCCTCCAGATTTACTGTTGGTTATCTTTAATTTCAGCAGACGATAAGTCATGGTCTGGAATGTTCGTCAAAGTCAACAGACTGGATGAGTTCAGAGCTTTTCCGGCCCTAGGTAGTAGACTTAATTCCATCCTACTCAGTGAACTGGATGAAGACTTGATTTACATTCTGTATATGACTTCTGTGTCGACTGTCTTCTTCCATTCTGCGTCTAACTGGCAGTTGTCTAAACAGAAGATTACAGCGCCTACTTTGGACGCACTTTTGACTTCTGCCCAATCGACCGCATATCATCCTGTGCCTAAAATAGCAAATTTCACTAACTCCAAGACGGAAATATTCTTATGCTCTGAAGGTTTCTGAAGCTTTTCGTTCGATATAGCTCCACCGATCAGCCGACCCCCTGGCGTCAAGTAGTCCTCGTGTAAATTAGAGAGATTCCAAAGAGTTACGGGACCTCGCCTATCTAAATGCCATTCCAGCAATTTTCAGAGGACTAAATTTTCACATATGCGAATGTTTCACCGATCTTTTTCAGACGCTGAACCGGTTTAACTTATTAACAGGGATCTATCTAAAGATTTACTGAGGCAAATGTTTATGTGTATATCCACGACATATTCATATCAGACCTGATTTTCATGCATTTAGTACTACTGTCCAGTAAGTTTCTCCGTTTATCTCCAAGCCAACATCAGTCGATTTTTCCCTAGGAAATCCTTTTAGTCCGCAATCTGTATGCCAGTTAATTAAACTTTCTATGATATTCTTTTTCACGAAGGGGAATGCGTGCTGAATAATACTAGTTATGGCGACCGTAACGGATGGCCCTCGAGAACCTCTTGCCTCCTTTGTAATCGAGCAGCAAATTTGAAGGTTGCTCTTCGTAATTTTTGTAATACTGTGGGGCGTGTCATACCGCTCAGTTAAATAAAAATGAATTATTATTGGCTTGCGAGAATAATGAATGTGAAAGTTTTCTTATAGTACAAGAGTGACTCGTACACTCGAAGCCTGAGCTTAACTCTCTCTGTAACTCCCGCGCGTTTCTGACATCTTAAGGCTCGTCGTTCTAAGCTTTTTACAACTGCTTTTTTATAATCTTTTGGCGAATTTGAATAAGTTAACCGACTAAAATTGTGATTGAGGTTTGTGTTTACTGTTGGTCTGGCAGACGTTAAACAGTTTTAGCATTGTGGTATTTAAATTCGCTCGACCTCGTGCTGACCAATTGCCCTTTCCTGCAGCCTAATCGGTAGAGTTTTGGCCACCAGATAAGTTTCCATCCTTCTTACAGTTCCGTACGTATTCCAGGACTCATATCCTCGCTCAAATATTTGGCACACGCTGCTATTGGATTTAATGACAGTCTGCTTTTAACAGTACTCCTTAAATCTCTATCATAAGCCTAGACACCGCCAAGTTTCGATTGACAACTATCCTTCAACGCATTGTTTCTCGTCTAGTTATAATTTGCCTGCTCGCTCTGTATGTTCCTTTACTTTTCAATCTTTTCACCTTTTCAGAGTGAACCGTCAGTCGACACAGCTGCCCTCGGATCTGATCGGTTTTCTCCCCATGTCATGAACCAGCAACCATTAGGCTCTGCCTTATACATAGAAGATAGTCGCATGAAGATTGCCAACTCCCCTGATCTTTGCCAGATGCAACGTAACAACAACCCTATGTCACGTCTGCCGGTGGGCTGCCAATCCCCCACCCAAGCCAACGCTTCTGCTCTGGGAGATTCACAAAGCCAAACCGGTATCGGCCTGCTTCCCGAGCTGAGCGTGATGGACATTGAGTCACAGTTGAACGAATTCGAAAGAAACGATATCTACCGTGGCAGCCTACCCGCTAGCCACGCCACTCCTCCTATGCAGTTGGTTGATATTGTCGCCAGTCCAAAGTCTGGCAGCGATGTGCTCAGTAGGACCCAGATGTCTTCCAGTCTCTCTGGGGAGACCTTCTCCAGCTTCCACCAGGAGTCATTGCCGCACACACCGCACTCCTATACACCCAGCGAGCAGTCGCCAAGTATGAAGGCCAAACCACTCAGTTCCCCTCACGATAAAACCCCACGTGCCGTGCACCCCTCCGGCACTCATATGTCCTCCATGAAACCCGTCATGGTCATGCAGAATGTGGAATCGGAGCTGGCACTGCGCCAGGAGTGCGCAACCCCGCAAGCATCCATGCTTCAACAGCAGAATTTGGATGACTCCTATATGCCAGGTTGGTTTCACCTCTTCATATATGTTACCCTGTTTTCATCTGCGTTGGGCTTTTTTTTAGTCCTTCTTACTTCCATCAACAAAACGAGGTTTAAATGTCACATTCTTCTTTTACCTTAGGTACCATTGGCGCTTCGACTCCACGACCTCAGTCTGGACAGGTTAGATACAACCAAAGGCCGCCGCCGGGCATGGTCCAGTCTGGTCGTGTCTGCAATTCCCAGGCTTTCATGCAGCAGCAGCAACAACAACAACAACAGCATCAAATGAGAACAGGACAACGACCCCTTCATGTTGTCCAAGGCTACCCAACCCAGCCTCAGCAGTCTCAAATCCCCATGCAACGCCAACTTGTGGTGCAGCAGCAGCAACAACAACAACAGCAGGCAGTTCCTGTGGCCGGTCAGCAGCTTCGTCAGATGGTGCAACCCCATCAGCAGTCGCAACAGCAACAGCAGTTTTACATGAGTCAACAGCACGTGTCAGCACAGTATGTACAGACGCCCACGGAGAGCACCCCGCCTCCACCGCCCTATCCAGTCTCCCACAACCGTCCAATGAAATGGCCGCAGCAGTACTCTCCTATGGCCGGTTCCACCTCTGTGCCGCAGTCGCCACGCCCCTACCAACAGCAGCAGAGTCCGACTCAGAAGCTGGTTTCGTCGCCGCCTAACCCCACCGGCCTGCAGTTCATGTCCCCGCAACAACAACAGCAGCGTATTCGTCCACACCCGGACTCGTCGCAGCAGCAGCAGGCGTTATTTCAGGCAGGCCAGCGAGTCACCATTCCTGCTGGTGCCTACCAGCCGGCCGCAACACACATGACCAGTCCAATCACAGCTGGACGCGTGATGGCCTCTCCGGGTATGTCGGTAGGCCCTTCGGCTTCATCCCCTGCTGCGGCTGCATCGCCGAGGGGTCGCACTTTCCAACAACAGCAGCAGCAGCAGCACTTCTCCTATGAGACTTCAGCCCTCGGCGGGGATCCGAATGCCATTCGAACACCCACCGCCACCGGTGCTGGTGTCGATATGGTAAGCCTTGCGCCCTGCGCCGAAGGTGTGGCCAACCAGCAGCTCAAAAGCATGCTTCGTCAAGGTAATTGCCCTCTTGTTTGTCGCTTCCCCCCCATCCCTTTTACGCACGTACTGCCACTAAAGCGTATTGACTAACTTTATTTTCATTCCCTCGGATTTATTTACTTAGGAGACCTCCTCTCCCTCGCTTCCTGTCAGTACCTCTGTCACTTTGGGGATAAGCCTGAACGCTTGGCAACAATGACTTTATCTCTTGTTTTCTCGTTGTTTTTGCCTCCAGATGTTAGCCCGCGCATGTCCGGTGTGGACGTTCTTCCGAGCCCTAGCGTGCCTACTCCGAGTCCGGCCCCGTCATCGAGCCGCATCAATTATGCCAATTGGGAGGCCGATGAGAGGCGTGGCGACATGTCCACTATAGCTCCGATCCTCCATGCAAACATACTGCACCCGCATCTGCGCAGCCAGGTCCTTGACTTTCCGACGCGTGCTCGTGAAATCCACAAACTCTGGAGGCGTCTTCCCAGTGACAAGCGTTGTGATTTTGTGGTACGTCTCCGCTTCTGCCCCCAACCTTCGACCTGTTTCAATTACATGTGTGTATGTGTTGTCTTTTCCTTTTTGCCTACATCCATCTGACGCTTGCGCTTCTGCTTTTTCTCCAGAATCAAGCCCGACTGAATCGAACGCAACTTAAGGCCAGCCAGAACGCCTCAAACCTCTCAGGCCGAGGTGCTATTCATTCCAGCACTGGTACAGCGGGTCATTTCACGATGCCGCCTTCACACGGCTCAACGCCCGCGCAAATGGCGCCTACCATGACCGGAGAGGGTCGGAACACGCCCATTTCGCCCCACTACGCTCAGTCTCCGGCCATCCTGCGTCACTCCCAGTCCTATCAGGAGCAGCATATGCACCAACAGCAGCAGCCACAAACGCCTCACGCCATTTACACTGCCCCACAAGATCCAGTTGTTCCAGCCTCTCCACAGGTCCTGGAATCACTGAGTTCCACAGTAACCGCTAAGACGCCCGGTCTCAATGAGCCTTCCGAGGGTGATCTTCCGTCGTCCAACCTTGTATGTGCACTCCGTTTTGCTTTTACCTCAGAGTAACCTATTTTATTTCCCCTCAGCACCGTTACGGTCGTATTTCTGAGACTGAGAGTACCGCAATTGCGAGGTAGAGATCGAGCGCAAATAGCAGTTCTGCGCCGCAAATCCATTTCTAAACACCACCGTTTATAATGCCTGTCTGTACCTTTGAATACTCATTTTGTATAGCGTTGCTCAAATGAAATCACTGAATCATAAACGTTGTCCCCAAAATCGCAAGTCGCCCACAACCTGGGGGCATTTCCAACTAGCTAGGTTTCTAGTTCGATGCCTTACTATTTTATATGGACTAATAGGTCCGATTTTCGTGACAAATTTCTCTTTTTATTCCTTATTTCTGCGCCAACTAGACTCCCCTCTCTCATCACTCGGATGGAAGTGTCCCTGTTGAAAGTTGTCAGGCCGTTGCCTCAACCGTTGGTGGCCTCGATACTGCACAGGAGAAACCACCCAAAAGTGAAGAGCAGCTAGCTGTCAATAGTCCGTCAAATACACCGTTGTCCGAGTCACGCACGGCCAGAGAGTCTGTCTTCTTCCCTCAGGAAACTCCAACCGACGGAGTTCTTCAGTACCCCGCCTACTCAAGGTGCTCGGAGCCCCCAGGAAGGAACTCCTCCTCTACTGCAGACTCTCTTTCGGTGGCCTGCGGTAATCCCCTACATCCCTCTTCTTATGGTCCGCCCTCTGTGACGCCTTCGCACGTCTCCTCTTCACCCTCGCCGAATGGCTCAGCACGTCACTTACAGGTTTGTATTTATTCTTTGTGTGTGTTTGTGGTATCTGCTCTGTGTGGCTGGTCTGTAGATCACCCTAGGTATGTTCATCTTGGGCTCAGGTCAACCTTCGACCATCTGAATGCAACCAAAGTTAGGCTTTTGTGGAGCTGCTCACAGAATTAAACAGTTCGTCGATGTGTGTCACATGCGACCTAGGCCTTCACTAGGGCGTTGTTCAGATCTCGCATTCGTGTGACTTGAGGGTCCATTGCAGTCTGACTGTCGGTCCTCCAGTTACTCCTTAAAAAGCACGATTTTAGTGATTGGACTGCGGAGGGGATTCTCCCCTGTCGGCCTCACTTTTCTTTTCTTAGTCCACGCGCCAATCGACCGTCCGAGTGCGTCGACTAGGTGATTATGAGTAGCAGTTGGATAGCCTACTCTTCGTGTGCCGTACATGGCCTATTCACCGTTTCATGCACCACGATACAGCAAACCATTCCAGTCTCCCTTGTCCTTGCCGACAATGCTATCTGCCTAGACTACTAGCCGCTGTGCGGCTGTTGTCGGGACTCAAGAGTGAGCCCGAAGACAGAGTGGAACGATTTAGTTCAGTTAGCCAGCGATGAACGTTCATCAACAAATCCAACTTACCCAGGGCCACCTCCAGGGTAACACGTGATTATTTCTGTTGGACTTATTTGTTTGTGGGTAGTGAAGGAGTTTGAGGCTTCCTTCTGAATGCGAAGACACATACACGCAGAACATGCCGATCTGCTGTAGCTCGCAAGTCAAAAACGGTTACCGGGACATGGCTGTGTCGTGATGATTCCGACCTTCTGCAGCCATAGTTGCGGGTCTGACGCCGAGGTGGGTTAACTAGTGAATACGGCCAGGCTCATCAGTATACGTACTTGCTGCTTTCCTGGCCGTTCCTTTACTGCCATGCCCAGTTAACATCGCATATGCTGCATCTTTGTGCATGTTAACTGGCCTACAGTGTATCCGCAAGGGTTTGTACTCATCAGTATGACGTAGTCCAATGCTCATCCAACAGCATCGACGAACCTGGGGTGACTGTGCAAATACAGCTTGTGTCCCCGTCCACGGCACTCCGTACGCCAGATAGCATAATTGTCTCGCTGAAGAAAGATTCGTACGGCGTGCGCTGTTTCACATGTTGTAACATGCTCCAAACCCTGGATGTGTTCGTCCTAACTCGTTACCCTAACTTCCAAGTTGACCAGTGCTCTTTTTAGAAGTGACTTGTCAGACTCTGCGTCTTTTGTGCCAGAACTGTTTGACCGCTGTAGTTGCTGTGCTAACCGCGTGCATTCCTTCACCTCTACGAGTTTTAACTGCAAAAAAGGGGCACTTGGTCTATTAAAAACTCTTTAGATTCTTGACGTCTCCTTCCCCCCCCCCCCAATTTGTGTTTCTTATTAATTTCTTTCTTTAGCTTGCCGTTTATTGGCCATGCTGGCTTATTGTGGTAGTTTTCACTCCTCAGTAGGCCGCGGTTGTCCTTCGTAACGGTGGAACTGGCAGTCGGTCGACTTCTATGTACTTGTATTTTCAGGTTTGACCTGCCTTTCAAAGACATTCATATTTTTCAAAATAATGACAATGAGTTTAGAACTTAACTGGAACGAGTCACAAAGATAGCTGCTGCAGACTCCTATTGCCATCTTACTTTGGCTCTAGCCTGTTGAGCGAACTTTTCCAATAGTAGAGAATATGCGAGTTCCAGGAAGCAGTTCATAAGAAGAGGATGCGATCACAGGAACAGGAGTTTTATTTGCCTGACGTTTCGGATTCCACGGGAACCCTATCTGCGCATGATCATGACTGTGTTACCATCACCTATATGATTAAGGATTCCCGACAGAATCCGAAACGTCAGACAAATAAAAGTCTTGTTCCTGTAATCGCATCCTCTTCTTCTTAGCCAACTTTGTTCGTCTTAGGGTATCAAGCATTTAAACATCTGAATCTCACAGCTCCGCTCTGTCTAGGCTACAACATAAACTCCTAACCATCCTTGTCTGACCCATAGAATCCGCCCTGTACGCCGAAGACGCCACAAATGAACCGGGGACTTCCCTCTGCCAGTGGACCATCATCAGCTAGCTATGCCAGTCAACCACCCTCGCCTATGCCGTCTGTCCCCTCGTCGCCGTCAGTCGGACAAATGGCACCCCAGCAACCACATCAACAACAACAACAACAGCCGGTGCACCTGGGCGATCATCCACCGCAAGGCAATGTTGCCTGTGCCAGCCAGCAGCAGCAGCCGCATTTACCACCACCGCCACCGCCTCCTCCTCCAACGTGGCCACCGTCCTGCTACACCTCTAAGCTCCCCACCTGCCAGGGAGCCATGTACAGCGCTGTAGGTAGCGGTAGCGGCAGTAGCAGCACTTCTTCCGCCGGCAGTGCGCCCGAGGTTGCGGCAGCAGCTGCCACAGTGGCTCCCGCCCCCGTCGCCGCGGCCACGTCGACTGGCGTTCTCTACAAGTCCGGTGTCCCCCCTTCCTCCTCACCCGTTATGCGCTCACCCGTGGGCAGTTTTGTGCAGCCCTCGACCCCCGGCGGCGGCGGTGCTGCCGCTGCTGCAGCCTCCCCGCGACAGCCCTCACCGGCTGCTGGCGCCGCAACCCTGCCGTACTCATCGCCGGGCCTTGCGATGCAGAGACCGGAACCAACCATGCAACAGCAGCAGCAGCAGCAGCATCCGGGGCATATGACCTCGCTGGGGCGTCCTGGCCTTCAACAGCACCCACTATCTACCTACTCCTCCAGCTCTCAGGTAAGCATGGGGAGCCGTTCGAAATGCCTTCAGTAGGCAATTATTTGGTCTGCATCAATATGGATTGCAGTCAAATGAGGGCAAGCATTACTGACGGTTCAACCGTCGGCTTCGACGGCGTCCCCCGTATTCTCCACAACATGGTGGTGCAGGGACTGTGACTTGCGCGCCAATTGGTTTTACGTGTTAGAAGACTTTTGAAGTATCTACCACACGCTCTCTTCCAATACACGCGAACACGCAAGTCCCAGGAAGTAATCGAGACGAAGACGCAGAAGATTCGATCGCTGGGACAACACTTTTATTCGCCTGACGTTTCCACATCCGTCGTGGATTCTTCATCAGAGACATGAGCAGAAAATAGTAGCAGCAACGGGTGATACATGCACAGGAAGTTGTAGTATTTATAGGACACAGTCATTACTGCATGACTTGACTCAAGTAATTCTCGGTTCAGATGATTGTCGACTGTTACAAGAATTTCGGCCTCATCAAATTTGAATGTGTGGCCGGATTTCGTCGAATGAGACGCAACTTGAGAATTGGCATCATTTCGCCGCAATGCTGCCGCGCAGGCCAAAATTCTCATAAGAGGTGATAATTGTATGAACCGAGAATTACTTAGGTCATGGTTCACCGGCCCCCTGTCCGCAATCGGTGCTAAGGCGCAATTTGACCATGTCAAGTGGCCACGTGGGGAACGCACAGGCCACTGCGTCGTCTTACGCCAACACCAGGGGATCAGATGGCCCAGAAATCATCATGTCCAATTCCGCCACGCGTGATGCACATTCAGCATGTCACAGCCCGCATGCCAGTCATCAAGCAATCCACGCACAAGAGGGCAATTATCGTTAATTGTCGTTGTCATATGTGTGCACTAAAGACCGTCTCCTATAAATACTGCAACTTCCCGTGCACGTATCACCCATTTCTGCCAATATTTTCTGTTCATGTCTCTGATGAAGAATCCGCGAGGGCTGTCGAAACGTCAGCCGAATAAAAGTGTGGTCCCAACGAATAATTCTTCTTCTTATCCATCTGATCCCAGCGTCAAGACACAGTCAAGAAGACCGAAGGTAGAAGCGGGTGCAGGTGGCTGGTGCGACCGAAGTCGCCTCTGTGCGTGTCAGCACGCCCCCCCCCCCTTCCCCGTGTTCGACATTCGTTATCGGCGAGCAACCTTCATAACGCCTGCCTTACCATGATCTAGCCTCCGTCTTGGTCCACCGCGTCTATCACGCCGCCTATATGGCCCCCTAGACAGAGTATGACAAAAGAAACTACCCCTAATACCGGTCTCCTTGCGCCAGCTTCCGGGGAACATATGACTTGGTAAGTGTAAGTGTAGGATTATGGTTAAGGTAAGTTAGGGTTAAGTGTAGGGTTCGGTTCAAGATTAGTTATGAGGTCTATGCTAGGGCTAGTGTTAGGATCAGAACACGGGAATGTTTTCCCTTCCTATTCCGCGTAAGAGGCCATCGAACCAATCTTTACTCAGATGACTTTTTTGACTTCTTTTCCTCTGCGTTTGACCACGGGTGTTTTAGATGTTTTTCACTTTCAACAACGAAATGGGTTCGTTGGCTTACAAAGGTCGCGTATCGTCAGCCAATGGCATTTCCCACTTGCAGGTACTTGTACTTGTTGAGGCTGTGATCATGCTTGATCCAGCCGGCCTTGATAATGTCACGGACGGTACCTCTCCATGCGTGACGAATGGCGACAGCGGATCTGGAGAGCTCTACCCAGTGTCTTCTCCAGCACCGGAGTGGCAATGCTACTAGGGCACGGTGGTCTGAGGTCTGGCGAGCCAAAAGACTCTATAGTGCCGCAAAGCCTGACGATGACGCTGTGACATGGTGAGCATGAAACGCCATCAAATAAGTTCGCTTACCACCACGCTGCCTTGTGGTTAGGCTATTGAGCCAAAGCGCTAGAGGAAACAGCCTCGAACAAACAATCCGTGCGGCTGTTGGGGACCCGTTAATGTCCAAAATTCTCAAGCTACCTCATTAGCTCTATGTCCGATACCTACTTGTAGGTTTTAAGCCGCCCGAGGTAGTTGTCATCCAAATTGTTTGCGTACCTTTCGCCATGGTGGCATGCAACGCTCATCGGCGCTAAAAGTTATCGGATTACTTAGGTTCCTCAATTTCTCTTACCGTTCCAATAAGAAGGACCTGTAAACTGTAATATTCTCAGTTACGTTTTTCACTATTTCTATAGTTTGAAGTTGGGCGCCTTCCCGACACCTCAGTTGTGCGCCGGAGCATACATCCTGTGACAATCCTGCGCATCTCTCCTATCGCTACTAAAACCTGTCATGCTTGCTAGATCACTTTATTATCCGTGATGGTGATTGATAGGATGCTTGAAATGAGTAGAGGCTGGTTGTCTGTAATCTCCTTGACTTTTATCCTCATTTCCTAGTATTTCCCCTCCCTTCGATATTCTCTCGGATGCATTTCCTTCTATCAGCTCTTACAAAGGACAAATTATTTTCTCAACCTGTGTGAATTAACCTTCCGTTTTATGTTTGGCGTTTGTTGCTGGCTTTTTACCTGAAACGTACGTTCCCCAAATTGACCAGCCTGTCAAACAATTGGTGTGTCGTTAAATCGATACTCCCACGATTCTTGTATCTGTGTATCTTCGCAGGATCTGTTTCCTTATCTCTTAACTTTTCGAGTTTCAGTTTTCTCTCATTTACTTCTATCCTAGTTAGCTGGCCTCACTATTTGCCTGTTTGCTTCCTTTTCTAGCCACATCTCTCCCAAAGCAGTATCCTCTCCACAGCGGATGTTGAAAGACAACGTCTTAAGGAGATCCTGGCCGAAAAGGTTCACCTGCGTCAATACCAGTACCAGAACATTCATTTGATTCAGCAACAACAGCAACAGCAGCAACAACAACAACAGTTGCAACAGCAGCAACATCACTTGCCACAGACACCAGGCTATCAATACCAGCTTCAACAACATCATCAACAACAACAACAACAGCAACACCCTCCACAACATCAACAACAGCAACACCCCAGCACCACAAGCTTTCTGTCGCCTGCTGCACGCACCCCACACATGACTGGTACAGTGTTCTTCTCCGGCAACAGCAATATGGAATGTGGCTACGGATCTGCCGTCCACCGTAGTTCCACTCCCGGCGAACACTACTCACCTTCTCTGCCGCCGCCACCTTCCATTCCCGCCCATCTGACCACCCGTTCGCCCTCAGTGTCCAGAATGGAGGCTGTCCAGTCGCCCCTGCCTCCCTCTACCCCCCAGAGTCAAGGTGGCCTCGCCGGTGTCTCGGCCTCCTCTCCAGCTGCTCCGCCCGCCTCGCCCATGATTTCTCTCTGCTCGCCACCGGTCCTAATGTCCGGCTCTGCTCCGGTAGCCCAAATGCGTGGCAGCCTGTCCGCGTGTGAACAACTTTCACCCAACCAGGCCTGTCATCCACAGCAGCAACCGCATGCTGATCTTGGTGGCGTTCCGATGAGCATACAGCAGCAACAGCAGCAGCGAAGACCCTCAGAAGTCATGCAGTCACCCTCTGCGTATGGTCCACTTTCTTCGATGGCATCACCCTACCAGAGTTCAAGTGTTGATTCGCAAATTCAGAACGTGAGCCTCCTCTTTCTCTTACATGCCCACAACTCTTGCCAGCCTATTTGCTTCTGGGAGTTTGGGGTGGTGACCGCACAGGACTAGTGATAGCAAGAGGGCACTCTTCAGCTTTTGCAACAATTGCCCCTAATAATAGATTTTTTGTTTGCTTTATTAACTTTTGATAAATTCAAGCTCAGCAAGTAAACGACATGTACTTGCTAACGTACTGGATCCTTCAGGCACGCAGTACTGTTTAACTGCCTATTGGTGCAGCCAGCCCGTTTCTCAGAGTTCATTCTTTTCATGTTAATCCGGCCTAATCTCTTGCCGGAAGCCTACTGTTCTGCACGTTTTCTTTCACCAGAATCAGTGACCTGGACTGTATGACATTCGAAAGGAAAGAGCGTTGTCGTCCGTAGTTTGACTCATATCAGCGGCATCTGCTATGTTTTCACAACTTAATTGGTCGGCTTAGTAGCCTAGCGCTAACGCCTTCGAAAGTTATTTCTCGTGCGATGTGAATTGTAAATGTGGCAAAAATGGCTATTTCTGACTTGTGTTCATTATTTGCCAATCATGTCAGACTTCAAGTCGGAAGACGCGAGTTAACACCTGAATTATGCGAAAATCAGTGCCCCTTTCAATAAGCTGAAGAAAGGTTACCTGCAGTCACGCCTTGTGCTTTGCAACTTCATACCGCTGTCTTTGTTTATTTAGGTGTTTGGGAGAGGAATAAATAACTTGCTTCCTGACCCCAGCAGTAGGTTTCAGCCTCTTATGGTGGGCAAAAGTAGTTTATGTGGGCCCACTCATTAATTCCTACTCCCTGTATGCTTTCTTACGAAAACGGCAGTTATAGGGTTTTATGGGTGGGGAATTAGGACACCCAGTGGAATATACAGGGTGCCCCACAAAAAAACCCTAAGTTTGTGATTGTTAAGGCGACCGGACCGCCCATGCCGTCACGATCGATGGCGGAGAAAACAGAAGACCTGGGCCACATACGAAGTGAAGCCGCCCCCGTTGGTTCGCACCCGCATTCATGTCGCCCACGCCATGTTCCGCTCAGTGGTGAGGAGCACCCACACAACGTGGGTGGTGGTAGCAGAGGAGATGGTTCTAAAATGCCCACCTGCGCACCATATGCCAGGAATATTCTGGAAAGACGTGTAGACCCATGCCACAGCTAAGCAATTTCCAGCGTGAGGTCATCGTCCTATTCCGGAAAGAACATCCAACATGGGGGTTGCAGAAATGTCGGAACATTTTGCCTAATTTTTTTGGGGCCATTACAACTGACCAGTTTAGAGGTGTCGCGGCTGCATTCAAACAAGGTGGATCACCTGTAGCAAAGGTGCGTAAGCCTGGTAGTGGCACTCCTTGCAGGCACGATTCCCCAACAAGGCGAGCAGTCTTGGAACTTGCCGTAACTCCACCAGGTCATCACAGAAGACATTCAAGTCAACGTGAAATTGGTAAAGAACTGGGATTGTCAAAAGGGTATGTGCACAGAACAAGTGCAAAATCCAATTTAAAATGTTTTCGACGTATTCAATGCCATGTTTTAGCTGAAGCACACCAGCAAGCTCGAAAGACAAAGTGTGATGCCATGCTTCAGCGCTTCGGTGAAGGAGAAAAATGGAAACAAGTATGGTTCTCAGATGAATCATCATTCTGCTTGTCTGCACCACTGAATAGGCAAAATGAACGGATATATCGTGCAGTGGAAGTCAAAACTGATATTCCTGATGAAGATTTGCTGGTGGAGATAGACAAGCAGCAAAAATCTATCATGTGCTATGGTGCTGTTTCCTGGCAAGGCAAAACAGACCTCTATTTTATTGAAGGCGATGCTGCTGGGCAGGAAGGTGTTGCACCGAGTCGGAGAACGAAAAAAACTGTAAATCAAGTTGTTTACAGAGAGGAGATGTGCCCGCAGACGTTTACAGATATTGATCAAGTAATGCAGGGAGAACCCTAGACGTGGCAGCAATATGGTGCAAAGCCACACACTGCCAATGACACTGTCCCCTGGCTCCGAGTTAACACTCCAGATTTCATCACACCCCAGCAATGGCCATCCAAGAGCCCTGACCTGAATGTAATGGACTTTTGCATTTGCAGTGGACTCTTACAGGAGGTTCAGAGACGAAGAATAGGAATCACTGATATTGAGTCAATAAAACATGTGTTGATGGACACATGGAACAACATCCCTCTTGATGTCATTCGTCGAGCAGCTCAGAGCTGGATGGATCGCTTACGTCGCTGTTCTGCAGTTAATGGACAGCATTTTGAGCGGTATCTGTAACTTGTTATTAGGTAACAGTTTGTTAATTACACAATAAAGTTGTTAGTTATGATTGTAATCAATAATTTTTATTTTTATAAAAGTATAAACATTATCATACATTTAGGGGTTTTTCGTGGGGCACCCTGTATTTTAATAAATGCTAAATGCATTTCATTTTATTGTATTTAGAAGTATTTTCGAATTATATATGTAGATTTTCCCAACCTGTACAATCGTTTAGCTTATTTCGGAAAAACCTGATCATCAAATTGCAGGTTTCTTGAATTTCCCAAAATATTGAACTGGTGATTAGAAGATCGTCTACTTCAACTTACCAGATGTCCAACTTACCGTTCTGGCGTTAGATTAGTATAGTCCGCGGCGCGAAGTGCTGCGCATACCTTCAATTTGCATGTGGAACAACTTACTCCCAGCGGCCGCGGAAAGCAATTTCGTCTGCATTTTTTTCACTTACCACTTACTTCTAAAAATTTCCTTCACTGCCTTTCCTATTTTGCCACCCCCCAAAACTATATAACCGCCGTTTTTGCAGGACAAAATTCTGGGACAATAGGAGTGGGCCTGCATGAGTTTTTTTGCCTTATGGTGTTCCTAGCCACGTTTTCCGTACCGCGTTTAGCTTTGAACTTCAAACTTGTTAGACTCGTTTTTGTCTCTGTTTAACTGATGTATAATCGGCCAATTTAGTATCCTTTAAGGTTGTAATTCTGGTTTGCTTAGGTGCACTGCAAGTACGAACCTCCTTATTTTCATTGCTCCCCGCCCCCCTACTTTAGCCTATACGAAGCCCCTACCGTCAAGTGCCCCATTCGCACACCCCCAAACCCGACTCTAATCTGCCATCTGGCGGTTTGGAGGAGGCTGGTTTTGAGCCCCCAGTCATTGTCAGTCGTGTCATTGGAAAGGAGCGTCGGCTTGCGCCTCCAACGCCAATGCAGATGGATCAGGATGTGACCACGATGATGGGTATAGGTTCCGGTACTCCGACAAACTCCGCTCGGGAGAATACATTCCCTGGAACATCCGTTGCTGAAGCCTCCTATAACTTGCAGGTGGCTGAGGCTCAACGTTCGATCTCCGACGAACAGTCGCAAATGCGTGCTATGGGTACGCCACAATGATTATGCTCTCCTTATCACTAGCAACTTTATCCTTGATGTTTTTACTTACCATACTAAGAGACTAGGTACTAGTTAAAAGGCCCGGACACGCGTTTCGCCGGTATTCTGCCGCTGCTTGACACAGCTGCGAAGGGTCCGGCTCATCATCAGTATATCAACCAGAAAGCGGACAGGGAAAGTTGAGGGACCCACTGATGAGCCGGACCCCTCGCAACTGTGTCAAGCAGCGGCAGAATACCGGCGAAACACGTGCCTGTGCCTTTTAGCTAGTACCTAGGCTGTTAGTATGGTAAGTTACAACGTCAATTTATACTACTAACGACTGTCTGAGGCCAGCATGTTTATATTTCACAGGGGTTGACGGGTTTCAACCCGAATATACACTTACAATTTCGGTCTACGCCTATAGACATTAAATACACTGACACATACAGCAAAAAAGAAATTAATTTTTCATGAAATTAAAAAGCTGAACTTAATACGTACAATCGCTCAAGTTTTCCTCACATAACTAAGAAAACGCATTTTTGCGGTCACATGTCATGCTTGCCCGTATGTTCTTTTGGAATCGTACATCGACCGCTAACTGCTGGTATTGCTAGAGTTTTAGCTTAGCAGGTATTATTTTACGTGACTGTTGACATATTCATTTATTGCAACTAGTCAGCCCCTACGCAGGTGAGATTTTATAGACACCGTTTAAGCCTTTGCAGTCTCTTGATTTCGCTTTTTGACTGTCCTGTCGTAACACAAACAACTTCAATGAAAGTAAACCTTGTAGACCAAGTCCTTCTATCCTCATGGCTTTCTTTATACACTTGAGACTTCTTTAGCCGTGTACGCTTAATCTGGGTACCCACTTTTCTAGCAGTTGCTGCCTCGCCTTTTGAACCGGAATTGCGCTACCAACAGGCCGACGCGAACGCCTCCGAGGTTCCCTCGGCATCTAGTCAGCATCTTCGTCCGACACCGGAACCGATGCCACCGCAGTACTTTACCTCCGTTCCTGGACGCTCCCCCGTTTCCCAACCGCTCAGCTCCCCACACACTCCCACTCGTCCACAGAGGGTGGGATCCAGTCTGGAACCCTCGACCACTCACCTTGACGACGTGATTGCTCATGTGGTCTCTGATGCGGTCGCATATGCCAACCAACCTGGTGATACAGGTCCCGCTATGTCCCCACGTCAGCGTCAGCTTCAACCTCCAGGTTCCTACGTCTCCAGCCAGATGAGTGACTCACCTTCGCCGTTTGTAATTTCGGAGAATCCTCCAATGTCTGTGGGGAGATCGCCTGTTCCGACCCAGGATCCGAGTGAGCCGCGCGTGCCGGGTCATTCTTCCGGTTCGATGAGCTACGCCCAGGACTTCCCTGCTGTTGCTTATGGTTATGGTGGGGGTAGCGGCGGGGCTAGGGCCAATGCCTACGTCGCATCCCGATTTACCAGACGATCCCCTATTCAGCAACAGCACTGCACTTCTCCTGGTATGCAACAGGTGGGTAGCCAACACCGTGCCGTCCTGTACGCGAACGCCCCGGTAATGCGTCCATCGCCTTCGCCTGTGGATTCCCAACACCCTGAGTACGTGGGCTCCCCTTACGATCATCATTATCAGCAACAACAACAACTTCAACCACAGAATGTGGAAATGAACTCGAGCATGTTCGGAACACACAATTCGGAAGTTCCTCCTAACTCTACAATTTTTCCGCCGGAAATGCCTTCTCCTTCACCGCACCCTCCACGACCCCCTTACGGTTCACAGACGGCCGTTTATAACTACCTTCCCCAGTCCCCCTATACTTCGCAGTCTGGCGGTGAAAGTACTCCCTCGTCTCACGTCCGCATGACTCCTATGAATTGCTACGAAGGTTTGCATTTTTATCATCATTTAAGGTTTATTTTGCTATTTAATTACGTTGATGCTACTTGGGTTAATGGATTATCAGGACTACATAGGTGGCGGGTTTCCGAACCTAGGTAATTGTAGTACATTATGGCCTAAAATTCGTGTTACGTGCCGACGTATGCGAAAGATTGATACTCTGTCGCTAATCGGCATTGAGTAAGGTTGTAATACTGATTATCATGTTGTCTATTCTGAAGTCATCTCAGTCACAATAGGATGCAGGCTTTTTACGAGCTTCTTTCTGACCGCTAACTAAAACGTATGTACCGTAAAAAGTTGCTACTAAAGTCGCATTTATCTTTATTATTGATTTTGACTACCTTTTTAAATTTAAATATATTTTGTGATAATCATACACGAAGAAATTATTTTCTATGCTCGTTTGGAAGGAAATGACGCCTTATTTAAATTGTATACTTAAAAGGGTATCTTTTGATTTTAAAAAGGTTTCCAAGTATGACCTTTTTTTACGGTTGTGAGGTGTTCCTTCATAACACATCGTATCCGTCGATTTATTAATGCTCCCTATAATGTATACAGCTTGATCCACATTGCAACATTTTATGAGAACTATGTGACTTCTTTCTCAAACCGTAGACGAAAATGTGCTTTTCCTTAAACAGGATGTACACAATGCGCAGCTTGTACCTCTTGAATTCAAGTGTAGCAGTCAAAATCAATGATAAAAATACATGCTACTTTAGTAGCCACTTTTTACGGTACATACGTTTTAGTTAGCGGTCAGAACGGCAATTTGTAAACACTTAAAAACCGCAAGATACCCTTTCTTTAAGTATAAATTTTAACGAAGGCGTAATTTGTTATCAACCGAGAACAAGCAATATTTTTTCTACCAAATGAGTATAGAAATAATTTTTCCATGAACGTCCTCTACAAAATATGTTTGAATTTATAAAAGCAGTAAAAATCAATGATAAAAATACATGCTACTTCAGTAGCCACTTTTTTCAGTACAAACGTTTTGTTGGCAGTCAGAAAGGGGATCTTTTGGAAACTGGCATCCTATCGTGACTGAAATGACTTCCAAATAGACTACATGATATTCAGTGTCACAACTTGAGTCAAAGCCGATTAGCGAAAGAGTACCAACCTTTCACTTATGTCAGCATGTTACACGACCTTCAGGCCGTACTCTATTAGGGAGACAGTTTCAAAATCAGTTTCTGTATTTCAGTCCCGATGGCAATACAGAAGACTGTTATACCAATGTATGAAAAAAAATGTGTTGGAAGCCTCGGCGCATATAACTGGAGGAATTCACGTTATGAAAGCCAGATTGAAGGAGGCTAGACAACATCACACTGAATTAAGTCAGCAAATGGTTTTAGCGTTGTGATGTGTGGTTTTTTGGTTCATTTTATTTCCTAGCGCTATCAGCTGAAAATCCACATCAAGCATAACATTCATTGTTTGCTTGTAAGCCCCTCATACATACGACAAAATGCTATAGTGCTATACAATTTTCGTCTTGAAGATTAAAGCCGCACTGCTCGAATTTCACACTACACCCGATCGGCTTCTTATGCCTCTTTGTCTGTTTTTCCAAACCTTCTCCACGAGGTATAGTCATAGCACGGCACAATCGGATTCAATAATTTTCTTCACGGTCACCAAGAGCGGGGGCAGGAACGACAGAGTTAACCATGGTGTGTCTGATGCAGTTCTACAGTCGGAATTGTTGGGGTACGCAACGAAGCTTGTCCTAGGCGCATGAACTTCTAGTCTCTGAAAATGCCTGGGCGAACTAATCACTCGAACCTCTATACGTCGAATAAATATCTCTCAGCAAAAGTCCGTACTATTTCAACTACCTGAACGGAAGTACGGTTAGCTAACTTTCAGCTTTGCCTCAAAGTAGGCATGATTCACGATTGGGCGCGGCTTGTTAGTGGTATAATTGCTCAGCCGCAAAGAGGGCTTTAATTCGACGTACGTAACTAAACTATCGGCAGCTCTTTGTTGTTTTGAGGGGTTTGCAACTTATGCGCTAGGTCTCCGTCGGAATACTAATACAAAACAGCCTATGCATTGGTCCGCTTTTTTTCAGTGCAGGGTGTGAAAGTTGAAGCAGTACGCAAAGACCGCCAAAATGAAGTAGTTTATTAGATGTGCCGCCCTCAAAAGATAGACAGGAACTTAACTTTCCTGTTTTTTTCCAACGTGTTGCACTATAGTAACTAAAAGTACAAATGCTGTAAAAGCAAATATTTAGAGAGAGTGAGAGTGAGAGAGGGAAATACAGTTTTTTTGCAAAAACCACGCACAATTGTCAGCTTCAGATATTAAAGCGCAGAGGATAAGTTAACATAAAATATACGAAGCAAATGGTTTCCAACAATCACACATATCCAGAACGGCTTAGAATTCGTGTAACATGCCGACATAAGCTAAAGATTGATACTCTTTCGCTACTCGGCATTGAGTAAGGTTGTAATACTGACTAGCATGTAGTCCATTCTGAATTCAATTTAGTCAAGATACGATGCCAGCTTTTTAACAAAGTTCTGAACTCCAACAAAACGTATGCACTGTCAAAAGTAGCTACTTAAGTAGTATGCATTTGAATAATTGAATTTGGCTGCCATAAAAAATTCGAATATATTTTATGGAAAACATAAGCGCTAAAATTCCTGTACTCGTTTGGTAGCACATTATGCCTTCCTTAAATTTTATAGTTAAAGGAAGGGTACCTTACCCTTTAAAAAGTCCAATTTTTGGCCTTTTAACGATTGCGAGGTGTTCATTTAGTATATATCACATCCATCAACTTAGTAACACTGCCTATAATCGGTTCAGCATGTTCCACATCCATTACAATATTTTATGAGAACTATGTGACTTCTTTTTCAAACCGTAGGCGAAAATGTGCTTTTCCTTAAACAGGATATACACAGCGCGCAGTTTGTAAGCTTTGAATTCAAGTGTAGCAGTTAGTAGGTTTCAAATTTCTTCGTCAAATTTGAAGCTTTTTTAAAACTCAAACATTCCCTTGTTATGTACACAAATTAAAGAATGCATAATTTTCAACCAAATGAGTACAGAAATAATTTCTTCATGAACGTCCTCTACAAAATATATTTGGATTTATAAAAGCAGTAAAAATTTATGATAAAATGCATGCTACTTCAGTAGCCACTTTTTACAGTACATACGTTTTAGTTAGCGGTCAGAAAGGGGATCTTTAGGAAACTGGCGTCCTATTGTGACTGAAATGACTTCCAAATAGACTACATGATAATCATTATTACAATCTTTCGCATATTTCGGCATGTTACACGAATTCTAGGCCGTACTGTATGTCTGTTCTTGAGAAAATCGCATCGACTGCGATGTACTGGTTGAACGCCAATCTGAACTGTCCGATCGAATTCCAACATTGACCAAATTGTTTCCATAAACAAGGAACATGTTAGTCTCTTTGCAGACTGTTACGGTCATAGTAGGAAAGCATAATATCGCGAAATGTCGCTTCGAAATAGTGTTGTTTTTTTGCTGTCTCGATTTTATATGTTCAGTCATTACTGACTGCTACCGCTTCTGCTAGGTAGAATCACCAAACTTGCCGATCTGTTAGTTTCTGACTGTTGCTCGTCCCAGGGATATCTAACCTGTTAACAAAGTCTGCTTAGTGCTCTTGTACCTAACAAAACCTCTGTCTTCGTAAAAATCACCTATCCTTGTGATTGCGGGTTCAATCGCCGCAGTTTTATACGGTAGAATTACCCAGGGGTGTCTCTGGCTTCAATTTGTGTTTTCTTTTTGGTTCGTCTGTGGACCTGTGTCCATTTGTGACCATCTACTTTATACGCCGCCGATGTTATCTCCCTGCAGGGACTTAACTAATTGTCAATCTTTGCGGTTATGGTGATGTACGGTTTTCTTCGAATTCAACCGTGGCCCATTACTTTGAATGGCAGCTCTATGCGAGCGGTGGTCCTTATGACTGTTATAATTGCTCCTTGACTGCCTGTTGCTGTTAGTCTACATTCTTCTTCTTTCTTTTTTACAGGAAGTCCTCATGGAAATAATATTCAGTAGTATGTATTCTCCATCCCGCCTCCTAACCCCCACAACCACCAAAGTGGCAGCAATTATCCCCCTCCCTTTTCGATGCTCACTGGAGCCCTAACGGCCATCTGCGCCACTTAACTACTACAACAACAACATCAGCCCTGTCGTCTTACTTCTCCACAGTATGACGAAAACCACTTGCCTTGCATGTACACAGTCTACCCTCCGCGTTTTCACATGGCTCCGTCTTGTCTGCGTACCTCCTCAACTAAACCGTCAGCGTTTGTTACCTTACACGCCTACTTCCGTCATGTAATTCTTCCCCCCCCCAGTTTGCCTTTTCCCCGTCCCTTCTTTTATTCTCCGATTTAAGTAAGAAAAAGACTGCTTTTGTAATCATATTTGTTTCCTTCTAGGCTTATGCTCAAATTGCTAATTTCGTCGATTGTGTACACGAGAAGCGGGTGAGGGTGACAGTATCTATTTCGTCGATATTTAAGTCTAGCTCCACCAATCGTTTCTTGATATTTTAGCACCAGTATTTTCCGCACACTTTCCCGTATCCTCCTGCCCTTCTTGTATACTTGTAGCGGTCTAAGTAGTGGTTGTGCTTAGAGCACTAGAATCATCAGGTTGCTGTTGTTGTACTAACTTTCTCCCTTAACCTAGTTTGCCAGCAATACATGGTATAAAATTTTTAGGAAAGATGAAGGGATAGAGATTAAGAAATAAAGAGAAAGGTATAAAGTGTTTAAGAAAGATGAAGGATTTCGGCGACTTTGTCTGGGCGAAGCCATAGGTCCTCAAGGCGTGAGGTCCGTAGGGTTGGCTGGGCAGTCGAAGAGGTGGCATGTTGTGTGGAAAGGCAAGAGGCAGTCAGGACAGTTGTCTGTGACGTTGTCAAAGCATGAGGTGAGACGGCTTTTGAATGAATTCAGCAGCGTGGAGAAGCCGGAACGCAGCTGGGATAGCCTGGTTCTAGCGTTTCTCGATAGGTTGGCCCTACGTTCTCTGGCCATGACGTCGGAGACCGGCGGAGGAGCGTTGAGGACTCTGTTGGGTTTATAGCTGCTGGTGGCTTGCTCGACAGTTTCGGTGTGGATACGTCTAACGAGGTCCCGTGTCGGTAGATTAGTGGGGTGCACCGAAGCATGTGGGTCGTACGCGTCTATGGTAGACTGCTTCATGCGTCTAGCAGGTGGGGGCGCGTTACCAGGCGATTGCCCGGATGTTCTGGGTTATGAGACTGCGCAATGTAGATTTTTGCCTGCATGATGGAGTGAACCTTCAGAGGCAGTACTTGAGTTTCCTGATACAGGTGATCTACATTGGTCATGTTAGCACAGCCCGTGGCGATGCGGAAGGCAACGCTTTCAACGCGTTGGACTTTCGCCCAGCTGGTATCACTTAACAGTGGGGCAAAGATAGCTGATGTATGCTCAGTCGTTGCCTTGCCTGTTGCCCGGTATGTCGTGACTAACGTCTCCGTGTCCTGGCCCCATGAAGAACCTGCCAAGGCTTTTAGGATGTTGAGCTTGGCTTTGCTGGCTTGGATGTCAGCATGGCGGTGTAGAGCCAGCGTCGGGTCGAGAGTGAGGCCCAGGAGTTTAGGATACTGACATAAGAAAATGTCATCGCCCTCAACCTTAATTGGAGGATGGGACTTGTATTCTTTGGGGTCCGGAGTAAACAGAGTTACTGAGGACTTGGTCGCGGATAGCTTCAGTTGCTTATCGTCTAGGTGCCGGACTAAACTGGGGATGTAGTTATTTAAGGCATCGGCAGCCATGCGAAAGTTTGGGTGAGAGAACAGCAGGGTGATGTCATCAGCGTAAGACACCATTTCTACTTCAGGGGGGGGATTCGGAAGTTCAGCCATGTAGATGTTAAATAGCGTTGGCGAAATGACAGAACCTTGAGGAACTCCTGTCCTAGAGTTGCGGGCTTTAGATAACGTGCCTGAGAATTCGACTCGCGTTTGTCTGCCACGGAGATCGCAGTTCAGCCATCTGCAGAGCTCGTTCGGTAGAGACGAATCCATGAGATATGTCATCAACGCGTCAATGTTAACCGAGTCAAAAGCTTTAGTAAGGTCGAGGGCGACCATTAGAGTTCTTAGCACGCTTAATCGCGGTTGTGGTATCATGAGCTGAGAACTGGAGCGGCACTAATAAAGGTTTGCACGACCTGTGTTTGACGATCCTCGAATTCTTCGAGGATTTATGAACCGTAACCGTGGTGAATTGCACATTGAATGGGTTGGCAATGACTCTGTCGGTCTTCTTCGGTACACCATTGAATTTGATAACCTGGTTGGGAGGAGCAGGTGCCCCTCTACCGATGGATTTGATTGTTTGCCACAACTTGCTGGTGTTGGTGCGGCTGGAGAAAGTGGCTAGCTTTTCTTGCCATATGGTCCTCTTGTGTTCATTGACCAGTCGGGAGATCTCTTTTGTCATGGCTGGTAACGACGGGTGCTGAGGGTTTTGCGCTCGGATGACGTCACGCTCTCTTGATAAGGTGGCTGCATCGGTAGGGTATTCTGGGATGGGATCAAAGACCTTGCCCGTGGGAATGTTGTGCTTAGAGGCAGTATGCATGATGTGGTTGAAAACCAACACACCTTGGCGAATATCTGGAGGGAAAGGGGCCTGGTCAAAGAGATTCTCAGTTTCACTAAGGAAACCGGGCCAGTTGGCTTTACGTAGATTCATAAAGCACTTGCGAGCGTTACGAGTCGGGGAAGCATGTGTGCTGATTGTGATAACTATCGGGAGGTGGTCAGAGCACAGTTTGCATAGACAGTCCCATGAGGAAGATACTAATAGGTCGCAACTGACAATCGAAATGTCCGGGCTAACGCAAGTACCTGAATGAGGGAGTCTCGTGGACGTTCCATCCGTGTTGAGGACCCCAAGGTTGGTGTTGTTGATCTCCTCGGCTAGTGAGGCACCTCTAGTACAGGAAAGGTTAGAGAACCATAAGTCATCGTGGGCATTGAAGTCGCCCAAGATGAGTTTCGAATCACCCGTCAGCATGTGGACTATTGATGGTCTGAAGTTGACATCACAACTGCTTTGTGGAGGAATGTATATGTTATGGACAGTCAGACTGGACGGTCCAATAGTAACTTGTACCTTGAGTTCTTCCAGCGGCGAGTCTGCGGATGTTGCTGCAGAGGTCAGCTCCTGGTATTTGATACTTTGGTGAACCAAAGTGACCAGTCCACCACCGGCATTACGAGCTCTGTCTCTTCGAATGACGGCGAAGCCTGGGAAACGTGGGACCTTCGACTTTGCTGACAGCTTTGACGTCTGGAGAGCAACTATTTTGATGTCATGATCATGGAGGAGTTTAATGATCTCATCTGTTTTACCAGAAAGGCCATTACAGTTCAGCTGCAGTATTTTGAGATCAGAAAGTGGTGAGGCGTCTGGGACGGTCAGCGACATAAGCGGCGGCGGTCCTGAGGGTTGTTGTGAGGCAGCCTGAGTCGTGGCGGACCGCGGCATAGGTGGTGGTGGCAGTGAGGGTCCAGGAGTGTGAGCCGGCCCATTTCGTGGATGGCGACAGGTTATGCACCTGTGTGATGAGCCGCTGAATTGGTAGATGGAAGTGAGATCCGAGCAATTAGTGCCTCTTGCGCGGAAGTGTTGCCAGTTATTGCAAGGCCTACACAAGACACAGGCTTGGTTTGGGTAGATCTGCTTGGCGCAGGTGGAACAGAACCATCTGATGGATCCTTGAGCAGGTCCCGGATTAGGCTCGACGCCGGCAATAAGAAGAAGGATTCGGATCCACCTCGCCGGATGAGGAAGATCCATTCTCGAAAAAACGATAGAGAGATAGAAACATGCATACGGGCAAATTTTGGTATGGGGGGGTAAGGGAAGTGCAGTTCTTTGCTGTAGTCCATCCGGAGATAGGTCCATATGGAGATAGGTCCATCCGGAGGTGAGTCCATCTGAAGATGGGTCCATTCGGAGATGGGTACAGTCGGTTCTACCAACGTGAAGGCGTGCTGCTTGGGAACCAGAATCATCAGGTCGAATCCCGGGTTGGAAGTGAAAGGCAAGAGTCACCATAATGAGGGTTTTGTTGTGCACAGAACCCAGAGTCGCTGTCTCAGACAGAAAGGGCCACTGGCAAAGCCAGGGCTGGTGTTGACTGCGTGCGGTCGTGCCCCAGAGGGATACTGAGTTTTGTGATAATGGCAGCTGCTTTTACAGCACTGTGAAGCGAGTTCAAAATGGATGTGATTTTTTGTTGAATTTGCCCGAGGAGACTGTCGTGTGTTGAAGCTCATGCTGCACCAGTTGAGGCGGCGCTTGAGAAACTGCGACTGAGTATCGGTCAAGTGGTCTTCGGGTCAGCTAGTGGGAACAGCCGCCTGCTAGGCCGGAAGACGTGAACTGCGGGCATTGATCGAGGAAGGGGACAGCATCTGTTGGCCGTCCTCCGCATACTACAGACTTCTGTACTTTTATTACCACCCGGTACTTGCAATGTCTTCTTCCTGGGCATGCGTCTCGTTGCTCTTTCCTGGATGCTAATTTCATTCGGGACAATGGCGATGTACCATGACGGTACACTACTTCACAAAAATGGTAGTCTTACGTTTGCAAAAAAATACCGGCTGTAGGGTTTCTTCTGACACCTCTTCTGCCTGCGAGTAATAATGAAAATTTTGCAAATTTTCAGTTGGTTTAAGTTTTGCCTACTCAAACATCCCTTGGCTATGTTAAGCAATAGGTGTTGTTTGATATTGTTATCGGCCTATAGGCATCCTTTGCCGACAAACAGAATTTCAAGTTGGCCAATTTTATTCCATCTGCATGTTTTTCAGACATAATTTAGTTCATCAAAACAATTACAAGTGGTTTTAATTTATATCCTGCTGTGCACTTATCACGCTTTAACCATGCACTAACCACACCTTCGCCAAGCGATTTCCGTAAGTATCCCTGGCGGGTGATTTTTCGCCATGAGGTAGCAACACAAGAAAGCTTTCCCCTACAGACCCCCCTTGAAACACCAGCCTCTCCGGGCCCCGCCATGCTCCGTGGGCATGGTGGGGCTCAGGCGGGGCAAGTCATCACTTTGGCCCCGGCTAGCCCCACCATGAAAAAATTTCGTAGATGGTCGCCTATTTTCGCTAAATTTGCCATTTAATTTGGTAATCGAACAAGTGGCAAGACAGCCAGCTGTAGCAGCTAGTAAAATATGAAACTGAAGTCGTAAATGAAAGTTAGCGGTTTATTTGTTGACAGATAAATAATGTTTTACAGAAATTAATGATCCTTTTCACGTGATATCGGCAGCATAGCTTTCATTGTCCGCATCGGGCTCCTAAAGTAGAAACAAAACCGCTTAAGTGGTAGAGTGTCTTCACTTTTCTCAAACACTTCATCTGCGTCTGTTTCCTAAGAAGCGCAAAGGAGCGTGTTTTATGTGGTTTCGCACGGCCCATTCTCTCAACGACTGAACAGCTATTCTGCTCCATTTCCGTGCTAACAGCCTCCTCGATCACTTCCTCGTCTCCTGTAATAACCCAATCATCATCACTTACTGTGGACAACGACTCCGGAATATCATAATAATAATAATATGTTTATCATGCCAGTATACAGGCAATTGTAAAGAGTTGGTAATGCACCACTTGGGCGCCTTCCAACACATCGAAGACCTGTAAAAACCTAAAAAAACTCCCTATGTTGCGGCCAGTATTGGTTTTGTTTCAGGTTTTTTGTTTTGTCAATACTGGGTGAGATAGGAAGTTTGTTTCAAGTGAAAAAACCTGCTTTCAAAGATATGATACAAACGGAATAAATGTACAGTTGTAAGCTGAGTTGACTCATCAGCAGGAGAACTGTTTCATATCGTTTAAAAACATTAGTTCCAGACGGAGAGGGTTGGCACAAGAACACAGTGTTCTCATTCTTCCTTCAATGGTTGTCGGCAAAAGTTGCGCGATATCGGCTGAAGGGTTAGCCGACTGCGGGCTGCTGCTTCAGCAGCATTATCCTCAGTATGAAGCCTGGCGGGGTTCAAAGTCCACGAACGCCATCAGAGTGAAAGAGAGATTCCACCGAGTCAGCACCAAAAATTCGTGAAAGTTGTCCTGAATGTAGAAAACTAGTTATAGCTCTCTTAAACAAAGGGTAGTTTTGCTGGGTTTTAATACTTTTGGGCAGCTTATTCCAGATTGAAATGGCATTTACTGAAAAGAATTGCCGGTACTTAACTGTGCGTGCCATAGGAAGAAATAAAAATACGTCTCGATGACTGGCGCGTCGAGAGTGCTCAAGCTGCCTTATTGTACTAAGGGGATTAAAGGTTTGACCATTCAAAAGTTTAAACATTAAAAAAGACCCTTCTGCAATCTACGAAGCCAAAGGGGATCCAGCTTTATAAGTTTGCACCTTTGTTGGTAGGTTAAGTTACGGTGTTCTGTAGTGAAAACTCTTCTAATGAAGAAGTGCTGCACCGATTCTATTTTCTTCCGGTCACTAGTGCGCAGAAGACTGAATAGAGGCGAGCAGTATTCAAGACTAGGTCTCGCGTACATATTATAAAGGCTTGTTCTAACCTTGATAGTCTTAAAATTTTCTAAGGATAAATCCGGTGGTTCGGCGTGCTTTCGAGACTATCACGGAATACTGCTCTGACAAATTGAGACTATTAGAGTAGGATATGCCCAAATCCTTGATAACTCCTGGGACATTTTATTCGTGGCCGTCAATGCTTAATTCCGGTTGATGATCGTCGCCAACAACCATAACGGAACATTTGTGCCATGAAAGGGTGAGGCGCCATGTGCCGCACCACTGGGTGAAGGCCTGAAGATCCTTTTTTATCAACTCGAGCACGATGTTGCGATCGGCCGGTTTATATCGATTCACTATCAGAGACGTTTGAGCTCTCTAGTTCGGCATTTACGACCATATAGTCAGCTTCCGTTCTCTTCATCATGGCCTCTTCCACAGCCAAAATTTCCTCCTCAAAATACTTCTTCAAACGGCGTTTGCGCGTACTCCTGGATTCACCCTTAAACATTGTTAGCAAAAACCATAAAGATAAGAAATATTAAAGGAACAACAACAGAAATATTGTGGAATAGCAGTAGATTTGTCAGGCACTAGTTTCCGTACGTATACACGTTGCACGCCACGTACGTCAAATAATGCGGTTGCGCACGCGGACAGATATCGCAATGTGTAGCGGGCCAGGGATAATGAGGTTGGCACACACCTAAAGGATAAGAGACCTGAAGATAGCTCTGCATCGGAAACTCAGAGCTGGATTGATAAGCATCACCCAAGCACACAAAAATCAAGGCCGGAGTAGAAGTAAACGTGAATATATGCAGAGGAATCTACTAGTTATAAAGAATACGTATAGAGTAAGAAAATAATATGAGGATAGGGAACGGCGTTACACAGATACAAGTCCCATCTGGAGTGGAGTGTGTTCTCGTATGTCTGATCAGTTACCGGTGGGGAATACAGTGCTGTGGGCGACTGCAGGGGCGAGACGGGAGTGCTGACATTGTGTGTAGGACTGCGATACGATTGACGACGACGGCGGCGGGAAGGGGGTCAGCGGCTGTGAGGGAAAATGGCACCGGTTCCTTCACTGACACTCGATCACCGCATCTCCATCCTGGGGCCGCGCCAAAAGTGACGACCTTGGTGTACTTAAACAATCATTTTGTCTCTTGGGTTGTTACAAATACGCTTAAAGTGGCCAACCAATCAGATGTCAGATTGCATTATTGCGGCAACCAATTACGTTACAGCATCGCGTATAACTAGCACTATCCTGTGCAAGTGCATCTATTAGATATCTTGTTGCCACTAGGGCTGTTACATATATTTCTATAAAAGATGGTAAATCTTATTGAACTAAATTTTTAAATGCACTCACATTTTCACGGCCATCGCATATACTTGGCACATATGCATTAGATGTGCTGGCTTGTCCTTCATCCCCGCATGTAGAAAATGCGTCACGTAGCGCACGGATCGGAATCTGTGTGGTAATTTTATAATAATTTAAAGGCGTCAGGTTATCTGGAGGCCGAAATATATCTATTTAAACAAAACCATTTGATGAGCTTATTCAAATTTCCCCCAAATATAAACGTATTCAGTCACTTTTATGTATTTTGGATTAATGTGCAGCAATAATCGATAAAATACACGTAAAGAAACCTTATAGTGCCTCAGCACTCTTGATAATTTCCAATTTTGAGTCCTGAGCTGCAGCCACTGAATATTCATGGTAGTTGACTACCATGAATATTAACGGGGCCAATCCCCACCTGGCCCACTCAGAGCCCCTTCACTCAATATAATTATTAAATTAGCTTTAAGATCAACTTCATTTACCGAATCTTATAACGTTTGGTTTAACTTTCTTCGCTGATCCCTCAAGTATACTGATGTACGGCCGGTCTAGCAACATCGCCATAATAGGTGTCCCCTGTAAATGGGGACCCACATGATAACTTGCCCCGCCTGAGCCCCGCCTGAGCCCCACCTGAGCCCCTTCTTGCCCCGCCTGAGCCCCACCATGCCCCATATACCATATTTACAAAAATTAGCTTAAAGATCACTTTTATCCACCAAATATTATAAATTTCGGCTTACATTTCTTGTTTGATCCCTCAAATATACAGATGTTCACCAAGAAATAACTTCTGGTATGGTAATTGGCCTTAATTAAATTCTGACAGGGCCATCCCCTCCTGGCCCCTTCTGAGCCCATTCTTAACCGGCAGGGCCACGTGTTTCAAGGGCCGTCAGCCTGACTGCCATATCCTGTGCTGTTATGGAGAAGATCATCAATAGGGAATTGATGAGTTATTGTGAAACGCGCAATATCTCGCCTAGTGCATAATATGGTGTTCATAGCGGTAGGTCGTGCGTAACGAACTTGCTTTATACGATATGAAGCTGGACAAGGGTCCTCAATGCGAACGACACCATGCTTGCGGCCTTAATGGATTTCCAGAAGGCCCTTGACTGTGTTCCACACCAACGTCTCCTATACAAGTTGAGCGATACGGACATCGGAAGCAGACTTCTTATGTGGACCAAGAATTTCCTCGTTGATTCTCCCCAGGATGCTTGCGTTGGTCAACAATGACCAAGGCCATCATTCATCGGGAATTTATTCATACAAGGACTTTTTAAGGCCACATTTGGAATACGCAACCAGAGCCCGGTGACATTATATGCAGCAGGCCTACAAACTACTCGAAAGGATGCAGTTTCACACCACGAAATTAGTAAGAGTCCAAGGTGGACTCCCATAGGAGATCCACATAAATGACGTTAAGATCTGTCATCCAAGTCATGGGTGGGTAGGCGGAGATTGTATGCAAACTTTCCGTATCATGCGTGGGTTGGACTGCGCCCTTTTGTATGACCACCTTTTCCCAGGTGCATCCCTTCAAACTAAATGCGCCCCAAAGACGAGTACGTGTGAGGACACATGTTTATCATTAACTGGGCCATGGAATCATCGAATATCATACCTGATGTGATTTATTTTATCTCAATCTGTGGAGATCTTCAATCACTGAATCGAAATACATATAAATAAATCAATATTTTTGTATATTTTAGGCCTGGAGGGCCTCATCATTGCACTCGTCGAATCACGACTTGAACTATGAGACTTATTATGTTTAAGGCACCACTGCACAATGTGACTCGGTCTATATTCACGTGACTGTAATTTCTTTACATTGTTTTTTATTCTTGAGATTTAGCGGAGAAAAATAGGAAGTTCATATTGATAAGCCTATTTTCCTCAAATGCATCGACTGACACACTGATAACTACGTGGCAATCCCACCACTAGAGGTGAAAGAAATCAAGGCAGTTCACCCTGCATTTAAATAAATTCAAAATTATTTTCTGAGGATGTCAAAACTAGTAAGCGAACAAGAAACCCCTTGCTGACTGCGTCCTTCTTTCCCCAGGTCTGTTCGCTGACCGCTAAAATTACAGAGAACTCGCACCCGCGTCAGTCTTCCGTGCTCGAAAAATATGACGCACAATAAAGGGATGCTTGGACTTTATTTGTGATGCATTCACAGACTCGCTTTACCACCTAGTATTGGGCTTTCATGCCCCAGTCAATCCAACCTAAGCTATTTGTACGACTGATGCCACGCTGGGCCACTCTAACTTCGAAAAGAGATGGATGTGTGCCTGTATAATCCTAATGGCTTTTGGATAAAATGAAGAACTTCCTTCTCATAATATTGAATAATTTGAAATAGCAAACAATTTTATTTCTTTAGCATGGATGTTTTGTTTGTCTTGACTATAAATTATGCCGCATTCACAAACAGTGTAAACTTGGAACTAAATGCGTACGTTCTTGTTTCCCTTATTTGGCTTCAGAAACAAGTGATACCTTGTTAGAACAGGAGAACAATCGGAGGGCTGAGGAGTTGAGCGTTAAAGTGAACCTTTTAAAATCGGTAAGTATTGACAAACCGCCTTTGAAAATTCTGTTCTGCTCCATAATTGCAATTATAATTGTTAGATTGTTAACAATCTAAGTTGGATTTGGTTGCCATGAGGGTCCCTCTTTGGTCTTTTTGTAAAATTTTGCCTTCTTTCTTCAATCAAAGATGTTATTTACATCAAAATTTTTATTTTGTCCTGCTTATTTTTGTACCATAGCCGGATATGGTGGCCAACATAGCGCCTTTCGTAGTTGTGAGACATTTGGGCAAAGTCAGCATGTGCTGATTGTCAATATTTTTTATGAATATGTCTATGAAATGGGATAAGCATACGATGCGAACGCATGGGACATATATTGCCGTAGGCTCTTTTAGGATGTTTTTTTATCTAGCTAATCCAATTAAGAGTATTCCTTGTCAATGAGCCGTTCCTTGTTTTGCAGCAGTTTTTATCCTCACGTTGAAAGCATTTTGTGCCACATATCAAAAGTTATTCGTGTACCGTTAATTTTGTTCCACTTTTTGTAGCAATATGACTGCTTCGCGATGCAAATTTCTACATTTTTTTCAGTTTCGCAACTTTTAGACAGCGTCTTGCGCGTTCACTTGAAATTTAAGTCTCTCCGGCTTTTGTATGGATTTTTATTTTCAAGAGTTTACTTGTAATGTAGTCACCCAACGATACTTGTGTCCATATAAATATGTATCATTTATTTAAAAGTCTTCAAAATAATTGAAATCTGATATCGTTCCCTTTGACGCAGGCAAGTACGTCGTCATGCTACCTTAATCAAACCAAGAATTCTGAAATTGCATGCAATCGCGGGTGTTTTATGCATTTTCGACCGCAGCAAAATGTTCATTTAAAGCATTTATGTAAATATGAAACCTGTAACAACCGCATCTGCCGCGATCCCAATCCCAGTCATCTAAGCATTACAGTAGTTAAGTGTATATAAGGTTCTGCAGTAATTTTATGCTGCTCCGACCTCCACTAGTTGAAGACCTTGAAGTTTATATAAAATTATATGCAAATATGTTCTTTAAAAACACAAACACTATGTACAAAAGGAATACTTAAATCTGACATCTACCTAGCGTAATACAGACTCATGGGTGACGTTTATTTGAATCCACTGTTTATAATATTCTTAATTAACAGTTATTCCATAGTAGTAAGTACTGCCGAGTGATATACTCTGGATTCGACACAATGTGCGCTACTAGCCCACCATTCAGTGATTATTTCATAACTTGTAAGTAGAATAACTCGTCTGTAAACTTCCGATCATTTCCAGTTCCGTTTCGGGAAAGAATGTCGTCTTTGCTCTGTCCATTCAGCTGTTTTCTCATTCCGAGGTATTTTAAACCACTTGCCTCTTCAAGCTGTCTTCTTCTGTTCGGGATTACAGCTTGAAGTCTCTGGTCTTTCCGGAGTTTATGGATAAACCATCAGATTTCGTGGCTCACTTTTCCCGTCATGCCACAAGTTGTACACCATCAAAAATAGCAAAGCAATATTGTCAACTAAGTAAAGGTGAGCCAGCTTAGGTTCATGTGCAAACTCGACACCAACCAATGATTTTGTCAAGCCGGATGGACCACTGAATGCAACTCTGTCAAACGCTACGTCGTATATCAAACGGTTGAAAGCCTTAATCATAGTAGACATTTTGCCATTATCCGTACTATTATCCGTCAGACGCAGCAACTCATTTAACAAAGTGGATTCCCGTCGATTTCTAGAATCCATAGCCGAATTTCAGAATGCGCCCTGGTCAAAACTTTACACGCCTGTCGCCTAACACTCATAACGGGCAGTGATTCCCGAAAATGACCCTAGGTCAGCATCGCCGGTCAACCTCTTGTCTGTCGTCTCCGGCAGTGCCACCAGCACGCAAGAAACTATAATTCCGGCGGTCATGGAGTCACGTGAACAAATTTTGACGCAACACAAAACTACATTGACGTCAAATAAACTTCGGTTCAGGCGTGTTGACACTGGTTGCCCGCTCCCTCATAAGCCAAATTGCAGGTCAGGCACTGAACCGACTTTCCATGGTTCTCCTGAAAGAGATATAGTGCTTAACCGGCTCAAGTGCAAACTTTGTGTCATATTTTGATCTTGTACTTTTCTTACGCACTTAGCTGTGTTAACCGTTATATTGTCCCCAGTTAATGATCAAGCTACTCTTTTAGGCATACCAATCTTAATTATTGTTGATTCATAATTATATTGACCTAATTTTTAAAATCTGGATGGTCTCGGTAGGATTAAAATCCATGGCAGTATAAGCAAGGCTTGAGAATAGCCAACGCTCCGACCGCATTTTTTGGATTTACTATGTTCGAGGAATTGGTTAATGTAGCGGCCAGTTCTTTCGTTTCGACTCTTTGAACCCAATATTTCTTTACAGTTTTGTTTCGTTTCAGTGCTTGTTTTTACCCTACTAGCCACAACTATTTCAAGTATAATCGTGGTGCCACTATGTTTCGAAGTATTTAGTAAAGCCCTTGGCATTGTCCTTTTATATCTGAAGAGAATTAGCCAGCCGCTAAACTATAGTTTGCTTCGTTATATTCCCATCACTTTATTCTGAGCTCGATTTGGCATTTTAATCGGCCATAACGCGCTTCGTCAAATGCCAAATTTTGTGGCCGAATGCAATTGAATGAGTATTTAATGCACTCGGAACTCGAAAAAAAGCGGTTTACTTTCTTAAAAGTCACAGTTTTCATTCCTTCACGGGCTCTTGCTAGCTAACTTTTCTCTGCTGTCGGGAACTCCTTAACCATGCAGGCTGTCGGCAAGCTTGAGACTATCTGGCAATGGTGACGAATTATTTAGCTCGAACCGCCAGACCGACCGTTCCACGGTACCAAGATATCTGATATAAGCTGGGAGCATATGATAAGTTCGCCTGCACCCAGTCGAGCACACACATACTACTTGCTTTATTTCAATAGAGCTTTTATTTACACCAATTTTGTCCAGGCTAATAATATTTCATAGTAGATATGCAGCGGACGTTTTGTACGCTGCCATTCGGCAAACGCCTCACCTTTCAACCATTCGTGTTTCCTACATATTTTATGCACTCTTGCATAAAAAGTGATCTGTAACAATTTTTGCATGTTTCACTACACGCGAATATGCGTGCCCCATGTTCTTGTTGTAAAGAAGACGAAGACGCTATCTCTGGAACGATAGCTTTATTCTGAGCTTTCTGCTCCACACGAAAAGCCACCGTCAGAGTAAATGAGAACAGCAAACGTCAGCTACACGTAAATGGGGTTGGTAGGGGCAGGCAGGCAGGCAAGTAGCCCTTGTTGGATCCGGAAACTCGCCGGGTGGGCCTCAATCCCGTCGGCGAGGAGGAGGAGTCGGAGCAGTATAGTCAGAAAGGGCTGCTCTGTCATAAAAAAAACAGATTGAGAGGAGAAGAGATGGATCCACCATAGGGAGGTTGGGTGTAGCAGACCTTGGCCGCCCTGAGGGCGGATGGGAACGCGGTCGAAGACGCGTCTGCTGTGATTCCCGGGTTGGTAGGAGAGGGGGTAGTGGTGGCAATTACCGATTGCTCTTTGTCCACGCTTAGTCCATTCTCACGCTATCTTATAGTGTCTCCGAAGCTCGTCATTGGAGTAACGGCATGTGACCTTGAGGTGGTGGCCTGCATGCTTGTAGAGGAATTGGGCCCTGGTTTCTGGTCACGGGCACAGATGGCAAAATAACAGGGTGGTGTATCCACATGCCTGTTCATGGAGTTAGGATCTGACATGCAGGCCTCCAGCAGTTCGCGTCCAGTCTTATTACTGGCCCGTGTCATTATCCGTGCGCTCGAGAAGTCAAATTCGTGGCTTTCTTGCAGTGTGGGCAGCGATCTGGGACTGTGGGTCGCCTTTTCGCACTGCCCGTTTGTGCTCTGCTATTCGTGAGCTAAGTCGTCGCACGGTCTGCCCTGTATAATGGCAAGAACAGTCGCGACATAGCACCTGATAAATGACGCCATCACCCTGTTATTTTGCCATCCGTACCCTTGACCAGAAACCAGGGCCCAGTTCCTCTACAAGCATGCAGGCCTCCACCTCAAGGTCACATGCCGTTACTCCAGGGACGCGCTTTGGAGACACGGTAAGGTAGCGTGAGAATGGTCTTAGCGTAGACAAAGACCAATCAGTACTTGCCACCACTACCCCTTACCCTACCAACCCCATTTATGCGTAGCTGACGTTTGCTGTTCTCATTTACTCTGACGATGGCTTCTCGTGTGGAACCGAGAACTCAGTATAAAGCTATCGTTCCAGAGATCGCGTCTTCGTCTTCTTTTTGTTTCACTACACTTTATGCATTTCTGTACCCTTTCAATTGAGTTTTTAAGGGCTTCGGTCATTTACTCCAAATATACTGACTGAGTTATGTATCAGACCTCAATTTTGCAGATTACTTACAGCTTAATGCCATGAAAAAGAACATTTAAATAAGATTTTCTCAGCTGTGCACGCTGGAGACTGTATTGTCTGGAGTTTGGAACCAATATCAAGGAGAATTTGTACTTGTACTTACTTGTACTTGTTACGGCTGCGATCATGACTGATCTAGTCGGCCTCAATTATGTCCCAAATTTTGCTTCTCCAAGCACGACGATCCATGGCCGGAGACCTAGACAGTTCAACCCATTCTCTTCGCCAGCGCCGGAGACCAAATACCGATAGTCCGAGAACCACTTCCATGTCTTGACGGACTGAGTTGAGCCAGGTTTTTTTGAGTTGACCCCCTCTTTGAAGTTTCCAATTAGGCACCGGTTTCATTTCGAGGGCCCTAGCACTGAGCTCTTGAGGTTGGCGACGAAGAACATTTCCAAACCACCTCAGCCGTCTTTCCTGAATGGCCTGGGATATCCTTGTGATTTTGTCACACTGAGTGCGGACTGTCTCATTGGAGACGAAGTCGGTGTACTTCACTCGAAGGATGCTCCGCATAAGCACTTCCGAAGGTTGGAGAACACTTGTCGCGCTGCATCAATTTGGGAGACAATATCATCCTTACTATGTCCATTCGGCAGCAATCTCGCTCCAAGGTATTTGAAACTGTCGACTTCTTCTAGTTGCCAGCCACTAATATCGAGAGATGCCTTCTCTTCGGTAGGGATGCAGCATGAAAACACTTTGGTCTTCCCAGCATTTATGGACAAGCCGACCGTTTTCGTGACATCGTTCACCCGTGACACCATAGACTGGAGATCGCCAAAGCTTGACGCTGGTACGGTGATATCATCGGCATAGTCAAGGTCAGTCAACCGGCGCCCGGGTGCAAGCTCAATACCGTCACCTTCTTGTAGGGCCCTCCCGAGAACCCAGTCAATGGCGTTGTTAAAGAGGATGGGCGACAGGACACAGCTTTGCCGAACGCCTGACCGAATAGCGAAGGGTTCTGCGAGGTTGTTGTGGACTAAAACCCGCGCAGTGGTGGAGCGGTAGTATGCCTTGATCATGGCGATTAGTTTTGGTGGTACATCATCAAATGCCATTATCCGCCATAGAGAGTCACGAAGGACGGAGTCGAACGCAGCGGCGAAGTCAACAAAGCAAATGGCCGTTGGTTGCTGGTAGCTATGGCGAAATTCAAGAATCCGTCTCAGAGTGAATATCTGATCCATACATCCACGCCCAGCACAAAATCCGGCCTGGTTGGGTCGCACACAGACTAGAACCGCCTGAGGAGAACGATAGCGAAAATCTTCGCAGCAATGTCGATGAGACTTATGCCACGGTAGGTCTCACATCTTGTCTTATCTCCCTTTTTGTGGACAGGCACAAGGATGCCTGAGCCCCAGTCATCAGGACCGGTCTCGTCTCTCCATGCTTGTCCAATCACCTCATGGAGCCAAGGCGCCAGAGTGTCGGCACAAGACTTGTAGATTTCAGCGGGGATGCCATCCTTTCCAGGTGCCTTATTGTTGCGCAGCCTTTGTATGGAATCGGAGATTTCTGCTTCAGAAAGCGGGTCGCATGACACCTGATAGGCGGAAGATGGAGGAGGCTCTACCGTAGATGGGAGCAGGGGGGCGGTGGGCTCCTTATCGAAGTTGAGGAGGTGCTTGGAATGCTCATGTCAGCGTTCGATCTTGGTTGCGTTGTCAGCAATAAAGCTGCCATTCACATCACGAACTGGGTCACTCAGTGGAGACAGTCTACCACTAGCCTGGCGAATAAGTTGTTAGAACTTTCGATTATCACCAACGTTTGAGGCTTGATCCATGGAAGTTGCAATTTCAGCAAAGTATTTCTTTCGATCCTCTCTGGCCGATTTTGCCGTCATCTTTCTTAAATGGCGCAAGGAATTGTCGTTACGGCCTCCAGCTCGTGCTTTCTCCGTAGATAACTGGAGGGTGCGTCCATTAATCCAATCACTGTGGCGCCGCTTGGTGCATCCACGAATCTTCTCGGCTGCTCCATAGACTGAAGTTTTCAGTAAGGACCATGGGTTAACCCCTCGTTGTCGGCGTGGGTCGTGAAACAGGATTGGATTTCTCTGCTTAGGTCTTCAGCGGTGTTGGGTTGCCGAATTTTGGTGACATCGAGGCGTCTAGCTCAGGGCACTTTCGGTGCAGATGAGAGGTGAGCCTTCAAGCGTGTGCGAACAAAAACGTGGTCAGAACCATGGGCATTACCAGTCTCAGCACCACGCAGCGACCGACTATCATGAACCCAGCTGCGGAATCTTGAGATGACTAAAATACAATCAATCTGAATGCTTGTATGGCCGTCTTTGGAGTACCAAGTCAGCAAGTGTTTGTTGCGGTGCTGGAAGCACGTGTTTGTTACAAACAGTCGGTTCCGTTCAGCAAAGTTCAGTAATCTGTCACCGTTTTCACATCGAGGGCCAAGACCAAAGCGGTCGATAAGATGGCTATTTGTGGAGTCATCCGGCCCAGTTCGGCCATTCCAATCCCTGGCAACAATCAACATATCGCGACGAGGAAGCCTTTCGACCAATGTCTGTAGTTGTGAGTAAAACATATCTTTATCACGCTGATCAGCAGCGGACGTTGGTGCATATGCAGCGACCACACATATGTTTTTGAAGTGGCCCTTCAAGCGCACGTAAGTCATGCGTTCACTAACTGGTTCCCAGGCAAGTAGTGCACGGCTCGCTTGTTACGTGAGGGCAATTGCCACCCCATGTCTCCCGGAGGAGTCATGGGGACCACTGTGGTATAGAGTGTAGTGGGAGTCAGCTCCAGGAACTTTTATTTCCTGAGCGCCGGAGTTAAAGAGTCGGACTTCCGACAGGCAGCAGACATCGACCTTGTACTGATTAAGACTGCGCACCGTCAGGCTTTGGGTACCAGGGGCCAGGAACGTTCGCACATTCCAGCATCCAATACCAAGAGTCCGATTTCGATTGAGGTGTCCAGCTCGCATACTATTCGCCCGCACCACCATTTTTACTACTACTACTACTAATACTACTGCATCTGATAGCAATGGTCCGTTTATGAATTATTGTGCATCCTGCTCATTTTTGCTCGGCCCACTAATGTGTGATCTCATTAGGCGGTGGCCCACATTCACTCGACCTAAAGGGCAACTGCGGTCCATCCTACCTCGTTGCAACTCGTGTTGGCGAGATCGTCTCATCACCAACATCATCATCACCGGCCCTGCGCTGCCGCACCGAGTGATTGTTTTGGCGGATTTCTACCCTCCATGCCCTGGTGATCCGCACTGTGTAGCCGACAGAGGAGCTCTTTGTTATAACGGTGGCATCTGATGTGTCTCACCGTCAAATTACGCCCTTCGGAATCCCCAGTAAAGAACACAATAAGAAGGGCGCAGCTGTGCAATCCATCCGGAGAAGGGTTTATGGTGTTTAAAACCCAGAGTTGCTCTCTCGGGTAGTTGTTGCCGCTGATTCATCGCCAGCGCGCTGAATGCCCCCGCTTTGGAGCTAGACCGGGCATTGTGAGCGGACTGACAGTGTCCTCGCAGTCCGTGTTGCAACTCACTGCCTGAAAGGTCACAGTGGCTTATAAATTATTGCCAAGCCTGTTCGCTTGCGGCATCATTCACCGCATTGGGATAAGGTCATGCAGCCGGTTGGCGACCATTTGGGCTCGCGCTTTGACGTGCGTACGTCTGGTTTAGCCTTTGAGGTCATCGTGCGAAGGCAGTTAGAGCCAAGCCACAAAGACATTGTGGCAGGCACGAGGCCTCGAGAGATCCTACAATCTCTCTAGCGTTTGATCAGGCTAAACTCCTGACACTCTTGAGTACTGCCCATCTTCTGTTGCTCAGCCGCAGAATAAAATAATCGCTTTGAATCTGAACCCGAGACGGTTAATGCTAGACTGAATATGGCGACCATCAACAATTTTTTTCTTTCGATTTTTGATATACACTGGCGTCCGCCTGCCGCCCTTTTTTCTCGTAGAATGCGTCCGGGGATTTTTATTGTAATGTTTGGGCAACTACCCTCTCCTGAAATTGCTTTCCGGTAGTTTGTTTAAACATTTAAAAAACAGCCCGTTTACACGTTGCTCTCTTCTAACCGCGTCACAATATTCTCCTTTCTTTGTAGTATGTACATGACATAAGAGACGAGGCTAATCAACAGAATCAAGTCCTGGATAAGTTGCAGTCAACTTTTGACTCTGCGGGCCAGGTCCTCGGCAACACCGTAGGGCGTGTCTTCGGCATGCCTGCCAATCGGGCCAATAATCGAAAACTTTGCTGTTACGTGCCACTTGTCTTCATCGGCCTTTTTTTCCTCTACCGTCTTGGTCGCTTCTTTGCTGCAGATGCTTGATGACTTCATGGAGACCCACCTTCTCCGCCCGTTCTGATTTTTTTTGTTAATTCCCACTAATTTTCCTCATCGATGTGCTTTGGGTAAACGATTTTTTGAACTTTTTCATGTCTTTATTTATGCAAGATTCCTTTTAAGATGCACCAGTGTTTTCCTGTGCGCTTCTGTCCTTGGCTAAAACATGTAAAGTGGTCATGTACTAAGTATATTAGGGTATTTGTCCAAGCCGGTGTGTGGCCGGTATATTTTTCTCGCAGCTGCCGACGGTGCTTCCGAGGTGCCGGCTTGCACCGAAAAGTTTTCACACGTCATCCTACACTGCAAATATGGTTTCTAGCAGGAGGTTTCCGTCATAGTCTTGGTCAGTGGGTTCTTCCACCGGCCTTCGGCTGCATGGCGGATGACATTCTGCATACCGGAGAAGAGTAAATATCAGCGGTTCTTGGTCACGACGCTTTAGGGGAAGCTTTTATTGCGACATCATGGTTATTTTGGGGAACAATGGACTGTCTAACTCTTGTTCTTAGCCTGTACTTTAAGTTGTTTAAGCAATTAACCCCTTATTGCCTATGCTCATGTAAAAATGTCGTGTATTTCAATAAACCACCTTATTCGTCGACTGTTGTTTTCGTTCATTGGTTTTGGACAATTGGTTGGCCAATTTCACCGGCAAACGTTCTGGTCTGGATTTATCGTGATCGTTACTACAGGTCGTTGAAAAAGGCTGATTTGAGCCGTCTCTACCTTTTAACAAAAAACGGTAAGGGACTACGATGTTTGAACAGGTTCTGTCTATTGTAGCCTGTTGAATGCCAAATTTTCGAAGGACTGCAACTCGCCAGTTTCATTAAACCCCTCTTCGTTTCTCATGGACTTTGTGCTCTAGCTATTGTCTAATCATTTCTTCGAGCGGCGGTAGTTTAACATGAAGTGGAATTGCTGTCACGAATTGAGGCAAAGGTTCGCATCCCAGGTGTGTGCAAAGATTGAGAAGAAGCAGGTTTGATCACCGGAATCGGAGTTTTATTTGTCTGAGCTTTCGAGCTCTTACGGGAGTCCGGTGTCAGAGATAAAACCGTCAACGAAAGCAAGCAACATTTTTAGGGGGAAGGTACCAATTAACCGTCAACGAAAGCAGTCAAAATTAACAGGGGGTGGGACGTTAATTAACCGTCAAGGGAAGCAAGCAAATTTTTTACAGGAGGAAGGGGCCAATTAACGGTCAAAGAAAGCAAGCAACATATAAACAGGGGGCAATTAACTGTTAACGAGAGCAAACAAAATGTATAGGGGGAGAGATCAATTATCCGTCAAAAGGGGCGGGGGGGGAAGGTAGCAGGGAGGGAGGGACAGGACCACCAGTGCCATGAGTCCGGAGATACCCGCACAGGGCAACATATGAAGGCGCCAGCTCGATGTGTCGGTTAACTGAGTTGTCCGACGCCCAGGCTTCAATCAGCTCTCGGCCCGTCTTGCTGCTTGCGTGGCAATTATCCTCGCAGCTGCCAAGTTGAACTCGTGAGCCGCCCCGTAGGTGTGGGCAGCCACTTGCGAAGTTTCATCACCCAGTCGAACAGCCGACTTGTGTTCCTGTATGCGCAAACCCAGCATGTGTCCAGTTTGTCCCGAGTAATTTACAGGGCAGTTTGGATATGGTATGCGATACACCACACCCGACTGCTCACTGGGATTTAGCCGATATTTGATCCTCATGACCCGGCTGCGCATTGTAGTCTTGGGACGATGCGCAATTCCAATGCCTAGTCCTGCGGCAATACGCTCGGTCGCTTCCGACGTCCTTGAATGCCAAATCGTGGGAGGTGGTTCTGTTTGGTTCCTCGGAGGGTGGTGTCGTAGGCATCGGTTTATGAAGGCTTTAGTATAGCCGTTCTGCATAAACTGTTCGCGCAGATGTCGAGCCTTATGCGCTATTTCTTCCGGGACGCTGCAGTGTGTCTGGATTCTTTTGAACAGCGTTCTCGCACAGCTTCGTTTTAAGAGCTGAATAGTGTGTCTTTGCCTTTGGAGGTGGTGGTGAGGTGACTTGGGAATTTCGGGAACGTGCGGGCCCCCAACAGCCGTACAGTTTGTGATCGAGGTCGTCTCTAGCTTTTTGGCTCAATAGTCTAACCGCAAGGCAGTGGTAGCAAGCGAACTTATTTTATGGACGTTCACGCTCGCCATGTCACAGCGCCGTCGTCAGGCTTTGCGATACTGTATAGGCTTTTGGCATGCCAGGCCTCAGCCCGCCGCGCCCTGGTAGCACTTTCGTTGCTGCGTCCGCGACTACTTATTCTTCAGGCCCGAGAGTCCGTTTATTTCACAGCTTACGTTCACTTAAAGTTTTTCCACTACCCACCATCCGTGGACGCGCTGGGTAGCCAGCAGCTAGGCTAACAGGTTACCCTTTTTTGGACGATTATTTATCCGGATGTTAAGTCAGTCAGACCGGAACTTTCTATAAAAGAATCGGGATGAGGTTTACGGTCGATTGGTTTCTATGGGGGGTATTTTACCCAAGAGAACAGCAGGCATTAAGTTGTAAATGTGTCTTAATCTCTTGGACGTGGGAGCGGCCTGCGAGATGTGCTCGTTCCTTGCACCGAGGTCAACATAAAGAAGAGTACTACTGCCGTTAGAGTGACAGGCTTTGTGGACTTGGGCTTTTGGTGAGAGTTATGTTGCTTATTTCGGTGGCACCTCAATCACACCGGTGGCCGAATGCATAAATAATATGAATAAGTAGTTTTATCATCAAGCAGCCTGTATATATTCGGCACATTCCTCCTTGTAATTAATCTAGCGCGTTCAACCAATCACGACGCGCCAAGTGTCTTGGTTAGGAATAATGCTAACTGACTTGGCGCATTGGTTTTCGTGATCGGTACTGTAGCAACTTCTTACGATTCAGGCACTTGAGTTCCTATCCATCCCTTGTCTCTGTCACTTCGTGTGGTCCCAAATCATGTCTAGCACGCGTTGATGGGCTATTTATTGGAGATTGTTATAATGGCACTTGCTTCTCCAAGCTGGGCGAGAATATCGTCATGATAGAGATCTTTACAGAAGTGGGTGTTACTGGCAGTCTTCTAAAGCCAGTTGTTGTTGTGTGAATATGTGCGCGGGATTACAGAGCCCTGGGGCATACCTTCTGTAGCCTGCGGCCAATCAGTGAAATGGTGCACACTGATTGGTTTCGAACCGACCGAGAATTCGTGATGGACCAGAGGACAGCGCAGCCGGTCGCGCAGCGGATCGACGTTAGAGCGAGACTGTCACGCACGAGTGCACAAGGCTTGGCAGGCGAAGGAAATATGAATCAGCGTGGTGGTGCTGGTCACGGACTGCCACAGTTCCAGCAGGCGGAGGCTGCATCGGGTCGGTATGGAGAAGTGGGCTGAATACTCCGGGCAAATAACTTCAGCGAGCAACTGAATGAAAGGGCTGCCTGCTTTGGAAGAGAAGCCAAATTATCTTTTGGCTGCGAAATTTTAGGCGTCAGATGTGAATGGATAGACACAGAAGGAACTGGCAAATTTGATAGGGCGCAAAACGCTTCATTTGGAAAGCCATGTATGGCCATTTTAATCAGTTATGGGACAGTACGGCAGCCAGTACAAGAAGTCGAAATATACGGAACTTCTGATGAAAGGGTTTCCATGATCAGTAGCTAACTATGTTGTAGGCTTGAAGAAGAATGTGTTCGGAGGGAGTCACTGTTGTCTAATGAAGTGTTCGTTGACTACAGACGGTTTCCCAAATCAGAAGTTGATAAGACCGAATAGGTTGGATAGTGAAACGTAAAAAGAAGCTAACAAAAGGCCCCACAGAAACAAGTTGCTCTTAGCAAGCAAGTCACTTGATGTGTCCTTGTTCTGTGTCTCTGCGCACAGATTTCGGTATATGCGGGCGTCCTCCAGCCAATCCTGAAATGACGCTCTCGGACTGGATCGAGTTCTCGCGGTAGTGGCTCGACCTTGAGACGGGCGTAGGCGAGCGGTTCACGTGCACTCGTCGGCGGCGGGGAGCCTTGAAACCTGCGCAGAGTGAGTCACCATAAGGTCCAGTGTGAGTCAGCCTTGAAGATGATTGGCCAGACCAAATTTCACTAGGCATACACTGGTGCGTGCGCACTGCTAGCAACAACGAAAGATGAAAGGTTAAACGCGGAGTTAGGTCACCACAGCTTCAGCAAAGATTCTATGCATTGCTTTCTGATAAAAATGCAGACACTCCTATACTTACAAGCTCCCAGCTTGCGAACGTTCAGGCATAGGAACGAGGAGGTCCGGCAGTCCTATTTGTCCCCGCTGGGTTCCCGTAAGTTTTAGGATAAGAAAGCATGTTTATTGAGTAATTATAATGTTTAATTTAGGATGTAAATTTGAATATAGTAGAGTGCCTCGTTAAATTATTTTGGATGACGATTTACTAGCATTTTGAGATACGAGCAGTCGTTTGGAGCGTAAGTCTTTTGCTAATTTAAGAGCGTCTGCACAAGCCGTCACGTTCGACTTGAAGATATGTCAGCATGCATATAAGGGGCCCAAAGTTTAGCCGAGTTCCTCACAATTAGGTCATGCCATAGCAAAAAGTTGGCGGAACTCTTATCGGTGCTTTTACGTAGCGTTTGCATTAGTTGAGTGCGGAGTGCGTACATTAATGCTGAAGTTCCTGCAATTATTTGCAAAATAATAAGCCAAATCAGAAGAAGAAAATGTGACCACTGGAGCAAGAGTTTTATTTTCCTGACGCTTTGGATTCCGTCGGGGATCCTTACTCGTAGGTAATGGCAGCATAGTCTGAGCCACGCTCAGATAGTGGTGAAACATGCACAGGTTGCACGATATTTATAGTTCATAGCGGTCATCCGCGTGCGTACTATAATTATCCACTCCTGTAGCCACCACTTGGGTCTTAATTGGTGCGGTGATGGCTTGACACTTCGTGTTCGACTCATTTATTGCCGTGATTTCCTTGTCCGTGTCGGATGCGGGCGACAAATGTACTCGCTTTCGTCAGAGTTGGTTCAGTACGCAATATGGAAACGCTTGTTGATGGAATGGGGCCTGCGCAAAGTGAGTCATGTGCGGCCTGCAGCTGGTCGGCCAAGGGCGCAGGCGGCAGCGCACAACTTAACGAGGACAGGAGCTGATCTCAGGACTGCCACAATTTTACCAAGAACAATCACTTCAGCTAGTTATACTAGACATTTTTGAGGATATAAGCATGAAAATATTAATAACATGAGCTTCTGGAATGTAGCGATGGCTTTCCGCAATCTGAAAGATATGTGTAGCAGTGTAAATGCTGTCCACCCTTTTATATGGTCCTGGACCACACTTGTCAGCAACCTGATTTGATATCTGGTATAGATAATCTGTTAGACGCAAAGCGGTGAGCCAGTATGCATTAGGTGTTTGGGAACGGCAATGAGTTACATATTTTAATGGCGTTAGCGGGATAGTGGTTGACGCTAAGACATTTGGTTGATTTCCTTGGAGGATAATGGCTGTGGTTAAATCCACAGGTATTATGAGGGCTGTATTTTGCCCATGACTGTACCTGTGAGAACTAAACTTCTACTCAAGAATGCCGCACCCTTGTGAACCTGGTCGATGCTTTTTCGATGACGCGACGAATACAATCCATTCGGGCTAATGAATAATCCGTCACATCGAAAACTGCTTAGAATTTGAAGAGGCGGCCCAATTAATAGTTTTTTTCTGTTCTGTTTATTTTTGTGTGTCGGATAAATCTGCCTTGACGGCTGTATCGTCGCGCGCACTGTGCAATAATCGAAATATTTGAAGCTTTGCTGCGACTATTGTGTTCTGGTCAAATTATTTTGTGTGGCACCTGTTGTCAGCGGTACATAACTCCATAGAAGGAACTCGATGACTAAAGCTGTGACCACCTCCACTGAGAGCTCACCACAAAAGTGTATCTCGGGACAGTCTATGGAAAGTGTAATTCAATTCAGAGTTCAATTTTGAACAGCGGGGATTTTTAAATGGGAGCCATTTGTTCTCGTTAATCTATGCATTAGTATTGCCTCGACAATGCCGCGATAAAGTGCATCTGTTAGTACACGAGGATTAATTAGCGACACCAAGTCTCTCCTATTGATTATTCTTTGAACTGACTGAACGACTACTGTGGCCTGCATCCAAAGGAGGAAAGGTACAATAAATGAACGAACAAAAGGCCATGGAGCAGGTATTAAAACATGTGCTGCATATGAACATTCAACTGTTAAGTAGAGTTCGATTGCCAGGACACCAGGAGAACTAAATTTTTTGCTAAATTTATAATGCTTGAAGCGTCGGAAACGAAGATTCTGACCACATGTAAAGGATACCACTATATATAGTGTTATCCTTAACATGTGGTCAGAAAAGCATTTTTTTTCTAGTTTGTTAAAATATGCCCGTTTAAGACGTTTTACACCTCAGCGAGCTTATTCTTCTCACCCAATTACTTTTGTTTTTCATTTATACAGACGGTTGTGACTTGTAGATGTTTCTGGCTTATGTAACAGGATCGGCATATTCGTTTTCAAGAGTTATGTGCTACTTTTTGGTCATAAGGCCATTGTTACCATGGGATTCTCACAACTTTGTTATAAGTCGCATATCTTTTTCTGCTTCCGAATAGATTTTTTGTGATCTCTAGCTGGGTTCACAATCAGTAGATAAATTGATCCTGTCGACGTTATTTCATTGTTGAAATCAAAAAGAATTTCATTTCTTCCGTGCGAAATGGCCAAAGGAGGATGTGATATATTTGAAAATCGACAAATGTCTTCGGTAAACCGTTCAGGTTTCACTATGTTCGATATTAACATATACACGGCCACTCGCTACCTCCATATCCGAGCATGCTGAATGGTCCAGAATAATAATTTCCCCACGCCCATTTTCTAATAGTGTCCAATGTACGGATGAGCCTGTTTTGAATACATGTGCGTGTGCCATCGGACTGCGGAATCCTTGCAAACTATTAACATGTTTGATGCATTTGGCTGCCGAACCTACAGTTGCAGTAGTGCTGGAAAATATTTTGATCGAAAATTCCTTAGTCTGGCTAATTGTTGCGTTTAATGGTTTTGGTTCTAGTTGTTACTTGGTCCTCCTTGGAATGTACGGCGAATTAGACTGCAGTCTAAGCTTTTTCTTTATGTGATTATTTTGCCCTGATATAACGAGAGATCCCACAGGTTTTATCGCTATCCATAGGACAATAGTTAGAAAACCGCAAAAGGAATGTAGCTGAATAAGTTATCTGATGTCAGTGAACAACCATGGATAGTTCACAATAGCCAGAGCAGGTTACACCTTAATTGCCTGCATGATAGGTCATCGTAGCCGCTTTATTTGATAAGGTGAAATCGGTGCTGACTTGAGTCCAGGCATCCGCTATTCTTGTTTCATATGTATGATTGCAGTGCAAGCCATTAAGGTTTTACATTGATCATATAAGTGCTGCCGATTCTTAAATATTTTCCCTTACAGCAAGCTGATACAGTATCTGGTGGAATATATTGACATGTTTGAGCCTATTTTGACCACCTATTTTTGGCCGCCTTGACGTCTTCCATTAACGAAAGATGGTGAGCATGCAAAGAACGAGTGCTGGATGTCGTACAGGTGTGCTCCAATGTAAACAAGTTAACACGGACGTCTGGCTGCGATGGGCATATCTACTGAATTAGCGGGCCGATAATCAGCAGGCGTATAATGCGGTCGGCCCCACTGGCTGGCTGTTGCCATCATTTTGATCGAATATATTACAATTCACAATGTGAAACTAATTAGGTGAAAATTGATTAATAGCTATGCTATTGATCGACCTGCAGCAGTCGTTACTATATGCACATATTCTCCCCGATAACTGGAACACTTGCTCTCATGTGTAACGAATAAATAGAACAGGAGAGCTGGTTCTTGTTCTAATAATCGAATGATGACACTCTGTACAGAATGCGGGACCGAGTGATGCGCATGGATCTGGTCAATCCCATTTGTCTGCATATCCGATATGTCCAGTCTGCATTTTTTTACGTTCGTTCAGTCTTTTACCGTTTTAATAACTTAAACTCGAAGATATAAATCATTATGTTTTTTACGCTAAGAGCTCGTGAATGAGAAGATTAGAAAGCTACCCTGCAAGCACCAGCCACATCTGGTCATACATAGCCATTTGTGGCATGGCGGCGTGTCAATCTGGTGTGGCTATGATGTGGTATTCATTGTGATGTTTGGTTGGTAAGAAGCCAATAGTTTGGTCAGGAATCCCACCAGGTTCCAAACTGGGTGCAGTTGGGAGGCGGAGAAAAGCCTTGACCTCAGCCGCCTTGAGCCAAATGGCCACAGGGTGGTCGAGAACTTCAGGCGAACAGATGCTGACAGTCATGCGGTGAAACGCCGCAGTCGTGGCAGCAGTCGGTATGGATGGTTCGAGCCGGACTTGGTACTGGCGAGGGACCATTGAGTAGCCACTAAATAGTTGAGCCAGACGACAGCAACTGGCCTTTGGAAGTTGTTGTTCTGAGGCCGCAATCGGAGGTGGATATCCGCCCAAAAGGACTGTGGAGTGAACACCTCATTTTTCTTCGACAACGGGTCTCTGGTGAGGACACTGGAAGCCTGTCTTGCTGGCAGAGACATCAACGAGTAGATCCGAAATATGAGCCAACAGCATCCTTGTGGAGTTGTCGAATGGACAGACGAACGTTGCGACTGAGATCAGGAGCCTGGCAAAGATGGTGATTCAGATGACCATGTTGCGAACATGTCCACCAGATCGGCTGGCCTAGGACTATGTTATGAGGGGCAACCGGCAGGACAGAAACCTCAAAAAGAAGGTGATCGATAGGCAACATTTTATAACAGTCTCTGATCATGCAGAGGACAGCATTTTGTGGTAAGTGAAGGAAGCGGAGGCCAGAAGAACTGATTGTGTGAGACCAGATTCGTGCGGCATATGCGAGATGCGGCCTGGTCAGTGCTTTGAATGTGGTCGCTAGCGTCTCTTTCGCGCAGTTCCAGGATATGCCAGCCAGAGCTTTGAGGACTTTATTGCAGCGGCACACTTTGCTTGCGACCTTCCTCGCATGGTCCGCAAACGTTAGGAGAAGGTCGAAAAAACAGGGGAGAGATCTCGGGATTTGTCAGCCTCAAGAAAGAAACCTAGTTGACGGGGTTGTTACCCGAATGAGGCGATTGCCTTTTCTGAAATACTGCGTGAATATGTCGTAAGTCTCTTAATAATTTCTTCCAAAATGTATGTGCTAGGAATGGCCTTTGCCGTCGCTGGACATGTTGAATTTATTTTTTTGTATCGTGCTTTGTATCAGCTTAGGTAAACTGTTCCTTTAAAGTAACAGTCTACTCTGTTTAAGTACACACAGATCATGTTACATCTCATTCGGACGTACGGCTGGCCTGTCGTTCGGAATACGTTCAGTTCCGGTTGCTGAAATTTTTAAAATGTTATCGATTAACTGGTATTTATCTAGCACCACAAGAATGATTTACTCAAGTGTTCGACTCATACCTTCCCACGTCCCTCTGTCTGAGATGCTCGAATAGGTTCCAAAATACAGTCGCACTTAAAAATCAAACGCGATTTCGCTATTTAATCTCGGTTCTACATTTTCAGTCGCTCATTGACGTCACCTTCTGACCACTAATATTACTTCAGTTTTTATTGCATAATCGGTAGGGAGACACTCTGCATGCCTCCAATTGGTTGAAAGAAGATATGACTGAATCGATATAGAGAGATAATGAAGGAGAATAGAGAATGCTTTCTTAATTTAAGAGGAAAAATCAGGAATTTACTACTTTCTGTTGCATTACTACATAAATTAGGCAAGAAAACAGCCAAACATAGCGTATTTTGACGGCGCGTCCCCGTTTGATACACATTGGTGCGGAATAATCTACTCCTGAAATATTAATGCCATCATATGTTTCCACCGCGCGGTGTATGCGGAACATGGCCATCGCTTGTTGTTTGGTTTACGGCAAACATCTTTGGAACTTAAAAATATATTTTGCAGAAGACTTAACCGTTCTTTTGGTCAAAAATATCCCGTACCATATCCTCATAGTTGAGAGAACATAGCATAGCACCGTATGACTGTTAGGTCAGTGGTAATATTGAAGTAATAAATGCGTAACGAACTGTTAAGACTGCAAATCAATACGATGTTTAGATTTCAGCAGTAAACGCACGTTCCGTGATGGATTCCAATTTGTGATGATAGTTTGCTGTGAAGGTACTGTTTGCTTAAGTATTTTATTTATTTAGATGCTACCCACATTTCTACCAGTGTCAATATATTCATTCGACTTGTGTTTAACCTGCTGAAATATTTTGGATTATCCTTTAATTTTCAAAGAAATACTGCAAAAAGACATTGAAAAAAAATTTTCCAGGAGAAAAACCATATAGTTTTACTGGGCTGAAATTGAAGCGGTAAAACTGATAGAAGTCGTTGTAACGATCCCAGGAAACTGAATGGGCTTGTTCGACTGAGGTGGGACTTGTTTACGCGCGAACCTGGGATGAAGATGTGAAGCTCGTGAGTGAGTGAAAATAACCGGTGTCCCTTCCTTTCAACTGCCGACCCTTCCGCAGTCCCAGAATTAGCTCTATAAGGCTTTCTATACAGGCTCTCCTGTTTCCATCTGGCTCTCATCGTGCCTCCCCACAACTGGGTGAAACTATGCCCATCCAACAACTCCGGCTTCCAATCCTCTACCTGCAGTTGCACCGTGCTCTGTGCTCCCCACCGGTTCTATAGCTTGTTTGACAGTAACGCTCTCTATGCAGACGCCGTAACTTGTCCTCATGTACACCCCTTTTCCCCTAGATATTCTCCCCTTATTGCTCTTAGTACATGCTTAACCTTCTTCACAGACTTACCGTCTTCTATCGTATGTATGCGTTGTGACGACTTTGACAGTTCCGTTCAGACCTGCCTTAGACCGTACTTACCACCGGCATTCGATGTTACGCAGTGTATACCGGCTATCCCACAACCCCGGCGCCACAGGAGCATTACATCGTTGATGGGGCACAGATTTTCCCTGTTATTTCTCATATGCTGCAGCGAAACCGACGAATACTTTAATAAGTAGAATAACAAATTTTTTAAAAAAAGTGTAAGTATTTCTTTCGTAGGAAAATTCGAAAAGTGGGGTTAGCGTCGAGTATCTAGCGACACGTTTTTATTATTTTACGCCGTGGCGATGAGCTAACCTGGTATGTTTACGCGTTTGTGGCTAGATTTTGTGTCTGAAAATTAGAAGCTTGGCCGGCTCTTAAAATCCGCCTCCCATGGCAAGCCCTCTGTACCCTTTCGTAAAGGTTGCTTATACGCCAACAGAATACACTTGGTGTCGGATATTTACCGGATCTGCCACAGATAAAAGTTACTAGCATCCAACACCTCTGGGCTGTTCATACTGTTGTGTGTCTTGCTCTCTACTTTGGAACCTTTGTCCTACATTTTGCTGGCAAATATGCGGCACATCATCGACTTGCTATGTAGTTTAGCTCCCGTTGTGGGCCATAAAAGTGCTAGTATGCCTTCGTCGGCCCTAGGTTGACAGAAGCGCTGTTTTTATGGACTGCCTAACTAGATGCATAGGTATAGGACACCGAACACGGTAATTTGAGCGGGCTGTCCAAATATATGTGCTACTGTGGTCATGTCACTTGTACGCGTCGTTTGAATCACTACCATTGTCGAAGTATCCAAATACAGGACTGTAATAGATCTGATGTGACCAGTAGGGACTGTTAATCGCAGTTATACTGATTATTGACTACTTTTCAAAGTCGTTCTAGGCACAACTCTTTCGAGAAAGTGCGAATACAATAGCTCCTGCCGTCACCAAAGAATTTATCGGTCGCCATGTGAGGCCCATGGTAATGCCCTCTGGAGCACTCCTTTTCAAGGCTGCCTCCTGGCTGAATCCTGTACCTTGTTCTATACCTGAAAAATTGGGAATAATTCTTGTCCTTTTGAGATTGGACTGATCGAATGAATCGAGAGAACGCGCTGGGTAATATAGCCTACTTTATTGACCAATAGATTGTGCCTCCGTCCATTGCTTCGCGGTCACTTTTCGGGTTTTGTCGCGTCTTGTACACAATTTTATTTTAGCGTCGGTTTTCCACCACCGAAGCCATTGGTAAGGGATATTGCGTTCGACCACTCAAGGGGAAACAATGCAACATAGGCTCGTTGTCAAATATATACAAGTAGCTCGACAACAGAAAAAAGTTTACTACTTAAAGAGCCGTCCTTGAATGCCATATTTTTGATTCATTGTTCTGCTCCCAGTTACCTCTCGGACAGCTCTTTATTTCCACCGACACTAACAATATTCATTCGCAATCAATTTAAGCTGCCTGTAAGCACTTTCATTCTCCACGATTTACAGCAGCCTTCCATAGGTATTATCGCAATCCTCTACGCCGGCATCCCGTCACACTTCCTCTTGTCTCCTCTGTTCCTTGGCCCGTGAGACCGATTTAAGCTTCACCGAGCTGGGTGTCTAGGGACACTACAGACGGAGGGGAGGCAGCGTACCAAGATTCCTTATCTAAATCGTGTCGTTACATAGAGAAATAGACGGTGAAAATCCTGGCTGGACAGGCAGTGTTTAAAACTAGAAGAATTTTGAGTGAACATAAAAAGCTGACTTTAACCCATTACCTCCCATAATTTTAACCATTTTGATTTTTGTTATGAAACTTGGATACCTATATTTTTTAATACTTGTATTTAAATTAATTTAGAGAAATTTTTTTGAAAAATCTCATGTTGATATCAGATAAATATATCTAATAGGTATAATATGAAGGTTAAGTATGCGTATATAGAGACAGATAATTACAGAAGCTCTTAATTTTTAAGTGATCTCATATAAGATCACCGAGAGGTAATGGGTTAATGACTCGGCCTATTATCTTTTCGTTTTCCCTCGGCCATCTGTTGTGCACGCTTTGTGCTTTGTCACCATTAGCCTTAGTTGACCTCGTCTTGGACCTTCGTTTCGTCTCACACTATATTAGCAAAGTAAACATTTCGTGCGAGTCCTCACCCTTTCTCTACACAATTCAGCTTATGTAAACTGCCGTGAATTGAAATGTACGGTTTTTGGAGACTTTGAGTACTTATAATTGTATGTTAAAATTATGCTTTCATAACTACACCATACAAAAAGGCAATAAGCGGGTCCTGTAGTGTGCGTTGGAGATGAATCGAAGCTTTCGGCTCAAGTCGTCTTATTTGTATGGGTTCGAATTCTGGTGTAAAGAATAGACCACTGATCACCCACAGGATTCTGTCTAATAGCCTGTTAAACATCAGGCTTCAAAACTGTTTCATTGGGCGACAATTGGTTTGGTTTAATTTCCTCTCCGGTGTTAAAATTGATATAACTTTAGCAGAATAGCTTTTTGAAGGTCAAGTAACGTAGTATCAATGAACATTTAATGTATTTCCTGCATAGAATATCTAAAATATATATCTAAGTAAAACTGGTAGTCTTCTTAAAATCCAGCTAAGGATGACTATAGGTCATGTAAAGTGAGGCCAACCTGCCCGTAAAATATTTACTATCAAATGTTTTCAGTGTTGCATGTGTATGCGTCGGAGATGATGGTAACCAAGCTGTGTGCACCGCTGAGAACTCATAAGTATCGTTAATATTTGGTGGTTTAATTTGTAGCTCTACTGGCATTTTGTTGCTCTTTCGACCTAAATCTTGTCGAAGTTGATGCTCCAATTTGCGTCAGATAGAGCATGAAAAACCAGAGGGACTATTCATTGCCTGCTTGCCGCACTCATCCAGCCATGAACCGAACTGATAAGACCTGGTACCCAAAGACAGCCTCTAAGTCAAAGGCTTTGTTATTGAGAAAAGATGTTGACATTTGTCTCCAACGACATCCAGCAAGCTGGGTATGTGCAGCTTCTCTCTGGCTTGGCTAGCAACGCTTCATCGGTATCGATCAGTTAGCACAGTGCCATCGACCCCAGAGGCTTTATCTTGTGGCCTTCGATCCTCTTGCGATCTATGAACATCGCTCCAATGCGGCTTAGTTGGTTTTCAGTCATTTTTCATACACTACGCGTAAAGTGACCATGTTAGCGCATTTATACTTAATACTTCTGTTTTATCACAATGCCTCTAGTTCTAATCTTTATCCGGAATCTCAGTTATGGAATTGTGTAGTCGTTATAATTCCTCCTAGCACAGTGACTGGACAGATCCATTTGTTCTCCCTGTGTGACCGAAATTTTTTTCGTGTAATGGCTTAGTTCTGGCTACACAGTCCATTGTGTCGTTGCTTTTCATAACAACCGTTTAATTTTCCCTAACTGAGTCTGCTTGCAATTAGAGTTGTATTACTTCGTCATTGTAAAATCTCGATTAAGATAGGTGATGCTAGATTGGCACTAGTTGCCACTGCTGCTTTATCCTTGTAACCTTCCCTAACTATATACCTTCTTGACGTTTGATAATGTTGCATCTAACTACTTAGCATCAACTGTCTTCCATTTTCATCTATCGTTGGCCCACATTTTTTCTTATCATACAACCGATATCTGCGCTTCTAAAATTAGTATCCCGCAATTACAGGCCAAACCTATGCGAAAGCTTTTATTCTTGTTGCTAACTTATTCTATAGTCTGTATTCGATGAGTCGTTCTATTTCTTTAAATGCCACTCAACCAAGTATGAACCTTTTTCTGTCAGTTTCTTCTTTCTGAATGATGTAAGAACTTTTTCCCCTCATCCCATAAGAAGGCTTCTCTATTTTGTAGTCTTTAAAAACTGAATGCTTATTTATCGACAACCCCTTAGTTGGTAAATTTCCTCTGCAATTAAACTCTTTAGATCTCAAATATCGCAGTATCTGAACCAAGAGTCATTTCTGTTTGGCCGTGTGTCCCCGAAGACGAAGAGTGTATATAGTCTCTTGGTGGGTTTCTGATGTCTCTCTTTAAGACGATTTAAGCGTATTTAAGCTGACCTTCCATTTGCCAAAGTTTTGATTCTATAAGTAGCCGTAGACGTAGTCTTATTTTCACTTTTGGCTAATGTGTGTCTTTTTACGCTTTCGAAGCCCTTTCCTGCTTTCTCTCATGTTATGATCGGCTTGAAACTACGTGTGTCTTCTTTTAAACTTTCTCTTATCCAATTTTTAACTTTCTTTAGAAGTATGCTGACACTGTTTTCAAACAGAGTCTGTTGCCGAATTCGTCTTTCACGAGACCAAAAGTTCTCTCGTGTAATATCGGTATTCGCAAGTCCCCGTGATTACGCTGTACCTCCCGTTTCTCCCCCGAAGAAAATGCCTACCGTGTCAGTCATTCTCAATAAAACCATGCCACTTGAGAACGCCCTCATTTTGCGTCGATGGCAAGAGAAGATGAAGAAGCAGATGGGTGAACAAGGTTTCAATGAGCTAATGTCTCGTAAACCCCCTTTCCGCGTGTTTATCTACGCTACATTTTAGGGATCAAACGACTGGGAAAGGATGTTCATCAGACTATCTCAGATCTTCTACTGCATAAGACTGACATTCCAGACGTGTCCGAGCCCGTCAAAAGCTACATTCGCAGTCTCGAAAGCGTGTTGACACGCATTACTGCTAGTCCTCTGGTCGAGGAGGATTGCTACCATCCTGTACTCGGTTACCGTGGGCGTTTTGATAGCATTAACTGTTTTCAGTAAGTCTCTCACATTCATGCACTACGGTTATAAGTGTTCAATATTTAAGTTTCAACTTTTCCAAAGCACATCATTGTTACTTCAGTATTTTTTGTTTACGTCATTTTTATAATCTCCCTGCCTCCCTATACTTATTGAATGCGAATATAATTATATCCCGGACAATTTTGCTGTTGGGTCACAACGGCTCCTAGCTTCTGGGTATTTTTACTGATTTATGTACGGGAGAGATGTCCATTTAAAATGTGGTCGGAGCGATGAGTTCAGAGATCGGATCGCAAGCACTATTTGCCGAATAATTCCATATATACATCTTCTGAGTGCGCGGGATTGCCGTGCTTCAAATTAGCGTACATTGAGTATCTTAGTGGGAATAGTTTATGTTCTTGTTACTTTGCTGAATCTTGATTCGAAATGACTCCCGTAATATGCCGTCAGGTCGTTGTGGATTCTTTCATTTTTGGAAACGCACGTCTTATGGATGCACATGCCTGGTCCATTTATCATTTAATCTTGCAGAGGTGGCTGCGTACACAAAAAGCTGAATCCATAAATATATATGTTATATCTGTGCATGTACATCATTTGAAGTGATCGTGTTTTTTTTTCAAAACTCCCAGCTTAGCTATTTTTTTTAAAGAACGGATTTGGGTGCACTTTCTCACTACCTGTGTCGATTTTTTCCTCGCTTCCCTGTAGAACAGTGCGTTGGTCAGGAAAACGTAGTTTGAAAATTGTGCCATTTCTCACAGTAGCCTGTTTATATGGGTAACTCATACAATTAGCGAAGTGCACTTCTCTACACGATATTGTAACGTTGGTGTACAGATGTCGTACGTAGTATTCTGTTGCCTGCTCTATTGGAGATTTATTGTACATTTAATTGCTTTCTGACTGCCTCAGTTCCTTATTTTCTATTGCCCGCCTACTATTTGCCCAAATGACTCCGTATGTCAAATGTGCCCGCTGCAGTCGAAAAGTTAAGTAAAAGAAATTGGGTCCATGACAACTTTTGTTTGCTCAACCCCAAGATCCTAAATGCCTCTCTTACTTGCGTGAGGGCCAATACCGGTCAAATGAGGTATTAGGTGACTGGTTGTTTGGATTTGTCAGTCCTTCCACACACGCTTACCTCCTACCATCTTGATTTACCCATGCCATGGGAAGACAATGGTTATGAGAAGATAGGGAGCGAAGTAGTATGTCCCGTGGCCAGCAACTTCGCGACTGCATGTTCAGAGCGCGTCACTAATTTGTAGCGTCTAAGCAGTGGGTGTAGTAAGATCCTTCACCCAGTTTTTTTCCACGCGTCATTGTCATTGTTATCTTTTCTAACCCTTTTCAGGTAAAATTTCCGTCTCGATTCTCAGATTTTTCACTACCTACTGTCACCATAACTGCCGATTTCAGTTAAAAGTAACATTTAGGCTTCCTTCTACCCATGCCGTGGGTCTTGCTGGAGGTAAATCGGCGTTTCGGTGGTCTGCAATGGAGTTACCACCTACCATTAAGTTTGTGTTACATGTAGATGTATATACTTACATGCGCTATCTATGGTGGCCGAACCATGACCTTAGTGTGCATATAAGATGCCAACCGCATATCACCTCATCGTGGGGCATGTGAGGATTTTTTCTCACAGGCAAGACAGGCGCAACTGACTTGATGATCCTGAACTGGAAAATTGTAGCCGTTGTTTTACTTGACAGTAATGGTCCGGGTATTTCGGTCATTTCAGCATGACTCTGACGCCTTTCCATTTTTTGTCCCTCCTCGCTCCAGCTCCGCCGAAGGTCCCTTTGTCCTGACAGAATGGAAGACTGTTCATGAGAGCAAACGCGTCACCAGTCTCGAGAAGGCCTATGACGCTCCTCTGCAAGTTGCCGCCTACATCGGTGCCTACAATATCACGCGGGCACCCCAACTACCCGAGGTTTGTGCCCTTCTGTTTTGATATAGAATTGTTTTAACCATCCCCAACCTACATTGCACGCTTAAACACTTCTAGAATTCGGCTAGTTGGACTGACCATTGTACTTAGAGACAGACTTTTATCCTATCAAGTTTTGCGCACACCATATTTTATGTCCAGCCCTGTTTATCCAAAACGGGACTACTGTGTACTTAGTAAATCTATGATCGTGTCTAATCTAGCCAGCCCTTAGTATTTCGTCAGTCGTACGTCTGCACGAATGAAGAGCTCTATGCGCGTCGCGTCAGGTCTATAAACAGCACCAATTCGGGAGATGCTGTCGTCCTTACTCTGAACTGATATTTAATGCTATCCGCTTGTTCAAGTTGGGAAGTGTTTATCTCGGAGATTGCAACTACAAACCACATCGGCCTTCCCAGTATTTACGGATAAACCAATTCCCCCATGATACTACCAATTGCAGATTAGCTTGAGGCTACCAAAGCGGTATCGTCAGCATAATCGAGATCATTCATTCAAAGCCCGGATGTAAACTCAACACCATCAAAACTCTGAAAGCTCCCTCCAATAAAGTAGTAAATTTTGTGATTGAAAAGAATGGGCGACAGGGTGCCGAACATCAAATCAACTTTCGAACTGTTGCGAATGATTGTTATTGCGCACAGTGATGAGGTGAAAGAAGTCCTTTATAAAGTTTATTTCGGCCGGCACCCTGCCCACTACCATTATTCGTCAGAGAGTAGCCATGATGAATTGACTGAGCTCCTTCATCTACTTCTTGAACAGCCAATCACGGTTGCTGCAGAATGCTATTGGCCAAGCAGTTACCTTTTTATACATTCACGTCTTTGGCACACTAAAAGACAGACGCGCACAGAGGGCCTCGGGCCTGGCGCGTGTCGGGGCTTCAGACCAGAATTGGGTTTCTGCATACAATAAACAACCCCTGTTGGTATTACTTTTCTTCCTATACGGGACTGAGCGTACTAATCGTAGTGTTCTGAGCACACCCACGACTTAGACTCCTACACCTGTGTTCAGAGCTTCGAATGGGTTTGTTTATCGTAGTGCTGCGGTATTGGGGTGTCTTTCACGTGGTACTTAGGATACAAACGGGCGGGAACCTTTTGGGTGCTATCAGTTTCGGTACCACGCAATCATCTGTTACTTTGAACCCAACCGCGAAACTTTGATCCGACTAATGTACTCGATTTAACTGGCGGAATGGCTGCTGTTAAAATACTAGATGTTTCTGATAGTTTTGCAAGCAAGTACTCATAACAGAGAGATGGTTCTGATCAGCAAATTTTCGGCATCCATTATTTTCGCATCGACAGGTAAGTCATATGCAAAAATGTGGTCTTCTGGATCGTTACCTAACCGTGTTTGTAATAGTATACAGTAATATTGACTGAGTCCCGCCAAGTCTTCTCAGCCAGCTGCAAAGCTGACTTCGACTCTACAAAAGAAGATCGCAGACGGTTCCTTTTTAGGATGCGTCCTAACCTATTTGCACGCTGTCTTGCCGAGCCACCCACAAGCCTTGCGCTCGCGGAGGTCATGACGGCTTTCAACAGGAGTGGAGATCAACCAAACCGGACATACGAATTACGCCATCAACATATAGCAATATGAATGTAGGTGTTTCAACCGATCTAGTCAAGGAACAATTAAGGTCCGCTTTGCCAAGGAGCTCGCAGCGTAACTTAATTGTTCCTTGGCTAGATCGGTTGAAACGCCTACATTCATTCATTTTATTCCCGATCACAACCGACAAAGCAGGGAACCCGTGGACTAGAGGCAGTGTCTTGAACACAATGTCCTAAGGTCTCGGGTGTGCCAACCCTCGAGATAGGGCATGACTGGCTGATGTCGGATCTACTACTTCATATAGCAATATATTTGTTTTCCGTTACACGGGCTAACCTACGCCGCCGATTTGCTATGTCTTTCCATCGAACTCGATGGTCGCCCATGTAACAGCGCTTCGATTGAATTCCAAATGAGAACTGAATAGCAAGAACGGACGAAGAGAAGTTTATTGCTGCATGCTAACTGCATAATAAAGATAAGCAAGGAACAAAATAGAATGCCCTTCTTTGAACCAATCAGAAGTCAGTTAAGATGGCTCCTCCTAACGTATATACCCTGTGATCCGAACGGCAGCCCCCTAGTTATTGTTATTTTTATCATTAGATGTCCCGTGCAGTCCCTTCTATATGATTTATTCACAATACGTTATCAATCTGCGTTCATTAAAGCAACATCATCTATCCTTTAAGGTTAGACAGGGTCTAATCGCATATGCCTACGCCGACGGCTACCCAACTGACATCCTCATCATGGGCGAAGAAGAACTAAAACACTATTGGACAGTCTGGTGCAATCGCGTCTGTGCATTCTACGAACAAAACCGATCGACCAACAACTGAACAACAGAAGAATAATGTTACCTTAAATTGATTTCGCAAATTTCAAAGTGGTGACTTTTTTATTTTTCTCTAACCAGAAACTTTCTATCACAAATCAGATTCTGTACCTTACTATTTCCATAAATTTCCTACTTTTGCTATAAAATTTTAAGCTCTCGTATTCCCTTTTTCCTGATTCTCCCGAGTAATCTTCATTTGCCTAGAAAGTAGTCCTTTACCTTCCGAATTTGAATTTTTACGTGCTTAAAAGTCTGTCTCCTGTAATTTCGTAGGTCCCGTTTTCCATTCGTAGTTCCTTTGGGAGTTTTTATTCTCAGAAACCGTATTGTTCTGTTGCTTTTATGAGACTGTAGGACGCGTGGGAACGAACCATACTGTGATTAGTAAAGCAAACTTTACCTCGGTACCTACAAACAAAAAGCGCAATAACTCTTATCGTGCTGGTGGTTATACGGGAGTGCAACCTGCACAGGATATCTGATATGTTTGTAGTATAAGACCTCACTATCAATGTCGCCCATCCTATTCGCATAAAGTGCCCCGTTTATTGGAAAAGGAAGATGAAGTATTCTGAGGCGTTCCACACCTGACAGACCACAGGACGAGCAGCATCCATAATAATCGAAGCGAAGGGACGCTAAAATCTATTAAATTCTTGTAAAGTATCTTTACAACCAAATTCGATACAATAACGGGAAGAAGATATGCAGGGATGTCTCGTAAAACGACCGCAGACCCAACCAAGTTCGGGGCATTTTTTAACATTCTATCTTCAGCATGGAGAACTGAATGCAACAGTGAAAAGTTCGACACCCGGTGATAGAAGCCGGCAGTCAAAATCACGAGGCGCACAGCAAATAACCATGCATAACAACTGACATGGGGATTCAGCAGGTGGATGTGTCACAAAATAGAAAGTCATACAAAGAGTAGACATCTTGCGCGCGCGCGCATACACACAAAATGTTGGTGTGGCTGAATCACTTGTGCTTTGGGCGAAAAAATGTTGATAAGTTGTCGCAAGCTCTTGCACATGCTGTTGTGCATTCAGTTCCCACCTGAGAAGTCGGTGATCACAGCGCCGCCGCTACATCAAAGCCCATTTCTAAGTCCTCTCTATAGACGAAGGAATCGCAGGCAATAGACAACACCGAAAAATTTACAACAGACAACATAAAACTTCGTCGGACAGGCGATTGTGATTTTACCGTGGCCTGACGACAAATAGGGAGGGTGGAGAGGCAGAGGAAGAACATTAGGGAAACAATCATGTGTGTGGAAGGTACTGCCACCACATAAATGTGCAGAAAATGTAATAAAATCGAGTTGTCGGCCACGTGCGAATTCACCAGCCGTTCGACAAGATTCTGAGATAACAAGGACTTTCTGAAACATCGGCTGAACGGTTCCGTGAGGAGCCTAAATCGGGTTCTCCTCATCAGAATATTAAAGCTTGTTGAGACGTAGTGCCGTCAGAAAGACGTCTGGTATTGGAAGGTACTTAAACACGTTACAAATTTCAAGATACTGTACTCCTGCGCAGTCTTCCATATTTCGAATAAGGTATTTTTCGTCAAAAGGTAGTAAGTACAAGCCGAGCTATGAGCTAAAACTGCGACCCAACATTTCGAGGCAAAGGTTTAACGTCAGTGTTACTAAAGCTGTAGGACATCTTCAGCTAGGCCATATTCCATATTATTTCCTAAACATGTATAGTAACGATGTCAAATAAATCCTAAATTCAAAAAAACTGGAAGCTTGATTTAAAGTAACATGTAGCACATGGCCCAAGCCTAAGTATCTCAAGACAATGATTGGGTTACATGATATAACCATCCCCCGAACAAGTAAGCAAAACTGTGCGCCAGTAAATTGTATAAGTATACGTCTAATTTGAGTGTTGTACGGCTAGACATGTTTTTTTAGGGAAAGATCGGTGCATATATTTTCAGATAGTAATGTAAAGATGCGGTATGAGAAAATAAACTAACCTTCGCTGTGTTTTAGCCGACAAGTTCTGCTGCAAAGACAAGACTTTGTTGGCAGTTTGCAGAAGACTGGTAAGGTTGCTTCGCGCTTTAGGAATCATAGAGAGGGCTCTAAGGAGAGAAGGGCATATTTTGAAAATGAAAGTATGTTGAGGTGCGAGGCTACTTTATTCATGTCAAACAGCGCCAGGAGCATATTCCAGAGCGAAATTAAAAGTAAAATTTGGCTTTTTTCGAAACCGCACCACCAGACATACTAAATCAAGCACCCGATACACAATGACAATGGGTTCTTTTGAAAGAAACTGATATGTACACATAAGCAACTACACAGTACTAAGCAGCATTATAGGCAAAGAATTAGTTTGAAATAAGACTTAAATTCATGTATGTAAATCCTGAAAAGCTTCACCAAATTGCCTACTTTTATTAGTTGTTCCTATACAGATCAACATCAGTCGATAATCCAGCATAAAATTTGCGGAATTGATTAATAAACAAAAGACAAGAAACGTGGGCAGAAGATACAACCGAAACGCACTTGATGATGTGTTCAAGATCATAGCAGACACCCCGCAGCTTCGATTCGGTTACAACTATTCTCAACTAAAGAAAAGAGTAAGAAAGACTTGAGCACTTACACGTTCCTCGGCCAGCTGCGGAGCTGTCTTGTGAACATGTTCCTGAATTCGATAAAATGCGACAGAGGGTTCGTTAGCTAAACTTATCAGGGTTCCGCAGCTGGTTTTGTAGACTAACGATAAAAGGAATCAGATGCTATAAGGACATACTTCTAGAACACAGCTTTGGTCTGATTGGTTGTTGCTGCTTATTAGGTGACTGGGACATACCAGGAGGTCAATGCGTTTGTGTAAAGGAATTGGTAGACTGGCGAGTATATTTTGTTCCGCAGTATTGTCCGACTGAAGTGGGCAAAGAGATACCATATAGAAGGCATTGGAGTTCCGAATTCTCGTCAAAGAAAGGGTAGTAAAAAGACAGTCCGCTATAAGTGGGGCCGGAAAGGCGCATGCAGGAGCCTAATCAATTATAACTAGGATAAAGGAAAATCGTGCTCTTGCGACAGAACATAACATATGGCATAAACACACTTTTTGACGTAACAGTTATAAAAGGGTGAACATTTATGTGCTTTTCCTTTTCTTGCACACCTCGTGCTAAAAAAGCGGTCGCTAGTAAGACCCATTTTTGTGTTCGACAGAGGTAAAGGTAGGTCTAACGTGCTACATATTCTCACGCGTTTAGGCTTGATAGAGAATATGGGATTGGTAGGACAAAGTGAGTAAGTGAACTGCTGTTCGTGCAAACATTTGACGCATGGACGCGATGTAAAGACCACAAACGTTTGGATTCAGAAACTTTGGGTTTGCCACTACGGTCGAAATGACACTTTGTCAATGTTGCGATGGCAACATTGTCGACAATCTAGAAAAACAGGACAGCCCTCACTTTCTGATTGGCTAAGTCGATAATGTCCATATACATCTTAGAACAAAACTATTACCCCGCAAGCAGGGTACTCAATATGGCCACCGGACGGTCTTTTTCAGGAGGATTTCTCCAGTTCGTAGACGTGGGCATTTAAAAGACTAGACTTCGCCTGCAGTTCCCGGCCAGGCACCCAACTCACCCTCGTGGACAGTTGGCTCAAGCCGGCTGAGGTCGCGGCTTTTCTCCGTCTCGCAACTGCACTTAGTTTGGACTCCGGCGGGGACCCCTGATCCAACAAGGGCTACCAACCAACAGACTAGACGGCCCGGCAACTTTCATCTCGATCGCGAAATACTGTCACACGAAAAAGTAAGGCCATGAAACACAACCAACTACATAGGTAAATGCTGATGAAAATGTCTATACATGGACTTGTAGAATTGAATCATGAACCATTCTATCAGATTTTACAAAGTGCACCAGTTTACCTCTAATCAACCAATTCCTCCTTTTCGAGAAAAAGCTACGCATGGCAAACGCAATGCTTCGTGTATTTACGTTCGAAGAGGAGGGAAACACACCACAGCGGAAATTTGACGACGGAAGTAGCGTAAGTACCCATCTATATGTATTGTTCTATATGGACTCAAACATAAACGTTTGAAAATCTCTTATCTGTACCCATGTATTACTAAAGTGACGCGCTTTTTAATACCGATTTGTTCAAACTCCTTTAGTACCTATTTATTTTACTAACCAGCAGATTTCTAATATTTTAGGAACTAGCTGTGGAAGACAAAAGCGATGGTTCCCATGAACTATGCAATCAGAGGACGAACGATATTATTCGCTGTAAAAATTTTCCAAATTATTTTTGCTATCAATAAATTATCTGCCATCCTTAGTAATCGTATTGTGTTCTATCTTATGCGTCAGTGAGTATAGCAAAGGATTCATACGACCGGGCTACGAATATCGCTAAAATAATCGCCCTATGCACATATTTTCACGGTAAGGGAGGCTAGCGGGGGCCAAATGGGGGAATGCCGCGCCTGTGCCCCTTCATATCTCCACCATGCCCCATGGGGTATGGTGGGGCTGATGTTTCAAGGGTATAGGTGCGCGCAACCAGGCCTGATAAAATTGTCCAAATGGACACCTTTTAAATTTGTATATGCCTAGTTTTAATGATCAACCATGGTTTCAATCCGATAAACATTAACAAGGGAACTTAAAATGAAATTTTATCGTGGCGATATAAATCAGCAGGAAGCAATTACTTTATAATCACGGATAAAGTCTCACCCAAAGTAAACAGCTGAGAACCCTTAACATACACTGGATTTGAAAACATTACTGCATATATCAGATTCCTCTTTGTACACGTGAACATGATTTGTTAAAGGTTTTTCTTTTTATTCGCTTCCCCTCATTGTAATTTCGAATGTCATGTGTGTTTCCGACAGCTCGCACATTTCTTGAGAGAGAGATCTCTCGAATTAAGCTTTATTTTGAGAGCGCCATCAATTTATTTTGCCACAAATGCCTTCCTTCACTGAGACCGAGGAACAAGTAATTTGTCTCACTTCCAAATCCTCCCTCTCCAAACTGTGTCACCAAACCCAGCTCTGATAAGCAGCCTTCTCTTATCGATCTGGCCCCCATCCACCGCCTTTTCTCACGGCTCACTTGCATGAAAAGACGAACACGTTTTGACTTGTATCCTTTTCCCATATAAATGCACTGACCTGACGAGAATCGGTCGAAAGTATACTTACGCTCGACTAACTAGTTTTCTGAATTGTCTAATGGGAATGTTTGCAACTAAAATATGCAAGAATCTAGAGATTTACATAAAATGTGCTAATTTTATGGAGACGGTTTAACTGTTAGTTTTTATATGTGAGTGTCTAAATTGTCTGGTCCCCTCGCCCGTCTTCCTCCTCGCATGTGGTTTCTGCTGCCATAAGATCTTTTTAGAAAGCTGCATTTTTTCAGTCCATTTATCGTGTCCTTCGTGAAATGCGATTTCCTCCATAATGCACCGCCTAGATAAATATTCCAGGTCATCGTAACGCATATGTTTTGAACTACCTCCTTGTAAATTACTTTGTTTGATGACAATAGCTTATCTACATTATCGGTTTAACCCGAGGTCTCACGTAACCTAACATCCCTGGACAAAAAATGAGGCGTCTTACTCTCTTGCTCGCCTGCCTTTGTAGTGGCTTTATCACTACAAATATACAAAACGTCTTAGCAAATACGCGATGAAAACTTTCGAGGGTAGACTAACTGCTAATAAGGGATTTACCAGACTATTCTAGTGGAAAAGTTGTAAAGTCCAGTAAAGAGATTGACGATGAAGATTAGAAATGATACAACTCACTTAGATCCTTCACGATCCTAGTCGGCAGTAGTCAAGTAGTCGACTGCCAAAGGATAACTCTGCGAGGACTGGATCCAAGTTCGTTGGGCTGTGAGTTGCAAAATGGGGAGAAAACTCGTTTGCGAATTGTGGCTGGATTCTCCTGGAGCCCGAGAGTGATCACCAGAGAGGTGTCGTTGAAGGGCAAAATAAACAGCGGCAGGTGAGGAGAGAATTGAGCTGTGGAGAGTGATTAGCAAGATAGTTGCTAGTGTAGCGGCCGAGCTGACTGGTAGCGGATGATCGAAGGGATTGGTCG
>JAYGXS010000004.1:53340723-53368058 GCA_036362985.1 Ligula intestinalis | reverse complement strand
CGAGTTAGCCCGCCAAAACACACATGGTTCAGGTGGGGGTGCTACACTAGCACGCGTCAAAACCGAAAGTGTGAAACAGTGTTGTATTTAGTTTTAACAAACTTGGTTATTGATAAATTTAAACAACACGTAAGTAGGGCCAAGAGCCCACACCTTTATGGGTGCGTCCTTCATATAGAAGGATCCTCTCAGCCTTGAAATTAATCGGCCTGGTAGGACAGCCGGAATTGACTGCCGCTGCTACCCACGTCCCAGTACTTGTGAGACCTTCATAATTGCAACAGGGACCCAGTATTGTCTTTTTCAGCTTATTTGACTTCATTTGTCTTATTGTCCATGTATAGCCTCTACAATGTCAGATGAGCTTTAATCACATCAGTATATAACCCCTTCATGTTTCTCATGGTGGAAAAATGTGGTGGAGATTGTGTAAGTCCAGGAGTAACCGTTTTCTTAACAGACATTTGTAACCATCAGAAGGAAATATGGGAGTTCCAGGAAGCAGTTCAGAAGAACTTGATCTATTTCCTCTCAAGTATAGGCAACTCCGCGGTGACCTCATACAAACCTACCGAATTGTTAGAGGCAGTGAGTGTGCCCTAGAATTTGACTTTTTCTTCGAATCGGCTCGGACTGATCATCTGCGGTGTCATCCCTTTAAACTACAGAGGAAACTGGCCTATACTGACGTTCGATGGAACGCCTTCTCTCAGAGGGTCATCGGAGCGTGGAACGGACTCCCTGAAGAGGTGGTCCTCTCAGAAAATGTTGTCATTTTTAAGCACATACTTGATTCTCATTTGCTAAGAAAATATGACAGATATAATGAACATAGTGTCAGTAGCAGCACTTTGCAACTGGCTCACACTTATCGCTGATGTTAAGCCTACATTTGTATTATGTACTATTGTTACGGTTTAAAGCTTTTGCGATTTTTTCGCAATATGGGAATACCAAATTGTTTTGCTTGTTAATGGACTGAGAACCTGAACACCATGACTCCATCAGCTCGCGACTCACGTGGTTGTCCCCTCTTGGTGGGATTTCAGCCTCGTCAACCTTGAAAATATGACTGGGTCTCGCTGAATGAGCTACAAAATGGGAGTTAACGTCTTTCTTCCTCACCACCGCTGCATCCTTGGCCATTCGCCTCTGGAGTTATCTCCTGGTTTCTCCGACGTTGTTGCTTTGTCCACATATGCACCAGATCCGGTAAACGACTCCAGCCGTTTCCTGTCGTGGCAGTGGGTTTTTCGGTCTCATAACCCGGCGCCTAGTGGTTGCTTGTGGCCTTTGCGCAACTCCAAGTTGGGTAAGCAGGCGGCTGACCGTTCCCGATACGGTTTTTCACGTATGAAAGAGCTCGCCAAACCTTTGGGCAAGGTGGATTTGGTTTCTTCTCTCGTCTGAGTATGCCTCGGTTAACAAAATTGCGCGGGTATCCATTCGTTCTCAGTAAACGTCGAGGATATCGTAATTCAACAACTTTTTCTTCCATTTCTCTGCAATGTGTCTCAACGCGCCGGTAAAAGGCTCCATCGTAACTGCGTTTGTGAAAGATCGAGTGGATACTCCTGAAGTTCAGGACTTGCATAGTGCTGGTTGCTTTCCTAAACACGTTAGTTTGTAGGCCACTGCTTTCTTTACGATAAATGAAGACATTCACTAAGCCCTGCTTGTCGTTTACTTCTTCCCCCGTCGTAGATTGAATGTCCGGACAGCCAGTGTTTAGACGTTCCCTGAATATCAGCACCTGATCCCGCTCAAGTACGACGAATGTGTCGTCCACATACCAAGCCCAAAACTTTAGTTTGTGCTGTTCGAAAACCAGCGACCCCAATCGTTGAAGGACCGCCTCTGCTATGAGTTCGGAAATGGGCAAACCCATGGGCTTACCCTTTATCGGCTCGTAGATAGTTCCGTAAAAAGTAAAGTACGTCCTCAGACAGAATTTTAGGAGCTTTAGGATTTGGGCGTGTCCGGGGCGATTTTCCGTTTCTTCGTATTTCTCTCGTCAGAGTAATTGGATAGACTCGACTGCCAGGTTCTGTGGAACAGAAGTAATAATGGACGTGATATCAAAGGATACAATGATATCGTTTGGCAGGAGGCTTACTCCTTTAAGTTTCGCCAAGATCTGTGTTGATGACCTAACTGTTGTGTCTGAATCAGCGGTTAAGAATTTGAGCCATCGAAACAGCCACTTTGCCAGTCCGTAGGTTGGAATTCCTTTGAGAGGTACGATTGGCAGGAGGGGTGTGCCCTCTCTGGGCACGAGTGGAAGACCATAGAAGCGGACCAGGGCCGCTTTTTGTGCTCTCGCTATGCGTCGGTCAATTGGCGATATTGCACCTGCATTCTTAATTCCCAACAGCGTTGAGCAGATCTCGCGTGTGTGGGTTTTTAAGGGGTTGGATTTGTATGGGACGTAGGACTGAAGAGCACCAGGTGCAATCCCTCCTCACGGGGCAACGAACACGCGACGCTCTCTCCAAGGTCGAGCGTTAGGCACTTGAAGAACTCAGAGCTGACAATGACTGCATGATCGTGCTGGCGGACAAGAGGTGGTCCACGGTCGTATTGGGCAGGACAAACAATATTCACTAAGCTCAAACTTTGTTAGACGCTCTTCAGTCCTACGTCCAACGCAAATCATGGACCACTTCAATTTTCGCTTAGCCCCTTTAAGTCACTTTATTGAACAGAGAATAGTTTTGCCCCTGAGCTTCCGATTCATATGCATTTTTCAAAGAACGAAGGACAAGTTTAGAGTAAACTTTAGTGATATGTTTAGGCCAGTCGCAAACCGCTGCTACTGACACCGTGTTCATTGTATTTATATCAGTTTTCCAGCAAATGATAATCGTGTTTGCATTAAAATGTTTCAACATTTCCTGAAAGGAACATTTTGTCAGGCAGCCCGCTCCACGGTCCAATGACCCTCTGCTTGAAGGCGTTCCGTCGAATTTCCATGTTTGTCAGTTTCCTCTGCAGTTTAATGGGATGAAGCCGCAGCCGGTCTGTCTGAGCCAATTCAAAGAGGTCATGAAATCGTAGGTCACACTTACAGCCTTCGTAGATTCCATAGGTTTTGAATGAGGTCACCGCATATTTGTCTGCGATTGAGAGGAAACGCACCTACTTCAGCCAATCCCTCTTCCTGATGCAGATGGCCAGGATTCTTGCTCCTCTTCGTAGCCCTCTCCTGCGCTCGTTCGAGGTACAGAAAGTCCATCTTAAACCACGGACGCCAAGCCTAGACGGCATAATTCAAGTGGGACCGAACAAATACTCCGAAAGTTTATCTGAACAATTCCTTATTGATCTGGAGTGGCGCTATCTGGATGTCAATTATTTATACGAGACCAAGTGTAACGCCTGGGTGGATTATTGCACCCCCTTAAGCTCCATTTCGAACCATTCTCACTTCTTTGCCTCCAAATATGCCTTCCTCTGGAATAATATTCTTCTCAAAATTAGGCTCTCATCTAACTTAGCAGTTTTTAAAGTCCAATTACGTAAACACTAAACTTCGGAAGATATAAAGTCTTTGTTATCCGTCTCCTTCCCAAACACACAACTTTTGGACTTTGAAATGGGTCCCCCTGGTATCTGAGGTGGTTATGTTTAGATCAAATCTTTTTCCATGCATGTCTATTTCTTCCTCCTTTGAGTGATATTTGCAACGATGTTTCGTCCACTTCTCTGTCCAGTCATAATTGCCGTTTTCTCCATTCCCCGTTTTACAACCCTGACGATAGGCTTCATGGTCTTTAGTCATGCTCGTGGTGGTTCTGCTATTTTCGCCAGCTCGTCGCTAAACTCCGCAGTCTACAAGGTCACATCTCCGGTGTTTCGTTGATGATCAGGTGACCTCTGTCGTTCACTCTCTTGTCGACCCTGTTGTCTGCGATTGCCTCCTCCGGTCTCACCTCCCTGATGGTTGATCATGAAGCCAGTCGGGCGGTGCAACATTGGTGAACGACAGCCTCTGCTGTTATATGATTTCTCCAATTACAAGAAGCGTTTCCAACCATCATTCGTTCTTATCAACATTCCTGTCTCATTTGCACTACAATCAATCCTCTCAACCAACCAACTTAATTTTTTGAAGCAGTTTTTTTCTTCTACGTTTCGTTTCTTTAAGCGGGAGTTCACTGAACTCCACACCAGCTTAAATGGTAGGAGTTTTTTTTCACTGCTTCCTCCTTAGTTCACCATGCATTAACTACTATTTTAAAACGATGATATTTTGGTGAATATGAATTAATCTACCAAAACTACCAAGCGCTCCCGTTGTCTATGTGGTTGTTTCACGGAGAGCAGCATTTATCAACTTTGTATTTATTTTTCCACAGCACTAAGTTTGCAATGACAAGGCCTTCCGGGCCTTAAATATAAAATTTATTGATTTATTTATAAAGAGCGTGGTAAGTGTGTGCGAGAGGACTGAAAGGAATACCCATGAGAGGAAGGCTCTTTGATTGACAATTAAGGCACGAGAGTCGCAGCCCCTGGAAGTCGTGATCGCTTACCGACCACCGCAGACAGACACTGAAGTAAATGCGTGTTTACTAGAGTGCATAAAAGAGATAGGTAGTCAACCTGATGTTGTACTCATGGATGAGTTCAATGCATCCAGCATAAGCTAGAACGATTTGCGGGCAAATTGTTATAAAAACGCCTTTGATCACCATCTAAAAACAACACTTGATGCTATTCTCACACAAAACGTCCTCATTACAAAAAGAGCACGTGGGTGGCAACAGACTATTTGTTATGAGCTAGTCTTCACAAAGCATCTCCAGAGTATAGAGGAGGGCTGCTGCCTACCTCCACTTGGTCGCAGTGATCACGCTGTACTTTCGTGGGATTATGGTCTTTATTCGGTACCCCCTAGAGAAGACGAACCAAGGCCGAATATATGGCGAGAAGACTTCCCTCAAATGAGCGTAGAGGCATCACACAGAGAGTGGGGTCTTCTATTCTCCGAGGATGTCACTGAGGACTGGAATAAATATAATGAACGGTTGTTTGCTCGAATGCGAAGTCAATGCCCAGCATATTACTGGCATATTTGCCGATATAGATTAGAAATAGCAGTGGTGGGCAACAAAATTATTAAGAGGCCAAGGTTCACTACCATATGAGATTCGCCTAAATAACCTTAATCCCTATCCTCTTCGTTATAGGCAGTTACTCGGAGATTTGATGCAAACCTTCCGTATCGTGCGTGGCTTGGACTGCGCTCTCATGTGTGACGACTTTTTCCAATTCGCCACTTCGACTAATCTCTGGGGACATCCCTTCAAATCGTATGTGCTCCAAGGACGATTGGATGTGACGAGGTATTTTTTCTCTAATCAGGTCGTGGACCCGTGGAATAACCTTCCGAGGCGACTTTTATACCCCGATCAATGGAAACATTCAAACACCGACTTGATATACACATGCTACAGCGCAACGTGAACTATGTGACAAATTAACTTTGAAACACCACTGCACCATGTGACGGTCTATATTTTCCGGACTGAAAACTTGTAAACATTGTTTATAATTCCTCAGATTTTGATGTAAAAAATAGGAAGTTCAAAGGCGCATGGCTAATTTTCCTCAATTATACTGGCTGACTGAATATATCCTCATGTTAGCACATATAAAGCCCGCGTTGCGCCTTTAGTTGCCTTTAGATAATGTGAATATGTTTTGGAGAAGGAGTTCATTAGAACACCGATGTCCTTCTGTATGGCAAGAGTTTTTTTAGTACTGAGCCTTAAAATCACTCACTGAGTAACGTTAAAATTTAAAAGCCAACAAGCAGAGCAGCAGCTTAGTCGGTTGAGATTCTGCTGAGGTGTCGACCCGTTGGCATCAGACTTGATAGCTTTCCGAAGCTTGATCTCATTATCAAACATGATGGTGCTTAATCCAGTTTACCGGCATATTTGCCGATATAGACTAGGAATAACAATGGCCGTTAGACATGGTCTTTAGGGACTCCACTTAGGACAGGGTTAAGGGTTGACTTTGAGGCACTGACGTACACAGTTTGCGACTGCACTGGGAGAAAATCTGTGATGTATGTCAGCAGGCTTGCTCCTATTCCAAGTTCAGATGATTTATACATTAGAAGTTTGTGTGGGATGCTGTCAAACGCCTTCTTGAAATCAATACAAGGGACGCCAGCCATAGTATCGTCTTCCAGTGCGCAGCTCCACGGATCGGTCGAGAGCAATGAGTTGTAAAAATAATGGTTCTGTCCGAAGCCGTATTGCAGCTCTGAGAGAAACTTTTTTTCCTCCAGGAACTTCACTGTCACCTTCTTAATTGTGGCGTTCATTACGTTACAGAAAATGCAAGGTAGGTTGATGGGTCAATGACGTTGACCTTCGTTGGAGACTTACCCTTGTATATAGAGTATAAATTTGCAGTCTTCCATTCGGATGGCAGTGCGTCTAATTCAAATTACGAATTTCAGATGTGCATTTGAGGTTTTAGAGCTCGCTTGCCAATTCTTTCAAGAACTTGAAAGGTATATTATCTGAAAAGGATGACGTTGCTTCTTTGATGATTTGCAGTTCTCCTTGCATTGCAGATGTCAGGAAAAATAGAGCTAGAAGCGGTGGACCAGCGTTTACAGCGTTTAAAGTAGAACTCTGTTTCCCTAGCAAATACAAGGGCTAAGAACTAGCCACAGTACTCAGCTCACGCATAATTTTCAACGATTCCTATGCTGTTATCATCCTTAAGTATTGCAGCCGGATTCTTGCATTTTAGTTGACTATTAATGTATCGGAATAACGCTTTGGCCTTTATCTTCAGTCTGTGGGCTATTACTTGATTCATACTTTTTTTCTTGACCTGTGGATCGATCTTTCCACAAAATTTATCTAGCGACGGAATTCATCGTGGTCTAATGGTGACCCTTTTTCCCTGAATAACTGCCATTTATTGTTCTCTTTTACCTGTCTGTTGAGGTCTCTTGTCAAATGGACAGGGTGACTAGTCATCTTTGGATCTTCCACCGGACAACAGTACTCATTCATATTTCATGAAATCATCGCGATCGATCGCTTGTCGTTATCTGGATCCTCTTTGAGAAAACAGTCCCCATTCATGGACGTCCGTACATTCCTAATCGAATTAAAATCTACTTTCCATATGTGTCATTGGCAATTCGTCCTCTTCGGCCGTTGAGAACTGAGTGCGTAATCCCACAGAGCGTTGTATGTTCATATTTATCTAGTCGGGCACTGGAATAAACTATATCAATGTAGGAGAAATCCCTCATAAAAATTATTTCAAAATATTAAGCTCCTTGGCTCTATCGAAATCTGTTTTTTTGGCGTCACATTCTGTGTCATAAGGAGGTCCATTAGCTTACATCTGAGGGAAGCTGGTGCCTATTCAACTGTCGGATTTTCACAGTCAATTGCAGTTGCGTAGAAATCATCCGCAATAAGAACATCTAGTTGGCTAGCGGCAACTTTCACAAGACGAGGGAGCAACCCATCAGCTGCGCTCGGAATGTCTGATGTTTTTTTACCTTCAGGATCAATGAAATCACCTTCTTTTGCTTATTCCAGACGAATTCGAGGGGGTGCACTCTTTGGACACCGGAGATTCTAGCATATGCGAAAACATAACCATCTTGTCTGTTTATCTTTGCGGAAAAGCTGGTAGCCTTGTATAGAAATTTCAGAATTGGCTTATTCTGTTCTAAGCCAAATTCCCGTAACGGCAACAACAACAGGTTTACTCAATAAAAATGGATCCCAACGAGGAACTATACCAAGAGGTCCATAAACGTTAAATAAAAGGCATGTCAAACAAAGCTACCCTCGAAGCTTTGTGGATATTATCTCACCTTCATTCAAGATTGACTTCCACGTTAGATGCAAATATTCTGATATCATTCAATAAAACATATATTTCGTTGTATGTACTTTGCGTTGTCCTGCACTCTATTTGTTGCTTTTTTATCTGTAGGAAGTCTTATCCGCTTAGTATGTCTAGAATACACACTTTTCCTTTGCCCAACGTTAATTTCTTGCTAAAATGTTCGATGTTTTCGAAATTTTCGTCGTATTTTCAGCCGATTTTAGCCACTGTAATTTTTCTTCTGTTCTTTATTCTTGAAAGAGCACCTCTGTTATTTCACCAGCAAAGTGCATTGCTTACTTTTTTAGTAAATAATTGCATACGTTATAAAGAAAATACCATATAGTCAGTTTTTTTGGCTTCGCGAGCAGAGTATGCTTGCAAGTTTGACTGTATTATCACTTTGTTTGAACATTCTGTTACCTACCCGTTTATTTTGGTGTCTCGCGTGGTTGCTATTTGCCCCAGTTTACGATGTCGGATGCTGAAAATGAGACCCTTAATGAGACGGAGGCTTCCATCATAGAGGAAAATCCTTTTGCGTCACTTAGTTATGGAGAAAAATTGCAGTTTGCATGCCCTATTGCGCAGCCTATGGCTTCGGAAAAGTTGACGAAGCGTCTTAGCAAATTAATGAAGAAAGCCAAGCGGAACAAGATGTTGTCATGTGGAGTCAAGGACGCTGTCAAGCAGATAATCAAAAAGAAAATACCTGGAATTCTTGTCATCGCCGGAGACGTCAGTCCTATTGACACTGTTTCACACATCCCTGTAATATGCGAGGAGAACAACATTCCCTATTGTTATGTCCCTTCGCGGTATGACTTGGGTGCAAATTTCTCCTCAACTGCTAGCTCCCTGTGTGTCTTCATCAAACCGAATGAGGAATACGAGAATCTTTTTAGTAAATGTCGGTCAGCTGTTGATGCGTTACCTTTGCCAATCCATTAAATTTTTGCATTTACCTATCTGCTGTCTTAATTCAGAAAACGATGTAACTCAGAGGTGGCTGAATAGGTTGTTTATGTAGCAGTTCAAGACGTTGTTTTCTAGCGTCGTTGTCGTCAGCGTGTATTATTATCGTAGTTGGCCGCCCCCCATGAATGCATGCATTTAATTCTCTCTATCGAGCCCGTTCGTTGACCGTAAAAGGAACTGTCTACCCTGTTCTTTCAATTAATGCAGTCAGCCAAGTCCTCCTAAGCTTTCAGGGATTTATGGGCGAGTTTGTAGAACATCGTCTCACATCAATATATTACGGGTTTCTGCATCTACTCCGTCGGATTCGGGCACATTGAAGAAGATAAGCGATTTCTTTCTATCAGTTGGGTCGTTTGTTTCTTTTAACACCTTAGATGCCGATGCAAAAACCTTCGACGTAGAAGCCTTCGGCACTTCGTGTAGCTCGGCCTTCTTTTTTTGCGGGTTTCGGCGTGGTCCACCCCGCATTTTCATCGATTTCTGTAGTAGAAAACACGAGAGATGGGTCTCCGTTTTCCAGATGTTATATTGGCGGCTCCTCCGGTACCGCTATTGTATCTGGCTTCGCCTCATCTGAAGTTATCGCATCTTCTTCGGGGGTTTTGTTTTCGTCTGTTGTATCGGTGAGGGTGTTCGTAGCGTCTTCGCCAAGGATACCACTTGCACGCATTACAAAAGGGCACGAGCCCTTGTGAGTCGTAGTTTTTAAAGACTTCGTAAACTTCAGGGGCTATTTTTGTGCATTTTATGTGCACCCATCTGTTACATAAAGCGCAGAGCACGGCCTTACTCCTGCCAGTAACATTACTGTTGCACGTGGGACACTTGGAATTTGTCATGGTTCCAAATAAAACGATGCTAATAGAGATTATTTGTATAATAAATACGAAGACTTAAAGTCGTTTCTTCTCTTGAATAGATCGATTTATAGAAATCTTCCACTTTGTCTCAAATTTGAACCAACCGCGGTCAAGGTCAGGTCGATCTCTCTTACACCCACTGGTGTTTGCTATCGCCTCATCCATACTGAGATTCAAATGCCGTAGTTAGTTTTGATTATTAATTTATGCAATTTGACGTAGTATTTATCTTGAAACCCTACTGCTGAATGTATGCGGATACCTCATGTCTTCTAATTCGAAGTTCATGTAGGTCGGCTTGGTAAGCGAGTAAATTGTAAGTTAATTTCCCCGACACTCGATTACTTGACCCGCTTGCCCATTAAATGCACATATACCATGATGCACACGCAAGGTTCGTCCTTGTCGGATAAGGTCTCTGCGAATATTGACGAACCAGTCGGTATGCTGGTATGGGAAGCGAAACTTGGCGCACAGACCAAACTTGAACTATCAGTGTATCATTTTCATTAATAAGGTTTTTAAGGTGTCAGTTGAACAAAGCTGTGCAGCCGGAGGTGGGAAGTTAGGAGTCGTCGAGAGGATGAACCAACAAAGCCTTGCCCACTGGATGGCTTCGGAATTGACGCTTTTGATTATCTTAAATTTTAGTGGGTTCTAACACATTTAACGTCACACTCAACACGCTTGATGGTGTTCTATCAACAAGAGAATTAGTGTCAAGTCGTCACTCCAAATTACCGGGGCCTATCTTTAGTGTTGTCACTTGTCATGGTTCCCACATTCAAATTGACCCGGTAAGCATTATGCGAAGACCATAAACCCAGAGTTTTAAGCTTTACGTAAGTAGTTTTTCAAAACCGACGGTCAGCAAGTTTGGTCTTTGAAGGACGAAGTTTCTGGACAGTGAGAAAAAGCTTCTGTTAGTTGTCTGTTGGCTCGCATAACTGATTCATCACTCTCAAGAATTGTCTCAATCAAATTAAAATTGTTTGGCACACTGTACTTGCCGAGTATGCGGGGGTCTTGTAATTACATTATTAGTGACTTGGGCTCAACGGGGTCACGGGGATTCCCACAATCGGACTTCAATCTGTAAGCCACCCGCTCTACCTTCAAGATTAGCGTTCGCTTATGCTAGCTTGCATGTGTTAGAAAACTGTACGCAGCTTAGCTTCTACAACGCACTGCAATGTTCTTTGTGGCCCGAGTTAATCATTTTCCTGTTTTATGAGTATCAAAGATTGGATATAGTGAGATTTCCTTCTGGAAACCCTGCAAAACCGCTCCATTAACAGTCACTTAACTGATTCCATTCCATTCGCTTTTGGTTACGGACGCGAAGCTACTGTTAAGAATAGAGATGCGAAGGTACTACATAGGCAAAATCAAGTTACAAATATGAGTGGTACGGGATTGTAATCTACACATTTGGCTTGATGAGCGTCCTCCATTCCAGACGAAGGTCTATTTCAAGTGACAGCCGTTTGTGATGGTGACATTTTTAATAGGGAGCATCAGCAGTCTAACGTAGGCTGCAGTGCCATTGGAAATTGTATTCATCACTTAGGCGAGGAAGTATCCGCCGCTAATTTGCAATATTATTTTTTACACGCGCATATTCGGATGAATATATTCTTTGGTGAAGAATGTGAAACGTCCCTGGTGAAAGACGGGTGGGAGGAGCCTTTGTGTCGGTGGTATATCATATTCGGAACATCTAAAGTATCCCACAAACGAGAATGGTATTGGTAAATGAACAGTGTCTGGGACGGGTGTGCTTTAACATCGTGCAAACAGGTACTCCGTGTTAAACAACTCGATGAAGATTTCGATAATGGGCTTCAGAAACAGTTTCAACTGAGTCGGATAGATTCTCTCTGCGTTGGCATACAGTCTTGCTTATTGTGCATTTAGATTAGTAAGGAATGTCTGAGCATTCGGACGGGTGCTCGCAATCAGTCGTAATCCAGGCCCTTTTGTTCTAGTCCAAGGGAGTCGAGTAGTTGTCATTCAAGTCTTATAAATGTCAAATATTGCGACTAAATATAAGGAACCATTGGTACTAATCGGAATTCAAGGGACTGGAAGACTTCGGCATTCTGTCAATCTTCTTAATCATGTAGCCAATCGGATCGGCTGGTTGTTCAACAGCCATTTCAGAAATAAATTCCTAACCAGAGGAGAGGTTTAAATTGTAAATGCAGGCTACCTTAAAGAGCGAAAGAATGCGGTGCTTCTGCAAATACACCTCCGATTTTGTCTTCGGATTGTCCGTAGAGTGAGTAAATATCATATTATCTGGGTCTGTTTGATGGCCTGACTGCATTCCGTAGATGAAGTCCTTCCTGTCAGAAACGGCAACAAAAAGATTGCATTAGTAGCGGGTTTAAGAGGTGTAAGTAACTTATTTGACCCACGTGTGAAAAAGTAGGGGCAACTCGAACCCACGGCAACAACGCTCCAGCCTACTAAGTTAAGAGACCCCCACTTTGCAGTAAATTAACCCAGGTGTGATTAAATCCATGGTTATCGGCGGAGGCCTCGTTGGTCGTTTTACTGCCGCATTGGCCTACTCCTTGCTGCCGTGGGTTCGAATTCCACCCAGGTCGCCGAGTTTTCCAGAAATGAAAATGTTGAAGACAATAGTAACAAATTCATGCGAGCGCAAGACCACCCCCCTGATGCAAAAGTGGATTAGTTCTCTAAATGCACACCTGCGATCAAAATGCGTGTGAGGTTATCGAATCGCCCCTGGAGCACCCGGTTAGAATGCCAATGTACCCTACAGCTCATCAGGAAATGGCTGTGGAGTGAGAAAATGTAGAATAACTGAAGATCCTAGAGAAAATTAGTTCTTCACGTTAAGTGAGAAGTTCCAGAGCACGTGGCAACCTTGCGTCTTGATTTTATGACCAATTACAATTAACGAAGTGCAACCAATTGCACTTGACCTCTAAGTCTCATGCAAAAATAAGTCTTGACAAAAAGACATTGCCGACAAAGGGGGTTCCAGCTACGGGTGTCGGAATACCGGAAGTTGGGTGTGGCTGGCTGATGATGGCAATTAAGCCCGAAATTGCTATTCCAGTCTCCCTTGTCTTTTTCGGTAGTGTTCTGCCTCTAATATACTCGTAGCTGAGCGACTGCTGGCGGGGAGTGTTCATTCGCCGACCGTGCCTGTGTTATTAATTACGCCTTTCAGTCAAATGTGTACGCTGAGTCGAGAAACCTGTTATCATACCGTAGACCTTGGTCCAAATCTAAATACAATGCAAATAGCTACCCCATGCTCACACACAGTTGTCATACAAACTACTATGGAATAGACATATCAAGCTACGAAAAGAGCATCCGTTTATTGACCCGCGTTGAGTCTGTGTCAGCCGCTAACTACTGTCGTATATGCATACGGCACACACCAATCGGAGGCTGGCACCACATCAGTCGCCGCGCGCAATCTTATAATCATTCGATTGAAGAGTTTGGACTGGCTCCCGTTGCGTGAAAGGAGGAAAAGGGGGGGGGGGGAGGTGTGAAAGAAGTCAATATTGACGAACCAGTGCACTCCTTCCTAATTGGCATCTTACGCGTTTAGAATTATAACGGTGTGCTTGTGCCCGCGGTCTGCAAGGCCACCAACTACCAAGGCATTTCAGTCCTCGATTGAAAGGTGCGTTCTGTCGCAATAACCTCCCCTGTGATATGCGAAATCGTGCATAGCGCGCGATAGAGGCCAAATACACCACCTCAATCACTGAGCCCATCACCGCTTTTGGCTGAACAAGCCACAGGTGTACAGCTGAAGAATGAGGGACAGGAAAGTTGATCCAGCGATTAGAGCCCACCACTAAAAGTCAAGTGCATTTTGAACCCAGCACGACAAAACCTGCTCTCCTTCTTTGAAAGGTTGCCAACTGACAGAATTGCTAGAAGTAGTACCTCCGTAGTCATACACACACGATTATACTACTCAAAACAATTGAGTAGCTGTGTATGCTTACTCTTTTCGAATAACCGAAGACCGCTCGCTGATTGTCTTGAATTGTATAAACGATCTCTTTTTTAATTTTTTGCTGTATCAATGCATTTCCGTGTCACTGTGTTGCCAATAGGGAGCTCAAAGGCGTTTACCTATATTTCTCTGAATAAAAATGAACTGCACTGAAGCCAGGGTTGCTGGTCATGCTGTGATGGTTCGCTCTTAATGTGACATCTGCGACACTTCTCACTTTCCCTTATGAAACTTGGTATGTTTAGAGCCAGATAGTATGTCGTAGGTGGTCTCTTTGGCTTTGTCGGTTACTGCGCCCACGTTTACTTCCTATTGTCTTGATTTCTCCGTGGTGTGGGAGGAAAGAGAGCGATAGATATCTTATCAACCATAAGCAAAACCATGTGGATGCGTGTGGGAGAATGGACAACGGTGGACCTTGTAAATGGCAATGGTCTAGTAAAAGTAGTGTCATGTGTTGACACTGACAACCTTCTTGCTTGATTCATGCATTCCGGCTTCAGACAGGTAGAAATTGTCGAAATTCCAATTGAACAGAGTCTCCAGTACCATTCTTGTCGGTTTGGTTCATTGAGCATATCCAGCTTCTACCTGAAAATAGGGTTCTAGACAGAATTGCTTATACAGTCCTTTCCGGGTGCGACAAAGGAGAAGAAAACTTCCTTTCCCCTACGAACTACAGGTAACCTTGTGCTAAATTCCGGGAATGGTAACTATTAACCTGGCATTAACTCTAACCCAGATCTAACTCTACCCTAACATTAGACATGAAGCTAATTCAAGCGCTTGTCCTAAGTTCCCTGGAATTCAGCACAGAGTCCTCTTTTTTACGGGCGGTTTCTCTTCCCAGGTCTCTTTTCTCTATCATACAAACAATCCTAGTTTTATTCAGGACATTCGACCTAGTAGTGGAGGCTCAGACATATTGGTTCCTGCGAAGTGCCCTGCATTAGGCAAATGATGTGAGTCGTCATGAAGGATCCAGGAACATAGTACAGGCAGGATGCCCTGTCCTACCCAATCAATGGGAGGAAGTCCAAGTCGTAAAGAAAGAGCAAAACGTGAAGCCGTAGTCAATCCTAGACAGCATTAGTGCTTTGCAACACCGCTCTGAATTATGACCATTTTTTAAGGAAGTGAGTGGCCAGTTCTATGTTCAGTCAGGACTGAAACTCTCATTCCAGCATGCTTAGAGCATAGTAACCTAAGTCTGCGCCCACCGCTCAACCCATCGCGGCTGCTAGTGGGTGCGCAGACACTAGAGCTTGCCTTCCCCAATCGTCGCCCTGTGGCTGAATCACACATGACCGTGCTGTAGACGCTGTGATGACTCCCGCACTGCCACATCTCGAATTTCGCCCCTCGTAGCTGCGGACGCTTGCTCGTCCGACTGTCATCTTCCTCCAACCTTTTCTCCATTACTTCTGTACAGAATGCACTATTAATTCCACCTGGCATCTAACTTCTCCACTAACTACACGGAATCAGGCCTGAAGATGGGAGCTGCAAAGGTTTTCCGTATTAACAAAATCCACTACGATAACGCTATACGTAGTCTTCACATTCAGGTGTCCAAGTGAATCATATGGGTCAATCAGTTAAATCTATTTCAGCATCCTTCTGCTTAGACTAACCGAAAAGTCCTCTCTGCTTGAGGCCCGTTTTCTTCGGCTTCAGCACGATACCTACATGTTAATGACCAATCATCCATCTGAAATAAAACTCTTTGGAATTTTCAAACTCAGCAAAACGGATCGCTAAACACTACAGGGAAAAGCAATTTCTGGGTTCTCAGTCAAAAAATCAGTTACGATCGCAGCAAATCCACCCGGAAAGAGGGGGTGTGGCTTCAATGAAGATTGTCTGTGAAGAAAACGTGTCAACTTAAATGTTGGAAGCAATACACTACCCCAACTTTACGAGGAGCAGTAGGTGTTTTGGAGGCTTCTAGTTTCCCGAACACTTGAAAGACGTATTTCCACGTGATTTGCGTATTGGAAAAATATGCCGTACCAACAATTTTTCAAGGGGGCCTACAATGTATTTTCCCCTATTATTGCTACAAAAGCATACATGCCGTGAAATAAGGTGACACACTTTAATTTGACGCGGCACAAGTTTGGACATTGCGCAGTCCCTCATCATGTGCCCTCGTTACTTAGAATTTTAGACAACGGTAGTTTAAGTAGTGCATCTCAGATACACCTAGTCCAAGGGTCGGCAACCTTCTTACCTCAGAGAGCCAAGAAAGCAAAGACAGTAGTCGCCGGCTATTAAGCTCACCTGGGGCCCAGACCAAATTGGGCTAAATAAGCGGCGGGCGCAATAACCGGAGAGACCTAATTCTTTATTAGCAAACGCTGGATAGGCACTATACATTATATACGCACCGTATTATGTGTACAAGAAAGGAATGCTGTTTGTCTGTATTTTACGTAATAACAAAAGCAAAAAAATGATTTGCGATACATTAAAAAAGTGGTCTAGTGTCAGTTGTTTTGGAGGAAACTTCACTCGCAAGTGCTCTTTGATGTCCTTCTCCAGGCACCAGAAATCGTCAAAGTTTGTGAAGTCTGGTGCCTGTAGATCGCGTTGCCCACGCACAGAGATGAGAATCTCACTCTATCCTGTTGGCAAACTGGGCTTTGTAGCCGGCGACTGGGAATATTAGCGGGCGGATTTGGGTATTTAAAATTCCATCCCAAGCTGATTTGGGCTTAATACGCGGCTTGGCCTATTAACCGTGGCTTAATAACCGGCGACTACTGTATTTGAAAATATATTTCCGAAAGAGACATATGGTATATTTTAAAATGATTTGGCCTGATGAATGTAATGATCCGAGTACAACCTACTACTTAGACCCCTAAAGAGTAACCAAAATCATAAAATCTGAATTGTCGGAAAGAGCCATACGCGATCATCAAAGGCGCCATATATGACTCGCGAGCCATGGGTTGCCGACCCCGGACCTAGTCCCTGCATTTGTCCGACGGAAACAGGAGTTACAGGGGTTTGTGGGCTGGAGAAATAGGAGAGTCAGTGAAGAAACTTTGCAGAAGTAAGTGAAAATTGGAAAAAATGTAGTTGAATTTGTTTCTCCCGCCCGCTGGGAGTAAGTTGTTTGGCACGTGTGCGCGGTACTTCGCGCTGCGGACTAACTAATATAACTCCAGAACGGTAAGTTGGACTTCAGGTAAGTTAAAGTAGACGAGCTCCTAACCACCGTTTCTATTTTTTCAGGCATTTCGAGAAACCTGTATTTTGATAATCGGGTTTTTCCACAATACGTTAAACGGTAATACAGATCAGGAAAAGCTACAGATATAAATCAACAACATTTCCAAATGCAATAAAATAAAATGCATATAGCAGGTATGACATCATATTCCCCTGCCTATCCTAACTCCCCACCCATAAAACCCCTCTAACCATCGTTTCCATCGGACAAATGCTAGGACTAGGGGAACTTGAGGTGCGCTACTTATTCTCCTGTTGCGGAATTTTATTACCTTAAATTTAAACATATCAGCTTGTCAAGAATATAAATGTTTGATTAACCATATCAATCGAATGTTTGGCTCCTATTTAAAATCTATAAAGTACGGATTGTGAACTTTTGAGGAAGGGAGATTACGAAAAGATCGAAACGGGCAACAATCGCAGTATCCCATTAGCAAGAAAAACAGAGCCATTGATGTTTTGGCATAAAAAGGTGACTTACAAGTAGATAGACTGGCCTGCTTAGACTGAGTGAAAGTGCCTTTGAAATCACATATGAAAGTTAGGGTGTGTGGATAAAAGTTCGTGTCACCTAGGCGTGATAGTTGCCAGGCGACCAAATCTGGGTCTCGGATCAGATAGTCGGGGGGAGGGGGGTGGAATGCGTTCATTTACACGCTGACGATTAGGTCACAACTGAACATACTTTTACGTGTAAAGAATGTTCACCACACAAATTTGCTGACTGCGCCATGGCAATTGAACCAATCACAGTTTAAAAAGTGATAAATCCATACAAGTGTGGAAAAATTAGGTGGAATTCAGTGGGAAAACCGAGTATTAGTAAGGTTGTTTTGACAAGTTAAAAGGCAAATTCCACTTGCCAAAGACTGAAAATTCCTCAGCTTGGGGCAAACTGTACATATTTTAGCACCGGATAACATTTTGGCTGCGTATGTATGCCGATGAGAAAGAGACGTTATCGGACATATTTGCCTTGCGTAGCGGTTCCAGTGCCCATCGTTTCTGGTATACGCAAACTGTCAGGACTAACGCAGCCACTCCCCATGTTTTTGCTAAGGCTATTGTCTGAAATCAGGCAGGGGTAACGATGACGATGGCTTTGGTGGATACTTTGGGTTTTTTATTGCTAAAAATCGGCTAATGATCCGGAAAGACGCCCAATGACGCTGTATTCGCACAAAGGAACCATGCTTACCTCGGAGGATGTGTAGGATGTAGAGAACATCGGGTCAGCGCTGTAGGATATGAAGTAGTCCTGCCGGATAATAGATGATAGAACGTTTCTCAACGGTTATAAACTAGTAGATATGATAAGGCGTGGAAGGCCAGAGTGTTAGGAATAATTTTATTAAGTACAGAAGGTGTCGGATATAAGAAATGGGCAATTGACTCCCAGATGAGTGCAGTCCAGCCAGGAGCGGGCCAAGTCCAGAGTCGCATTCCGGTGGTAAGTTCACCGGATCCGAATGCCTGCAACCGGTCGTGAAGTCGTCGGCTCCGGGAGTGTCTAACCATTAGTAATCACCATAATAAGGTCCTTTGTGAACCGGCCTTGGGACGTAATTAGCCAGATTGGACAGACGAAAGGTGAACACACTTCCGTGAACTTAACCGGAGGTTTGACACCATCTGGGGCGCACGTACTGGTGAACACGAGAGCCAGGCATGTGTGAAATGCAGCAGAGGCGTGCGAGCAAAGCGTGGCTTAGAATCAGAGGTCGCTACAGATGTCTGGCAGCTCCAGTCATCGGTTCTTGCGGCCGACACAAGCATCTAGCATAGCGTCTCCTGCGGTTTAGTAATTACCTCTCAAGTCAATAGCTCGGTCTTAAGAAGCCTTAAAGGAGTGTGTTAATTCGATTTGCTTCGGTTGAAATCCACGAAAACAGTCACACCGCGTGAATGAGGAATGGATCCTATGCTTGAGGCGTTTGAGCGCTTGGGTGACGCGTACTCAAATGCTACATATCAACCGACATCATTTAACTGACTTTCGATCTGTTAACACCCAGAACTCCGAAGACTGGCAACTTTCGATCTCTTAGCGTTAGATAACACGAAAAGTGCGAACCGATGCACACCTATACTGGCAGGAAATAATGTCGGAGTTGGAATGCTTTCCCACGGTTGGTGACACTGTAATGACCCAACTCTGAGTTCAATTTTCAACGTATCGCCTCTCGCGGCTGCTTCATCAAATTTGAATGCGTGGCAGGGTCTCATCGAGTGAGCCGCAACTTAAGAAGTCTGCCATTTTCTCCGACATATTTGCTTTGCCTGCAACTGCCGAAATTGTCGCAAGAGGTGACAATCGGGTGAACCGAGAATTACTTGAGTCATGGTTCACGGGCTCCCTATCCATGAACATGTGCAACGATTTGCCCAATCCATATTCGGTGCTGAGACTCAATTTGGCCAAAGCAATTCGCCACTCGGGGAACGGATAGGCCAACGCGTCATCCTACGCCAACACCGGGGGACCAGACGGCCGAGCAAGCATCACCTCCGAGTCCACCACGCGTGATGAAAGTTCAGCAGGTCAGAGGCCGCATGCTGTTCAACAAACTGTCAACACACAAGAAGGCAATTACCGCCCATTGTTGTTGTATGTTTGCAGTAATGACTGTATCCTATAAATACTGCAAAACTCCGCTATTCCTATCTGACTATGTCTCTGATGACAAATCGGCGATGGATCTCGAAGCGTCAGGCGAATCAATGTATTGTTCCAGCGATCGAGTCTTCTTCTTCTCAATTACTTCCAGGGACTCGCATGTTCGCTTGTATTGGCAAGTGATTACAACATTGGATGAACATTTTACCTATTTTTCCGCCCCACTGATTCTGGATTCACCCAGCATCACCTCTAGTGTAGCAGGTCCTGAAATTTATTTTATGACTACGGCCTTGCAAGTGGCCTGCAAAGACATTCCAGTAAGTTTAGTGCACTGAGCCTGTCCTACAGGGCTGCATTTATACCGTTCTAGCCATGCTGGTCTTTGTTATTGCTATGTATGCCCGCCTGTAGTGTCGGTACATCATGACGTGATGCGCGCGTCAAGCGCTGATCAAGGTCACGGACACGTGTTCATCCCTTCCTTTGTTCTGACGGCCCAGTCTTCACTCTTGGCTGGCGGGCTCATCCCTGCCCTTATTCTGATTGGCCAGCATTCGGCATATTATATTTACCCCACACCATATACACTGCGGTGTCAACCTGACTCGTCAGTTGAACTGTGCACTCGTCCTCAGTACACATCCTGCCTACAGACAATCCTCTGCTTTGCCTACATGACATTCCGCCTACAGGCAGCCTTCTGTTTTACATACATTACATTCGTCCTGTCTACAAAGTGCCTTCCGTTTTCAATAAATAACACTTATTATCTGCCTGATCTGCTTTCACAGTACCCAGGGTGCTCAGAAAATCCCAGCATCAGTTGGGACGGACAGATACTCAGCTTAAGACGAACGTGAAAGAATGTTTTTTTGGTTTTTAATAGAAGACTGTCTTCTGCTTTGTCTATTCGACTGTAGCTCCTTGACTCCTGTTACAGAAGTGCTCACCGGAGGACCATGGATACCGATGATATGAGGCTGATCAAGGCTTTCTATAAACTTATCGCCGACGCCAATCCCGCAAACCGTCACGTGACCTCGCTCCGCTATCTCCTCCTGGGACAGCCAATCACAGGTGCCATAGAGTACTATTGGCCAAGCAGTTGATCAAGCGGCCAGTAACTTACTCTTGCATGACGCTTACGCATTCACGCCTATATAGGTGGTGAAGGCTAAGTCGGTTAACCCTAACACCTACAATCTTTCAGGCCCGGGTTCCTTAGGAGATGGGAGAAGTCTTGGGAAGGCAGAGTAGACTAAACAGTGTATTGTTTACAGAAGGGATAAGGGAAGGTTGCCAATAGGTCTTGCAGGGCGTCCGACCGTGAGGCCAGTTGGAAAGGCGGCATCGGCGCAACCGCGCCGCTGCTAGCTGCAATCCCCAGTGTCGCCGGACACAGCCACCAACTTCAGGTGATGTGTGAGCGGGCTTGTGATTGGCTGCTTTTGCGAGATTCAGCCGTGTGTGTCAGTAGATGGCCCTGGTCCTTGAGCGATAGACAGGCCAGGGATCGGCCATCACGGTAATCGCAGTGTTGGCTTGATGAGTCAGCGGTGGCGTTAAGGTCCACTAGACCCACGCCAACAGACGGACGCGCGCGCAAGGCACTGGGCCTGCCGCACGTCCGGGTATCAGACCACCACCACCACCACCACCACCACCACTACAGCATTGATAACTGCAGTTGCAACAGCGTGAACCGTCTTTGCTAACAAAACATCCTCTCCGTCAGTCCATTCAAAACACACGTGCGCCCTCGTCGTGATTCTGTTCCCACCACCACCACCACCACCACCACCACCACCACCACCACCACCACCACCACCACCACCACTGATTTTCCGAAAATTACTGATTTCACCCCTTCTCTTCCTGTTCGGAAATGGGCGTGATAATTGTAGTGTTCTGAGCACACTCACTCCTTAGGCTCCTACAAGCTCACCTAACCTAATTTTTTTTCTGAGTTGCGTGACATTGAGGCAGTGGGCATTGAATAGTGAATTCGGGCAGCAATGTTAACTGCCCGCCACACTTTCATGTGGCGTGTGCCACGCACATTCAACTCAAGGCAGACTGACGCTCGCGTGTTATGGGCCAATGTACATGTTACCATTTTTGTATTTCAAACCAACAGTGGGCCTGGTCGTGAAGATTATTGCCTGTCCACTAGTATCAAAAATTATTTTGTCCTCGTAACAAATAGACTTCTTGGTTATTCACTGTTCCAACGTGTTTTCACGAGAAGGGCAAATTTTAAAGCATATTGACAGTTTTGCGATGTTTCCATGGAAAAAACGCAGAGTCTATTGTTTGGGAACATGGGTGAAAGGTGAGGGCACATGTTGCTTTTGTCAAATCTAGAAGTTCTAAATATGGAATTTATAAAACTTCAAAAGTGTTTATACGCTGTTTATCTAATTTTAATATCTGGATAAAAATTATAATTTTTAAGAAATGAACATAAAAATTAAATATTATGAAGTGGAAACGACGAGGACGAGGGAGACTGGAATGGCCATTTCTGGCTTGCAAGCCGTCATCAGCCAGTCATATACAATCCCAGGGGTGGTGACACAAGACATTTGGACACTGAGTGCAACGCCCTAATATTGCACCACGGGTCCGTTGTTCTTGTCGGTGACGATTGGGAATATGATGATAACAGAGCACTCACCGATCTGGATAGAGAACACGCCTATCCCATTTTGCCTTGGAGCTAAATCTAGACCCCTCGCAGGCGCTAAATGGTGAGATGGTCAAGTGTTGAACTCATTGACCAAATGTCACGACTCTCAAAAGTCATCACCCCTGGTATTAATTATGACTTACTGATGGCGGCTTGTTAGCCAGAAATGGCTCTTTCTTCTCCCTCGCCTTTGTCGGTTCTATTAGGGGGTCTTTAAGGTTAAGAAGGTTAACCCGAACAGCTGCAATCTTCCAGGTCCGGTTCCTTCGGAGAGAAGACATGGTAGTCCAGAGTAGAAGGAACAGTTTATTCTGTACAGAAGGAAGTAGATAATAGGCAAAGGAATTTAACTGTCAGACAACCACACAACCGCAAGACAGTGGACGGCATCTGAAGCGATGTCTGCTCGGCGGTCGTCACATGAGTTCCTGTGTGAGCCGGCCTGTGATTGGCTGTTCCACAGGCCAAAAACAGCAATCGCTCACAAATGCACTTGTCCTGAGCTAGTCATGACACATCTACCTAATTATTTTCTCATTTCTGTCTTTTTAAGATCCTGTGAAAACCACGGAGGTCAGCTGATATCTTTGAGCCTTTGTAATAGACATTCTTTCAACGAATACCAGCCGTCAATTGTGCCTTCGGAGAAGACTGAAAAGTAGACTCCTTGCCTAGACGCAATGCTCTCATCTGGCAAATTTTTATACTATATTTTAAGCATCATTTCACTTGTTGCATATAAAACAGTGTAGCCAATTTTCCCATATAAGTACCACACTATCATAGCGACCGAACGGAGATAGACAAATGTCAGACTCTTTTGTACCGACAAGGACCAAACAGCTAGTCTGTTGCCCTACATGCGTTCCTTTTCGGACTATAACGTTCTATGCTTCATTTCGAACTCTTAATGCAGACTGAATATTAGGTGCATTGAAGTCACCCATGAGACCAATGCCAGGCCGACTACTAATTTAGTTAGCGGATGACTTCGTATATTCCGGTCTTTTTGCAAGCAAAAAGGTAGGCCTTTGGAAGCCCAAAGATTCCTGTTTCGATGCAGATATCTATGCATTAATTTTGAAATATTTCACTATTGAAACGGTATGCATCTAATTTGCTGAGTATTGTCTTGAGGCGAATTTCTGTATGTGCCGTTGGTTTGGCCTTTAGTCCCGGTTCAGTGTATCGAAGGCACGCAAGGGTTCGACCGGCATTTGGTCGAGGTCCACCATGCGCATCACAGCAAGGTGACTTGCTAAGCATCTTTCGTGCTCATTAATCTTACTTCACCTGATTTCAAAGGCGTGACAGCGTCAAGAAGAGCAGGGGTGGGATCGGGCCCAAGTGAATGACGCAAAATGACTCCGCATCTAGACCTACCACCACACCTCTGGTGTACGTACAAAAACCTCAATTCCACACATCAAGAGAGGAGAGCGGTTCAATTGCCTGACTAAGTGAGAGTATGGTGACTCACTCCACATAAGCAAGCATTTCCGAAGGCCAACTGCTACTAATGCGTGCGTCTGCACTAGAGGCGGCCTCTGCAACAGCCAATCACAGATGCCGCAAAGGCGGGTCTCTCCCGGCGGCGAATAAGAAGCATGCACGCCTTAGTCGATGCAGACTGTCCGGCCAATAACCTTCAAGGCAACCAGACAATGCCCGTTCTCGCTGCCGCTGGCATGCCTGCTGCTAAAACCCACTTGGTCCCAGCTGGCTCTCCTTGCTGGTCGTGTTCACCCAAGTCAAACTTCTCCCACCTATTCTCAGTTCCTTTTTGTACACAACATACTGTTCCTACTACTCTGGCCTTTCCAAGACTTCTTCTTCACTACTAAGTAACCATGGTCTGAAGATCGCCGTTGCTAAGATTTGAATTACTTAACCCCCTAAGATAAGAGTACCATAAATAACACATTAACCCAGTACCTCCCATAATTTTAAATACTTTGATTTTTGTTATGAAACTTGGATACCTATGGTTTTTAAAACTTGTATATAAATTAATTTAGAGCGAATTTTTCAAAAAATGTCATGTGGATATCAGAGAAATATACCTAATAGATATAGCACGAAGGTTAAATATACGTATAAACAGACAGATGATTACAAAAGCTCTTAATTTTTAAGTGATATCATATGAGATCACCGAGAGGTAATAGGTTAAGGAGGAATCATTGCAGCCTAACAGTGTGTCCGGAGCGCTGAGCCGAGCCATTCTGTTAGGTTGCAGCCTCTTAAGTCACAAATGTTAACCCACTGTGATAAATTTAAGCGCGTCGGGCTGAGATGAGACAGCCAACCCCATCCTTTATAGACCCACACCCGGGCAGCATTCCACTGTGCGTGTCGGTCATTTGTTTGATGCGGAGATTGGGCAAAATGGCTGATAGAGTTAAAGAGCTTGCCTACGCGTGCCACCTACAGACGACAGTTTGATCATCGATTTCAACGATGCCCACCGCGAGCTTCGGCAAACGCGGTGACTGGCATTGGATTACAGTAAAAGTAGACTCACGCAGAATCTACTCCCCACTCCGCTGCCGGAGAGAGGGGAGGGCGCAGGCACGTATTCACACAACGAGAGTTCGACCGCCGTTTTACACGATGTCCAGCGCGTGATCAAATGCAGGGTAGTGTATAACGGTGACTTTAAAAGCATTGAACTCATCTTCTGTCTTACTCCGACACATGTGCCCGGTTTCAACACAGAGTCAAGAAAACGGGAGATATAGAAGGATACAGGGGGTTTGTGCGGCGTGAGCTTGCACCCACGCGTACCAGTAACGCACCCCACTCTACATTTATTCTGGGAGGGAATAGCCCCTGCCATACCTTAATTTTGCCTCTGTGTTGATCCAGTGACTCCGCCACGCGCTCCGTTTTAGGAGCTACACAAATAAAATAACAGGATGTTACGTATTGATCTCATATGTGCGAGAACGTATAGAGGCGACATGGAGAAGGAACCAAAGTGTACACCTTCCACTTGCGAGGGAGCTGCTCATCCCACGCCTGCGTTCGCGACAGATTTGTATGTGCGATTTATTTGCTGGTGAACAGAGGTGTTGTGATGGCATTTGTGCCCCCTAACGGACCGCCCTGGATCAACATGAGGGGGGCTGATTAGGGCACGGCAGGCGTTATTCGGGTAACGCGCCGATAACAAATGCAGAACATGGGGGCGTGGTAGCGCGCATAGATGTGGCTTCAGCCGCGCCAGCCACCTCCGGTTTTCTTAATTACGTCTTAACACCGAACGCAGGTGGGTGGGAAAAGCGAGCGTGCATTAGGTGCGGCGCAAGTCTACTCTTACCTAAACTAATTCAGGCGCAAGCCACCGACCTTGCACCACCCTGTTATGGAGTATATGATGGACCCCGTTTAAATTGGCGGCTGAACTGTCAATGGTGGCGTTTGCCTAACAGTTTTTTTTACCGCGGGCTTTCATGTGGTCCGGTAAGCTTATGCAGTGAATTAATGGGCCTTCTGAGCGAAGAAATGTTCGATTGGTGCGGTGGATTGCATTGATGCTTCTGGTACAGGTTCGTCAGTCTCTGTGCGATATTGGTGACTCTACCTTCGGCGCCACGCCAGACATGAGGTCACGTGATAGCAAGTCGCCACCTACGTTTGGACAGCCGTATGTTTATCTGCGAACGCTTGTCTCTTGCGATGGCCTCTAACACGCGTGCTTTCGTACATATGTATATGATCGACTGGGCACAGGTGACACACGAAGGTGTGAATACGGTCTGACGCTCCGGATGCCGCCCTGCGGACTCCTTTCAGCCGAGAGTCGATTTCATCCTACCTATTTCTCACTTCTTCAGTAAAAAGTAAACTGTTCCTCCCCTTGGCGTCTCACCCCTTCTTTTGCCGCAAGGGACTGGGCCTGAAGATCGTAGTGACTAAAGTTTTGCCTATTATCACAACCCCCTGCGATATCCGGATCGATGTACGACGTGGAGTTGCAGCGAAAATGTCGGCAGGGTATACTGGATGCCGCTGAGTTGGTTGCAGTGGTAATGTTGCTGCTTTTGGCCGCATTGACAGATGAGAAGTTGGTAGTGCTGAAGATGGGAGATTTGTCGGGTGTGCAAGGAAGGCATGGTGCGGTGAATTCTGCTTTCCAACATAGGAATATGATCGACTGGGCACAGATGACACACGAATGTGCGTGGACAGGGCGGCTGCTGAATTTGTGATCATAACGCGAGTCTACCATTGTGCGCTAAACGCCGTGGCTTCGAAGACTGTCAGCTGCAGGGACAGCGCAAACCACACTGTCAACTCAATGTCCCTATTGCACTCTCATTGAGTGGAATCCATGTTAGTTTTGGCTATTTCGGCTCTGCCAGTTAGCCATGTTCTTTCCTGTCTTCGGTCTTCTTGACTTGTTTATGACACCGCACCCAGGCACGGGAGCGGGTAAGAGTGCGGTAGATGTGCAGTGGCCCCTAGCAGTCACTTGGAACCCAAGATCAGCCGCTGAGGCATGGCACCTTTAGCCTACAAGACCTGCGTGCCTACAGCCGCCTTCGCCCACCTCTAGGTCACGCCACGACCGATAGTCTAGACATTAGCCTTGCGATTATTTGCCGTAACGAAGCATGCGCCGGCGATTCGCGACATTCGTCACTTTGGACCACGCCACTCCGGCGGAAGGACGTGCGCTTCGAGGTCAAGCTTGTTCGGGTGTAGCTTAACTCAAAGTGCACGCCACCCTAACGAGGCGAGACCGCCGGTTCATCCACGCAGAGTTCATGTAAGGATGCGCACAAGGCGGCTGGCGCAGGACTCCCAAGCAAGCCAGACAACCGGTCCGCCCACACACATGAAGTGCATTGTCTGCAGCTGCGCTCAGCTACAGCCGGCAGTAGACTAACACGCCAGCTCACATGACTCACACAGCCAATGAAGTCATGCTTTTCTTGTGCCCACCATCTAATTGGTCCATCCTTGTACATACGCGTTCGCTTGCTTTAAAGTATGTTGTACTAAGTTATCTCTTAGACTTCTGCTTTCTGCACACTTCTT